>CADEHL010001271.1:1837500-2437500 GCA_902827135.1 Harpagifer antarcticus | reverse complement strand
CTTTGATCCTATTGAGTGAAATGTGACTCATTTGCAAGTGGATCACTTTTTTAGCTTTAGCTTTAGCTAGATATTTCCATTCATGGCGCCATGACTGCGGTCTTTTTACTCTGGGGATTTCTTCATTTCAAAGAGTGAGTGATAGAAAGAGTCAAAGTGAAATTAATGATTAAGGTGCTTTATGAGTAAACACAATGAAAATATAAATAAAGGAATTATAAACTTTTACTTTAGGTATAACAGTCAAGTCTCAGACAGCTGTAAATCTGCTTCAAAACAATTTCCCTGTCGTCACACCCACAGTCTGTAGTTACATTATAGATTATCTGTGTGACCTTTGAGCTAAATTGTGTCTGCATTCAGTCTAACATGAAAGGAATGGATTTGCTACAGTAGAAAATATCTTTCACTGAATTGTCCCAAAAAATGAGAGTGCTTCTGTCTGGAAATAATGTAGGAAGAGTAAGGGAGGGGGTCATATATTTTCTTAGCTGGTCACAATAGACATGTCCTGATTGACTGTAGAGGGATTTGCTTCAAGGATGCACAATGAGTCTGTTATTTTAGAGTGCTGTGCTATGGATTTCTGTCGCCTTAATGTTGCTGGTTAATGATTTACTGTCTTCAGGGCTGCTAGAGTCAATTGCCTGACGTGTTAGAAATTAAAAGTGCAGTTTGAGGTTGTTTGGGACCAACCATGTCCATAAATTAAAAGAGCAACATCTGTATGAAGTCCCCTAGGTTAATGCTGAAGATCAGTGTGTTAATGGACCTCAGTGGCGGCGCCAGAGAATTTTTGTTGTGTAATCTATGGTAGGGCTAACCCATGCAGTGGTGGGGCTCAAGTCAGTATTTGCAATGTAATTACATACACGCTATATCGCCCCCCTTGACAGTGAAACGCCACGCGTGAGGTTTAGATTATTTCCCTGTCTCAATCAAAATGGAACTGTATGAAATAAAACGGCACATTTGTCTTAAATAAAAAGGGATCACTGTGAATGTGACGTTAGTTAGAAGATAGTACACGTTGAAGATCCAATGGGGATACTGAATGGCAGTTCCGATTGATCTCAATCAGTAAGGCATGTCCATAGACTGTATATATAAAGGGCATGACGCAGACCCAACGTTTCGTTGCTCTTCGTGGCTAGGTCCATTTAAATTGCATTCGGAGGCATTTTGATCTGACCGCGGCCGCACTGATATTGTAACGCAAGAGAATTTCCACACCTTTACTGTATAAAACTACTACTACCCACTACTTAGACTATTCCTTGCACCCCTCTTCTAGCCCGAATGGTCTCAACCATATTGCATCAGTAACGTGCACTTTGTTGTTACAGCAGGATCAGTTTGTGTGTTGTGGACAGAAATATACGGGTTGTGTCCAGTATATTTTCGCAATCCGTGTTCTCAACATGCTTACTTTAACATAATTGTTCATGGTGGGGCTAAGCCATTTCTTGGTATGGCCATACCTTGGCGCCGCCACTGATGCACCTTATAATGCAGCAATAAAAGAAGGGAAGAAGATGTGTATGTGATGCAGGTTTAAAGAGGACATATTGTACACATATCTAAGTTCTTATTTGTATTTTGTGCTTATACTGTGACATGCTTACATGTTCAAATGCTGCAGCTCCTCTTTTCACCCTCTGTCTGAAGCCCAGTCTGCTCTGATTGGTTAGCTGGCCAAAATGTTTCAAATGTAATTATTATAATTGATGTGGTCTTTATACTATGAACATTTTACTTTCAAAAAATGATAATCCTTACAGTATTGCAATGCATCACAATATATTGAATGTGTAGCCTCCTGTATCTTAATAAGTTTCATTTTGTCGGATTATTGCCAATTTACAGCCTTAATGTTCCTACTCAAGGCCCAATGTGCTTTGTGGAGAAAACATGTTTGTTTACAAAAACTCCTCCGAGTCTATGGTTGCGACAGAAGTGGACCGAATGGAGTCGTTTATCAGCAAACAAATACAGAGTTAAAGAACTGCGAGCCCTCGGAGACAGAGTTAACAGAAAGAAAATCTACACAGTCCCAACACATAACCCTTTATGAATTAGCCTTTAATCTGTTAAAAGGTTTGGAATCGACAGCTGAATCAAATGGTTACTCTGGGTCCCTTTGAGATGATAAAATGGAATTAAAAAGACCAGGAGGCCATTGTGTGTCATGTTATTGACTGACTGTGATTGTTTTTGTTGGTATTTCAATGTGTAAGCTTTGTTAGGATGTGATAATCTACTCAAAGTTGTGAATATATAATGGCTTGTCTTTGTGAGTAGGTGTATGAAAATGGAATAACAAGGGGAAAAGTATAGACTATTGTTATTTCTAACAATAATATATGAACACTCCATCGACAAATATTAACGTGATTTGATATTGAGATGTAGGAATTACACTGATTGGCAGTTTAGTTGTGTTTAATACTAAGGGTACCGACATATACAGTATAGCTTAAAATGAGAATAATACTCACCACTTAGAGAGGGGGGAAAGGTACAGCAAATTGGTGTCATTTTTTACGTAATGAAAGTTGAGGGTATTCAAATCAAATCAAATCAAATTTTATTTATAAAGCACATTTAAAAACGATGTTTGGTCGAACCAAAGTGCTGTACATGTAATAAAAACATTTCACTGCAGTGTAATTGTAAAAAGGACAGACATTTAGCAACAGCAAATAGAAAAAACAATACACAGGGAAGTGTCAGTAGTCGTGCTCCGCTCTAGCTAGAAAGCCTGAGAGAAGAAGTGAGTTTTTAAATATGATTTAAAAACCCCTAGGGTCTGGGCCGACCTCACATGGAGGGGCAGAGTGTTCCAGAGCCTTGGGCCAGCTGCTGCGAAGGCTCGGTGCCCTCGTGTTTTGAGCCTAGTCTTCGGCACTACCAGCAGCAGCTGGTCAGCAGACCTTAAAGCTCTGGCTGGGGTGTAGCGCTGGAGGAGTTCAACAATATAGGCCGGAGCCAGCCCATTTAGAGCTTTAAAAACAAATAAAAGGATTTTAAAATCAATTCTGAACTGAACTGGAAGCCAGTGTAGTGATGCCAGAATTGGGGTGATGTGGTCGTGCTTTTTGTGTCCAGTCAGCAAACGTGCAGCTGCATTTTGGACCAGCTGCAGGCGTTTAATTGACGCGTGGTCCATACCCACATACAGAGCGTTGCAATAGTCCAGTCTCGAGGTCACAAAGGCGTTGATGACCGTATTATGTTAATGTTGAATAGGACAATTGATCCTTGAAAACCCCATGAATGAAAAACGTTATAGCATAATTTAAACCGACATGTTAAATAATAACATGACTATCTGAGGGATGAGCTGGTCGGCTGTTCAAATGCAGCAGAACTGAATCATCATGAAAATCTGATGTGAGCCTTTCTTTCTTTTTAGGTCCCTTCAAAGGAATGAGCTCCATAAGCTTAAGGCAAACATATTCTTTAAGTACAAAAGCCTACAGAAACTGTGAGTATAACATGAATTATGGATTGCATATTAATGACAATATATTGCTTCATTCAATTCTATTTTGCCAATTTTCTATCTTCTTATGTTTATTTATTTCCCTTTATTCAGTCTTCTTTATTGTCCATTTAAAGGACCTTTTCTATCATGTGAGCCTACACATTTCATTCAGTAAAGCTTAATGCCTTCATGTGACACCAAAGAGCGGAGAAAATAACCTTTGAGTGACAATACAACAGACGAGTTTCACAACTACAAAGCTGACATGCCTAATAAAAGCTACAGGGACTGCTGGGAATGCTTAAAGGAACAATTTTCCTTCTCTGCTTGCATTTATTCATTGCCGACTTAACTTGTTTATCAACCTCGCACACTTACCTCATTCACACCAACGGTGTTTCAGGGCCGGTTCGGAGCTGGAGCTTGAAAAGCACCGGGTTTTCCTCTTCACACCGCAGCGGAGCAGCCTCTTAGCTCCGGAATCCGGTTCGTTTCAAGTACCAAAAAATTGTCCGGCCAGAGCAAAAGCACCACATACGTCATGCTTACGTCGAGGCGGGGGCAGGGGCAGAGACAGATCAACTCCTAAACAACAACAAAAAGCCCGCGTTTTATCCAGTTTGTACACAACGATGGAGAAACGTAAAAAGTGTTTCAGAGTTTCAGTGTTTCTGCCATAGACTGTATATATAAAGGTTTCTGCTTATGGTGAAGCAACATGCTTGTTAAGGTGGAACCTGAGCATTCACGTTGATCATTACATTACATTACATTGTATTTAGCTGACGCTTTTATCCAAAGCGACTTACAATAAGTGCGTTCGACCAACAAAATACAAACTTGAAGAAAACAGAATCATATAAGTACATCAGGTTTCATAGAGCAAAAACATTTCAAGTGCTACTCAACTGGCTTTAGGTAAGCCAGTCCTTTATTAGTATATAAGTGCTTTGTTAGTAATTCTATTGCTCGAAGTGGAGTCGAAAGAGATGAGTTTTCAGTCTGCGCCGGAAGATGTGCAGGCTTTCTGCTGTCCTAATGTCAATGGGGAGCTCATTCCACCATTTTGGAGCCAGGATAGCAAACCCACGTGTTTTTGCTGATGGGAACTTGGGTCCCCTTCGCAGCGAGGGTGCAGCGAGCCGTTTGGTTGATGCAGAGCGGAGTGCACGTGCTGGGGTGTACGGTTTAACCATGTCCTGGATGTAGGAAGGGCCAGATCCATTCGCAGCATGGTACGCAAGTACCATTGTCTTGAAGTGGATTCTAGCAGTTACCGGAAGCCAGTGGAGGGAGCGGAGGAGCGGCGTAGTGTGGGAGAATTTAGGAAGGTTGAAGACCAGACGAGCCGCTGCATTCTGGATGAGCTGCAGGGGTCGGATGGCACATGCAGGTAGACCAGCCAGGAGGGAGTTGCAGTAGTCTAGGCGTGAGATGACGAGAGCCTGGACCAGAACCTGCGTCGCTTTCTGGGGCAGCTGGGGACGTATCCTCCTGATGTTGTAAAGCGTGTATCTGCAGCAACGGGTTGTAGCAGCGATGTTTGCAGTGAAGGACAGGTTGTTATCTAGGATCACACCCAGATTCCTTGCAGTCTGAGTCGGGAAACAACAGAGGTGCCGATGTTGATTGTTAGGTCAAGAGTGGGACAATCTTTTCCCGGAAGGAAAAGCAGTTCAGTCAAGGTTGACCTTGAGGTGATGAGCAGACATCCACTGAGAGATGTCAGCTAGACAAGCAGAGATGCGTGTGACAACCTGGGTCTCTGAGCGGGGAAAGGACAGAATTAATTGGGTGTCGTCAGCGTAGCAGTGGTATGAAAAACCATGCGTTCTAATGACAGATCCAAGCGAGTTTGTGTACAAGGAGAAGAGGAGGGGACCAAGAACAGAGCCCTGAGGGACCCCTGTACAAGGGTCGGACTCCGACCCTCTCCAAGTTACCCTGTAGGTACGGTCTTTGAGGTATGAGGTGATGGGGGAAAGTGCAGAGCCTGAAACTCCAAGTTCTTGGAGAGTGCGAAGGAGGATCTGATGATTCGCCGTGTCGAATGCAGCAGACAGGTCCAACAGGATGATGACAGAGGAGAGGGAGGCTGCTTTAGCAGTTTGCAGTTCCTCAGTGACAGCAAGGAGGGCCGTTTCTGTGGAGTGACCTGCCTTGAAACCAGACTGGTGCGGCTCCAGAAGGTTGTTCTGATGGAGATAACAGGAGAGTTGTTTAAAGACAGCGCGTTCAAGTGTTTTAGACAGGAACGGGAGGAGAGAGACAGGCCTGTAGTTTATAACATCAGACAGGTTGAGAGTGGGTTTCTTTAGGAGAGGGTTTACTCTTGCCTCCTTGAGACTGATCACCTGACTGATCACCTCTCATTATAACTCAATAAATCTATAAAACTATAAATATTAAACTTTACTTCATGTTTTCATTTGAGAACAGCTGTTACCTACCCGGGTCATGACGCAAACGATGACGCAACGACGCATTACCAGTCGGACTCTGGGCGGTGTGAAAAGAGCCAGAGCTAAACCGAAGAACTGGTTCTGAACCTGAAAAGCTCTAGCACGGAGCTTGAACCGGAGTTGCGTTGGTGTGAATGAGTTAACTGAGGTGGCAGGAGAATAGGTCTGACCCCTCGCCAGGAACCATTTGGTGGTGCCAGGCTGTCATTCCTCTGAAAGTTTAACCTGATTGAAAAAGTCCCCGAAAATATGCATAAATAAATGAATCGCCAGGTGTGAAAAATACACAAAGAGACAAGACACAGCTGTCAGTGGAAGTTTTTTGAGCTCTCAGTATGTGCAATAAAAGAAGATTGGTATTAAACAAACCAGGATGTTCTGGTAGAAGATACTTATTTGTCTTCTCTTGGTTTTATCCCTCACTCAAATACCAAATGTATCATTGTGTATGTCTTTTTTTGTATAAAACCAACAGACTCAAAAGATTGTTTTTGTCAATTCTTAACCTGATTTGTGTTTTTTTTGTGTTATGTATAGATATCTTCAATACAACAGAATTCAAGATGTGAGTCCTGACGCTTTCAGAGGGCTGCATAATCTGACAAGACTGTAAGTTTGTACCTTTTTATTATATTCAGTTATAATACCTTTGTAAACGATGTAGTAGACCAGGGGTGTCATTAGAATTATGGTTGCTCTCAAAGGGCCGGTGGTAACTTTAAGACTATATAAATATACATAGATAATAATAATTGCAAGTAATGGCAAGTCTCTTCAGTGTGCATCTCACAAAATGAGATGCATTGTGGGACATGTAGTTTATGGGCAACGTGCTCCTGTAAAGCGGCATGTAACCTTATAATAAACTTATTATATATATATATATATATATATATATATATTATTATATATATTCTTTGCAAGCAAGCGCTTGCAAAGAATATAATACGTTTATTATATATATTGTATGTGGGCCACAAACAATGACGTGGCGGGCTGGATTTGGCCCCCGGGCCTTGAGTTTGACACCCCTGTAGTAGACCATGTTCACTTCAAACTGCGCACTACTTTGGCTTTTTAAATGTTTTTCTAAGAAATACATTGGCTTGCTTTCCTTTTAACTTGGTTAGTGCTACATTAATGATACTACTCTACATTATTCTATGTGTGTACAGTTACAACCTCACCACTGAAAGTAGGGAAGTATAGACTTATTGGCATCGTCTTCGATCCATGTTTTTTATATATATTATGTTCACATAATCATTTGTTTTATCATTTGGATTTCCTATGTTGTATCATATTTTTATTTTTTTATCCATAACCACAACATATGTTGCCCTTGTTTCCATCCAGGAAGAAGAGTCCGTCCAAGGTTTCTTCCGCCTCCTGATTTAGCATATTACCGTTGACGTATACAATGTACAATATTTGTATTAAGGGTAAATTAGTTAGTACTTCAAGTACAATCCTCATTGCTGCTCTAATTTTCGGAGAGCTTCTTCAGAGAGCAGAGCCTTTTTTCGTACATCCTGCGTAACCACTTACTAATAGTCAATTCCTTGGTGAAAGCATCTCTGGCTGAAATGATATGCAGAATTACAGAAAGCAGAAAGGACAATCAGATGCCACATAGGGAGCGAGAGGGCTGATGAGTTCAACTTAAATGTCATATCAGCGGCAAGTTCCATAATGGTAGTTAAAACAGATCCATTTTTAGATATCAGGCACAATGGGAACATAGCACTATGGTGAGCCGACTCTAATCTTCCCTCTATATATAACTTCTCAGTTTGAATAGCATACATTTATTAAGGAACAAAAATGTAATGCTAAGGGACTAATAAATATAAAATATACATAGTATGGCTTTGTGTAAGTGGCTCTCTTTCTATTGCCAGTTTAGCCTATAGTATTGCCATATATGGCTCTGTAATTGCTGTGATTTTACTCTGTTTACACTCAAATAAATGGTGGTAGCACTGGAATTGTGAACACATCACATTTCATTTCCGTTACAGGAAATACTTCATTTCAACAGAGTGGGTGCGTGGTAGAGCAAAGGGGAAATTAATTTGAGTTTATATCACTTATTATTGCATAAATGTTAAGAAATAAAAAATGTTAAGATGTAAACAGAATAGAAGTGCACATAAGTATCACTACAAATAAATATAAGTATGATTCTAGCTAATACAAAGAGAAACTATTAGATACAACTTGATTTGATGCACATATATTATTAAAAGTGTAAGTATGAAATTAAATTGCAATACCTGATAGTATAAATCAAAGTTTATTTATATAGCCCAATATCACAAAACACATTTGTCTCTTTAAATATTACCAAACATGAATGAATGCTAAAAGATAAATACAATTACAGGAAAATAAATAAAATACACGATTGTGTAAAATACAAATACAATGAGAACAAAAAGACTAAAAATACAATAAACTATAAAATAAGATACCATCATTGTAGGACCAGGAGGACAAGCATAATCTGAAACCAGCTCTTTAGGCTTTATTAAAAGGAAGTTCTTCAGCGCACTCTTAAAAGTATGGACACTGTCTGCCTCTCTGAACAAAGCAATAAAAGAAGGAAGCATGGTGTCCTTTCGAGCATCCTTATCTTCCAAACTCATCTCTCCTCTCTCAGGTATCTGAGCTACAACAGCATCTCTATCCTGAAGCCGGGGGTTTTCAAGGACCTGCACAAGCTGGAGTGGTTGTATGTTTCTTCTCTACTGAAAGAAAGTTCTGCAATAGGATTCTTTACTTTATGTAAATATTGCTTTGCCATAGGCCGAGGAGTCCAGTTTTATGATGAATAATTCCTATTTTCTTCCCTTGCATTGTTTGCTTTGTATTGCACTTGGGTAATACTTCACCCAAAACTTTATTAATGCTGTTTCATCCGAATCAATACTCTGCGAATGAGGCTGAAACTGTATCTTGTGTTTTCTTGTTTCAGGATCTTAGAAAATAATAATATCCATCAAATATCCTCCATGACCTTCTCAGGACTGAACTCGCTCGTTTTTCTGTGAGTTCTTAGTTTGCACTTTTTCAGAGTTTTCTTTGTGTGGTCTCTTAACAAACCATCAAATGTTCTGCTTTTAAAAGCCTTTGTTGAACTGAATGGGTCTTTCTCCTGTGCCTCACGTTATTTCATTGTTGCTCCCTGATCGACAGAGTTTTGTTGAACAACTCTTTGACAAAGCTGGATGACATATGTCGGGAAATGCCAATTTTGAACTGGCTGTAAGTAACATGTCAAGAAATCATGAGATGTCTTGTCAAAAATGCGGCATGTATTTTGATGATTTTTTCCCTGTCTTTGTGTGTGTGGTATGTGACTAATATTTCCTGTGTGTGCCTTTCATTACCCTTCTTGCAGGGATTTGGAGGGAAATCTCATTGAAACCATTGGAAATGTGTCTTTCTCCTCATGCAGTATGCTGACAGTTCTGTAAGTAGATATTTACATAACGCATGACGCAGGCAAAGATTTAGCTTTAATATTAAAGGTCACCTATCGTGCTATTTGTAGGCAATAGCATAGGTCTCAGACATATACAAATATATAAAAAACATGTCTATGAAGTGTTTTGCTCAAAATACCAAACAGATCACCCATTCTAGCCATGCCTCATATCCCTCTATTTCACTTCCTGTTTCAAAAGTGCTGATTTGGGGTATAAAGCTTTAAAAAATAAAAAGAGGGGGCTGAGCTCATGTGGGACCCGGCAGCTACTGTCTAAACTAAATATTGCCGTGATGAAACGCCATATCATGGATTATCAAGGATTGTTTCTGAAACAGTATGGAGCTCAAAGGCTTTCTCTCTTGCCGGTTATACCACAAGGTGAGTTCCTTTGTACTTCCTGCTTCTTCACACACATGCTCTCCAGTACAGGTTAGCTCTGAGTGTTAGCGATGCTAATGTAAACACCGACCATATTACGTCCAAAACAGTCGGGCATTGTTTCTGATAGCAACGTCTCTGATTGGGCCGTGGGTATAAAGCCAGCCTACATTCCAGATATTACGTCATATCGGACGCAAATCTGGATCAGCTCCATTGAAGCCCCGTTTTTAGAGATTTGGGTACGGAGGAAAAGAGAGAGGGTTTTATTTTCTGTATTTATGTATAAGTGCATTTTGCATGATAGATCCCCTTTAACACTTTTGCCTGAATTCCTATGAGATGATTTCAAATCAGCCTCCGTTTCCCAACATATTATTAGGCTTATGCATGGACTCAATGCTGGCAGTTCTAATTAAAAAGTTTAAAAAGTAGTCATATGATCCTTTTTTTGTATGTATTGTCTTTCCCCAGGGTTTTACAGCAGAACAGGATCAGCCACATACACGAGCACGCGTTCTCAGTCCTCCCAAGGCTTGGAGAATTGTAAGTTCATTTTTTTTTATTGAGCAAACAAACTTTGAAGAAACAAATAACATGACTTTGAAGATTCAGCCAAAATGCAATATGCAATTTAGTGCTGCTTATTCTTAAGGTGTGCTACACATAGTGACTATAGAGAGCTGCGGAAGATAATGAAATGAAAAAACAGTTCGGGGAAAAAAGCAATAAATGCATCGTAAAGACACTTTTGTGGATATTTCGTAATAATTCCATTTCTGCTTAATATTTTACTTTAGGGCACCATTTTATTATTTATAGCCTGTGCTTTTAAGAAGTATTTGAGCTTTCTTATAAGCAGTTCAAAATTCTAAATAGCTACAAGCAACAACTGATACCATTCAAAAACACAAGTTTAACGAGCTCACATTTAGAATGAAGGCTTGAATGATCAAACGCATGTTGTTTTGTTAATGAAGACCATTTGTTCTCCTGTGCCCTGTTAGCTGTGAGGCCTGGGGGCGGTCATTTCTGTCTTTGCTTTGTGTTTTAGTTAGTGTGGGAGGATTTGTCCAAAACTTTGTTTCAGCAACATTTAAACTTGGCAGATTGTAGACGTATATGTGAGCTAGGTGCCTAAGGTTTACAGTATTTTGGTTAGTCTTCAAAATTACCCCTTGCCTAACTTTTCCCTCAGGTCAGGTCTGCTTTGTTAACAGACCTGACCTGTTTTTTAGAATCTACGGATTGGGTCTTTGTTGGATTGTTTATGAATATCTATGGTCTCCAGAAGTCGAATGTTGCTGTTTGTTAGCAAACCTGACACTTTTCAACTTGTGACAATCCCAAAGATAAACCAAAAAGGTAAGAGCTAAAATAAAGTGATATTGAAAAAAAATACATTTCAAATCAAATCATGTTTTATTTATATAGCACATTTAAAAACGATGTTTGGTCGAGCCAAAGTGCTGTACATGTAATAAAAACACTTTTCTACAACAGCAAATATAAAAATCAAACACAAGGAAAGTCGTACTCCGCTCTGACTAGAAGGCCAGAGAGAAGAAGTGAGTCTTTAATGTAGATTTTTTTTAAATATACGCTAAATTTGGTGCATTCTGGAAAAGCATTCATGTTTCCCAGAGGAGGAACCACTTTCAATGTAAGCACTAATTAGCATTCCCTCTAGAGGTATTTCCATCAGTTAATGGTAAATTGTTGTAGACAATATCTCAGAAACTAAAAGATGATTCCTTTAAAGGTTTAAGAAATGTATTTCAACTTGCACAGGTACAGTTACACAGTAAACCTATATGCAGTGTATTCGCGGTTACTTTTAAAATGACTATAAATGACTAAGTCCAGGCACTTTCAAGAAAACTACTGCGGATTTTAACCAAGATGTCCAATGACAATTATTCTCCCAGTTAATTGAACATAATCTGAGTCGTTTTTAACATACTTTCCCCTTTTAAAAAAAATATATTTTACATATATGGCTGGCTTTATGTCATGATACAGTGTTGCCACTATATTAGTAAGGAATGTCTAGTTACATTGCATTTAGCTGACGCTTTCATCCAAAGCGACTTACAATAAGTACATTCGACCAGGAAGACACAACCTTGAAGAAAACAGAATCATATAAGTACATCAGGTTTCATAGAGCCAAACATTTCAAGTGCTACTCAGCTGGCTATAGATAAGCCAGTCCTTTATTAGTATATAAGTGCCTTGTTATTAATTCTATCGCTCGAAGTGGAGTCGAAAGAGATGAGTTTTCAGTCTGCGCCGGAAGATGTGCAGGCTTTCTGCCGTCCTGATGTCAATGGGGAGCTCATTCCACCATTTTGGAGCCAGGATAGCAAACCCACGTGTTTTTGCTAGTTGTAGTATAACCTTGAACATATGTGTTTTTATTCTGTATTGATGTTTTTCTTTTATGTACTTCAATGCATTCCACTCTTCAGTTCTTGTTTCTGACCTTCTCACGAGCACAGAGGTACACAAGTTGCTAGAGGTGTCACAGCTCTTTACTTCCTACCTTTGATGTTGTAGCACCCTCTTGGCATTGTGCAATATGTCTCTCTGTGATCTTTACAAAGTTCCCTTTCTTTGTTTTGTTTTATTCATTGTATGGGATTTACAGTTTAGTCGTTCTAATCGTTTTATTTTGGCCATTAAAAGCCTCATGATTCTTAACAGCTCTTCTGAAAATCTTTATTGATTTTGACTGTTTCTGCCTCCTTAGATCTTGACATGAGATTTTTCATAGATAACATGTCTTAATTAAACCACAACAAATTGGACTTCTGTTCCAAAAACACTAGTCAATATCTTTGAAACTCATACTTTGGATCAGAAATGCTTAAAATGTACCTGATAAACAATTAGCATCTGTCTGTGTTTGTCTTTTAGAGAGTAACAGATGAGTGTTAGACAGCGCTTTAGGAGTTATTCACAATAATCTAAACCTCAAATACCCAAATTAACTTTATTGTTGCCAACAAAAAATCCCATGAGAAGAACAAAACCAACAATCAGTAAATCCTTTTAGACAGTTGTGGCCAAAGCCTGATGAAAATAAATCATCCCTCTGTGCCATTAACACATCTCTGAGCACAGGATTTGCAACAGGGAATGTTTTTATAATTCAATTCGTATTTACTCTGTATGAGTAACATCACCTTAGAACTACAATGCTCTTCTGTTTTTAGAAAAGTACGAACAAATACTTTTGTGACCAATTTGTGAAGCCAATGAAGAAGTGCCTAAATCCTGCATTATTTTTATTCGACTGCTCATCGATTGGTTTCAAAGAGAACTCCATTTGTATAGAGGTCTATGAGAAAATGACCCTACTCTTACTAGATGTGTTGCCCCATTCAACATTTACCTGACCCTTTGATGGTTCTCATTACTGGTTTGAAGTCGTCGTCATTAAAGTGATGGTCCCAGTTAGAGTAAAATAGACTATAAAGCATATGTTTGACCTCCGCAGTGTTTTCCAGGGTGGGTGTTGTGTTTACGCCTTACAACTTTCACCATTTCACATTTTTTTAGGTCCTGAAAGTTATATGTAACATTTTGGTGTCCATGAATTTTCTTGTTCAGTTTTCCGTTTAATTTAGTTCCACTATTTTGTGTCATTTGAA
This sequence comes from Harpagifer antarcticus, assembly GCA_902827135.1. NCBI lineage: Eukaryota > Metazoa > Chordata > Actinopteri > Perciformes > Harpagiferidae > Harpagifer > Harpagifer antarcticus. Next base: position 2,424,024 of record CADEHL010001271.1, on the reverse strand, counting down.
GTTACAACAACGACATTGCAATAGCCAAAAACAAAGATGGTGACACCCAAAATGCCAAACTTATGGTTTCAAAAATATAGTCCATAAAACCAATGAGTAACGTCTTGGTGAATTCTGTGCACTTTTTTTAAACATTGTCTATGCATGCGAAACGTTTAAAGATGTGTTTCATAGGAATACATGAGTTGGGGGTGAGGGCTACAGTTAATCTGAATTAGTTGCAAAGTATATTGAGATCACCTTACATATTGTGGGTTTTAGTATTTTCATTATATTTCTTTACTAAGAAAGACAAAGGCTCCATTTACATATAACCCACAACTGAATAAAGCAAGTTCATGTTTTGTGATTAATGAAAATCGTCGGTGCCTCAAAAAGCTGAATTGCTTTATAAAGTTATTGAAGTTTGAATGCTTTTCAAATTGTGTATCTTTAGAAATACTTTCCCTGTACATTGTAAAAAGTTTCGGAGATTGGATTGTTTTGTTATGATCTGTCAGATACCCACTCATAAATATGTATTGCTTGCTTTTTTCCCCCTGAAACCATTGTGGATTTGTCTCGGGGCGCAGGGACCTATCGAACAACAGACTGGAGGCGATCCCTCCTAATCTCTTTGTTTTACTCTGGGATTTACTACAACTGTGAGTTATATTTACACAAATGCTCCAGGATGTACAGTTCTGTATACCTTAGCAATAACATAAATATGTATTAGGGTTTATATGTTGATGCTGTTAAGAAATTACCATTACATCATTACAGATTAATGCAGATGGTTTGTAATGTTATAATTAGACAAGAAAGTACTCTTTGATAGATTACTACTTACTACAACACATTGCATTTTCTTGCTGCTGCTGTTTCACAATAAGAAGCCACTGTCGTTCCTAAAGACCGCTAATAACAAAGCTGTTATTATTAAGATAAATTGGATGACCTGCTACATTTGTTCTTCTGAATCCCTCGTTCTGAGGTTATATCTGAATCTAACTCCCCTGCATTTTAAAACATACTTTAGAGAGATAATAACAGCTTGAAAATACTCTACATGCCTATTTCTGAGAAAACAAACGTACAAAAATAGACCATTTGCATTATTCAATGAAATTCTACAGAATTGACACTTGACAGGCAGTTAATGCACTGAATGTCAACAATGCGGTGGGTGTATAACAAGATGTCAGGTAACGATAAATATTGCAAGGACACAGCTTCATGAACATGCACCAGTTGTGGCTGTCACATGTAGCGGAGAAAGGTGGACCCAAACACGAAGACAGGAGCGAATAACAGAAAGATACCTTTATTTAAAGGCGTGGTCCAAGGCAAAGGCAAAACAGGGCTAATCAGGACCGAACAGAACTTCCTGATATAAGACAAACGAGTATCCAACAAAGACTGAACAAAAACCAGGACTTGAAGGTCACCTATTATGCAAAATCCACTTCTTCATGTCTCTTCCACATCAACATGTGTCCCCTCTGTGTAAAGAGCTTCTGAACGTTTCAGGAAAAAAGATTCTCTCTCTTATTGTCCTGATCCATTTATATAAAAACCTGTCTGAAAATTAGCTGATCAGATTTTGGCCACTTTATGATGTCATAACGATTTTTGTGGCTTGTGTAACCATTAGCCAATCACCAACCAAGGTAACCCCCCCCCCCCCCCACACACACACACACCGTATCACCTGAATCTCCTCCTAGAGCACCATTGTGTTCTTTTTAACCAAATCTCTCTCAGAGGGGCGTGGGGAGGGGCTCCTTATTTTCATCTAAAGTAACAGACAGAGAATCAGCACTTTTGAAACAGGGCTGAAACAGAGGGGATTATGGGTAATGCTGCAATGATCTGTTTGGTGTTTGGAGCCAAACTCTTCAGAGACACGTTTGTATATATCTGAGACCTATAATATATTGATGAAAAACAGTATAATAGGGGACCTTTAAATACAAGGAAGTAATGCTAGGGATAATACTTCATGATAATGGTAGTTAAAAGCAACCACCCACTTGCATAGACAACGTTGACACTTGTTAGGTAAATGAAAAATGGAAATGATTTCGACATTATGTAATTGAATGTTTTCTTATCTTTTATCTTTTAGGAATATATCATATAATCCCATCATGGAGCTCCAAGTCGACCACTTTGACAAGTTGCATAAACTGAAGTCATTGTAAGTACACACCAAACGTCTCCTGCAAGAGAAAATAAAGAGGCCCTTTTATGCTTTTGGGGGATTTGCCTTCCCTGTTGTCTGAAAACACCTCTATTGGACTAATAATTATAATAATAATAATAGCTTGGATTTATATAGCGCCTTTCAAGGGACCCAAGGTCGCTTTACAAGTAATAGGGCAAAAAACAAACATAACAAAACAAAAGTCAGACAGACAAAACAACAGATCGATTTAGGGGCCGAAAGCCTTGGCAAACAGATGGGTCTTGAGGGCCCCTTTGAAGGCATCGAGTGTGGGGATGTTGCGAATCTCCGCAGGGAGAGCGTTCCAGAGGGTGGGGGCTGCCACGCTGAAGGCTCTGTCCCCGAAGGTTCGCAGTTTGGTGCGGGGGGTGGTAAGCAGGCCAGAGTCTGAGGACCGCAGGTTCCGGGGTGGGGCATGTGGGTGAAGGATGTCCGATAGGTACTGGGGGGCAAGGGCATGGAGGGACTTGTAGGTGAGGAGGAGGATTTTGTAGGTGATGCGGGACTTGACCGGCAACCAGTGTAGGTGGATGAGGGTGGGAGTGATGTGCTACCACGGCTTTGTGTGTGTGAGTACCCTAGCAGCACAGTTTTGTGCTGTAAAGACTACTTTGCTTACGTCCTGTAACACAGTGACATCATCTAGTAACACTGTGACTTGTGCTTGTATTGGCTAACGCTCCAACACATTGTACGTGATAGGGCTCAGGCTGGGCTCTGGTTTCAGACAGAGGGTGAAAAGAGGTGCTGCAGCACAGGCAGTATGAGAATAATAAAGAGATGTTTGAGCATTACATTAGTAGAGGCAAAGTAGAGGCACACAATACAAATATAAACCTGGACATTAGCATATAAGGACCCCTTTGTGCTTGATTTGAGTCATTCAGCTCACATGCTTAAAGTTGCAGAAGAGCAGAACAGAAACACATTGTTGATGGACCTGTACAATGTGAAATGTTCACACAAGTCCTTGAAAAGCTATTTCAGGACAGCTTTTGTGCTTCTGAAAACTCTTAGCAGTTATAAATCCATAAAGATACATGTGTCTGTGTGAGTGGAACCTGATTGAATATATATCTATTCATACTCTCCAGGAGCATAGAAGGGATCGAAATTGGAAACATACAACGGAGGATGTTCGAACCTCTCAAATACTTGACTCATATGTAAGTACTCCATTGTCGTTGTTGTATTGCTAAACCTCATTTGGCCTTGACTGTCGTGCTGATTCGCTCCATATTCCTTGTGGAGAGTCCAACAACAAGCCTTATCGAGATTGTCAGGGTTCTCTTCCAACTGGGAGATGATTAAGTCAGGCTTAATGTAATCCATGGTCTCTGTGTGTATAACAGCTGAAGATGCACATGCACCTCTGGCCAGGGATGCAATGGAGAAAAAATAAAGGCTCTTCCAGCATTGCAAACAATCATTGAACCTCCTCCAGGCCTTTTCTTCCATAGAGTTTCATTCATGATTCAGTAGGATAGTTTGTTTTGCTATAAAATAAAAAATCGATATATATTCATATCAGCCTCTGCTATGTTTGGAGAGCTAAAAGTAAATGGATTGCAATACAGTAAATGGTGACCGTGGTTAACTTTTCCTACTTAGCATTAGCATGTCAATATTGCCATTGTGAACAACATGCAGCTTCTGTTAGAACCATGAATGGCTTTGTATTCCGCTTTGTTGAACCAGTGGAGGTGAAGGTATTCATCAGATGTCCCAAAGTAATTGCAAAATACAGTACACTACAAATCAAAGAGAAGCATGTTAATCCAAATAGCTTTTTTTGACTTCACTACCTTCAAATCCCAAGAACAGATGCTCTCCCCGGTTTAAATCAAAACAAATCCCAGATACAAAAAACATAATCAGACAGCTGTCCTACTGTCTCAGTTTATGAAAAAATAATAACCCTGTACAATACAGCTTTATTTATGAAGCAATTTAAAACCTCCAGCCCAGAGTGCTGTAAGAATGCACGCTTGGTGGTAAAACAAAACAAAAAGAAAACCTTGCAGCTGTAAATAAATAGACTCCCTCGTGTTCTTGATGTTCAGGTAACTTGATCATCTTCTTTGATCTGCTTTCACAGCTACTTCAAGAAGTTCCAGTACTGCGGCTACGCTCCTCACGTGCGCAGCTGCAAACCCAACACGGACGGCATCTCATCCTTCGAGGACCTGCTGGCCAACATCGTGCTGAGGGTCTTCGTTTGGGTCGTCTCCGCCACCACATGCTTCGGCAATATCTTCGTCATCTGCATGCGCTCCTACATCCGATCAGAGAACAAACTCCATGCCATGTGCATCATTTCCCTCTGCTGTAAGTCACGCTTCATTTAAAGCAGGGGGGTCAAACTCAAATACACAGTGGGCCAAAATAAAAATAAATGGGTACTAGTCGAGGGCCGGACTGGTTCAATGTGTATTGCAAACGTATTCAAATGAACTTATTGCACATATTAAACCTGGAACTAACAAAGCTTAAATTATTGCCTATAAAAACAGCATTAAACATTAAATAATCAGTTGCATTAATTTCTTATGGCTCTATATACAGCTTTTCCAGAGTCATTTCTTATGATTACATTTTCCCACAGGCCAACAACAGCTTCAACAAAACGATTTCCCTCAAAGAACAAACCAAACATGCCCTGTTATCTCAAGAAAGAAAGTGCAACAGGAAACATCCATTAAACTCAGTGTGCTGCTCTGTGATGCTAGTTCAAGCAGATACTTGGCATCTCATCTTGGGTGCACGTTCATCAATGTTTGGGCTCAGGCTCTGAGAGGAGGAAACCCTCAGGATTGTGTGTGCAATATACCGGCGGGCCAGATCTAATAGTAATTAGAAATTATCCTGTGGGCCTAAATTAAATCCACAAAGGGCCTGATTTGGCCCCCGGGCCTTGAGTTTGACACATTTAAAGGATGGATGTAGAAGCTTTTTATCTATATCATAATATTCTTTACGTTCACCATGAAGTGACGACATTACACGTCATTAGGAGGAAGAAGATGTAGTATTAACTGCTCAAAATACGATAGATAACTGTTTGCACTATTCATCAATTGCAAGCACCTCTCTATGTTTATAGACCTGGTGTAAAAGTGACACATTCTGCAAAACAACTTTTCTTCTTGGGAAGTTAAAAGAGGTCCAAGCTTTTTGAAATGGAAATGAGTTTGAAATGTGCTTATCAGTGCGTTTCCTCACATATTTTATATTACACACAAAGTTAAACACCCTCATGAATAAGACTAAATGCAAACATAATAAAATCTCAGTCCAAAATAAACATCTCAATAAAAATATTTACATACTCCAAGAACTGATTCCTGCACAAACCGCTCAACGATTACCGTCAGTGTTTGAAACATGATCGCACTTTCCCTGACTCTTCCACCAGATAATAAACAGTAATTATCAGAGATTCTTCCTCCCTCACAGCATTCAAAACATCACTCAAAACCCACCTGTTCAACACTGCATTTAACCACTGACCACCCTCCTCCCCCCTATTTTCTGTTTTGTTTATCTCTCTTTGTATTTCTTTATCTAATTATTATTATTTTTTTTTTTTTTCTTATCTTTTTTTTTCTTAATTCTCTGTCAAAGCGTCTTTGAGTTTCATGAAAAGCTCTATAAAAGTCCCATGTATTATTATTATTATTATTATTAATGTAGATGCACCAAGTTTATGTATAGCTTTGAAATATAGCTTGTTCATTGATTACTTTTTTTATGGCATAAACTCACAACAAACTTTCAAAATCCCCTTCACATGAACGCCTTGGCATATTAGAAATGTGTGAGTGTGATAGTTAGATATGCAACTCTATCTTCTTCTTAGATATGCGATGGTATTCAGATGGGGATGAAGGGGTGAGTGATCAAAGGGCTTCTTCTTCTGCAGAGTTCTCTTATAAATATGTAAAAAAAGGAGATTCTGGAGATGATTGCTTTAAAATGCACAGTTGTACAATTGCTCCTGTCTCACTACTGATTTCTGTACGGAAATGATGTAAAGATGAGAATTTGCATGCACACTGCACAGGTAGTGGTTTAATATAAACTGCAATCATCTAAGGCAGGGGTGTCAAACTCAATTTCATCGCGGGCCACATCAGCATTATGGTTACACTCAAAGGGCCGGTTGTAACTATATAAATATACAGTACCAGTCAAAAGTTTGGACACATCTTCTCATTCATTTATTTCATTTAATCGTTTATTTGGCAGGGACAATGCACAACAATGAACACTTAAAACGTTAAAATGCGTCAAGCGTAACAGTGCCAGATTTAACTTTGAGCTCATTTCCATCCGCAGTCCCTCACACAAAACATTTAAGAAAATTAAATGTTACAAACATAGCAAAAACAAAATACATGATATGCAAAAAGTGCAACAGAGCAAGAGCAGCATACACAAGTATTTGTGACATGGTAATACAATATAGCAGCAACGACATGTAAAGTGCAAGAGGAGATACGAGAGATACCTAAAGTGCAAGAGGAGATACCCCTGTGTTAAAGTGTATTTAGCGGTGAGTGCACATCTGTTTGTTTCTCAACCATTCTTTGAGTTGACCTTTAAAACTATTTTATTTATTTTAATAATTTTCTACATTGTAGATTAATACTAAAGACATCAAAACTATAAAAGAACACACATGGATTTATCTAGTAAACAAAAAAGTGTTAAAAAATCCAGAATATAATTTATATTTGAGATTCTTCAAACCCCCCTTTTGCCTTGATGACAGCTTTGCACACTCTTGGCTTCTCTATATACATATATAAATATATAATATATATTAAATAATGTATTATATTACATTATTGGCTCTGCATTGGATTATTATCAGTTCTGGTAATAACTACGTCTGAAAGCAGAGGTCTAGGGCAAATAATTGAAAGCAAATATTTAACAATTACACCAATTGTATTGCATATAATATTCTTTGCAAGCTCTTGCAGGCCGAATAAAATGAGGTCAGGGGCCAGATTTGGCTTCCAGGCCTTGAGTTTGACACCCCTGACCTAAGGCATTGTCCTTCACGCTGTAGCATGTTAGATTCTTATTTCCTTAAGTCACAGAAGGAAATTGAAATCATGGCAGCATGTCGGTGAAGAGAACATAGAACAAGCAAATCCATCTTTATGAAACAGGCTGCTATGAGGATTCACTGAATGGCTCTATGCATGTGTAAAAAAAAGGGTACAATGCCTGTATGGTTATTATTCATATGAAAATTTCATCAAAGAGAAAATATACCAAGATATATGGGAAATGAATGTTCGTAATAATATTTTACTGTAGCCTATGCTGGCGTTTCAGATCTCCGAGTCAAATATAAAGGATAAATGAACTTACCATAAGTCTCAAAGCAGCTGAGCTCAAAGCGCTCAGAATATGCAAAGCAGAAGTTCTATGTTGGGGCTTTCTTCCTCAACTTTAGGAAGTTTGTTACTAAAATGTCAGTGGGGATTGTTTTCAGTCGTGCACTAATGCTGATAGCTGAGATCCAGGAAAAACAAAAAGGTCAATAACACAAGCCAAATATGTTCACGTAATTCATTATTTGCATCTTTATAACAACAGTGGAATATGACTCTGTGGAGGCAGGGCATATCTGGAAGTTGTTTTTAACCCTTGTGTTGTGTTCGAGAGCTGTTACTGTTCATGGTGTTCGCGTGTCAATTTTGACTAATGATTTATTTCAGTCCAAAACACACAAAAATAATGAGTATCATCCAATATTGTTTGAACTACATCCTAACTAACCGTACAATCCTGTTGTAATTCTATGGCCCCAAAACACATTACACCACTAGTGCACACATGCATGTGTGTGTTCAAGTGTTAGTGTTCATATACTTTGAGAAAGGTCGAGTTCCCGTGGGGGGAGGGGAGACATTACATTTTTTACATTACATTCCATTTAGCTGACGCTTTTATCCAAAGCGACTTACAATTACAGGGACATTCTCCCTGAAGTAACTAAGGACTAAGTGCCTTACTCAAGAGGCGCATTCACACCGCAGTACTTTTCCCACAAAGGTTCATGTGAACTTAGTTCATGCGAACTCTTTAGTTCGCATGAACTAAGTACAGATCGCGTTCACACTGGAATAAGTCCCTGGGGGTGGATTAGGCAAATGAAGCCGCTGACGTCACTTCTTCTTCTTCTTCTTCTTCTTCTGCTTTGGGTTTACTGGCAGGCTATAAACAACTTCACGGCGGATACTGCCGCCCAAAGTCCCCGGCCGGAAGTCCCCGGAGTTGTAAGAGGACTTCAGTAGAAGTTGCTGGGACTCCCAGCAGCTTCTACTGAAGCCTTCCGAGTAAATCGCCAGAACGCCGACACCTCCTCATCTCCACCGCTCCCATGTTTTATTTTGTGTTGCCATAAGTTAGTCTCTCTGCGTTTCTGCGCTGGGCTAATGCTAATGCTAATAATGCTAATGCGAGGATAATAAAATGGCGGCTTCACAAAACTTTTTGGAAGTTTTACGGGGCGTGGTTTGCAATCCGCCCAGCCAATCAGAAATATAGCTCTTTTCTCACAAAAGAGCCGCTCGAAAGTCCCTGCTCTCTAGCAGGGACTTTCGAGGGGGTAAAAAGGTTCACGTGAACTAATTTTAGTACCGGCTCTTTTTGGTGTGAACGCGATAAAAGAGTTCACATGAACTAAGTTCGCATGAACCTTTGTGGGAAAAGTACCGCAGTGTGAATGCGCCTATTGGCACACTAGTGGTGGTGTTCCTGGCGGGATTTGAACTCACAACCTTCCGATCTTCAGCCCACCTCACTATCCATTAGACCACCACTATCCCGGTGAGAGAGACCAGGTGCATGTTGCGAACAATTATTGTTACAGTGGATGAAGGGGGTGGGGGAGGGGTGTCTAAAGTCAAAGATGAATTTTGATTGGGCCAAATTTGACCTCGAGTCACCCACAACAATTCTGCTGGATCTCCCCAGAACTGAACACCAAATGATACACTTTTTTTTAGAGACCTTCAGACTTGGCTAAAATGGTCACAATCAGTTTTGTAGTGTTTATATAGCTGTTGTGGAGGATATCATGAAGCCTTGTTCCGATACAAAAAACTAGAGCGTAGTTATTATATAATTTTAACTTGAGACGGGTCACGGGAGACCCGAACACAACATAAGGGTTAATCCAGTTATTACAGGTGTGGAATAAATTGAGTCTGCAAACAAAGAAATGATAAAGAAAGTGCAACCAGATAGAGTAAAGGTTAGCTGGTAATGTGGTTTAAAAGCCAAAGCTACAATTAATTTGAAATAATTATTCTTTCTTTGTTGTGAAATTACCTTGTCACTTTATGTTATCGCTCCTGATATTCTACCGTTTCTCACCCATTTCATTAACACTTCTCTAACTTCTGGTCACTTTCCAAACAGTCTCAAGGAGGCGAGAGTAAACCCTCTCCTAAAGAAACCCACTCTCAACCCGTCCGATGTTATAAACTACAGGCCTGTCTCTCTCCTCCCGTTCCTGTCTAAAACACTTGAACGCGCTGTCTTTAAACAACTCTCCTGTTATCTCCACCAGAACAACCTCCTGGATCCGCACCAGTCTGGTTTCAAGGCAGGTCACTCCACAGAAACGGCCCTCCTTGCTGTCACTGAGGAACTGCACACTGCTAAAGCTGTATCCCTCTCCTCTGTCATCATCATGTTGGACCTGTCAGCTGCATTCGACACGGTGAACCATCAGATCCTCCTTCGCACTCTCCAAGAACTTGGAGTTTCAGGCTCTGCACTCTCCCTCCTCGCCTCATACCTCAAAGACCGTACCTACAGGGTAACTTGGAGAGGGTCTGAGTCTGACCCTTGTCAATTAACTACAGGGGTCCCTCAGGGCTCTGTTCTTGGTCCCCTCCTTTTCTCTCTGTACACAAACTCGCTCGGCTCGGTCATTAGCCCGCATGGTTTTTCTTACCACTGCTATGCTGACGACACCCAATTGATTCTGTCCTTTCCCCGCTCAGAGACCCAGGTCGTCGCACGCATCTCTGCTTGTCTAGCTGACATCTCTCAGTGGATGTCTGCTCATCACCTCAAGCTCAACCTTGACAAGACTGAACTGCTTTTCCTTCCGGGAAAAGATTGTCCTACTCTTGACCTGACGATCAACATCGGCACCTCTGTTGTTTCCCCGACTCTGACCGCAAGGAATCTGGGTGTGACCCTGGATAACAACCTCTCCTTCACTGCAAACATCGCTGCTACAACTCGTTGCTGCAGATATACGCTATACAACATAAGGAAGATTCGTCCCCAGCTGACCCAGAAAGCCACCCAGGTTCTGGTCCAGGCTCTCGTCATCTCACGCCTAGACTACTGCAACTCCCTCCTGGCTGGTCTACCTGCATGTGCCATCCGACCTCTGCAGCTCATCCAGAATGCAGCGGCTCGTCTGGTCTTCAACCTTCCAAAATTTTCCCACACCACTCCGCTCCTCCGCTCCCTTCACTGGCTCCCGGTAACTGCTAGAATCCACTTCAAGACACTAGTACTTGCATACCATGCTGCGAATGGATCTGGCCCTTCCTACATCCAGGACATGGTTAAACTGTACACCCCAGCGCGTGCACTCCGCTCGGCATCAGCCAAACGACTCGCTGCACCCTCGCTGCGAGGTGGACCCAAGTTCCCATCAGCAAAAACACGTGGGTTTGCTATCCTGGCTCCAAGATGGTGGAATGAGCTCCCCATTGACATCAGGACGGCAGAAAGCCTGCACATCTTCCGGCGCAGACTGAAAACTCATCTCTTTAGATTCCACTTCGAGCGATAGAATTACTATCAAAGCACTTATATACTAACATAGGACTGGCTTATCTATAGCCAGCTGACAAAGCATTTATATACTAACATAGGACTGGCCTATCTATAGCCAGCTGAGTAGCACTTGAAATGTGTGGCTCTATGATACCTGTTGTACTTATATGATTCTGTTTTTCTTCTGGGCTGTGTCTTCCTGGTCGTATGTACTTATTGTAAGTCGCTTTGGACAAAAGCGTCTGCTAAATGCAATGTAATGTAATGTAATGTTATGTTGGGTTTTACCCTTTCATTGTTCCCTGCCAATGTCACCTTTCATTTTCATTCAGATGGCTTATTTTTTAATTTTCTTAAAGTCCATCTCACAGAGGACCAAATTGAGTCAGCAAAGGGGCAAATGTTGTACATGTTTATCGTTTAATTAAATAACTATTATAATTGCAGCCACAGGAAGAACGTAGTTTATGGATGGCATTTCTCAGCTGCCACATTCATGTTTAGCACATCAAAGCTTCCTCCCTGCTGTGCCATTTAATTTTCACAAGACCAATATTAAGATAAAAACTATCAGAGTCTTTAATGTCTAAATATATATATTCACTGTGTGTAAAATAAACATCTCTTTGAAGAGCATTGGTGTGTTTCCATATCAAATGACTCACTCTCAGCGGGTTTAAGTTATTTCATTTAGTATTAATAACATCAAGGAGTGACTGATGAAGCATTGGTGAATTCCTCTGAGGATTACAGTAATACGTCCAACCAGCACTTTAAAAAAAGGTCCTCAAACTATTGTGATGGATTTAAAAGAGGACAAAGAAAGAGTATAAAACATGGGATCGGGATTTATGTGTGCTTTGTTGAGCTTTGCTAACGGTCAATGAAACACGTGTTTTCCATGAGATGTAACATAAAACCCCAGAGATAACTGCCTAGTGTACAACTATCCATACTGAAAATATCAACATGGTAGGTAAAAAACTATTATCTAATTTTACTGTATGATTTGTGGTCATATATTAAGATATTTACTCACAGGATAATATTTTGTTTTACAATTTACTTGTTGAGCATAATCATAAAGACTGGAAACAGCTTAATCTGGAGAAAAATGTAAATGTTTCAAAACAGAAATACGCCTTCATAGGGCAAATTTAAATAGTGGAGACTCTAGGAGCCCCTCGCTATGAAATAATTGGTACAAAACGCAAGGTAATTCAGCTTGCAAATCGTCATTTTTAAAGTTAAACAAACAAGATAGTGAACCGCACATGCAATTATCCTGTGCGTACCCATCACTGACACATTAGACCCTTGTGTAATCAGGAATGACTGTTAATATTACCATAATAATGACACCACTACTGCTCTATCTATAAATATATATGCGTGTGTTTGGATTATTGTGGTTTGGTGTTCTTCAGGATTTAACTTAAATGCCTCTTGTCTAATCTATCAATCAATCAATGTTTATCTATATAGCCCAATATCACAAATGTTACCTTTATCTCAGTGGACTTCACAATTTGTACAGAATATCAGTATGACAATACGACACCCTCTGTCCTTAGACCCTCACATCGTACAAGGAAACACTTCCAGAGAAAACCCACAGTTTAAACTTTAAAGGGAACATGGGAGAAACCTCAGGGAGAGCAACAGAGGAGTTATCCCTCTCCCAGGACGGACAGACGTGCAATAGATGCCGTGTGTAGCAATAGATTCCATGTGTCTAGCAATGCAGTGTGACAATGAGTACTGATTTTATATATATTCAGCATGTAAAACGGGCAGTAAATTTGTTTATCACAGTTTTTCTCTCTTGATAACAAAGCAGGTTGCTCTCTGCTCTGCAATTACCACATTTGTACCGGTTAAGAATTTATGAAGGCTTGATTGACTGTTAGTGGATTCATCAATCGTCCTTTTGTATGCATAGATTTCCAAGATTGATTGGCTATCTGTGTGCAATTAGTCATCCATCTCTGTACCGTAGTGCATTGTCTCTTCACCTGGGGGTTACAACATCATTTCCGAAAGGATGCAAGAGGGTTGTGGAAGCAATCACTCAATTAATCAGCTGTTAACACAGGTTTGCAGCGCTTTCTCCTCGCCCGATTTCTTTCTCTTGGTGAATCACGTCCCAGCCTTTCCCCTTCTCTCTGTGGACAGTTATAGGGGTTTCAATTTGACCTATACACGTCTTTTCCATATGGACATTAATGCACCTACACATGTATTCTGGGGGGTCTTGACTCGAAAAGGCTAAAAGCCCCTACAGAAGTAGAGCAGAAGCCTTTCATTTAGGCCATGTTTAAACATTTTCTCACTTCTAAGACATGGCAATGCAGTTTCCTTTGAAGAGAACTGCTTTGAAAAGACTTGCTTTATAAGTCTTGGTGTCTATGTTGCATGTTCAAATAAATTCAGCTGGCATTGTGCTCACATTTCTGAATAAGAAGGCTCAAGGGGTAATCAGTCACATTGTGTTTTAGCCTCTTATAGCACGCTAGATAAACACACATCTTTACTCTTCTTCTGAATAGTAAATGACAGCTTTGCTTTCCACAGGCGCAGACGGGCTGATGGGCATCTACCTCTTCATGATTGGCGCCTATGATCTGAAGTATCGCGGCGAGTACAACCGGCACGCTCAGGCCTGGATGGACAGCAGTCAGTGTCAGGTCATCGGATCTTTGGCCATGCTGTCCACCGAGGTGTCCGTCCTTCTCCTCACTTACCTCACTCTGGAGAAATACATCTGCATCGTATACCCTTTCCAGTACCTGACGCCTGGCTGGAGACGAACTGTCACCATCCTTCTCGGGATATGGATGTTCGGCTTTATCATTGCCCTTCTGCCTCTGGTCTGCAAGGGGCTGTTTCGCAACTTCTACGGCACCAATGGAGTTTGCTTCCCGCTTCACTCTGAGCAGCCAGAGACAGCTTGGGCTCATGTTTACTCCATCGTCATTTTCCTGGGTGAGGATTTATTCTTGCAATTCCCCTTTGTTTGCTTGTTGATTTCTTCACTTCTCACTGAAGCTTGTTGTACCAACTGTCTCATTATCCAGTGACAATATCTGTATTATTTTGCAGATTATGGGCTTTTTTGTTGTTATTGTTCAGCCACAGTGGACATATGAGCTTTTCCAATTGCATTGCAAAGAAACTAAGTGAACATCTCTCCGCAGGTCTCAACTTGGTGGCGTTTCTCATCATTGTCTTATCCTATGCAAGCATGTTCTATAACATCCAGAGAACAGGGACTCAAACCACCAAATACAGCAACCACATCAAGAAAGAGGTGACCATCGCCAAGAGGTTCTTCTCTATCGTCATCACTGACTCCCTTTGCTGGATCCCCATCTTCATTCTCAAGATCCTGTCGCTGCTGCAGGTGGAGATTCCCGGTACAGTAAAACGTTAACTTTTATAGGAATGCTCAGATGAAAGTGTAGATATTGAATATCATAAATACCCCTCATTTTTGTAAAGCAGTTTGAATTGCCGTGTGCTGAGTACGCCCAAAGGTAGTTAAAGTCATTATTGGGGTTGAAGTCCCCTACGTGTGCCGTTTTGGTTTCAAGACCCTGGTTCGCGGAGGACACCAAAAAAGTCCTAGAAAAGACAACTTAAACTTAACTAATGTGAATTTAAAGAAAAGAGGAATAGTTTTGGCGAAAACTCAAAAGGTACCATGGGGTACAGGAATTAGCTTTGGTTTCAAGACCCTGGCTCACGGAGGATACCAAACAAGTCCTAGAAAGGCAAGGTAAACTTAACTATGTGCATTTAAAAATAAAAAAGAGGAATAGTTTAGTCGAAAACTAAAAGGTACCATGGGGTCAGATTATAATTTTCCAAAGGGGGTTTCGTTCAGATGTGTGTATCTCACACTGCACTGTGACTTTGATGTATCTTTGCTTTTGAATGAGTGTTTTTAGATATCATTTCATAATGTTTCTTAAATGCTATTAATGTCTTTCATTTTTGAAATGTGCTATATAAATAAACTTGCCTTGCCTCAGTAGGCTAGAGAAGTGGCTCAGAAAAGTTTGTAGTTTTCATATTTTGTGCAGTAACGACAGCCGTAGTGTGATTAAATCCCAAGAGTTACATTGGGTAAAAAGCTTTGAAATGGCCATAACAATGTCTCAAACCGCTTAACCACTTATCAGCTGTTGATTCCTGTGCAAATAGGTCCCCCAATCGTTATCTCTTCTGCTGAACTGTTTTGCTATGACAAAACTGCAAGAGACAGAAATAAAGTACACACTATTAAGAGCCTCCTTTCTAGTTTACAGGCAGATCCGAAGAGAGACATTCGGTTGAGTTTGTCTCGTTAGTTAATTATCTGTTTACACTTCAAAGTGGTCAAGCAGGTATTCCCACTAAGTTGTGGATTGTTTTGAAGCTTTTTAATGACTTTATAAACAGTGCTTTACTGAGCCACCTTTGAGCAGTGTGTATACCCAAATGACCCATTAGTGCTGTGCATACTCCATTATATAAATAACCTGCTGAGCTGTGGCTCCCTAATTAGGTCCCCTGTAGGGATAAAGGGGATTTTCATTTAATATACTAATGGGTTTGATAAGGTCTTGTGTTGAAGTTGCCTCCCAATTCATAAGAATGTCCACCTAATCATCTTTAAACTTTTCTTTTTAACAGCTCTGTACTTGTGTTTTCTGTCTCTGAAGGTACCATCAGTTCCTGGGTGGTCATATTTATTCTGCCCATTAACAGCGCCCTAAACCCCATCCTTTACACGCTGACCACACGGCCTTTCAAAGAGACTATTCTGCAGGTATGGGCAAACTACAGGCAGAGGAGGCCTCTGCTCAGCGGCCACCCAGCTCAACATCCATCTCTAACATGGCAGGAAATGTGGCCTCTGCAGGAAAACAGCAATGGCCCCACCACGGGTCACCCACTGGAAACTACCGCCACGATAGCCAAGCTCACACCTGTGGAAAATACCAACGATGTCATCACCACATGCACACAACAAATGCCGAAGAAGCATACAGTGCTGTCAGTGTGCTCAAAGGACGAAAAAGTGCCACTCACACACACCCCAACACACACACACACACAAGCAAACAATGTGGATGTCGATTAGCATGTTTGTGAATAATTATCAAAGAGTCACCTAAACAGATTAAACGTGATTCGTGTTCATTGATCTCAGTAATTATTCAGTCCCAGATCTGTGAACAGATGTATCCCTTTGATTACAAATCATTAGTATTCATTATTATCTTTATAACTCCCACTGTATTGCCCAAGCAGCAGCCATCACAGAAATGGATGAAGACAGGGCAGAAATCCCTTATGTAGCAGTACAGCTCCTGTAATGAAGAAATCAGCTTCAAAAAGATATATATCACTGCTGAATTTATAATGGTGATAAATCATAAAAGTATTAATTAGGATCGACTACAACTCCTAATAAGCATTGTATAGCGCCTCTGTGGGCAAGACTCATTAGATGTTGAATGCTATAGTAGCGCAGTCTGTTGGTTCAAGTCCCTGAACCAAGTAAATGCAAAGTCTACATTTTACTGTGTGTGATGTGCTGTGCATGAAGTGACGATAGAAAAATGATTTAATCCAAATCAAAATACTTTAAATATGTTGAGTGTTTAAGTTCATTATTGATATTTCAAATCTGGAAAGTCATGTCTTGACAACCCAAGATTTACTCTCCAGCCCTTCACTCATCATGCCAGATGCGGCCATCTGTCTGGGGGCTTAAGGCCAGGGACATGTGCCCTCTGCTCTGTCTTAATATATTATAATACCTCCTTTCCCCCCACTCTCTCACACACACACACACACACACACACACACACACACACACACACACACACACACACACACACACACACACACACACACACACACACACACACACACACACACACACACACACATACAATTAAACATACACACAAAGGCACTGCTACTGTTTACAAAAAATGTATATGTATTTACCTGCCCCATACTGTATTGTGTGTGTGTGTTGTTATTGTCTGTTTTACACTGTGTTGCAAGTATTGAGAAAAAAAAAAAATGTCATGTCATGTAATGGACAGTAACATTTTCTAATATAGTCTAAATGACGTCAAACTGACCTCAACTGGCATTTGTTTTTTAAACTTCAGCAAGTTCATTGTAATTGTTTATTGCCTTCCTCCAGACCCTGAGGAAGGATGGACGCTCTCTGTTGCCTCTGCCACCAAAAATGTTATGTATGGAAATATTGAATGACAAATGTCAAGTCTGTTCAACAAATAATGTAATTAACTTGGGTAAAAGAACATTTCCCAGCTGGTCTGGGGTTTGAACTTGACTCAACAAACCACCACACAGCACAGTTTCTACACTGATCTCTAGTGAAGATATTCATGAACTCTCCTGTATATACCTTGTTCAATGAATTACTGTTTCCTGTGGAAATGTACCTTTTAATTGATGTTGTAAATGACATTGTGAATGTATAACAAAAATACTATTAGAGAATAAATTAGTTGTAAATGCCACTTGTATTTACGTTACAATCCCATAATGTACATGCTGAATAGACAGAACCAACCGTTGAGATATGTTAATATCTGCAGACATGCATTACATGTTGACGGGAAGACATGTTCTTAAAATGTTTGTAATTTATTTTGTTGTATTGACTGGTGTCCTTGTATGTACTTTTTTTTTTTTTTCTTGACATGTGGATAGTAAATATACATGCTTCTGCTTGTTGACTTATTTATTTGAATTGCATTGGTTATTCATCCTATTAGTTTGGGCATTGACATCTCTCATAGGTTGACATAAAAGTACTTCGCAATTTGTAAAGAAGAAGGGTTAAAGTGACACTACCAGGGCTGTATAATATGAGAAAAATATGTATTATGCAATAACATTACATAAATATATTACTAAAGATACATACGATTAAAGATATTTTCAACAATGTTTAATCGATATGGAAGAAGCACTCAAATTCAATAGAGGTGCGTCTTCTTTGTAGTAATGCAATGCTGCATTCATTTGGAGTCACAAGGTCCCATAATATAAGCAGTATTAAAAACCTAAATACTCTAATATAAAACTGGCGGATTTAATACAAATATGAATATAAAAAAGGAAGAATCACTAACATTAAATGAAAAGAGGTGTGCCCTTTTAGAACACCTGTGGTAAATGAATGTGCAGTACAGTTTTTCGCAAAAAAAGTGAATACAGGATTTATACTTGTAACAAGGTATTTCTACATTGTTCCATAATTTCCTTTAACTAAAATATATGTTATCTTCGGATATTATATCATCTTTTTAACCACCGATTGTTACCTATGGTTTCTACGTGTACGGTATTTTCTAAACCCTGTGTGAAGTGGCCTGGGACGATTGAAAAGCAACAGCTGATTTCTAAACGTGTTCAGCACAGATCTACCATCACCTGGACAGGGAGTGTGTTGTACAGATCTACTATTGCGCAGTTGCCATTCCGCGCAGCTTTTGACGCTCTCAAACGTCTGTGTTATGAGACGTGTTTTGTAAGGCTCGCATTTGTTTGCCAAACGGGAGTGTTACACAAACTGTTCACTGACAGAGGGGACACTTCACCTCTACTGATTTAAAGAAAGAAAGGGGAAACTGCTGGTGTCTGGTCAGCGTACGCTAGCTGTCACATCATGTTTCCAGCTAGCAGATATTCAGCTGCTAAAGGTACGTAATCTAATGGATAGTTAGCTAACACAGTGCGAGCCTGCTGTACTGGACTTAAGCAAAGCTAGAAACTTTTCACCGACACTCTTTCGATATGCTACAAATGATTTATATACATAGTACTGCCTGTTTTATGAGGTGCTTTGTTAATTTGTGCACTCGTTTGTTTTGTTTTCCTCACATGCTAGCGTTAACATTGAACAGCAACAGTCCAGCATTCTAATGTTAGCAAGCTAAAATATAGGTGAAAGTTGAATCAATATTTAGGTCACTTGAACAGTGTCCTTGTCCTTGGTTATGGACACCATTTATCCTTTTTCGGAAACTAAATGCTATTGTTAGTCATTTGTTACTGTTTTGAAAGTTAATGAAAGTGTTTTTCGGCATAAGGCAGATGTTTATGTGCAGCATTACACTTTGAAATTAGCTTAGCTTAGTTTACTGACTAAACTACTAGCTATCATGGTGCTCCTGTTGCAACCTTAGTGTGACAACTGCTTGTCATTTTATCTACATTAGCTACCAGTATGATTTGTCATGTCTGTACAGGTTTTATGGTTTAAAAATCACCCTTACTACATTGTGCAACCTACCTAAAGCTTGCATTTATTTGTCATGTATCCAATATATTGCATTTGTGTTGTATCACTTAGGAACCAGATCGGGTTGAACTCAACCAGTTAGTCCACTAGATAGTATACAAACAACATGCACTACTAGTTTCAGCTGGTCTTGACTTGAAGCTCTGTTTTCTCTCTCGTGCAGCTCACAGGTGTATCAGGGCATTGAAGACTGTCCAACTAGAGCATGCTGCCCCTCAGCAGTACACAACCATAAACAGACGGACTTGCTCTTCAGTAACAACAGCCCCCATCACCACACACTACACTATCCATTCTCGGGACAAGGATCCAAGATGGGAAGGTAAGCCACTGCACTATCCAAAGAAAGAGGGTTGATCTTCTTGTTGCTTAAGCTGTGTTGTGTCTGTCTTAAGCAACACGGTCTACCATCTCTATGCGAACTGTAGGTACTTGTCAAGAGATATATTTGTGATTTGGTTTTAACTCAAGATATATGTAACGGGTGTTCATATAACTACAGGAGTATAAATGATGTGTGTTCACCTTTACTCTACATAAAATAAGATTACGGTGATATTCCTGCAATATACTGAATTAATCCAGTTAGACATGGATGACAACAAGAAGTTCAACCTGCATTACACTTTGACAGTTGTCTATTGTTGCCTATAGTAATATTTAGCTAAACATTTGTGTGGATTTGCAGTGATTTGACTGATCCAACTACTTTCAATTTGCATGATAAACGCATTGCAAAAGACTCCAATATTACACTCTGGAATCTTCTTATCATGTCAGTTGAAAGCAAGCATTATTACTAGATAAGAAGCTGTTGGTAATCATTTCCTACACTTTTAAGCAGTATTGTTTTAGCACTGAAGGCAGCAGAATGGCAGAACTACTCAACAGTACACTTCAGTATCTGTTTATTTATAGTCATATTTTAATTACAATATTCGAAACGTTATCACGTATCCTGAGCAGTGGTTCTTATGTCACGTATCACATTGTGACGCATCAATGTGAATTACCTCAATAACCTCTTATCTTTGTTTTGAAAACCATTAAAGGTGACACACCTGCAATTATACTTTTACTCTTTGCTTTGGTGAAAGGCTTTGCCAGTTGTTCGACACTGCTGCAGTTACCCGTTTTTAAAATATCTGAATCAAAATGCACTGCCTTCTCTTGATTCTTAATCAAGTCAGAAAGAAACCATTATTTATTTTATTGTATTTGTATTATCATACATTTTACCTCCGTGTGTCTATTAACCTGATACAATGTTATATTTAGCTGCATGTACCTTTTTAAAGTTCTTAACAAATAATCTGAGGGGAATTTCTTGTTGTTTGTTTTGAACTTGTGATGTGTCATTTGGTAAAGCACTTTGAGCTGCATGTGTTGTATAAATAAAGCTTTATTATCATTATTCTTAATGTGTCTTTCTTATGGTCCCAGGTATCGAAATGGAGAGGTTTGCAGACGAGGCCGATGTGGTGATAGTAGGCGGGGGCCCAGCCGGTCTTTCTGCAGCCATTCGTCTGAAGCAGCTAGCCAATGAGCAAGAGAAGGAGCTGCGAGTGTGCCTCGTGGAGAAAGCCTCTCAGATCGGGGCACACACCCTCTCAGGAGCCTGTCTGGAGCCCTCCGCCCTCAACGAACTCATTCCTGATTGGAAGGAGCGAGGGGTGAGTGTCGAATAAATAGAAACATTTTACATCGTGTGCTTCAATTTGTTGTTCTTATTGTCGTATATATAGTATCACTCTTTGACTGCAATGCTATATGTAACATAGCTACACATACTGTACATGTAGCAATACAGGTTGTAAGACTATTATTTAAATGTTAATGTTGAATACATTTCAGTAATGCATAATCCCCAAAACAATTATACTATAATAAGTTAAATAAACTGCATAAATGTTATTTCAATACTCCACGTTTTATTTCAATTCAATCGCTACTTGGCGTTAATCACATTCACAAGTACGACGATTGGTGCTGAGGGGTATTTCAACATTATTGAACATGTTAAGGACGAAACGTTCTTAACTTCAATTATTATTTTAGTATATACCCCAAAATGTTCACTTTTGTTTTAAATATGTTTCATCCAATATATTAATTTACAAATAAAAAATAAAAACATTTCAGAAGTTATTTTAAAAGAGGAGATTGCTGAGGATCATGATAATACATCATTTCGTCAGGCATGGGATTGACAGATGAGTCGTTGTCATTTGCACTAATTAGCAGTGCTTAAGCAGGGCGTGAGCATTGTATTGATAAATCACTGAGTTTCCCAGATGCTCTCCACTTTTACATTCATACCACGTAGGCAGGGCTCAAACACTCTGAGGCTCAGCTGAGTCCGTACAATGGATGAGAAAAACCCTGTAGTCTTCTAACTCAAATACTCATATGTTTGTGAGTGCAACACTATAACAATAACACCATCTGACCATATGCACATACACATAAACTCCTGCTATAACGTCCCACACACAAACTTACAAGGTGAAAACAATTCCAGGTTCTCTGTCAAGGCTGCTAATAAATCCAATGAAGTCAAAATCTCAACAACACATTGTGCTCTTACCTCAGGCACCGCTGAACACTCCAGTGACAGAAGATGTGTTCAGCCTTTTAACGGAGAAACACAGAATCCCTATCCCCATTTTGCCAGGTAAAAAAACAATTGTATTCTTATTTGAATAAAACATCTTTCACTTTGTAAGCCTTGTCACTGAATTGACAAGGCGGTAACAGGTTCTGCCCCTCAGAGGTTGTGTGTGTTATTGATACAAGAAATCACAACGACATTTGTAAATGTATCTATTATTTACCACCGGGAGAAAAGAGAGATTTATTCATTCATTTCAGTGCAAGCAAAGTGGTTTGTGTAGTGAGCAGATGTATTCCTGAATAAATACAAGACGATGATGCAACATTGGGCTGAATATAATCAAAGGGGGTTGGCGCATTTCAAACTTGTATGTTGACAGAAAGGTGGAAATATTTCCCCTTTTGAATTATTCGGGGTTGTTGACTGAGATGTATGTAACACCCATGTAGGTCTTCCCATGGTGAATCATGGGAACTACATTGTGAGGCTGGGGAACTTTGTGCGCTGGCTGGGGGAGCAGGCGGAGGAGCTGGGAGTGGAGATCTACCCTGGATACGCTGCATCTGAGGTGAGACATTAGGAGTTTCTGTCATGTACTGTCAAGCAATTTGCATGTGATACAAATATCCATTTCTATTTTATTCAAGGCAAGTTTATTTATATAGCACTTTTCAACACAAGGCAATTCAAAGTGCTTTGCAAAAATGAAAGGCATTAAGAGCATAACATTAGAAACATTAAAATTCAAAGATAATTAGACATGAATAACACAGGTACATGAATAAAAGTGACGGTGCAGTGTAAGATGTGAATAGTTCTATTAAAAGTAGCGGCAAAAAGAAAGTCTTCATTCTGGATTTAGAAGTAGTCAGAGTTGCAGCAGACCTGCAGGTTTCTGGGAGTTTGTTCCAGATATTTGACAACACCCCAAACTAAATTCTCTCGTTCCTCCACCCCTAGTCTTCCCGTTAAATGATAGTTCTTTTGACAGTTTTCTAACCTTTTGATGTTCCTTTCATCCTTCTCTTTCAATCATTTTGCATCCGCAGACAACTCATTTGCCCCGGTTTCACTGTTACCTGAACCCATCTTTGACCTTTCAAACCACTTTTTTCTTTTCAATTGAATTACCTATGTTAAGACTTCCTTCATTCATACTGCCTTTCTCAAAATATACTGTTTGTTGACTATGGTAGTGTCAATTATTTGTCAATGAAACACTATCTCGCCACTGGCGTTATTTTAACCGGAGTATTGTTGTCATCCACCTGGATACATCTTCTTCTTATAGAGACACATTTTGCACATTGAATTTGTGTTATACATCTTTTTGATTTACTCACACGACAACTATTGCACGTCTGTCAGTCTTGGGAGAGGGATCCTTCCTCTGTCTCTCTCCCAGAGGTTTGATGTGAGGGTCTAAGGACAGAGGGTGTAAAATAAACCGATTCATATAATTAATTCGTAATATTCTCAAAGCTAGTGCAAAGCTGATTAAAATAATGTTCTGGCTCACGGGCATTATAAAAAATGCTTAGACTTAAAATATGTTTACATTAATGATGTTAACGTACTGTGAACCTACTATGAGTCTATTGGATACATTATAAATGTTAAAAACTGATTCAAACTAGATTAGAAATACACATATAACCAAACCTGGGGAGAACATTTTTACTGTTGAAGCAAATGGCCTGAATGTAGCAATGAATAAAGATCAAACTCCACAGGGACCTTCCATATTTGTTCTGTGGTAGACAAAAAGCCAGGTTGTTTCAGGTTTACATATACACTTTGTTTACAGCTGATTTTTGATTTGCTGATTCTTGGTTTCCTTTATTACAGTGGACATGTATATTCAGGGGTTTTGCCCTGGTTCTCAAAGGAGCACCTGGAGATGTTGCTTGGTGCGCATCCTTAAAATGAAATAAACCGGACCTTTTGAGGGCTACTTGACTTTATGAACGGGGGGGGGGGGGGGTGCGCTAGTGAGCACGCAGCAGGGTTACTGTGCGGAGTGCATAAAGCAGACCCTTCACGCGATAGCGAGGGGTAGAGCAAGGGATCGCAGATGCCGTCATCATGTGGACGGATTCAAACAATTAAACCTAAATGGCTCGCGAACTATACTTTTACCGTTAATACCTGGGCGGCCCGAGTAAAGTCTGTGGGAAACCCTGCTATCTTACCAGTTCTTATGCAACTCGCAAATATCACATACCTGGTCACCAGTTATGCGCAGCCCTGTGTATATTGTTGTTTCTCAAATGTATACAACCCAGTCATCAATACCCCTTTTTGTGCTCGCTCAGTCATTTTACTATTTAACATGATTACAAGTGTGTTAATCTTCCATCTGTATTCACTTTTTGTCAAGGTTTTGTTTCACGAGGATGGAAGTGTAAAAGGAATCGCCACCAATGATGTGGGCATCGCCAAGGACGGCTCGCCGAAGGTTAGTGCCGTACAACTTTTAATATGGTAAAGTTTTTAAGATTCTAATCCCCTTTGTTGCCACTTAATTGTCAAATGAAAACTTCATTTAGAGAGGCCATTCTTTACAATTGAAAGACATCACGCTTGGATACACTCTTTGAAAGGATATAAAGCACAACAACAGGAACACACGCACTTGTTTTGATCTATCAAGCATGAAGAATGGCCTTTTATCCAGTATAGATTTAGCCGTGTGTATGTTGCTTAGGAAATACATTGTTCCTTTAAAGAGGCACCATTCCTTTGTTCACTGTAGGGCTTTACACAGCATGTCATTCTAATCAGGTTGTAATTATTATGCTTACATTAATTTTAGTCCTCAATTTTGTTCTTATTGAACTTGGGCAAAGTAGTTCCTTCTCCTTCGGTTCAGCTGATTTGTTTTATTCTGTCCTATTATACAAACTGTTATTTTGCTCTACATAAAAAGCGGTGATTCGATTTTTACCGCACTAACCAATCAATTTCTACTACTGCTTTGTTCCAGGATGTATTTGAGAGAGGAATGGAGCTCCATGCTAAAGTCACGTTGTTTGGAGAGGGCTGTCACGGCCACTTGGCCAAACAGCTTTACAAGCAATTCAACCTGCGTGAGAACTGTGAACCGCAGACCTACGCCATCGGACTGAAAGAGGTAAATAACATGCCGCCCACATAAAGCTACTCTGTTTGTGAATTTAGTTTCCCCTAGTCCAGTCTTACTAATCATTCCTAATGACTAAAGTAGACCAGATAAAAGTGGTAGTTTGTGTTTGGTCATTTTTTAGTAACTTCCTATATATTCATATATAAACAACATATTATTGAAACATGAGACTTTGTACATATTTTGATATAAGAATGTCTTATTCATATTATGAATCATTTAAGTAGGTATAGGTCACACCAGGCAGATAATAACAGAGTTGATCTGTCCATCCTAACGTTCAGGTGGCTCCTCTGTTTTTACTGTTTTGAATCCTTTAAGTATGCAGACCTGGAGAGACTCCAGCAGAACCAATAGTGGCAGAAAGCATGAACACTTCTCTGTGTACTGTTCGCATTGTCAATTCTCCGGCTGAATACGTAGAATAATCCTTCAGTTTGTCAAATATCAGCAGCATCTCCCTTCCCAGTCAATGCTTTCCATCCCTTGTTTTCCATCACAATAATAATATCTCTACTCAAGATATTCAATGATGAGAACACAATCTGATGTGAAGTCATATAAATGCAAGATCAGGGGGTCCGCGGGGTCTTAAAAAGTATTAAAAGTTGATAAATCAATTAAGGCTATTAAAAAGTATTAAACTGCATTTTCCAAGGTATTACATTTTGTAGCTCACTGCTCGATAGCACGAAGGTGCGTTTACGCCGGTTGTTAAACAACATCGTTATGGGGAAATGCAAGTCTGCGTCCAAATGGTTAGAAGATAAGGAGGAAGGACACTCAATACTGTATATAGTCAATGTGAGGTCAAGTGTGTCGCCAAGGTAACCGGTTAAAACTCCAAGTGGAGATGAGGTCTTGAAATGTATGGAAAGGGTCTTAAAAGGTTTTACATTTGACTTCAGGATTCCTGCTTATACCCTGAAGTAGTAAAAAGGCACTTTCGCTCTTTTACAGTAAAGACGAAGATAGTCTGTCAGTTGGAACGTTTAGACTTGATAGTGTTAGAGGAATCCTCTGCTTGTTGATGACGTTTGACCTCTGCTCCTGTAGGTGTGGGCGATTGACAAGAAGAAGTGGAGGCCGGGCAGAGTGGAGCACTCTGTGGGTTGGCCCCTGAACAGAAACACATACGGAGGGTCCTTCCTGTATCACCTGGACGAAGGAGAGCCGCTGGTGGCGCTGGGCTTTGTGGTGAGAGGCTTTGGACATCCTGACAGTGATGTAAACATGTGTGACAGCTGGATGTCATGCAGGCAACAAAAAAGCAACCCACGGTTCTGAATAAATAGTCGAATCGTGGGTGGCTTTCTATTATCACTGAATATTATGTATCCTACAGAGGGGCAATAAATAAATCCATGATTGCTTATTTGAAATTCACTGTGATGTCCAAATGCAAATATACCGTAGATTATCATATTTACATTTAGCTCTGTAGAAAAATAGCATGTTTGCTTAGTTTTAGTCTGCTCACAATACCCCTAACAACAAAGTAGACATTGAGTTAATAAACAATTCTCAATTTAGTAAATTCAGAAGCACCACTACTGACAGTTATTACAGCTTTAAATCTTCTTGCTTATGCTTCTGCACACATGGACACGGTGGCTGCCAAAGCTTTTTGCAGATTCTCCTAACCTTGGAACTCGGCATCAATTTCATATTCATACCATTCTCCCAGAGCCACTGAAAGACAATCTTCTGTTGTTATGCATCACAACGTGACAGAGGTTGTTGACCTTGTTTTGCAATGTGACGTTCGTAGCTACAGTATATGAAGACAGTTTAAGTCCTCTCTGGATTTTTATATTAACTGTGATTTTTAATTTAAGCTGTAGAGACATTAAGGTGGATTAAAGCTTGATTTGTAGCGTCAATACCAAGAGTGTAAATCTCGTCTAGATTGATGGCAACACTGACTAGAGTAAATAGAAAAACTAAATTATTAATATTTTAAATGTTTTCAATTAATTCATTTAGACTAAGTTCACACATTTTACGTTGTTGGCTGAAAACCCACTTTGTTTAGTTTCAAGTGCGCCCTGGCCATACAACGTATACAAAAGGTCCATTAAGACGAATGCACTGACAATGGTCTTGATCATTTGAAGCGTATATACCTGCAAGTTCTGAGCTAGTTGATTGTACTTATATCAGTTGCTTTGGATAAAAGCCTCAGCTAAATGTAATGTATATGTGTTTCCTACTCCAGATTGGTCTGGACTACTCCAACCCTTACCTGAGCCCCTTCAGGGAGTTCCAGCGCTGGAAGCATCATCCCTTCGTGGCTCCCACGCTGGAGGGTGGCACCAGGATCGGATATGGAGCCAGGGCTCTGAACGAAGGAGGGATACAGGTAGGGCCCCGCTATACACAATTATTTAGATACTTAAAGGTCACCTATTATGCAAAATCCACTTTTTCATGTGTTTCATACATCAACATGTTTCAGGAAAAAGATTCCCTCTCTTTTTGTCCTGATCCATTTCTATAAAAACCTGTCTGAAAATGAGCTGATCAGATTTTGGCCACTTTGTGATGTCATAACGATTTTTTTGGCTTGTGTAACCATTAGCCAATCAGCAACCAAGGTATCTGAGATCTATAATATATTGATGAAAAAAGTATAATAGAGGACCTTTAAGTAACAATGAGATATTATTGCTAGACCAAACTGTTTGTCACATGCTGAGTATTGGGAAAGCAATTTATTAACTTTTTTCATCTTCAAAATGTGTCAACATCTTTTTAATCCAATGAGATGATGTTCTTTTTGTTTTGACCAACTTCCTGCCAATGCTGATGACCTCATCAAATAAAAATCTCGGCACCATCTAGTGCACTATAAAAGCTATTCTTACCGAAAAAGTACATGTATTTCCACTATTAATTATTAATATAACAGTCAGAACTTAGCCTCTCTGTGTATTGATTGCTTCAAGTAGCAAACTGCTCTCCTGCTGATGGCCCTCCTACTCGCCCTAATGCTGACAGAGTGAGTGCTGACTATGCTGAGTATGAGAGCAAGTATCCTCCAGTCGGTGCTCATGCCAGAAAAAAGGATGTCAGACAAATGGATAGGAGCCAGAAATAGATCATGAAAAGCAAAGGGGCAATGTTAGTCTATTATACATCGGGGAACAACGAAGCCTTGATATGTTGTCAATATGTTGTTTTCATGAAAGATCAAAAGCACTGAGGTGAAGTGCTTCCCTGCGCCTGGCCAGTGTTTGCCAAAAAAACGACATATGGACTCACGCTGGGATTTCCGACTAAACATAAAATAGCTGCCAAAATAAACACTGTCAGCAAGATTAAAGATTACAAATATGGTTATACAAAGAACTCAGAGCCAAGTAGTATAGACAAAGAATACATTTAGAAGTGTCCTTATTGGAATGTTGGATATAGGAAAAATGTGGTGTTATTTTAGGACTGTTTTGGATCTGTTTTTGAGTAGTTTCATTATTCATCTAAAACTGTAGATATGTAAAAAATGGTAATATGATTTTTGTGAATAATATTAGAAGTAAGCACAGCAGCTGCTCAGTCACATTGAAGGTCAGCTGAGTTGCTGCTGCTGGATTCCTTCCAGTGGAGTCCAACAGGGAGGAGACCCCGCAGCTGACCCCAAACAGGCTTTAGGGATTTACTGTCCCCTCTATCCTGGGACTCCTCAGGGTCCTCCAGCAGGAGATACATGACGTGGAGAAGGAAGTCTGGACTACCTAAAACAACCTTACTTCCACTGTGACCTTGAATCACATAAGTCACAGGGGGTGTTTCTCAATGTCAAGGAAGGATGCTCCAGAGCCACTATTTCAAGGATGCTACGTCATCTGAAGGACTGTTCCAATGTCCAGCATACTTGGAATTCTACCGAGCCTGGCTTCCTTCGTAGCGAGACATTTGGAGGCTGCACATGAGTATCCTCCACGGTCTTAAAATCCCCACAATGCTTTGCGCACGGACCAATTTCCAAAGCTTTGGCGGAAATCGCGCTCGATTTAAGGCGGGGCCTCGCATATGACGCAGACCTGTTTGCCTGTTCCACCATTCTTCGTTTTCCGAGGCTAGGAAGGATTCTTGCCTCGCTTCGGAAGACATGTCCTACCAAGGAAGCGTCCTCGACATTGAGAAACACCCAGACAATAATATAAACTTTACGTACAGCGAAATTCAAAAACGGCAACCATGAAGGAGCTCTGGTTTGGTCAGTGGGGATGAAGTATTAATTGGTACTATCTCAGTCAAATTGTGTTGCCAATTAATTTCTTGGTGTCATGAAATCTGGAATCCAATGTGATTATACCCTCACTCATCCTGTTAAAAAAATACAATTATACAAAAAAGAAGATTATATTAGAGGTAACTTGATACACTTAAACACACCAACCGGCCGAAATACAGTTTGACAGAGCCACACTTTACATACAGGTGTGTGTGGAAACTATATATTAAAAAAAACCATTATAAAAGGGTATTACTAGTTGTAATAGTTTGTTTATAGAAAGGATTTAAAGATGAAACTTGAACAAACTGACTGAGAAAATAAGGTTTGTGAAATCTACTGCAGGTGATTTTCAATACATTTCTGAGTTGATGGAAACCGGCGTGCAAAGCGTTCACAATTCAGATCACCTTCTGGAAAATGGATGACGGGATTGAAAAACAATTCAATCTTTTGTCAGAAATGAATATAATAAATGACCATCTGTTTTCTTAAGATGTTTACGTATATCAAGTGCCTTTTTTAGTTCACATGCGATACTTGCGTTGTGGCTGATGCATTCTAGTAAATGTACGGACATATTGTTGCTATTAAATACTTTCACACAGAGCATTCTTAAGATTTTGGAAAGTTAAATTGGATAATAAAAATGTTAAAATGTCACAAAAGGTTATTGTAAAAAAAGAATGTGCCTTGACATTTGGTGTTACAATCAATATATTAAAAATATTTAGTTTTCCAAGATTATTTCATAATAACAGCATAAAAAGTGTCCAAACGAAACGACAGACGTGAAACAAACAACTTACATCAAATTATTACATTACATTGCATTTAGCTGACGCTTTTATCCAAAGCGACTTACAATAAGTACATTCGACCAGGAAGACACAACCCTGAAGAAAACAGAATCATAAAGTACATCAGGTATCATAGAGCCAAACATTTCAAGTGCTACTCAGCTGGCTATAGATAAGCCAGTCCTATATTAGTATATAAGTGCTTTGTTAATAGTTCTATCGCTCGAAGTGGAGTCGAAAGAGATGAGTTTTCAGTCTGCGCCGGAAGGTGTGTAAGCTTTCTGCTGTCCTGATGTCAATGGGGAGCTCATTGCACCATTTTGGAGCCAGGATAGCAAACCCACGTGTTTTTGCTGATGGGAACCTGGGTCCCCCTCAAATAATGGATAAGCATTGATAAGTAACAAGAACCTTTCATTCAGTGTCCAAACATCCTTCATCTTGTTCGTAAAATATTGCTTCTTTCAAAATAATCCACTTCAAGGTGACTGTGGCTCACACCAGGAGGAGCGTGCAAGAGGTTTCAAAAAGACATTCACTGAAGATGTAATGTTCGTGAGACTGAAGGTTACTACCGGTGGTTTTAGTACTTCAGAATTAAGGAGGCATGCCGTGGAATATGGCCTCTATAAAGAATCACCTGTGCAATACAAATGAAAGTACTTCATTAAAACTAAGGATCAGGTCCCATCTCTCAAAGGCTGGCTCAACATTATGAGTTGGTTCCCCTGGAATATCTCTCAAATGTTTTACATGCCAAATCGGACCACTTCTATCCAATCTGGCAGCCTTGCTTACATTTTCTTGGACCTGAATTGTCGGCTGTTATTGTTAAAGGAACCTCATGAATCTGCTGTAATCATAAATTCATAATCAATCATACATGTGACACTCCTGTAACCACCTATAAGGGAGGTGTGTAGCGCAGTTTAGTGCGTTGGTGTTCGGATCAGGGGGTCACAGGTTCAAACCTCACTGCAGTCGGCAAGGCAAGGCAATTCAAAGTGCTTTACAAAAAACGAAAGACATTAAGAAAATGGCATTTAAAATCAGTCATTAAAAAGAAAAGATAATAAAATAAACATTAAAAGAAAAAAGACATGGATAAAAGTTACAGTGCAGTTTAAGATGTGAATAGTTCAATGTAATGTAATGTGTGTTTGAGACTCAGCTGTTTTTGTTTTTTGTCATGTTTTTGTTCGCTTTGCTTTGTAATGATGTATTTGTCATGTATATGCTATGTCGTTATTGTGTTGTAAAAATCGTAAAAATCAATAAATACATTGTTTTAAAAGTGAAAAATGACATGAACTCTCTCCTCTTCCTCTCTCCAGTCACTCCCAAAGCTGACCTTCCCAGGAGGTTTGCTGATAGGCTGCAGCCCCGGCTTCATGAACGTCCCGAAGATCAAAGGCACCCACACGGCCATGAAGAGCGGCATGCTGGCTGCTGAGGCCATTTTCCCTCAGATCACAGCAGAGAACCCGGAGTCAGAGACGCTAGGTACAAAATGTGAACCCCATTAATAATCATGATGGTGGCAGCAGTACCTGTGTGCATCTCATTTCAGGTACCAAGGTTAAAGTGAGTTAAAACCCAGAAACGGGTCTATACAGGCGCTCTGAAGTTACATAACCGTACACACTGCAACACCGCTGGGTCATATCAGGTCGGATCAGATCAGGTTTATTGCCAGGGAGGTTCACACATACGAGGACATTGACTTGATGTCATGGTGCATACATCAAATATAAAACAAGAAATCTTTAAGGTCTCCGTAATAAAATATAGTTAAATAGCAATAAAGCTGTAATTTACATGGAAATAGAATGCTATGAATGAATTATAGGATATGAAACAAGAAATATGTGCAGTAAGCAGTATGAACATTGTGTGCATTAATGTAATGCATATAGAGAATACGTTGTGGCTGAGGTAAAGTGTCAGTGGGGGGGCCGGGCCTTGTTTAAGAGGCCGGTAGCGGAGGGGAAGAAACTGTTCAGGAGGCGAGAGGTTTTGGTCCTGATGGAGCGCAGCCTCCTGCCAGAGGGGAGGGGGGTGAACAGTTTGTGTTCAGGGTGGGAGGGGTCGGCCACTATCTTCCCTGCCCGCCTCAGGGTTTTGGAGGCGGGCATGTCGTGGAGGGATGGCAGATTACAGCTGATCACCTTCTCTGCAGAGCGGATGACCCGCTGCAGCCTGCCCTTTTCCTTGGCTGTGGCTGCGGCGTAACAGATGGTGATGTCCGGAGTAGGATGTCAGGTAGCACAGCATTTGTAAGCTATAAAACGTCAGGCAATAACTTCTTTACTATGAGTTTTCCAAGCCACTTGAGAACTAAACAGAGGCTGCACATGGGACACACTCTTGCAGCTACATCAATAAAAAGAACTGTAATGGCTGTAAAAATGTCAGTGGGAACAGCTTCAAGAATCATTATAAAAAGATCTATATGATCCATCTTGGTGGAGCTGCGGTGACTTATTTGCTCAAAGGGATAGTTCGTATGAGGTTATCTGTAATCAGAGAATTATTTACTGTAGATTGCAGTCGGCTCTCAAAAGAGGAATAGCAGTACAGTACACAAAGAAACTCACCAATCGAGACACAAAGCACTCCTGTGTTCTGTTAAAAATAAAGCTGGTTGCTTTGAACAGAGCTTAGTAAGCAGATCATGTTCCCTTTATTCTAAGTATAGGGTTCACTTGAACTGATTATGAACTCTTTTATGGGTGGCCTTTTAAAAACGATTTGTTTTACCCATGCTTATGTCAGCTTTTCCAAACTGGGAGCGCCATCTACTGCAGCTAAATCACTGACTATGAATCTCATTATACCCCACTTCAATTATCGTTTTTAATAGTTAACGTCATGTTTTACATGATTGTGTTCATTCTCTCTAGCTCATGACAAATAAGAATGGACTCAAATGCAAATGGTCGATAGTCAGGAAGAGAAAAACTGATGAATAATTATATCTTTAAGGTTATATTTACCCGAATAACTTCATTACCTGCAGTGCTGTCCAGATAGTATTGCTTTCATGCGCCAGAGTTTGAAGTTATCTGCCCCTAAAACGTCTGCTACCATTCCAGTTTTATTGAGTTTGATGCAATTTAATGTTTCTCAAAATGTAACGTCAGAGTGTTTTTACCACAAAAAGGTGTCGTAAAAAAAATCCACTTATTTAAATGTGAAATATTTTGTATAGGGATTATTCCTTCTAATGCAAAATGCTAAGCTTGAAATCCCTGTTGAAATACAGTCATTATTTTGTAAACCTTCAATGGTTAAGGCCCTATTCTTCAAGGCTTTGTGCTACAAATGTGCAGGAAGGGTTAGCATGACAACAGCGAGGACATTTGTTCAATGTGTGTGTGTAATTTCTTTATTTGAATCCTCCCAAGGCCTCCATGTACCTGAGTACGCTGAGAACTTGAAGAAGTCGTGGGTGTGGAAAGAGCTGTATGCAGTCAGAAACATCCGGCCGTCCTTCCACAATTACTTTGGTCTGTACGGGGGCATGGTCTACACCGGGGTCTTCTACTGGATCTGCAGAGGAAAGGAGCCGTGGACGCTCAAACACGCTGGTGAGTAGCACAGTGTTCATCATATTCCTATGGATGTGGCCTAACAGTTCACAAAGGAGGACTAATTGTAGAAAAAATTATAATCCTTACTTACAAGAAAGCTCATGTATCAGAGCAGCGGTTTTCAAAGTGTGAGGCGCGCCTCCCCTGGGGGGCGCCAGAGAGCTTCAGGGGAGGCGCAGCGTGAGAAAGAAATAACGAGAAACAGTTAAATCTAGCTAGTTAACTTCAGCTAACTTTATGCGAGCGGCAACATGGATCGATTTTTTGTGAAGTTACCTAAAGTGAAAGAGGAGACAGCGTCTGGCAGAAAACGTCACTTTTGGCTGTCTGTGGAGACAGAGTTCCCCCACCTCGCCAAAAAGGCTGTAAAAGTGCTCATTCCCTTCACCTCCGCCTACCTGTGAGAGTGCGGGTTTTCCGCATTGACTTGAATCAAAAGCAAGTACCGATCAAGCAGGGGCGGATCTACCAGGGTGGCATGGGGTGGAAACTGCCCCCCTAAAAATAGCCTTGCCACCCCAGTTGGTAGCTTTGTTTTTTAAATAAAAGTTGTGGCTCATCAGACATTTATGAGAGAAAATCCCTAATGTCCGAGTGCAAGTGAATGCAGCACAAGACGCAAGCCTTGTAACCCCTCCCCCGGTGCGAGCGAGGAAATGTGATTGGCGGTGATTTCATTTGAACGGGACCGCGCATTCGGACATTCTTACCTTTTATATATACAGTCTATGATTCGGACCCAAGTAGACGGAAGGAATGAGCTATTTACAATGACAGAGAAGAGACTGTCAAGTGTGGCTGTACTCGGCATCGAATCAAAACGCACTAAAGCTTTAGATCTTAAACAGTTTGTGAGGCGTTTTGCTGAACAAGATGGTAATCGCCACATTCAGCTGTTGACATGCCAACTTGATGCTCTGCTCACGGATGACTCGATGAGCATAAAGAACTGTTAAGATGATGACCTTACGTGTGTAAATATATTTTTTTCTTTGTGGGGGTCTGCCCCCAAAAAACAGTTTTAAGTCCTGAGAAAGTCAAATAAGACGGTGAGTAAAACTCCACTGCCCAGCCACTTTGATTGAACTAGGCCAGTAGGTAGGGGCATTCCACTGGATCATAATACCCCTGCATTATAACAACAACAACAACAATAATATTAATAATAATAATAGCAATAATAATTGGGAGGGGGGGGC
Organism: Harpagifer antarcticus; assembly: GCA_902827135.1. NCBI lineage: Eukaryota > Metazoa > Chordata > Actinopteri > Perciformes > Harpagiferidae > Harpagifer > Harpagifer antarcticus. The sequence continues at coordinate 2,389,060 of CADEHL010001271.1, read as the reverse complement.
GCGGCTGTTCTTATGTTCTCTGAGGGGAGGCTCACCTTCCCACACTTTGAAAACCCCTGTATCAGAGGTTTATAGTCTCAGAAGTTGTAGCAGATAATACAAAAGCTTAACTGTTACAAAGGTTTTCACATACAAGGAGTTTCCCTCTGCATACAATACAAATATTAGGAAACAAAGGAAATGTATTTTCCTTTGTTTTCTCAGGACAATTCACATTTAGGTTCAGGGGGACTCCTGGCCCAAACAGCAGCAACAAGTGCTATTACATGAATAAACGAATAAAAACAAGATTTTTAAACAGCAAATTACATAAGAAATGAATGAACAAGCAGTAATTACAAACGGGACATTTTCACTCAGTGGTCAAATAGTCCTTTGATAGAGTTACTGTAATGAAGAGACAAAGGCAGCAGTAAAGTGGAATAAACATGGAGGGTTTTCTTATCCTGAATTGTGTCTATTTTATACAACTTTATTGCAAAGAACCAGTTTCACCTGTTTCTAGCTGTGTGGATTATTGCTTTGGAATAACCGTGGACTGGATTAAGAAAACCTGGAACAGAGTTTTGTGGATTATATTATTTTTGTTGGACTATTTTTCATGAACTATATATATATTGCGTAAACCCTTTCACTCACATGGGACTCACTGATCATTCAACTATAGAATATATTATTGTGTCTGCATTTAAAGAGATATGTTGTGTGTTTTTGTTCAAATGTATTAATTGACTAGGTAACAAATACAGAAATATTGAACTGGTTAAGAGGGGCATGTGCTGTATGTTTTCCCGTCGGTGACATGTACCCTTTGTAGAGTGTGACTCAACCCCAGCAACTTTAGTCAAACCCTTACAACACTTCATTATAAGAACCAACAGCTCAGTGTAGTGACCTTACATGAATGTATGAAGGATATAACACATGCAGTGGAGCAGTGTAGATTTCTAATGCTGTTGTTTATCAGAGGAAATCCACATTTGGTAACAGCAGTGCTCCATCTCTCTCAGGCCTCGACGCCGACCAGTTGAAACCGGCTAAAGAGTGCACCCCCATCGAATACCCCAAGCCCGACGGGAAGATAAGCTTCGACCTGCTCTCCTCTGTGGCTCTGAGCGGCACCAACCACGAGGGGGACCAGCCCGCCCACCTCACCCTGAAGAACGACAGCATCCCGGTGGAGAGGAACCTGGCCATCTACGACGGGCCGGAGCAGCGCTTCTGCCCCGCAGGTAACACTGACACCACAATATACATACATATATATATATATATAAGTCAAAGTCAACTTTATTGTCAATCTTCCAGTTTGTGTGTACAGACAGAGATCAAAATACCGTTTCCCACAATCCCAAATATAAAAACAAATGTTTATAAAAAATATGTGTGCAAATATGTATATATACACACACACACACATATGTGACCCGCTCTATCGAAATCAGTCGTTAGTCGCAACGACTCATTTCAAAATAAACGTGGATTAGCGTTATTCGGGGTTCGGTGCTTTGTTTGATTTTAAATAAACAAAGTCTTGGCTTTCAGAATATGAAACTTTTATTTCCAAAACCACACGATAAATACATGTTTTGAAGCTTGTAACGGGAAGTTGACAGCTCTCACTCGCACCCTGCTCTTCCGCAACACCTCACCTTTTCTTCTGAAACTACTGAAGTGAAACATCTGTTAACAAAAAATCTAAAACATTTGAACTTTACGTGTTTACCGGGTTTATCCAAGGTCTCCAGATGAGGACAAAGACACCTGGTTTTCTCTCTGAACGCTGTGAAAACCTAATGATGTGCAGCATGGGGTGAAGAAGCCTCTGCAGAGAGATGCTTTGTGACAAAGAGCTGAGGGAGTGGGAATAAAACAGGAAGCACTTAGTGCAGAAACTCTCGGGATAGGAAGGTTAATAACTTTTATAATAATGACAAGTGCAGCATTGTTTTCTGGCAGCAGCAATTTGGGACGGCTGACCCCTTTAACATGAAATAAACGTTAAATATTATACTCTCCCTTTAGAGTCTAAAGGATTTATCACTGTGTTTCATCCCTGATTTAATTAACCTCCTTTAGAGTCACATGTCGTGCGTCACCCAGCACCATTCTAATAGACAGAGGTAATTAACCCGCATAGTGTTTATGAAGCGCTTCGGTTTTAATGACTTTTATACAACTCTTTTATATACTCTTTCCATCAAATATGTACAAATTAATGTGTCTTTAGTATAATTAACTTCTCTACACAATGCACCTCTCGTTTTATGCATAATTAGATAACTAGGCTGTATAAAAGAGAGCAGCGTTTACCAATGTTGCAATCAATATCCAAAGCAGTATGAGAGCAGGTTATATTCCTGTAAACCTTTTTAATATAAAATGCATCAAGGTAATTGTTTTAATCATTAAAGGGGTCCTGTTATGCTCATTTTCAGGTGAATCTGTATGTTGGAGGGAACTTTGGGAAGTTAGCCCTGCAGACCACTTACTGCACATGCACAGAAACCTTTATAACACCCTACAGGAAAGGGAAACCCCCAAAAAGCAGAATAGGGCTGCTTTAAAAAGCTGAAACTCAGCTGTGTCCACATCACACTGCTGCTGCTGAGAGTTCTCACACTATATGGTTTTATTGTTCCTTGGTAACTGACGGTCAATTCAAGTATTTGTATAAGAAATACAATTATTACATCTTACAGTAAGCATGGTTTAGGATACTTATGTTCAGTGAAATAAGTATGTACTTCTGATTCCTGGCAGAAAGGTCACCTATTGTGCAAAATCCACTTTTTCATGTCTCTTCTACATCAACATGTCTCCTCTGTGGAAAGAGATTCTGAAAGTTTAGGGGTGTAACGGTTCACAGAAGTCACGGTTCACAGAAGTCACGGTTCGGTTCGTACCTCGGTTTGGAGGTCACGGTTCGGTACAACAAGAAAAAGCAAAAAAAAGTCCCAAATGCATAATTCCAGGTTTGTTGTTATTTATGTTTGAACAGTAGTGCAAGTTTCAGTTTAAAAATAAAGAACTCTGACATTTTGAATAATTAACTGTATTAAACAGTTAACAACAAACCACAAACGGTACCACACACACTCAGATGGCCATATTATCTATAATGGCTGATGTCAAACAAAAAGGTTTCATCAAGCTGTAAAACTAAAAAGAATGTCTTGAAAATATTACATCATAAATAATAAGAAAGTGTTTCAAGAGCGACATATATGCCAAAAGCTTCCGTTATTTATTTTGGTCTCATGGCTCTCATGTCTATTGGCTTCTTAAAAACAGCGGGGATCAGCTGTTGAACTGCTGTTGTCTTTTGCCGGGCTCCGGCAAATCTGGGTGATGCCTTCTGATGTGATTTAGCATGTGTTCTATTAGCATACCGCACCACTGTAGAACAACGGCGACACACCCCCGACACACCGTCCTCGTCCGATCCACCACTCGCACTCCATCATTACTGTAGTCCACAGGGAACCCGAAATGTTCCCACACAGCTGATTTAAAAGAAGCAGGTGGGTTCTAGCTCCTGTGTGTTATCTGAAATCGCCATACTAACTTTTCTTCTTCTTGTATTTTGTTCGTTTTGTTGTTGTTTCTTCTTGTTCTTCATTTGTTGTTTAAGGGCGGCTGCCAAACAGCTTTTAGGCGCAATACCGCCCCCTGGATTATATATAGTGTAGTGAATACTGATTTTGACCACTTGTGATGTCATAACGATTTGTTGGCTTGTGTAACCATTAGCCAATCACCAACCAAGGTAACCCCCCCTTCTCACCTGAATCTCCTCCTAGAGCACCATTGTGTTCTTTTTAACCGAGGGGCGTGGGGAGGGGCTCCTTATTTTCATCTAAAGTAACAGACAGAGAATCAGCACTTTTGAAACAGAGGGTATTATGGGATAGTGGAACACAAACCAACGTGAATATTTCAGTCTTTCTCTGTAGTTGTCGATCTAACTACATTACTTCTCCTCCCCCCAGGTGTGTACGAGTATGTTCCCCTGGAAACTGGAGATGGGATGAGGCTTCAGATTAATGCTCAGAACTGTGTCCACTGTAAGACGTGTGACATCAAGGACCCGAGCCAGAACATCAACTGGGTGGTGCCTGAGGGCGGAGGAGGGCCAGCCTACAACGGGATGTGAACATCTGGTGTTTTTTTTTACCTTTTTTGTCTAGAAAGATGACTGTAAAGTATCATCCAGGGCTGCAGTACTTGCCAGCGAATGTGCCTAATTATGGAACAGGAAGTAAATATATAACTGGGTTTAAAAGGTATGAAAAATTAAATCTACAAGGATATTAGAAATATGAATGCCTTTTGTCATAGAAATCCTTAATTTATGCAGCTATATTACGTTTAAAATGTGGCATTGGTTGTGAAATCCATCCAAACAGGACCATTAAACTGAGCTTTGATCAAACGTTGCAGTTGCTTCATAACAGCTATAAAACAATATGGGCATTTTAAAGTAGTTTTACAATAAAGTGGATCTTTAGCCGCTTTCACATCTCAGCACTTAGTTCCCAGCACTTAGTACCCCCATGGAACTAAAGAGCAGATCGCGTTCACACCGGAATAAGTCCCCTGACTGAAGATTACGCAAATGAGTTAGTCTCTCTCCGTTGGTGCCCTGGCCTAATGCTAATAATGCTAATGCCAGCAAATACAATGGCGGCTTCACAAAACTTTTCAGAGGTTTACTGGGTGTGGTTTGCAATTTGCCCAGCCAATCAGCAATTGGAACTTTTTTCTCCCCAAGAAAGTACCACCTCTCTAGCAGGCACTGAAAGGGGGGGAAAGTTCTCTTTTTGGTGTGAACGCAAAATCCCAGGAACTATCGAAACTAAACGAGAAAAGTATTCCGGTTTTAAAACGAGGTACCCAACACACTGTAATACATATATTTCCTCTGTAAATGAACAAGCAGCTCTCAAATTCAGGTTTATTCAGCATTTATTCCAGGAATATTTGGACAGCATTTGATCTGCTCAGTATTGTACATAAAATCATTCGATGATATCACACTAACGAATAAAGCACTTGACTTGTCCTTTTGGTTTTATTCTCTGTAAAAAAACAATAAAGACAGGTTGATGTAGGTTGTGTGGCTAAGGGCACTGTATCAAAAATCCTTAGCGTGAAACTAAACAACATATACAGTAAATGCTTTGAACTACTTCAAACTCCTGGAACAAGGGCTGGTGATAAATGTTAACCCACTTTTTCAGTGGAGTCAGCCATGCATCAGACTAACGCTCAAACTATTCATTACAGTGAGGACACGTGTCAGTATTAAGACAGGTCGAAGCTTACAACAGTTATTCCCTTAAAACAACACAGACGCTGAGATGTGGCAGCTTGAAAACATGAACAGACCTGCAAACTGAAAACACTTCACCTGCTGACAGACCGAGTGCAGCTCCCCACGCACACATGAATTCAAATATCGATAAACGTTGCTGAAGAGAATTCATTGCATGAGGCGAGGTATTTACGCAAACATTTTGGCATAGATTTTCTTCTCCTTCTCCTTCTCCAGCTGGATAATCAGCTGAACTCTCTTCAACTCTTTGCTGATAGCTGCCAAAAGAAAACACTTTGGATTAGATCAACAAATCAATCAATTATGTTTAATCTTTGGTGCTGGGAGAGAGAGAGAGGGGGGAGCATTTCTTTTTAAGGCACATTGAGAGCATAAATCGTACTTATAGCTCCCTTTTACACATCTCCAAACAGCCGATAAACTGCTGCTTCAAGGAGCTGCTCAATTTCACCCAGTACACTCAGCTTTGAGATATTAGGGGGTTGAAACACTTCCAAATTGTTCCCCTAATATCGAACAGTATGATACAAGATGACTTTCTGGCAGCAATGTCCTCCCCAGGGCTCGAGCTTAAGGGCCTCCCGTCGGTCGGGAGGATAAAAAAAAATGTTGGGAAGAGATTTAAAATAAAAATACCCTGCTAACTCTACTGCGAACGCCCATGAAAATGAAACCGACTGCACGTTTTGTGTAGCAGTTATTAAACCTCCTTGTCAACATAAACACACAAAACATTTAGCAACCTGCGAAATACACACACACACACACACACAGAGAGAGAGAGAGAGTACGTATACCGGCTGCCCGCAAAGTCCTGGCCTGCGAATAATGAGAACTCTCCATCGCATTCAGTCCTTAGCAATATGCTGCGCCTCTCCCCATGTAGGGATGGGTACCGAGCCCCGGTATCAAACGGGCCCCGGGCCGGAATTATTAAAGAACGTGGTACCGTTAAGCTCCGACGTTATGGTACTGGAGACATTTAAAAAATGTATACGTCTTATTGCTACATAAACATTATATTGCAGTTCTGATATGCAATAAGATTACAAAATGCGTCGTCTGTATTTTCGATCTTTCCAATCCAGGCGTCTGTGTGCGAGGGGGCGGGGCCGTTTGTAAAGGTCTGCTGACTGTTACAGACTGTCATCGTGGTTACTCTGGGTTCTGTCTTCAGGACAGTGTGTTGGATTGGTTTGTTAGTTGGATGGGACTTGATTGGATTCAATATTAGAGTAACTTTCTCATTTTTTGAATATATTTGGCCTTTGTTTCTGTGTTTGACTGATTTCCTCAAATAAAAAGGTTGATGAATTATCATCTAGATTTGTATGATGATTTATTTATGTTAAAGGTCACTTTGAATGATTTTAACCAATGATAATGTAGAAAAACTAATATTTTAGATTCCGGGACGGTTCCGGGAGGATGGTGAAAGAAAGTTAGTGGAGAGCCCTGGTCCTCCCATCAATCCATCTCTAAAGAAAGCCATACATTAAGCTGCTTAACTGTAAATATTGAACATAGCCGCATTAATAAAAAGGTATATATTCAGTTTCTTTAGAACTTGAAACACTGTTTGAGGAAGATTGGTATAAATCACAATGACTCAGCCATCGTGTTTATGTGAAGTGCTTGAATTTAACAACCGTCTGAATAGCATTTTATCGTGAGTCACTCTCAGATCAAAGTAGATCAATAATAGGGATTTTCTTTTAAAAATGGGTACACAGGCTTTTGTTGGCTTGACAACTCCTCTCAGTCTAGGAAGTGAATATAGCCATACTCCTAAGTTGTTATCCTTGAGCAATTACCCTGAGATAATGATGTTTTGGTGGCATGCTGCTCAGACAGAACACAGCTACTTCATTCCCTCAATCAAATCAGGACAGGATGTTTTCTTGCAGTCCTAGGACTATTTTTCTTCATGAGCTCGCATACTAAATGTGAGTAATACACGTGAATATGCATGAAATGTCAAAACAAATATGCAAAATGTGGGAGACGGTGGCACATTTTTTGCATCATTCTTGGAATTGATCAAGACTGAAGAGACAGACAAATGTTGATTCCCCACCTTTGTCTTCTGGAGCTACTGCGTGCGCTTTCTTCAGATCAATCTGAAAGGAGAAGAAAACAATTGGGGGTCAATGTGTGCCCCCGTATAACTACTGTCTGCAAAACCAACGCATTCTGCATCTTGTATAAACCAGGGCATGTCATCATGAAACAAATAAGCATTGTTATCACCAAATGCCAAAAAGAACTACGATACATTTCAGAACAGGGGAGACTGTTGCTAGTAACGCTGGATAAACCAGATAATCCATATTTTTAGACGTACATTTTCAACTGTCAGTGGGCAGGATATCTTCATTTTTAACTGCTATTGTAATCCTGTGTGTGTGTGTGTGTGTGTGTGTGTGTGTGTGTGTGTTACCATGGCTTGGCTGTTCTCCTTCAACCCCTGCCAGGACTGTGCCCTCCGGAAAAGTGCCTTAGTGCTCGCCTGGTCCAGCCCGAGAGCCTGTGAGACACAACAGAAAAACATCGGAAATGAACCTCCTTGAATGTTCTATTAGATTTTTGCCATTTCAGTTATTTTATAACCCCCCAAAACGTATTAGGCAGGTGGGCTCCAGGCAACAAAATGTTTAAGTGCATTGAATCATATTTCTGCGAAGTTGATTTTATCTTTCCAGAAAAAAAATTAAGTCAACTTTAAAGATAATACTCGTAGAAGGACACTCTAAAAAAGGCAGACTTTTCGCCAAGGCTTAAAGGTAGGGTCGGTAAGAATGGAGAAACCCGCTCGAGTGTAAGCATCAAGGAATCTGCCCCTTCCTTCAGACTTCCTTACAGAGCCTCTCCTCCAACACACACGAACGCGCACATGACCAATGAGGGCACGAGATAAGTTTGTGCACAGATGGAAGGCTGACAGGCAGGTAGGCCATCCAGTTATTTTAGCCGGGCCGGCTAAAATGATTGGTCGTGCTTTTTACAGCGCCACGGCTTCCACAGATGACATTGTGTTGTGTATTTATTGCCAAAGCATTTAATGTATTCATTGCTATCGGGATGTTAAGAGCCCCCATGAAATATAACAAGTGTTTCTGAAGTGAATTACCTACCCCACCTTTAATGCCCTATATGGCAATATTACCGATAGTGCAAACTGAAGAAGTAGTTCCGTAGGCCAGTCGTTTTTTTTGTCATCTTACTGACAAACAAACAGAACATAATCCCCATGTCCTTTGTGAAGGTAGTTAATGGATAGTTTCACTGGGACAGCTTCATCCCACCGGCCTTAAGAATGTTAAACACCTGAACTTTTGAAAGAACATCCATAACATTCCTCTGTTTGCAACTTATATATATTAATATTCCAATTACTTGTATATAGACTACTCTATCATATTTTCTACGCAGCCTGTGAGCCAAGATGTTCTTTGTCATAACTCTACACTAGCTATGTTCGAATGACAATAAAATCCTTGAAACTTGATATATTGCATTCCTAAAACAAATGATTCACCACTCGTTAACAACTGTACCTCGTTGCAGCTGTCCTGAGCGTCCTGCCACTGCTCCATCTTCAGATAGCAGGCGGCGGTGTTGAGGAAGCAGCTGAGGGCGGTGGGCTGCAGCTTCTTCTGCACCCCCGCCTCCAGCAGATCTCCACTCACCTCCATGTACCTGCACAGGGACACACACACACTCATGGTTAGGGAGACACCAGCAGCAGATATGCATATTCACAAAGTCATTTCTGCTCACTATTCCTCCAGTTGGTTCTTCTTGTTTCATGTGGATAGTGTATTTAAACGTATCTTCCTACTAAGAAGCACACTTCCTTTAGCAGATTTAGCTCTGAAAACATTTCTGTTTAAAGGTATGGGCGCATGGTCTATATTTTTCTTAATGGCAACAAATCCAATAAAAAATACCCTGGAAAAGCAAACTATAATCCTCTGCACTTTTGGGGTTTTTTAATACACTAATCAGGGGCTAAAAATAGTCTCTAAACAAATGCTTGTTACTCTAATTTGACTAAGTTCGCTATAAAATATAGTGGCCAAAGGCTTTAGAAAATCACTGCCATTTTAAAATTAAATGTTTATACCTGTGACTCATTTTTAAAGTCATGTCTTCAGTAGCAACAAATGAGATTCAAGTTCATTTTTATAGCTATGTGGGACATCTGGACACACACACACACACACACACACACACACACACACACACAGAGTGTATTACCTGAGAGCTTTGCTATACTTGTTGATTGCACCTTTCCAGTCTTGACCCTTGAAAAGGTTGTTTCCAATATTTTTAATGTCCTCAGCTAGAGACAGAACTTTGTCCACCTGAGAGCAGAGAGAAAGAAAACAGAGTCGTAATGAGACAGGACAGAAAAACAAAACGTTTAGTCGACTTCACTTTGAGGTCAAATCAAAGAGAGATGTGGAAATAATCCATTAACGCTCGTTTTGGGGACAAGCCCTTGAATGTATTTGTTAAGCCTAACACGTCGTGGATCTCAATATTCATTTCCCATCTGATTTTGGATAAAAGCCTGTGATCCTTTAACGGGGACCCTCAGAGCCATCCGATCCGATCTGGCAGAGTGTACCCGTGTCCTTGAAGATCAAAGACCCCACGATACTCACATCTTTAAAGTCAACGTCGGAGTCCTCTGGGAATTCAGGGTGGGTGTCTCCTGATCCATCGCTTGACTCCGCGCCCCAGCTGTCCCCCTCCTTATGCTCGCCGCAGTCTCCAATCACGCACGGCTGCAAAGGGACACATCAGCAGAACTTTTAGACGGAAAAGTGTCATGAATCCAAGTCACGTGAGGGAACATCGTTTCAATACCAATGCTTGGGAGCCGGGGTTTATGTAGGTAAACCGTTATGTGGGGATGTTACAATGGACATTTACAAAATGGAGAGGATAACGTCATCTGTCAATCACAAACTGGAACTATCTGTGTCACGATGGACAAAGTGGACTGATTTCGTAAAACCTCATCGGCCAGAAGTCCTGATCGCTCCGTAATGGTTGTATTGTTCGTACTTTTTACTGTTTTTATTTGATCTTTGTGTAAAAAAGGAAAAAGGCATTTCGGACAGACAAACTTAAGATGTACAATTACTATGTATTGAAAACACAATATATTATTGTTTGTATTGTTTGCTGGGTATCTGCAGGAATCCTGAAGTCAAATGGACCCTTTCCATACATTTTAAGACCTCATCGCCACTTTGAGTTTTAACCGGTTACCTTGGCGACACACTTTACCTCACATTGACTATAAACAGTATTGATTGTCCTTCCTCCTTATCTTCCAACCATTTGGACGCAGACTTGCATTTCCCCATAACGATGTTGTTTAGCAACTGGCGTAAACGGACCGTCGCACTATCAAGCAGTGAGCGTGCGATGTCCTGTTCAGATGACGTCAAATCCAACGGGATGCCATCAATAAACTACAGAATCACACTACACACCTACGCCATGATTACATTCAGGCAGACTGTAGAACACAACCTCTTTGGACCATTTATGTACTTATTGAAAACAAGCTACAAAATGTAACACCTTGGAAAATGCAGTTTAATAGCCTTAATTTTCACTAAATTGATTTATCAACTTTTAATACTTTTTAAGACCCCGCGGACCCCCTGGTTTGATGCCAAATGCCAATAAAAAATATATTAAAAAAGAAAAAACGTTGACATTTATAAACCGTTCTTTTTAATATCTCATTCTGCATTTGAACCAGGTGCTCTGCAGATTTTCAATTTAAAGATTTTTTTCTTCACATCGAAAATCGAACTAAAGCACACTTGGAAGGAACACCAAGTTCACCATGGTGTTAAAACAAGTGTCTTCAAAAAGGTATGCATTGGCAGCTTTGTCAAATGTTATTATTTTGGAAATACTTTATCTATATATTTTTATTTTATTTATTTGTTCCGGTCTTTTCGGCACAAAGTTGTCCATTGTTTTCGGGCATCCCTGTTTCCTAAAGCCGGGTCAATCTTAGCGTCCACTGGATTATACTCAGTCACTCTGACAGACAGGCATAGTGGCGGGAGGCTGGACTTTATATATTTTTAACTAAACCAAAGTACCTTTTCAGGGGCGTCCTCCGTGGTGTCGAGGGACTCCAGCAGTTTGACTATTCCCATCCCTTTTAGCACCTGTCCGAAGACGACATGCTTCCCATCTAAGTGAGGAGTGGCCACGGTGGTGATGAAGAACTGAGAGCCGTTGGTGTCCGGCCCGGAGTTGGCCATGCTGAGCAGACCCGGTTTGTCATGCTGCAAAGACAAAGGGAAATGATTACAAAAGCAAAAGATAGGTAACCCTCAAACACAGAAATAAAAAAAAGTTTGATTATTTCTGTTCGTTTAAAAACTCACAAATTTCTATGCCTTTTTTTTTTTGTAAAATAGATAAGGAATACTAAGAGAGATATGCAAAAAAGATTCCTGCATACTCCAACCTAGAGACATATGTCCATTGTTTAATATCCAAAATACTAAATAAAGTTAAATGAGAGTGATGGGGAATAGTGCAGACCCCTCTAAGTATTGCAGTGGTGAACCCAGATAATGGGTATTCTGGTGATAAGTCACTTACAATGTAGTGGAAGTTTTCATCCTCAAACTTCTCTCCGTAGATGCTCTCTCCCCCGGTGCCATTCTGGTTGGAGAAGTCACCTCCTTGGATCATGAACTTCTTGATGACTGCCAAAAGCATATTTATAGCCAGATTAATTTTCAGTATAACTTATAGCTCCCTAAAACTTGAAGTACCGTGTTAGTTATTACCCATTCTAAATACTATACTGTCCCATAATATGCATGAATAAGTGCCTATTTGACAATATGCAGCAGCTTCCTGTCGGTTCAACTTTCCATTATTGTGACTTCCTTATAAAATTAAGTTTTACTTGTTCTCGATATAATAAGAAAGGAAATACAGATTCTCCAAATAGCTCTCAATAGGCGCTTTCACACCGGAGTACTTTTCACAGTATAGTTCCGATAGTTCTTGAAATGTTGCGTTCACACCAAAAAAATCCGGAACTAGAACTTAGTTCATGAGAACCTGTTCACCCCCTTTTCAGTCCCTGCTAGAGAGGGACTTTCATGGGAGAAAAAGGTTCCCATTTCTGATTGGCTGAGCAGATTGCAAACCACGCCCCGTAAAACTGAAAAGTTTTGTGAAGCCGCCATTGCATTTGCTGGCATTAGCATTATTAGCATTAGCATTAGCCCAGCACATAAACGGAGAGAGACTAACTAATGGCAACACAAAAGAATACATGGGAGCGGTGGAGATGAGGAGGTGTCGGCGTTCTGGCGATTTACTCGGATGGCTTCGGTAGAAGCTGCTGGGAGTCCCAGCAGCTTCTACCGAAGCCAGTCCTCAACTCCGGGGACTTCGGGTGGCAGTATACACCGTGAAGTTGTTTGCAGCCTGCCAGTAAACCCAAAGCAGAAGAAGAAGTGACGTGAGCGGCGTCATTTGCCTAATCCTCCCTCAGGAACTTATTCTGGTGTGAACGTGATCTGCTCTTTAGTTCATCAGAAATAAAGAGTTCTGGGAACTAAGTACGGCAAAGTACTTGGTGTGAAAGCGCCTAATGCATTGGATGTCCTTTAAAGCTACTTTCACATGTCTGAGTGTACTAAAGTTCCAAAGTGCCCTGTCCTCCAATCTGAAATGTCACATGATGTGCAGCTGGGAAGGCTATTTTACTTCTGTGGAAGGGGCATCCTTTGAAGTGCAGAGGCTTTCCGGTTGATTTGCCAATGCCTTTCTCTCCAGTGCAGAGCGCCCGGAAGTTTTCAGCAGTTTTGGGGACGATATCAGCAAAAAGCTCCAGAACAAGTCGGCCAGCTGTGGACGGAAAGAAATACATCAGTGCGGTGTTACAATAAAATACAGAATGTAATTGACTAAACAACTTACAGTATAGTCTGCACTAAGTTATCAAAAACTATAACATTTCTTTACTTCACTAACTTGACATTAAGAAAGACTACATTTACCAGAATATGTTGGTTTTTAGTAACAAAGTAGAACTAACATCGTGTAGGAATAAAGTCCTCCATTCAAAATGTTACTCAAGTACTTAAGGAACTAAAAGTACTCATTATGCAGAGGCCCATTTCAGATTCATATGTATTATATGTTTTCATTATAACCACAGGGGGTTAGAGCCCTTTGTGATAGTGTTGCAGTGATCATTGTGCTGGTGCTGCTGTATGTGTTTTAATTGTTATGAACACACATTATGTAACTGAAATACCAATCGTGTTGTTTTATGGCGATGTATTGTGCTCTATACTTGTTATACTGAACTAAAAGTATTTTTTTGCCACATTAAATGAGCCCCTCGCATAAAGCTAGAACCGCTACTGCTCTTGCTAAAGTAAAAGGTATCTTCAATGGTGTTTTTAATGTGTTGGCTGCAACCAGTTTGATAATACACTTGAGCTAGAATGAAGCTACCTACATGCATGATAAAACAAAACATACTGATATGACTATAACGCTATCTTACAGTGGCATAACAGGAAAGCTAGTGCTGAGAAAAGCTACATTTACCAGTCATTCTAGACAACACAACCACACGTGGTTCATACACTATCTCGCTTTCTAAATACCAGTCATCTTATTCAAAGTTCATGCTAGCTCATATTAAATATTACCCGAGCTACTTATGTCGATTTTTAGAAAGTGGTTCATCTGTAAACTGTTACGTGTATTGTTCTTGCAGCTACTAGCATACATCAGTTTCTACAAGTCACCACAGCTAGTTGTGCTAAGCTAACAAATGCTAACGACAATTGTGAAACTACTCCTTAGAAAAAAGCTGTTAAATACTATTAAAATGAAAATGGGCTGACCTCTTTCTCCGCCAATGTCTACATCAAAGAAGACACGAGGGTTTTCGGAGTTTGCAGGCTTTTCAGATGGTACTGGGTGAGACATGTTAAAGACAGGGCGATTTCTGACACTTGTTTCGGCTAACTTGGCTAATTCCGGCCGGCGTACTGAAGCAGCGGAGTCAATGACTTCCGGTGAGCGCATTTCAAACTAAAGGTATTCTGTTAAAAGTGCATTGCCAGTATTGATAGGAAACGAAATACATTACTGCGTTTGTTTGGGTTACAAATTCAGATATGCAAGAACACAAATAGTAGAAATAGTTTTCCAAATATTGGAAAAAAATATCTACTATTTGTGTTGAAAACCACATGCGTGCGAGCACGGAATGAAACTTCCGGTAATGCAAAATACAATTCATATTAAGTTTCACTTTCATTTACTTTTTCCGGTGGACTTGTACTGTTACTAGTAGTGTTAATAGTTGCAATGATCATTAAACATTTCCTCAATTGCAGTAAGACTATGTCAATCCCAGATCAAATGCACGCTAAAGGGTCATTGAAAATGTGTTCTCTCAGTGATTGTGATGTTATGTTAAATGTTTGTTTTTCATGTATTGTGTCTTGACATTTGTCTATGTTGATGTTGCACATGGAGCTGCTGTGATGCAAGTCAAATTTCAGACTTGATCTTACCAATAAAGTATGTTCGTATCTTGTCGTAATATTTACTATATCATCAATATTTTGCAATGAACAAATTCACAATTAAAGAAATGGGCTATTCACACTATAAAGCAGGCACTACAAAGTTAATTGTGGCTAATCCAGTGATTTCAATACATGAAAAAAATAGATGACGCACACAACGATCTTTTCTTAATTAACCTGATGACATGCATTTGCTCCTACTTGTAAACACTGGATGAATGACTGTCAAACACTCTTTTTTTAACCTAATGCATAGGCTTATTAAACATGCAACAAGAGGCAATAAGTGAATATTACTTTGTTTATTGTCCACAAGACATCATTTTTCGAACAAACCATATGATTAGACAAATAGTGAAAAACAGATTTAGGCGTCCTGGATTAACTGCAGCCCCTATAGATCCACTTCTTGTTTATGATGATTTCGACTCAGTCTTCTGGGATACACCTCTTCTTGTTAATGCATACAATGTTCCGTCTCAACAAAATGCAATCACAACGTGCCTTCAGGCAGTCTTCAGACTGAGCCCAGCCATTGAAGATGGGATTGTCTGCAAATTGCAGCCTACCTCGAGATATGGATATCTGTCTCTGGCTCTTTATTTGAAAATGGGTGATTTTCTGATGTGGCTCAGAATTTGCTCGGTTATCTACACCAGACATAAGTGTGGGGATGGATTACCTGGTGCTTCTCATACAGACAATAACAAGTATATATCTGTGATGCTCTGAGAGGTGCCTCTGATAAACAATACTGTTATTGTTGGAGAGAATCATCTGTTTTAGGAAGCAGTGCCACATCTGATATGTAATACTACTTCGAGCACATTGGCAAAACGTAGACAAACATTCAACCCTTGTTTTTGCCAGTTTACATTGTCAGATGTAGGCTACTGGAACTACAATAAGTTTAACTGAACTCAACGTGAGAGTCGTGCAAGAAAAGTTTGAGTCAGTATTGGATTTAATATTGGTCTGCAAAATGAAACTGGTGAAAAGCCCTGATGTTACTGAGATTAAAAGTATTTTTAATCAAACTTGACGCATCTTATTAAGAGCCAGGTCCTCCTGGGTCGTAGAAGCCAGCTGCGGTTAGGTCTGGATCTCTTAATGGAACTGTGTGTTGACTCGCAGCGAGTAATCCATCATGTGTTTCCTGGGAGGAAACAAATAGACACGGTAATATAAATGAATGAGGCGAGATCCATCAATGACCAACATGTACTGGTGTCTTTGGCTGAAGGGGTAAATGGATGCCTAGACAGAAAATAGTATTTAATCATTTTGGAGTGTATTTATTACTCATAGCTTCTAGAGTGCGATCAAAAATGCAGAGTCAATTCTATTGGAGTCAAACCATGACCACGCTGTAACGGAGGTGATGTCTGGGGCCGTAGATCTCGTAGATCATTATGGTTCATTTATTCTATTCTGAGTCAAATTACCTTCTAGTTGGAGTAAAATTACCTTCTATTTGGAGTGAAATGACATTCGATTGGGAGTAAAATTACCTTCTATTATGAGTAAAATGGCAGTAGAGTTGTTTTTAATATACTACATAGAGTAAATAACCATCAAGCAGAGTCAAATCTAAGCACATAATAGAGTAAAATGAACTCTAAAAATACAACTCTGAACAAAGAGTACATTGGACTCTATATAGGTTGGGACCAAATGTAATATTTTTATGTCAAATTTTCTTCAATTTGAGTCAATTTTACTCAGAGAAATGTACTGTGTAACAACCAGAGGGTTGCTGGTTCGCCTCCCAGCATGGCAGAGCGAAGTGTGGTGTGAGGTAAGATGCCATGTGTGTGACATGGTGACTTGGGATGGTGGTCAACATGAGTACAGAATACCGTGCAACTCCTGAAATGTTGAGGTGGCTGTTCCTTGGCTCAGTGTGTAGTGTGCCGGACTTCGAATCAGAGGATAGCAAGTTCAAGTCCCTGGGCAAGACACTTCACCCCAAATTGCTCCTGTGGAGATTGTCCACATACGGAATAGATCGCTTTGGATAAAAGGGTCTAACAAACAACATAACATGTAATGTGATGTAATGTGTACCTACAGGGCGTGTTATTTCTTCAATCTGTTTAATGTTCTATCAGATATTAAAGAAGAAGGAAGTCCCTTTTCATAGAGTCATTTAGTTGTTCAAAATACACCCAAGAGTTATGAACAACCTATTGATTTGCAAGAGAGATACTGTGAGCTAATGTGTTTTGAATCACTTGTTAAGGTGATAAATTCCTTTTAGTCTTAAATGTCCCATACACTCAGTTCTCAATCCTCATGCGGGCTAACTGTAAAAAGCTTTATCCTGACTGACTGATAAAGGAAACTTTTCCAGTCTAAATATTTTCTTTTAGAGAAGACATTTAGAAATTGCAAAAGTAAATGTAATCACATATTTTGATAGCAGGCTGAGCTTGTGTTGTGTCTATTCTACTCTTTAGTGTCCTTCTGTGTCTCTTTAGTGTTTTTTAGTACTAGTTTAGATCACTTTATGTCTTTTTGGATTGTTTTTTGTCTCTTTAAGGTCATTCTGTGTCTCTTTAGGGTCATTTTGTTTATCTGCTGACATTTTGTTTTTCGTAAACCATACGTTTGTTATTTATTCTTGACTGTAATGAGCTCAATGTAAAAGTTGTATTCAGAGAACAATAAGAAGTCTGAAATGTTTCGTTTGATAAATTATAATGCACTATGATGCCAATGTAGATGAGGCGGCATAACAACAAGAGAGTCTCCCTAGTCGAGGAAAGACATTCATCTTGCCGTCTAAATAGTTTTTCGGTCGAAAGAAGATCGACATCCTCCATTCTATAGAGGAAGTGGCTGGGTTTGAGCGCCTTGGTATCACTTTCAGTCTCTCCTATCACTAGCAGCAGAAGTATTGCTGCAACCTCCCACAATGCCAGCACCGGGGAAATCATTTATCAGACCATCTCTTTAAGTGTTCGCCTCGAGTAGCTGTGTGTGGCTCTGCATACTTTCGGGGTATATTGCTAGGATGAAGCAGCCTTTGTGACACATGCTGTTGATAAAACATCCTCACACAACCATCTCCAACACTTTGAAGCAGGCGGCTCCTTTTGCACAAGAGTTGCTATGGGATAAGTAGCTGTATAAGCTGGGGCTGGTTGCCTTCATCACTTTCTTCTCTTATCATCAGTGGGATCTCTTTTCATTTGAACAAGTTGCTGTGCCTGCTTATCAGGAGGGACATTAAAAGTATATCCTCATTTTTGTTCTTCTCTTATCCATCAGAACGTATCTGAGCCTTGTTATTATTTATTACTTGTCTCAAAATCTAAGAGATAGTATTTTAAAAAATGAATCTGGTCTTATCTAGAGAGTACAAACATGTTTTAAACGCAGCCTATGTTTACTTTAATTGTCTTTCTTTACTGTAAAGGCGTTTCTTTAAGGTAATACGATGTGAGTAATGTATATTCAAATGATCATTTTGGAGGTGAAGTATCCCTTTATGCGGACACTAAAATAAGAATCCATAACCTGGCAGTATCTGGAGGTCCCATTACTCTCTTGTGCTCATTACAGATAGACAAACAAAATGACTGAATAATGAAACATTGATACACATACACAGGATGAGAAATTAATTTAACGACTGAGTAAGTTCTTAGTTTGTCAAAGGACTTCCAGACCTGCTTCAGTGCACCTTTGCATAGATTATTCAAGTCTCTGTGATTCGATGGGACAATGGCAACAAAGCCTGCAGCTAAAGCAACATTAGGGACGCTATAGT
Source organism: Harpagifer antarcticus (assembly GCA_902827135.1). Taxonomy (NCBI): domain Eukaryota; kingdom Metazoa; phylum Chordata; class Actinopteri; order Perciformes; family Harpagiferidae; genus Harpagifer; species Harpagifer antarcticus. Next base: position 2,370,327 of record CADEHL010001271.1, on the reverse strand, counting down.
CACATCCAAATTAATATATATTAGGGATGTAACGATACCAAAAACTCACGGTCTGATAATATCGCAATAAAAAGTCCACGGTACGATATTTATCGTGATATTGAAAAATAAAGAAAAAAATGTGAATTTTTGTTTTACTTGAATTTTTTTTCTTTATTAAATAATAAATCTGATTTGTACCTCATTTTAGTAGGATAGTAGTATTTTAAAGTATCAAAAATATAATAATCAGACCCTGCAATAGAATAAATCAAGTTTCACTTTAATTTTTCAAGTAACTCAACTCTAACTCACTCACTCACTCACTCAGCATCATCAAGGTTATTCTTTAGGAATATGAGCATGTCCACATTTCGATGTAGAAGCTGGGATGTTTGGGTGTTTACAAAATCCCCTGCTGTGGAAAAAACTCTCTTGCTTGGTACTGATGTTGCTGGGACAGAGAGATATGCTTTGGCCATGGGTAACAGCAGTGGGTGAAACTGTGCATTGTCTCTCCACCACTTCAAAAACAATACAGTTTTTGCCAAGAAGGTGAGGCTTATTGACAGGGTGAGATATAAATATACTGTTGGTACTTGTCAATGTCTCTAGGTGTGTACATCTATTAGAAAGCTGCAGCTGATTCAGAACGCCGCTGCTCGAGTCCTCACTAAGAAAGTGGATCACATCACTCCTGTTCTGAAGTCTTTACACTGGCTTCCTGTGTGTCAAATAATAGATTTCAAAATACTGCTGCTGGTTTATAAAGCACTGAATGGTTTAAGCCCAAAATACATTTCTGACCTCCTGCTAAATTATGAACCATCCAGATCTCTCAGGTCTTCAGGGACTGGTCAGCTTTCTGTCCCCAGAGTCAGAACTAAACATGGAGAAGCAGCGTTCAGTTATTATGCTCCAAATATCTGGAACAAACTCCCAGAAACCTGCAGATCCGCTGCAACTCTGACTACTTTTAAATCCAGGCTGAAGACCTTTCTTTTTTCCGCTGCTTTTAATTGAACTATTCACATCTTAGACTGCACTGTAACTTTTATCCATGTATTTTTTCTTTTAATGTTATTTTATTCGCTTTTCTTTTTAATGACTGATTTTAAATGCCATTTTCTTAATGTCTTTCATTTTTTGTAAAGCACTTTGAATTGCCTTGTGTTGAAAAGTGCTCTATAAATAAACTTGCCTTGCCTTGCCTTGCCTACATGTAGCCCTGTAAATACGATGTCCTTTATTGTTATCTGTTGTTTTATGTTCATGTAACCTACTTGCTGCCATGTTGGACAGGTCTCTCTTGAAAAAGAGATTGATGATATCAATGGGACCATCTGGTTGAATAAAGGTTTACATTCTTTTTTTTTTTAAATATATATATTATAAAAAAAAATAAAAAAAATCGCAGTATATTTTGTCAGTCACACGACGGTATTGAGACATTTATTTAACGCGATATCGCGATATTCGATATATCATTACATCCCTAATATATATGGAATTTTGTTAAAGGAGATGCATTCAACATTTATAGGCAATATCCACATATTGCAGTTTGTTACTTGTGCAATGACAAGACAGTTGAATTGGATATTACTGTTGTTTGAAAATGAGCGTAAGGTCCCTTTCAAAACAGAATGAATTATCCTGTTTTAATTGTGCTATGTTTGGGTTATTTAAGAAAATAATAATCGAATAGTTTTGAGTTGTTATGTTTGTGTTTTGTTAGTTGTTGTGTTTGTGGGGTCCATGTCTCTCTGGCTGATGTATTATGGTTTGCCTGAGGCGGTGTGTGTTCCTGCAAAAGTGGAAGTGTTGCATTATGGATGTGGAAGCAGATAACCCACAATGCAGTCACTCAACGCAGTGCAAACCTGAGATGGTCGCACTTATCCATTCGACACAGCACACACACATGTAATACGATTCTGAGAAATTCAACGTGTGCAATGTTACAAATGCTGTCTTACTGACTGCTCTGGAACCTGTGAGACACTCTGTCCTCCAACGCTGTCCGTAACTCAGTTTTCTGTCAGAAAGAAGGACAGTTTAGTTTGATTTATTCCTGTTTTCTTTATCATAACTCTTTCTGACAACCAAAGTGGAGAGGCACATTCCCGGTTGAGAAAAGATAGAGTGATGAACAAAAATCATTAAATGTCATCCAGAAATGATGTATTGTTCTACTGTTTATCCAGGCATTAATTACAGTCCTGCATACAGCATCATATCTAACCATTCTCAAAGTCATGCTAACCTTGTGGCACACTAACTGAAGTATAATGCTTCTTCATGCCATTAGCATAAGACACATATGGTGGATTTAGCCGTACCTTAATTTGCATGTTGCTGAGCAGCGTCCCACTGTTCAGCAGCTGGTTGTACTGCAGGCCCCAGCCCACCTCCCCCACATAGCACTGCCTGGGCATGGGAGGGGGGGCATGTGTGGCACCTCGGCACAGGTACCTGAGGTCACCCGTGGCCTCTGCTGAGGAGGCGCCCACACCGATGTACCGGGGGAAATAATTTGATCTCGGCCGGTAGTCTCCAATTCCATCTGGGCCTGGTTGGACACAGTGGACATGTGAGGAAAGAAGGTAAACAAATATCCAAATGAACCTGACCCTTTACTCGCAGTTACGGTTCTACAGTCACATATGTGTAAGAAAGAAAGAAAGAAAGAAAAAAGAGTGCATCAATGTATTTTCTTTAAAACATGCACTCTCTCTGGTTTACTTTCAATTAGTGTAAGCAGACGTCTACACATGAACACTGACATCTACATAACTGTGTGCCGTATCCCACCACGTTTTCATATCCTGAAATCTTCTTTGTGTTCCCTTTTTGTGTTTCTTTGTTCATTTCAATTTCTTATTCTCAGATTTTCTTTGCCATGAACATTGAGAGCTGCTAAAAATATAGAAAATATATGAGAACAAAAGTAAAATATGACTTCTTGGATATTGCCCATACGTTTTGGACCTTGAATTGTTTGAAAATAAGGTCTTCAAACTTACTGTAAACTGGGTATGGCAATCTAACAATATTACCCTCTAATATCCTATTGTGGTCATGACATCAATGACAGCTTTTTTTGTACACACTTCCTCTAATGCACTGTAAAATACTGACCTAATAAAGGTGCATGCTCTCCGTGTTTCTCCTACCTGTAAAGATCATCCTCTGTCCAGGCTGTGGCCCTCCTGCAGCTGCCTCACTGTTTTGCATTGTTTAGTTTAGTCTGTACATACATCTATATAATGGGCCCTCTGGGGATAACTGGAGCCCAGCGGTCTGCTCTGTCCATGGGGTCATGGTCGGTTGTCATGCAACCAGTGGTTGTCATGGTGTCACTGGTTGTGTCCTTGTTACATCATAAACACTGTATGCTTCTGCTATTGAAGCATGTCTATTTGAAAAAAGAAAACACTTCCATACGCTTATTTGAAGCTAATGCACTTGCAGGATTCTTCCAGTTAAGTGGTTTTGGATCAAGCTTAATGAAATATATGTCACTTTTAATGTACATTTACTCCCTATTACTTAATGAAATAGATTGAGATAAAGGAATATATACTGCATACATCTTATCAGAGAGCTGGTGTAAAAATGGTTTCCTTTCTCTCTTTTATTTTTAGTATAGCGAACATCCCATTATATTAACTGCATTCTAAATAGCCTTGGTCTGTGGCTATTCATATTCTCAGACTGTGGGATTTCCCTCAGACAAAGCTTGGGAGAAGGCACTCCCCCATCCCCCCTTTAGTTTTCTTACTTAGTTTCGCTTAATGCGTGGATGCTTATGGGATCATCATTATGTTAACTTCATCCCAGACAACCATTGAGCTAAGAATGCCTTTTGCGGTTTGACATAACTCCAGACTAAAACAAATGCATTACAAAATGTCTGTCCTACGGCATTTATTTGTTTCTGGGGAAAGTGGGAAAAGCTGTATTTTGGTAATGGCTAATCTCCAATAAATGTATCTTTTTGACTGTGTCTTTGTGTCGTTTTAAACAAATCACACAGAGTTAGGGCTTTTTTATAAGATCTTCATTTGATAACTCGTTTCACTTCTATTAAGTGAAACTGTATAGAAACTCTGTGGAGCTCCTTCGGAAGGCCACTTCCAAGAATAAACATTTTGTTATATCATTGTGTGTTATACCTGGACCTAAACACGTGTAAGTCAAAGGTATTATAGTGCATTAATTATGTATGTATCTATCTATTCATCTGTTTTCTTATTTCTTAGCATCTGGATTAATACAAGTATGTATTCTTCTTGTGTCCTTCCTGAGCTGCTTTACATTTTCCATCTGGGATAAAAAAAATACAATCTTACATTTAAAACCCTGTGGAAACACTGTAGTGTATGTGTCATTATCTTATGAAGTCGTGGAGTTATTTAAAAAATAATTGATGTAGATACAAATAGAGATAAAAAGCTGCCAGAATTGTTTATCCGTACAATTAAAGTGTGTTTGTCTGTGGCACACAATAATGAGTTTACATGCAATTAACTGCAAGGACATTTATAAGATATTCGGTTATCTTATCTTGATAAAATGCATAAGTAGGCCTATTACTAGTTTTTCTTTTAAAGACATAATTATCGCATGCATAGTTGTAGTCATATCAATGTGTATTACCTCATTGGGTCACTAGGTGGTTGCAGAGCATCACTTATCCACACTCCACTCCCCCTTCCCATTCCTACTTTTGTTACATTTTTCCTTTTTTGTGAAATGGACTCGCCCATGAGCCGCCCCTTGTGTCTACACCGCCGTCAAGTCAAACACAGAAAGCAACAGCTGGACAGGAAATGGAATGATTATGCCTTAAAAATAAGATATGAGTTCATTGAGAACACCGAGCAATATAATAAGCAAATATAATGACAGTATTGCCTTGGAGTCACTGAATCAAGAGCTTTGAGCTAATTAAATATTGGAATGTACTAAAACAGATCATAATGTCACTGCTCGGTGCACAGAAGAGACAGCTGGTAGTCTACTGCATTTCATGCCGTATCGACGTCTACTGTAAAATGAGCATCTGTCCTTGATTTTGATTTGAGTTTTTGGAGGTAATCTGATAGGCTATTTAATGTAATAAAAAAAGCAATAGTTATGCATTCATTATGACATTTTGCTTTATTCAAGGTTTAAAGATTCAAACATGTAAAGATTGTTAACGTCATGCAGAGCTGCAGCGTAGTGGTGCAATGAAAACCCTGGATCACAGGTTCCTCAAACAATGACATATACACAAGACATACAAAAAATACAAATACATTAAAAAAACAATAACACAACTGCAAGCTCGGGGAATGTATTGATGCATGCAGAGGAAATTATATTGCAGAGAAAATTCAATTTTGAGGAGCTAAAACAATAACCTGAATATTAATTTACCTCAGACCCCTCCCTAAATACAGCGTCCTTTTCATTGTCTCTTTGTATTACCGTCAAACACGTTGGAGTTTTATTTTGAACATCTTTACAGGAAGTTTAACCGTAAACTGTGTCCGGCTTTACCCCGCTGTGTCAGTCACCATGGTGGCATACAACAGAGCACAGCGGCGGCGGACCTATCTCCACTTTTAGCTCCATTAAAAATGCTAAAATAATGGGATTTCTCAGTGAGTGCTCTCGGGTCTACCTCTCAAAATGGACTTAGGTGTATTACTGACAGGTTAGCAGTTTCGGTTAGCATACTTTTTTGTGTTTGCTGGTGCGTAATTTCTTTCCGTCGCTAGCAGAATGCTGAAGAGACACGGAATGGCTTTCATGAACGCTGGCTTTGATAAAGGGACATTTTCTGCACTAAGAAAATAACTCTAAAGAGACAGTTTGAGCTGCGGCTTTGTGAGAAGTTTCCTCCCGGTGGGACGGGTGTTGGCAGCCGGTTTCGGGCACAGAGAGACAGACACCCCGAGGAGACTGTCGGCTGTCTGGCTCCAGTCGTGGCCTGGCACTCCCAGCTTATCCGCTAGCATTGGGATCACAAGCGACAAGAATACAGCCAAGACAGCAAGGGAAGGGGGGTGGGGGGTACTTCTTTTGTTTATATCCGTGGCTCTGGATATTCATAAACACTTATACAGGATAAGGAATTCAATATCCTGCAGACGGTGTCTTCCAAAACAATGGCGTCCTATGTGGATAACAGCTTTCGGCAGGCTGTGATGATGAATCCGGCTGAAAGGACGCAACAGGTCAGAAGAAATTATGTATTATACTAATGGAATGTGGTGTAAAAGTGCTCGTATGCGGTGTGCTGCTACTTTACGGCATTGCAACATTGTATGTACATCCTGCAACAGTGTGTTTCTGTGGGCAACTGTTGCCATTCAGCTTGTTCAAGTGTTACGTTACGTATCCCGCTAAACCCTCTATCAGCAGAGATAATCAAGACTACTTAACATAACAGGAGCTGGAGCCTTGGTGGGAATCTAAGATAATCTTGCAGCAGTGTGTTTGTGCATCCTGCTTTTAGCATTTTAGACGTGTGCAGGTAGTAAAAAGCAGTCCAACCTTGCTGGTGCAAAAAAACGATTCATAAAAATGGTGAATAAGTAGCTTTTATGAGAGACACAGGCTAATCCACACCTAGCTAATAGCCTTAACTAGCATACCAAAAACAGACCCTACCCTTCATTATTTGTATCAAAAGGTTTTGCACACATTTCACACAAGTCGTCGGGGTTAAGACTATCTTTGGGGTAGTTTTAGTAGTTCTGGCATTTACTGAATCACACAATTGGTCTACTTAAGTTCTGTGAAAAATAATTAAATAGTATTTTCTTATTTTTCAGGAAAACAATCTGAAATCCTTTCTGTCCCGCAGTGTGACAGCAAAGGGGACAGTGTAGATGCAACGGGCAGAATGACATTAGTTGACACCAATTGAAAGCTGAGCACTGCCAATGCATAATGTCCCGTCCCCATTATACATCAGATTTCTGTGTGGAGTTGTTTATCTTCTGAACATTTCAATCCTGTGGTTTCACAGACCTCGTTTTGCATGACCTCCAATAAACAGCTGCAGATACATGCACTAAATCCTGGTTAGTTGTGGAGATGGCATCATTTTATTTGAGCCCTGCTTTCACTGCATCTTCAGCATGGCTTTACACACAATGGACAGTCAATCGGCCACCACTTAAACCAGTGCGGGCTACAGTTAGTGGCACAGCCGCCTGCCTGTCTATTTGACATTGAGGAAACGATTATGGTGTCATCGTCGGCTTGTTAACAGTACAAGCCCATGGTCTTTACAGCTTTGTGCAGGCTATAATTTGTACCGGTGGCAGATTCCATAATGGTTATGGAAACAGAGACACGAAGAATTTGGTTGGCAGCAATGCTCATCTAAAAGCATTATAGTCTGTTTAAGGTCTGAAGGTCTGTTATAATTTCTGATGAATCTGAACTTTAAATTCTCACATGTGTCCATCAAATACAAAATGAAACAAAGATGCCCCTCACAGCTTCTTTGGGCCAAAAGGAATGTCATAAAAGTTAAATCTTCAACACAATCAATCAACCATTATACGATTGAGCAAATCCTCACATTCACTTATTTGTTGGTGTTGTCGCCCGGGAGAAATTTGACTGAATAATTCTCATTTTTCATCGCCAATTTATTTTTGATTGCTTTACAAGAAATTGTTTATTTTATTCAGTTGTGGAAGTTACATATGTGATTAGTTTCCCGCCAAATTGGTGATTTTCTCAGTTGGAAATAGTTGCAGGTAGTGTTGATGATATGTTCCTTTAAATAATTAGAAATAGCCTATCAGTGTTCTTTATTGTTGAGATGAGAGTGAGGATGTGATTCAGAACTGACATGTGATAAAACCTGCACATCCTGCTAACCTGAGACAATTACATCCACATGGCTTTCACTGTCTTCTACGCCTGAATGCTTTTAGTGAGACTTTCCAAACATGAAAGAATTTCTAATCTAGAACATAGTCTGCTTTATAGATACTGAGGCTTGGAGCACACATGGTATGAACCAAGGATGTATCAATATGCATAACATTTATATCAGGAAGTCTTTGAAACTATGATTAATGAATGGAGAGGAGACTAGGACAGTTTGAACACTGACTAAATGAGTTTCAAAATCCTTCACGAAAAGTCTAGTACCCTAAAAAGACTATCACAAATATCACAATATCTTTTGACCAAACAACTCATTTGCAATGACACTTTATGGTTGACTTTGTACTTTCTTAGTGGATAAAGAGAAACAATCTCAATTCCAAAAGGACATGCCATCACTAAACTGTAATGCAGCCTTTAAAACCTAGAAAAGACAACATGTCTGATATGCAAAATCTAAGACGATATCTTGTCTCATATTACAATATCCATGTAATATCAATATATTGCCCTATAAGTGTTTTTGCCCTGGCTTTGAAAAGCAGTACATTCCTGTCTTCTGTGATTGTTCTGCAGTAAAACCAAGGAGACATGTTCATAATAACAACGTCTTTTCGACTTTAATCTTCATGGTGTTGAATATCTTGTGACTGTGTGGTTGTTTTTCAATAGCAGCACCTTCTCCGGTGTTCTTTTCAATTGTCTAGCGACCGTGGTGCCTGACTCTGTTTATCCTAATGGTGTTGGCAGGGCCTCTCCGTCGGGATTAGCTAACGGTTAGCGGGATCCGTCTTTATCGCTCCAGTCTGACCACAGTGGGATTGACCCTCTGCCTCGCCCTATTGTCACATGACAGGTTCAATTGCTGCCCACTTGACAGCTAGTGTTCACACTGGTTTTGTCAGTTTCCTCTGCATGGATTTGGACCGTAACTGGGACTGCAGTGTGTTTTTCTCTCGGCGTACAAAGCAGGCAATCTGATATTCAGGAGCGCAGAGGGGGCTCTGTAATGCACCGCTGCACAGTTTTGCAGTTCTGATATGGAATATGATAACATGCAGGGCAATTTCATTTCTAATTTATTTTTTATCTTGAAATTAAATCATTTAGTCATGACTAACATGATTTTTGGTTTTGCTGTAATATTACAGTATAGTTTGAAAGTGCAGTTTACATTTCCCGCCTAAGGATAATATTCCCACAATGCAGCAGCACTATAGTAACATTACAGTATTGCTGTATTACAGTATGGTTTTAAAGTGCTAATATTCCCACAATGCAGCATCATGTACAGTATTACACATTCAAAGTAAATGACTGGGTAATTACAGACATTTGTGACAACATTCTTTAGACAAAGACATCTCTACCGAACGGTGCTGTTCAGATGATGGATTTCATCATTGTGGCCTCAACTCACTGAGGGTTCATGGGGGTTTTATCTGAAAGAGCTTCTCCCCACTGTCTCTCCTTAGGGAGGGCTTTGTATTCTCTGTTCAGAAAGACTGCAGGAGATCGGACACATGATCAGATTTGCAGGCGACACAGTGACAGAGAAACTGCCTCGGATAGTACGAGTCTATATTTAGGAAGCGCACACTCATGTTTATCAGATCTTTTAACTCAATCAATCAAAGATATGGCAGTGGATTATGTTAGACACCACAGCATTGAAAACATGCTACCTTGATATTTTAAGTGTTTGTTTCCTTTCCTTCGCAATTTGGACTGTCAGTCAGAATAAAATAATCTGTAATAAGCCCTCTTTCTAAGTCTGAAAATTAATGTTTGGCTATTAAACAAATCCAACATTAATGATAGTTTCTTCTCTAGAATGCTTGTTCGCTATCAACCGTGACGTAAGGACTGTGTGTGAAAGTGGTATCTCTGACATGTTTGTTTGTCAGGGCACTAGGTGGGGGTCGTCTAGTTGCCGTCCAAACTCCGCTTTGAACTCTGTTTTTCACTTGGAATAGTGTGTGCTGCTTGCTTTGAGAAATGCTGGTTCATCTTGTTCCTTATTTGATTTATAACTGCACATGTACTGTCATTTCTGTTGTCCATTGGGCTAAACTGAACTGATTTGAACCGTATGTGTAGATGCAGCATTAGTTTCTTTAACTGTGGGTCATAAGGAACCATGATTATGAAACAACTTAATCAGTAATTAATGTCTCGAATCACTTTCTGTAGTCTTATAGGAACACAAACCTCCACAGGTAAGTCCTTTGTCTTTTAGCGTGTGTGTTGACGTGCACTAAGAACAGTCCTCTCTCCTCTTGTTTGGCCAGGTGTTAAAGCTAAAGGCCACAAACAACAACAGTCCTCCACTGAGGTGACCCTGCTTCACCGTCACATATCTGCAGGGATAAGCTGCCTACTTTGTGTCCACATATTATTCACAGGAGATCAGCACAAGCCTGCGGTGACCGTACTGAACGAGAGTGAAAACAAATGCATCTGGGCCGGATATTCTTGACCTCAGTGACTTGTTGGGGAGAAAAATAAATCTGAATTTCCAGGCCGTTAGCCCGTCATTACTCGGACTCAAATATACGGTGAGGAGTTAAATGGTCCAGCTAAAACAGCAAACATTCAAATAAACAAATACTCCTTTTCAACAACCGTGGCCTCACAGAACAACATTCATATAAGAGCCAAGCATAACAGACCTAGTAAAAAGGTATTTGTTTTAAAAATATTCTAAAGGAACACAGTATTCACTTAACTTAAGCTGAAACTGGGAAATACCTGCAATTTTCATTACAGCAAATAATCTGTGTTTTTTACAAAAAGTCAGTTTGCTTAATGCATACATCTCCATGCATTTAAATAAGTAAATGCTAGATTCATACTTCCAGCAAAAGTGACATTTAATGGGCAGTTGGGCGATATTACATTTCAATATGAGAAAGTAGCTTTTTGCCACTTTTAATCCCATTTTGTTTCAAAAATGTTGGCTGTAGATAAAAACAATATTAACTTGCACTGAAACTATATATACTGACAGGGCTGCTCGATTACGGCAAAAATCATAATCTCGATTATTTGGGTCAATAATTGATATCACGATTATTAAAAAAAGATTATCCATTTTGATTACCCTGAACTTGAAGTATAATTCCACTGAAAAACCAATAAAAAAATAATCGTTTCGATTACGTTGTTTTCATAATCGTTGCACGCCAAAATCGTAATTGCGATTAAAATACGATTAATTGAGCAGCCCTATACTGACATGTTAATAGTTGCTTCAGGTTGTAAAATGACTGATGGGCACAGAGCTGCTCTCTCCCAGCATCCTGTCCTGTGTGAGCAGCAGGAAGAGGAAAAGCGTCAAGATGCTTTCCTAACTTAAGGCGGAAGAATGACCTGACAACAAAAACTCTTTAACCCCACAACCTGTTTTCCTTTTCTGGTTCTGGGTGTTGTTTAGTGGCTGTCTTCCTATTTGTGTCTGGGCGTTAGAGGCATGTGAACCTATTTAAAAACAGTTCAGATTGCTCAACAGATTTGTTTCTACTCGAGTCGTTATGCTGTAATTTTCCCAGGCAACTCTGGGTTTTGTTACTCTCACAAAAACTCCCGTCCATTATGTAAATGTAGGCGCTGCCTTTGCCATTTTGCTTGCACTCTGCAGTACAAACCTTCAAGAAGTAAAGTGATGTCACATGTTATTCTAGTGTTGAAAGTGGAGGCTGAGTGCAGGCTGATGTGGTTACACTCAGCGCGGTCACAGTGACGTATTCCTCCCTGTTTAAATACAGGGGAAGATTTTCCGGAAGGGGAAAAAGGAAACCAATGCACCGACATACCCACACACACAGAAGACCAGCAAAGCTCCTGATTGGCTCGTTTAAATCACGCTTTTATTTCCACTCATCGTATTGTAATGGCAATAAAGCACTGGTCAGTGGAGCCATAAAAGGTATTGAATATCGTATTAAAATGATCAATTCTCCACTGTTATGACTGTACAGGGAGCAACTGATGAAAAGGTTGAATCTGAAATGATATGAGAGGCCCCTATACTGCAGGAAGATGGCATTTATAGTTGTTTTACAGTTTAATTGAACGGATAAATGTCACATCGTGGTGAAAAACAAGCCGGGAGTCATTTGCATTCCAGAAACTAGAATACAGCAGGATGTTTGTTTGCCTGTGACTCCCTGAAATCTAATAATGAAAAGACCAATCCTGGTGTTGTTTGTGTTTAAATGCACCACTGAGAGTGGAGTAAGTTAAACAAACTGCGGCTTCACCCCACAAAGCTTGATTTACCAGAAGCGGAGGACAAAACCAAGCCAAGGCGCTTCAATGTCGGCAGTATTTCTACCGCTGTGATATGTTGATACTGATGATGAATAAGATGGGTTGATATTTAATCGTGAAAAAAAACGTTTGGTCGAGCCAAAGTGCTGTACATCCAATAAAAACACTACTACAATAGCAAACAGAAGACAACAAATTACAACAGCAAAATAAAGATCACACACAGGGAAATGTCAGGAGTCGTGCTCCGCTCTGATTAGAAGAAGTGAGTTTTAAGTGTAGATTTAAAACCCCTAGGGTCTGGGCCGACCACACATGGAGGGGCAGAGTGTCTCAATCTCGGATAATTGAGAAGTAAATATTCTTTGTTTCCTTGTGTTTTCCACAATCAGATGTTGTGCCAGTACAAGCTCTAGCCCAGGGGTGGCCAACCAGTCAGAGGTTAAGAGCCACATTTTTTCTATGTTACAGCAAAGAGCCACATCAAACACACGGTCACTGATACCGCTTGTTTCAGTTTTTTTTTTCTGGAGACAAGATTTCAACCATTTTTGTGGCATTGGGATAAATATTAAATCCTCTGGAGCAGAGAGAGGAGCTGTGGATTATTGATTAATGCATCAGCGTTTCTTAGGGTCAAAAACACTAAACTCACAACTTCAAATGAAAGCGTTTAGTTTATTTAATAACCGAGCACATATTCAATGTGAAAAGTGACAGTAGTTATAGATTATTTGCAATTTGGTGCTATATATATTTAAAATATATAGCACCAAATATTTTAATAGTTTAAAATATTTTTTAAACACCTTGAATTTCATGGGGGGCGCGGGGCTCCGTTGGCGGGGCGCAGCGCCCCTCCAACACAATGGTAGGGGAAACACTGGATAGTGTTTAATCAACGATAGGTTCCCCCCCCCCCCCCCCTCAAAGGTGATTAGTTCATTGCATCGCAGGTATTATTGTGATTGGCTCTTGGGCCACATCAAAATTAGACGCGCTGTCATCCTCTCCTACTGACACCTGACACCACACATACACACGTAGGGAGAGCCGGGACGAAAGTAACACGGGACGAAAGTAACGGAGCGATTTTATCCGAGCCCAAACAACTTTGACCGGCCAAATTACGTCAGAATGATCAGCATTCAGTACTTAACAGACTAAATATCAGGTTTAACTGTCAGGAGTAGCTCGTGTTGTCACGATACCAACATTTTGGTTTCATACCAAGTCAAGAATTGCGATTCCGATTCTTTTTCGATACTTTTCTTAAAAAAAGGGAAACAGTCTTAAATGTAATTATTGTGCTTTATTTCACACCAGAACCAGAACACAAACTTGTAAACAATGAGAACAATAAATAAAATAAATGACAAGAATTAGTGTTAAATCAAATTAAAACATTTCTGACAGACAGGCCTCGTGGTGTCCGTAGGCTTGCCCTCACTGTCAGAGTTATAGCTCAAATACTTCCACATTTCGCTTCTAGCGTCTTTTTTGTCAACAAGCCGAGGCGCAGCGGCAGTTGCACTCCCACTCGCAGCCATGCTTCTGGTTTTCTCACATGCTCTGGCAGCTAGCGCGTGCACGAGAGAGGGGAGGGACCTAGAGCGTGCACGAGAGAGGGGAGGCACTTAGAGCGTGCTTGAGTGGGGCGGGACTGCAGGCACGGCTGCAGTGCAGGGAGTGGAAGCAGAGCGCTGAACACACACATTAAAACGGCGCTTTCTCACCGGAGTACTTTCCCCCGTCATTCTTAAAGTACCGATACTAATGAAACGGAGGAATTGTAACGTTTTTAACGGCAGGGTATCGCGGTACCTTTCAAGTATCGGTAGACCGTGCAACACTAGTCAGGAGTCAGTGTCTCTCCCCCAAACTCACACATATACAATTCGATATGAACTGAAGAGCCGCATGAAACTAGGCAAAGAGCCGCATGCGGCTCGAGAGCCGCGGGTTGGCCACCCCTGCTCTAGCCAATCAAACCGCATGCTTGTGTGTCCGGGCGGGAGATTCATGTGATTGGTTGTTGGTCAAGCTTCAGACAAGCTCACCGGCAAGCTTCAACGCACGCCGCCGTGTGGACGCTGCGTTAGTTGTTTTAGTTGGGATATCATCCTCCTTGCTTGATTTGACTCCATATATGAATGGCACGATAAATCTGCAGGGAGGATCGGTGGCTGCATTGCATGCTGGTCTATTGGGGCTACTGGAATAAGGAGAGCTTTGTCTACTCAATAGAGTTTCTCATTAAGTCCTGTTTTAGAAATGAAGGGCTGCACCTAATGATTACTCTTTAATTATTCATCTTTCCAGGTATTTGAGGTTTTAGAAAATAGGGCACACACGGCTACCGTTTTCTCCAAGCAACATTTAGAGACCATTCTCTCTTTTAAAGAAATCACATAATAACCGAGGAACTGTCAGTGAACCTGCATGTTGAGCTGAGAAGACAAGATAGTTGTGAAATGTGTTTCACTTTAACTGTGCCTGCGGGGGAAGTAACTTTAGATGAAGTGTTCTGAGGTGTGTGTGTAAAATAATTCACTGCCAAACAAAAGCTTTTTTCGAACGTGTTTAAGGCGGATACTTCCTCAGGAGGAAGTATGTGATTTTGCCAAGTCTGCAAGAGTATACATGAAACCCTTCAGCAGAATCATACCAGTGTTCCCTTTCAAACAATAGAGGGTGAGGAGAGGAAGTAACACCATTTAAGAAAAAAAAGAAAAGTGGATCGAGAACCCCTATGCTGGCTTTTGAGCTGCTTTCTGCTTTTATATTCTGATCTTCAACATGTAGGGCTCACTCCAGGTTGTGTGATTCATGTTGTAGTTTCTTTCTTTATCGGGTTGAAGCTTCCATTCCTGTACGTTTGCAAGCTTATAAATAGAGAAAGAATGCCCTTTTAGTTTTGATTGCATGTAAACTTTTAGTGCAGTTTAGATTGAAACCTCTGGTCCCTTTGGTGGTCTGCATGATGCATGACATGCCCCCAGATCTTTATATTTTCTGATGAAACAGGACAGTGCCTTCCGGGGCACACTGTACATGCCACTGAATCCCACACATTATAAAGTCAAAGGCATGTTTGAGTTCCTTATGTTTCGCATTCCTTGAGATATTTTTAAAGCAAAGAAAAACAGCTCTGGATTCAAGGCTCCAGAAATTCCATTGGCCTTCACAGCAGAAGGCAGTAGACCTCATCCCACCGAGCGACCACAGTCTTTACATAACTTAGCCCGAGACCCACTTGGCTGCTTGCAGAGCTTAGAGAATAAACCATTCCTGACGATATTTACACGACTGCTATTGAGTTACGCTACATGCTGCGGCTGTCATTAACCAGTTAAACCCCATGGCCCCGCGGGAGGGGGCAAAACACAACATCAAGAAACGTCGTCTGAGGGCTTCTTAACATTTAATAAACTATGAATGTCTCCTACTCACTTATCGGGAAGAAACTCAGCTTTCAGACAATATTTAAACAAAACAAAACGGTAATAACAAAGGCTCAGAATTAGCCCTGAGCGAAAAAATGCTAACACAATTAGCACAGAACTCAAGGTAAAATACCCTTATTACTTATCATATCTGCACAAACAAGATATCGATTAGCAAGCTGAGATTCCACAGATTCCAGACATATAAGTATCACCACTGAGCGATCAGAATTCACGACATGGGAAGCAAAACCAGACATCACAGTGGTTTTCACTATAAATAATGTTGTTTTTTTTGGACAGACACTATAATTAATTTTTTTTTACTATGTTCAATCTGAATTTACTTTAAAATTAAAAAGTTCTATATTGATTCTGACTTTTCTACATCCAACTCACAGGTTTATCCTTGCTTTGAGAAAAAAGATTATTAATGTAGCCCTTTTAGAAAGGAAGATATGGTCAATTGTTCTGGGAATGTCATTTTTGAGCCTGAGGCCTGAAAAACAGGCTCGGGGCTCAACAGGTTAAGAGCTTCATTCCGAAAGGAGATGTTGGAAATTCCAGCTTTTTGGAAGACACATTACAAGAAAAGATCGATAAAGAAAAAACATGCTGCATACATTTTCTGTAATCTGTATTGGTAAATGGTCAATGATGACAACTAGCAGCCTCTTTGGGTGCATTTGTATTTTCCCCTAGTCCCACGCACTACATGCTCACTCTGGTGAATAATCTGCTGTATAATCCTCCCTCTTGGGGCACTGCTCAGACATGCAGTGGATCAGATGGAGAGCTGATTAATTTGTGTGATTAGCGATCTCTAAATCCCATGCAGTACACGGCTTCCCCACGCAGCTAACACTTGTTTACAGTATTTTTAACAATGGCACAGAATGACTGCTGCTGTTGCTAAGGCTGCTTATACCCACAATTATAATGCTATTGTGTTTGGAGATTTTAACATGCGGATTAATAAGTGAGAGCAGGGCTACATGTGCTTACAGCCTTTTACAAAACGAATGTTTTCAATCTTTCATAAGTGGGAGAAATGAATGCTTTCATGCGTAGATTGCAGACCTTTTCACTATGAGTTTCATCAGGCTTTAGCGCTGTATATCTGCATCCTAACCAGAGCCAGCTTCATTAGCATCGTGGCTCTATGAATCTGTCCAGTTGCAGCAAAGAGAGCCAGCTTCATTAACACCATGCTCTGGGGGACTGCTCACCTAAGACTTTCAAATATTCATCAGCGAGGTTTTAGGCGCATTCACACTGCGGTACTTTTCCCACAAAGGTTCATGCGAACTTAGTTCAGTGAACTCTTTTATCGCGTTCACACCAAAAAGAGCCGGTACTAAAAGTAGTTCATGTGAACCTTTTTACCCCCTCGAAAGTCCCTGCTAGAGAGCAGGGACTTTCGAGCGGCTCTTTTGTGAGAAAAGAGCTATATTTCTGATTGGCTGGGCGTATTGCAAACCACGCCCCGTAAAACTTCCAAAAAGTTTTGTGAAGCCGCCATTTTATTATCCTCGCATTAGCATTATTAGCATTAGCATTAACCCAGCGCAGAAACGCAGAGAGACTAACTTATGGCAACACAAAATAAAACATGGGAGCGGTGGAGATGAGGAGGTGTCGGCGTTCTGGCGATTTACTCGGAAGGCTTCAGTAGAAGCTGCTGGGAGTCCCAGCAGCTTCTACTGAAGTCCTCTTACAACTCCGGGGACTTCCGGCCGGGGACTCCGGGCGGCAGTATACGCCGTGAAGTTGTTTGTAGCCTGCCAGTAAACCCAAAGCAGAAGAAGAAGAAGTGAGGTCAGCGGCTTCATTTGCCTAATCCACCCCCAGTGACTTTTTCCGGTGTGAACGCGATCTGTACTTAGTTCATGCGAACTAAAGAGTTCGCATGAACTAAGTTCGCATGAACCTTTGTGGGAAAAGTACTGCGGTGTGAATGCGCCTATTGGTAGCTTCCACCACTGCACTGAAAGTAATGTTGCTGCTCATGTATCCGTTTCTATGTTTCTACCAATGCTGCAAATCTAGTCCCTTAGAATATTAATGCACCTGCAAATATTCAAAACATGTGTAGTGTTGTTTTTTTTTTCCTTCCCTCTCCTTTTTGCTATGTTGATGTTTCACTCACACATTGGTTAATTAGGCGCATTCACACTGCAGTACTTTTCCCACAAAGGTTCATGCGAACTTAGTTCATGCGAACTCTTTAGTTCTCATGAACTAAGTACAGATCGCGTTCACACCGGAAAAAGTCCCTGGGGGTGGATTAGGCAAATGAAGCCGCTGACGTCACTTCTTCTTCTTCTGCTTTGGGTTTACTGGCAGGCTACAAACAACTTCACGGCGTATACTGCCGCCCATGGTCCCCGGCCGGAAGTCCCCGGAGTTGGGGACTGGCTTCAGTAGAAGTTGCTGGGACTCCCAGCAGCTTCTACTGAAGCCTTCTGAGTAAATCGCCAGAACGCCGACACCTCCTCATCTCCACCGCTCCCATGTTTTATTTTGTGTTGCCATACGTTAGTCTTTCTGCGCTGGGCTAATGCTAATAATGCTAATGCGAGGATAATAAAATGGCGGCTTCACAAAACTTTTTGGGAGTTTTACGGGGCGTGGTTTGCAATCCGCCCAGCCAATCAGAAATATAGCTCTTTTCTCACAAAAGAGCCGCTCGAAAGTCCCTGCTCTCTAGCAGGGACTGTCGAGGGGGTAAAAAGGTTCTCATGAACTAATTTTAGTACCGGCTCTTTTGGTGTGAACGCGATAAAAGAGTTCTCATGAACTAAGTTCGCATGAACCTTTGTGGGAAAAGTACCGCAGTGTGAATGCGCCTAATGCCACACTTGTTAAGATTGAAGCCACAAAGGTGATCTCCTCCCACCAGCCAATGGTGTGTCTGCATGCAAAGTGAACCGCCCCTTTCAGTGTAAACACACTTCAGAGTAGGGCTGGTGTGTAAAGGGAAAGTGGGGGATCATGGGAGACGTTTGATAACATTATCAGTCACATTATTCACAGGCATCTTTGACCTAATGGATAATTTAACTTTGTTTTTGAGGACTCAGTGTCAAGCTGTGATGTTGACTCATAACACTGTTTTCCGGATGGACCTTTGATCCTAATATGTCCCGTCATGCCTCGTGCAAACCGTGGTTTATTAACAGCTGTGGTGGTAGGCAGGTGATAACGCGCATAGAGAGCTAAAAGAGGTGACTCATTACAATGCAAGTATGAGCAGAAACATCTGTCTTTGCTAATGGATGCTTGTCTCAAAAGTGAAAACTGCTGCAGCAGCACATTGAGTTCTGCAGGTAGGAACATGCAGCATGTTGGACAGCCTAGGGAACACACATGGGAAAATAGCCCCTTAAAACAATGTTTCCCCAATTTTATAAATCGGTGATTAGGACTGCTGTTGTTCCACTTCCTGCACACAGTGGAGCAGATCGGTGTCTTGTTGAAACGTTATCTTTGTAATTGGTCCCTGGGGGTTTGTCTAACCTGCGGCTGGTCACGTTTCCCACTCTGCAGCCCTCTGTCCCTCCGTTGCCCATCAGCTAAAATGTTGGTTCATTACCCAAGGTCTGGACGTAATCTGATTCTCTCTGGAATGTTTGACGGTTTCTCCCCTGCTTCGTGCTTTTTGGAAGAAGGGGATAATTATCTTAGCTTGAACTGAAACAACGGTTACCATTCAGACCGCTTGGGTGCCAGTCTGACATTATCGGGATGATCTATCCTTCTCTTAAACCGGATAGTGTGTATGTGTGTTTCCAGATCTTTCATGATCCAACCTCTAGGAAAAATGTTTGTGATGCAACCTTGCCCTTTAGCCCACTTGACATTTATTTCACTCTGGTGACATTGTGGTGTGCGTTCTCTCACCATTCGAGCACTAATTCCTCTCTAAATACTGTGATGTCAGTTACAGCCCGGCATAATTTATTAAACGTCGTTAGTCCACCGGCGCCTCAGACCTTGACCGGGCTAATTGACACATCGCCTCGGTTGACCTCAAAGTGCCATCCTCTGCCAGGCGTTTTCCCATATGGCCCGATATTTCCGTCGCACTCAAACTGCTCCTGCTGAGAGCAAACCCTTTACATTAATCATTCAAGAAAAGGCTTACACAATCCCCCATGAGAGGCTAATGTGTGCGCAGTCTCCTTATAGCAGTATTTGTGATTGAGTCATGTGTTTAGCTCCACATTTTCATAATAAAGTGGGACATTTCTCTGCATTATTGATTCAAATGGATCATTGGATCATACATATTGCTAATGTGATTCTGTGTTAAAAGTGACTAGCTGTTAAGCGTCGCTCATCACTGCCGATGCATCAGACACTGCTGTATATGTGGGACGTGAACATTTGAGATGATGAGACATGATACAACCCTAGGACAGAGAATAATGGCTGATGACGGAAAGATTTTCTCCCCAAAAAATCTACATTTTCAAGTGTTCCTCATTCAGTGGAAATGAGTCCATTAACTGACAAAAGTTCCTAAATTCACACGTTACAATAATTTGACAGTGGATTTTTATTTTGTCGTACTTAAGTTTGGCTTTTGTTCTTGCTTAGCATTCTAATAATACAAATATGAGTCGTCAAATGTATAGCTCTTTTGTAAATGTCACATTTTTTACCCTTAGAGAATACAAATATTTCAGTTTACTGCCATTAAAAGAAAAGAAAACTACCACTTACACATTGGAAAACAAACTTTTCAGAGGGATTTTAAAGTCTTTTAAAGGTTACATTGTTCATGGTTGTTTTGTCATTCAATCATTTTGTGGAAAAACACAAGTGGACTTGGCAGTATTGACCTATGACAGATTAACACAATTGTTTAAACACATTTGTCACCATGTGAATATTCATTGTGCCATGTTCTACGGTATATTTAACTTAGCACTGTCGGTAAGTGCTGTTAAAAGTCACACGAGATATGTGACTCACATTGGGACAGCGTTCATGATGCTTTTGTCACTCTGCCCACCTGTTGTGGCTTTTTTATTATTGCGCTATATGAAGACTGTATTTGATTATAATTGGAGGGAAAGATGCAGGCCGTTCATGCATGCTTCCCTATAGGCCCGGCTGCAAGTGTGGTGCAGACCCAACACAATGACTGCCTGTTACTTCCAGCTTCAGCTTGTCAAAAACACTTAAAATCACACCAATTATTTTGTCGCTGCACTGGGAATGGCAATTAAACAAAGACTTTTATTATATCCCCAAAACACATGAGTTACAATCTAACATCTAGATATATTTTATGGAGCAGTATAACTAATTGCATTAAAATAACCACATTTCAGAAGTTTAACATTTTTAACACTTGCTGTTAAATAGGAATGTCATGTAATACCTTGCAAGTGCTCGGCAAAACAGCCCTTTTTTATATTTGTGATCATGCACTTTGAAGACATTTAAATGGGTTCATTTTTCTGAAAGAAAATTACCGCATACAGGCAACAACACCATACATCTCAAACAGTAACTAGCAAATACAAATTGCATTACAGTTTATTGCAAAACTAAAGAAGATTGAACCAAGCAAAATAAGATCATAATAAAAGTTGAAGGACACGGTAAGGGGAAAACAACTGTGGCCTTAAGAGTAGAAAAAGCGATGCCAAGGAAAGGGAAAACCTTAACTTGTGACAAGCCCCTCCAAAGATAACAATCACAATGGGTCGCCATGTTTCTTTTGTAAAACATCCTCAGGATATAGGCTGAAGTCCCCGTCTGGAGCTTAGGTCTATTTTAGTCTGAGTGGAGTGAAAGGCCTTGGGTGGGATCATAAGGCAACTCTGTAAACAGGAAACTTCCATTCAAGACGAGGCGAGCCGGACGCACCGATGTGTTTTCAGATGCACGAGAACACTGTCATGAATTACTGAGTCGTGCTACTCTCCGTAGTCCTTCAAGATCTCTCTACTGCACTGTACTCAGAACTGATATTAATGTGTACTTGAAGTGATTATACATGACTTTCCCGCAGGAGAATCTGTCCTTATATGCTTAAGTAGCTCTCACTTCCCGCTATCTCTTAGTCGCTGTTCTGACCTTAACTGGCAGCTCAACAGATACATCATCAGCTCACATTAACGAAATGGGTTTTTGTAACTTGCTTTGGAAAACACAACAGTGTCGTTGTCCCCTTTTTAGATGCAATATTTACAGCTTGACATTCACAGCCTTTGATACAAAAAAGTGAGGAGTCACACCTATCACATGCAGGCGGTCGACCTCCCCCCCCCCCCCCATCCCCATCCCCATCCCCATCTATTGTGATGGCAAGTGATGAAAGAGCAAGGATGACAATGTTGTCTCCATACCAACAAAGACTGCTGGCTCGCTCCCAGCTCAGAGGGAACATGCTTTTCATGTGCCGATAGAGACCCTCTGGAACCTCTCCAAACATGAGGCCACTGCCAAGGTTGCATTTAAAGTAGTTAAGGAATTTGATGTGCCACTTTGCCAGATTGGAAACCGTAAGTCATCTCTAATTAAGAAACATGTTTGAATTCGGTCGCCTGCACCTGTTTTGACGTGGCAAATGAAGTTACTTGCTTATACTAATTGCGTGTGTAATGCAGTAGGATTGTAGTTTATAATGGACATATGGGTAATATTTCTTCATTTTTCATTGTATGATTAGAAGATGTCCACATCCTTTTCTTAAAAAAATAGGATGTGGAGGTGTTTTGGTACGAAAACCATCACATTTATGGGAACAATAATCTCAAAAGCATCTGATTAGTACATGCATACGTACAAGTTGAGAGGGACAAACCACCAATTGTTTTACAAAGGATACATTTCAGACATGACAACATCTGTTAACATTATCTCAATGTCTTGCATCTTTCACTCTGGGACTGTTTTAGGGCTGCTCGATTATGGCAAAAATCATAATCTCGATTATTTGGGTCAATAACTGTAATTTCGATTATTAAATGTGATTATTCATTGACTTTGAAAACATCCATTTATTGGAGAAAAAAAACGTGAACAGTATGTTGTTAACAGTTGATTACCCTGAACTTTAAGTATAATTCAACTGAAAAAACAAAAAACTAATTTAAAAAAAAAAAAAAAAAAAAAAGTAATAATAATAATAAAGAAATAATCGTTTTATTTCTATTACGTTGTTTTCGTAATCGTTGCAAGCCATAATCCTAATCGTGATTTAAAATACGATTAATTGAGCAGCCCTAGACTGTTTTACACTGAAAACATCATGGTATGCTACCATAACAACAGATTGTACACACGATTTCGAACCAGAAAACAAACTCCAATGTCCCTGCGGTGACTAGAGAGTGTGTGGCCTTGAGGCCCAAAGAGAAATCTGGCTCCTGTGAAAGCAGTCCTCGTATTGAAAGGGTTTCTCTGGTTGTTCCCTAGCAACCAGAGGAGCATAGTAATGCTGCAATTACTTGGTGAACCCATAGGAGAAAGCAGCACAGATTTAAAAAGATTGATTATGGAATTCCATAAATATTTCAATGGGATTAATGGCCGAGGGAACCAATCAAATGGACGCAGTCACAGCTTAATATTGAACCCAGGCAGAGTTGGGAATCGGTGTTGTTTTCGCCCATTGTAGAGCTCTGGGGGGATTTCATTAGTAGCTCTCCACAAGCCTTTAGCTTTAAGTTAATTGGCCAGAAGAAAGGGGGGAAGATAGCATTTTTGGATCATTTAGGCCACCAAGCAAGCCCCAGAAAGATTAAAGCACATCCCCACTTTCTGCACCCTTGCCTTTGCTCCTTGTTTTCCCTTTGAGCTCCCATGATGAATTGACCTTTATATGATGTTGCGTAACTTTGTGATGGTTGCGCTGCACCTCTTTGAGGCCTTTGTTTGAACGAGATGGAGCGGGTTTCATTTGGCCGGACAGTTGGCTTTGTTCCCGGAGGACAGACCTGCTACGATGAGGTTCAATGACGGAGCTGAGAGATCTCTTTGTGTCCAGTATCGGTTGAGTCCACCGTTGAATTTTGAGCAATTGTTGTGGCTGCCTGTTTACTGTATGGCTAAAATAAATACTGTGGTCTTACCAACATATCATGATGATTAGTCTTCATTTCTTTGTTTCTACTGTCCCCTTTAATCATTTTGAAGAGCCATTGCACCAGCTTTCAACACATTGTAGTAGAAGAGAAACATTTATTATTCCCAAGATGACATACTTTGTTTTGCTCAGGGATAGTACATCCTCAGTGTAGGGATAGGGTTATCAGATGATTACTGTTACTATGCCACGTGGAACTGCCGTGTTGGGACACTTGCTGAATAATTTCAATGGCAACCAAACACTTCTGTGAGGGAACAAAACAAAACACAGTATCGATGGTAGCTTGGCTATTTAAATACAGCTTGGTAAAGGTATGATGTCCTGTGTCACGTTTTTCTCTGACCAATCGGTGATCTGCAATGTTTTAACTCCACCTTCTGATACTGGATTATTTTACTATCTGCAAACCTTGAATGAGGTGGTACCAAGAAAAAGTAGCACATATTATCCAGGAATGTTGTTAATGGGTAACATAAAAAGAAAGAGTAGAATGGAGTTGAGTTGATTGATTGAGTTAGGTTTTGGTTTACCATGCAGTGGAAATACAGCACTCTATCTTGTGTGTTTTTTGTAACTGCTTTATTGCTACATTTCTAAACTCACACCCTAACACAGGAATACTTATTATTAATTGTGCAGACCAGTAGTAGATGCAGTATGTTTCTCTCAGGCTGTGCTTATAGTTGGGTACGATGGCTGGCTCTGAATGAGGCTGTGGTCAGAGCTGCGGTTGTAATATAATTTGGTGTAAAATGTTGTCTTTTGTCTGTCCAGACGAATAAAGGATCTCACTGTTAAACTTATTAGATCCAAAAACAAACTGTGTTAAAGCTGATGGGTACATGATGAATTGCACTTTGGCGATAACAAAATGGAAAGGTGAAGAAAGAAACTAAAGATTTCTTAACCCCCGGGATTTGTTCGAGGCAGACATGAACAGTTGACTAATTTCATATTCAAGGTTGTACTTAAAGGTAGGTAGGTAAGAATGGAGAAACCAGCTCGAGTGCGCTAGAATCTGAAAATACACGCGCACATGACCAATGAGGGCACGAGATAAGTTTGTGCACAGATGGAAGGCTGACAGGCAGGTAGGCCATCCAGTTATTTTAGCCGGGCCGGCTCAGATGATTGGTCGTGCTTTTTACAGCTCCATGGCTTCCACAGATGAAGGTTTTTTATGTATTTATTGTCAAAGCATTTAATATATTCATTGCTATCGTGACGTTAAGAGCATTCCATGGAATGTAACAAAAAGTGTTTCTGAAGTGATTTACCTACCCCACCTTTAAAGCAACTTAAATCAATATTTTTATAAAAGCTATGTATCAAATGACAAAGGGTCACTCATAGCGATGAACCTTCAGATAGTTATGACCTGAATCTAGATCCTCTAGGATTTACTGACCTTTTATAGCGAGGTTCAGTTTATTGTTTTACACTCCGAATCCCAACGTGACTGTTTTGGTTCAGTGTCTTCCTTGGTAACCGTTGTTTTTGGGAACAGCATGCGGTCAAAAAGAAGGCAGCTAAAAACCCAGTTTACACTATCTGCAGCAGAGCACCAAACAGTGACCAGGTGCCTCAGAGCAACTTAATTCTCCTCATCGCACACGCACACGCACACGCACACGCACACGCACGCACACACACGCACACGCACGCACACACACACACACACACACACACACACACTTTAATCCAGGATCCTTTAATTTATTCTTGTAAAGCCGTTGATAGCTATAGGCGCATTCACACCGCAGTACTTTTCCCACAAAGGTTCATGCGAACTTAGTTCATGCGAACTCTTTAGTTCGCATGAACTAAGTACAGATCGCGTTCACACCGGAAAAAGTCCCTGGGGGTGGATTAGGCAAATGAAGCCGCTGACGTCACTTCTTCTTCTTCTGCTTTGGGTTTACTGGCAGGCTACAAACAACTTCACGGCGGATACTGCCGCCCAAAGTCCCCGGCCGGAAGTCCCCGGAGTTGGGGACTGGCTTCAGTAGAAGCTGCTGGGACTCCCAGCAGCTTCTACTGAAGCCTTCCGAGTAAATCGCCAGAACGCCGACACCTCCTCATCTCCACCGCTCCCATGTTTTATTTTATGTTGCCATAAGTTAGTCTCTCTGCGTTTCTGCGCTGGGCTAATGCTAATGCTAATAATGCTAATGCGAGGATAATAAAATGGCGGCTTCACAAAACTTTTTGGAAGTTTTTCGGGGCGTGGTTTGCAATCCGCCCAGCCAATCAGAAATATAGCTCTTTTCTCACAAAAGAGCCGCTCGAAAGTCCCTGCTCTCTAGCAGGGACTTTCGAGGGGGTAAAAAGGTTCACATGAACTACTTTTAGTACCGGCTCTTTTTGGTGTGAACGCGATAAAAGAGTTCTCATGAACTAAGTTCGCATGAACCTTTGTGGGAAAAGTACCGCAGTGTGAATGCGCCTTTTGACTTCTTGCCCTGTGTGACAGCACCCTGGTATTATGGGGTGTGACCTAGTCATCAAATATTATTCAGTGTTAATTAGATCGCTGTGACATCCTCTATCTGTGTGGCCTGACTAATATGTAGATAAAATGGCACCATACGGATGCAGGAAAGTAAACTCTTACAACTTGTTTTTACCCTCAAGGACAGCAGCGAGTGCAACATTGTGTCCTCACTGTGTTTACTGCATTAGTAATCAGTACATATACTCAAAGCAATAAACCACCCTTATTCCCCTTGTGCCGTTCTTTCTATACATCACACTGTTGTTATTAAGTGAATGAATAAAGTGTTCTGTGCACAATGCAGCTCTCCCTTAGTGCTGACCACTTCGTTCTCCTCATAAATAATTTCCTCTCTTACCCCGTAACTTAGAGCAACTCTCCTCCTCAGGTACAAGAGTGACTCAGGTATTTGTGTTACTCTGTGGAAATAGAGAGGCCCTTTTCCTCCCATCATCACTGATAGGAAGGGGTCTGCGTCACATCAGAGATAAGGCAGGGGGCCCTACTGCAGCAAGAGGATTGTGAAACGTTCTCACCTGGAAAAAAAAGCGTAGTTTTTTACTAGCTTGTGCCGATTTACTATCATCCTGCCATCAGTGTGAGATAGGAAGCAATATGTTTTTCTCGACACATTCTTATCATGTGAAAGATACCGTATATCTCGTCATGCCACGATGATACTCACGCCGACTCTTTAGTTATCACAGTTTTTATTTTGAGAAGGGGCTGCTGGATGTGTGGTTGCTCAATTTTATCTTCTGAAGTGGCACTAAAGATACACACATGCATCCAAAGCAGCATCTGTGTTGCAGCTCTGATCAAAGCAGATGGGTTGAAGAGGTCACTTAACCCGTAGCCTACATTTGGACATGCCTATTGCTAAGACAAATTGGCATGCAGACTTTTTGTTCAACAACATCCTCTTGAATTCCTGCACAATGCCTACACAATACTTAGTCATATAAATCACTATTTGCTGCTACTTCTGCAGTCTAGCATGCAACTACTTTGCATGCTTCAAGAGGCCGAGTGTGTTTTGGTTCTTGATGGTTTTATATTGGCAGGCAGCTCAAGTAGGTGCTGTTAAGCTCGTTCACATGCCTCCCTGAGTCCTGTTCCAGCCAGTAACTATGCCCTGAGCATAGTGGGAAATAAATGGCCGTTCCCAAGTGCCTTTAAATTCTGTCTGTGACTGCGACGTTGTTCCCCTCCAACAGCCACTTCAACAATCATTCAGAGGTGTAATTCTACTCAATAAATGATATCAAGCAGGTGTAGAAGTGAAAGTGGAGGTGGTCTGGTTGCATTAGACGTCTTCCTGTAGACACAGAAGACTCCCATCTTCTTCTGAAACCCTTCTGAGCAGGTGGCAGTGGATGTCTGATTGTTTGTGCAGCACTTAAATCAGCATCTGAGGAAGAAGGAGACAGAGCCATGTGCTCTGCTAGCTTAACTTGTTAGGCTAACACCAAGTGCCTAATGCTAATAAGACTGCTAATTAGCTTTGTGTAGTATGTGCCAACTTCATTCATTAAGGTTTTAAAGTAGTCCTACTGGTGGCAAAACATTGGAGATTTGTGTTCATTTTCCAAAAGGATTTAGACACATACTTGATGCTTTTCTTCATCACATCAAGATATAAATAAATTGCAGTGAGCAGCATGAAAACCAAATTTGACGACACTTGAGGTCTCTGAAGGATTTCCTTCAGTTCACGTTTCTTTCCCAAGGAATTAATGTAGTGTTTTAGAAAAGAGACTGAGAAGCTCTTTACTATCATCACGTGCTGTGTCTTTGTAAAATCGGTCGCTCAGACCTCGACATGTGGCCGGGACGTTCACAGTTAGCGGCGTAGCGCTCGCTCTCGTCACCGTGTGACCTTGTTGTAGCCCACAAAGCCTCCACCTGCTCTCTCACACAAGCTAATGGATAAAAATACCCAGCAGATCCCACACTCTCTGTCAATAGAGATTCAAGCCCAGCTGCTGACCACCCTGTTAACACGGGGAATGTACAAACAAAGGCAAGGGAATGCACACACCGATATTAACACAAACAGAGACAGACATGCACACAGTGGCACGCGGTGGAACTTCCTGCTGCCGCCCCCCTGAGGTGTGTGATGAATGTTGTGCACATTTGGGATAAACTGCTGTTGCTGCTGTTTTGTCTGCTTCAGGGGGGCGGTGGACGAGGATACAGACACACTGCGGCGTTTGTGCTGAACAGACAATATAATGCAATATATTGCCATTAGCAGATATTGCACCGTAGGCAACATGACCTTCTAACCTTCAACACAAGCTGTCTGACTCCCAGTTGTCTGTTTACCTCGCTACGCGGCTGCAGGCTGTTCACCTCCTCACACACTGCACTTCATTACACTTAAACACTCAATTTAGAGTGTTATTCCAGTCTTATGCTCTCTAATAGACAGCCCCACGTTGATAGGGCTGACGTTCCATTTCATGTAAAGTCCAGTGTGGCCTTTGTGGTTATTTCTTTTTTAAATGAAAATGACATTTAGAAGTTCCACCTAATGAACCTGGGGAGGACCTTGGGGACAGTGTGCTTTGATGTGCTGTCAGGTAAATAATGGCCCCATGTGACAATTATATTCCTGATGGTTTCATTTCTTAAGTTTGACCTATGAAATGTTAGAAAATAGTCAGCATTTCAATTTTCTATACCCAAAGGTGACATCTTGAGATGCCTTGTTTTGTCTAACCGCCTGTCAAAACTAAATTACAATTTGTCATGAAGGAAATACAGAAGGATCAAATTATTCCAACTGAGAAGCTTGTAATAAAGACGTTTTGGGGTTTTTTCTTGAAAGTTACAGACCCCTTAATAATTTATAAAAAAGTATTTTAATTGTATTCCTTGTCTGTTGGTCGACAAATCAGTAATCAATAATTGAGTAATCATTTCAAGTGTAGTGTACCTTTTATTGACCACGTACATGTATATCATTTCTGGCCCAAACTATTTTTGGTTTATCTGTTAGATTGTTTTGTGCTGAATAATAAGTGTCTATATTTAACAAATGATAAAAGGTTTACACAAGCAATAATTGTTTCCTATATTAAAGTAATGTCTGCTTTTTCTTATACGATTGTAAACTGAGTAACTTGTGCTTTAAAGGTGTCGAGGTTCCAGAATGTTGAATTGTGTTTTTTTTTAGAAAGAACAATTTGATTGTTAAAATAGTCATTAGTTGCAACCTTGCCTGTGTCCCTGCAGGCCCCCAGGATGCACGGTCCTTTATAGTTGACCCACATGGCTCCTCCACTTGGTATGCCATACCTTCCATAGGTTAGCTCAGCAGGGGGTGGGAGGCACGGCCGCTATGGCCTCTTTGAGCCTCGTGTGTGTGGGTGTGTGTGTGCATGGACACTGAGACATTATCTAGGCAGTGTCATCGGAGGAATGCAAGCCTCACCCCGGCCTGACACACAAGACGGCCCCTCCGCTGTCACGGTAACAGGATCCAGGAATACCGGCGCACGGCTGAACGAGGGGTCGGCGGCGTAGAAAGGCAAACCTGGAAAGGTCAAAACTTCAAAAGGAAACGTTCTGGATCACGGCGTGGTGTGGGGCTGCTCACAATTGTATGAATGACTGATTTAATAACCATATATGTTTTACTAATTACACACGGCTGAATTTGTTTCCATAGAAACATGTTTTTAGCTTTAAAATGAAAAGTAGGCATTAGAATGTCCTTATAGAAAGACCACACGTCCACAGTTCAAACAGAAATGATCCTTGGATCTCTTTAATCATGCTTATGCCCCCCTAATGAGTTTTTTTTTCCTGCATGCCACGCCTCATTGTTTGATTCCAACCTTGAAGCGGCCACAGTAGAGTTCAGAGGGTGAAGGTACGCAGCGAAAAGCTCCCCGCAGTGACAAGTGAGCAATTGTTGTAAAACTAGGTCGTCCTCGCTCCCAAGTCGCGGGGGATTAATTTGTGCGTTTCGTAGCTATTTTCTGAAACGGAACGACAACAAACCCCCCCCCCCCCCCCCCCCGCGCAAAGTGCCGTGATTAGAGCGGCCATTCCTTCTCTCGATGCCAGGGATCAAGGTCGTAAGCATCTTAGACAGTGAGGGTGTAATGAGCCGAAAGATGCAACTTGTTCCCTGAATGCAGCCTCTTGAAAACTGCAGTAGTCTATACTGCACTGCACTGCATTGTTTTCAATGACGAGTCAAGACTTTCTGGAGTTTTCTGCACTTTATCAGCACTTTCCTGTTCCACTCAAAGTGGTTACACACCAGGAAAAGTTGATTTGTTCTCCAATGCAAGAAACTGATGATAGAAAGTGTATCATGCTCCGAAGTTTGTTTTATTTGAACCTTCAAACGTCACAGCACCGACAGAAGGAAGTATGACAATCTGCCACATTTCACAAATTGCCAGTGAGATGTTACTCAGTGTGAAAACTCATTCAGTTCTTTACAAGTCGCCCGGCTGTGCTGACAGAAGTACATATGCCTCACAGCAGGAGGCCCGATGATTTCTCACTCTGTTCATCTCTCTCTGTCGGCTTTGTAAGACGAGCAATAGAGTTTGCATACAGAGTCTTGTTTTAAGTGCATCAGGAAATTGATAGTGAAAGAAGTTGATAATTGTATCATTACATGTAACTTGTTAGACGCTTTTATCCAAAGCGACTTACATACTCAATACTGTGGACAATCCAAACAGGAGCAATTTGGGGTGACGTGTCTCAGGGACACAATGACATGCTGACTGCAGTGGGGTTTGAACCTGTGCTCCCCTGATCCCAACACCAACGCACTTATCCCACTGCGTCACACGCCTATCACAACTGTGTTTTTGTTTATACCACTGGGTATTCTTACAATTGACAAATAATGTTAAACTAGGACTGGACGATATGGAGTATATTGAATATTTTCTACCACTTGATAACAATATTGTAGGGTTGACTATTCTTTATAAATAATCATCAGTAACGTGGACATAAAGACTTAAGACAAATACAACTTGGGGAATTACATCACTTTACTCTTATGCATCCCTTTAAACCAGGGAAAGACAACAGTGCATTAAGATATTCAAATATCCTAAATCAAAGTGCTGTATTAATATTATCAAACACCATTTATAATGAGAATGAAACAATGTGTAGTGTGTTTTTATAAAGCAGTGTTAAATTATGCTCGTTAAAGAAACTGTCTATAGTAATTGTGGGGGATTACCAAATAAAAGACTTGAATGATACTGGATTTTTAAAAGTGAAAGTACAACAAGTTTCGCAGCTCGACCAGAGAGAAACAAACATTATTGTGATCACACAATGGATGGATTTCCTTGACAGTACTCGAATAAGCGAGGGCTTGCTTGCACAAATGCAGACGCCTGGAGATGTGCGTGCTGTCGACAAAGGAGACACCATCATTGATTTATTCCACCGGGGGACTGTCTGAGAGCAGCAGCCATCGTGTGTCTGCTTTTATGGGGCCATAACACTTAATCGGTTATTCCTATACGGATATAAAAACATAACCTCAGTCCCTTGACACACATTAACATGTTGAGATACTGCTCTATATAATGATGCTATCCACTGTTTCTGTTTAGGACAGCACATGATGACATGTGGAATTTATTGTTGAAAAAATGTATGTTGAATCAAACTAGATATAGGGACGTGTTGAAATAATTGGTATCTGATCATCAATGGGATACAAAGGATGCTTATGTCAACAGCAATGTCCTTCCTCCCCTCCCCACCTGAGACTCCTTTGTGTATTCTCCCACAGTGTGCCATTGTTTCTGAAAGGTTGCAGCCCCCTTTCTTTGATGTTTGTCTGCAGCGGCTGATGGATGCTAGCAGAGGTCTGCTATCTGCACTCTGCCAGAGACAGATGAATACATGGATTGACCATTTGTGGCTCAGTGAAAGGAAAAGCTTCCTATCTGAAATAGAGACACTAGGGTGATAGGAGATAAGAAAAGCAGAGGCTCTTCTTTACCATAGTTTAGGGTGCATGATGTAAGCATTTGCAACCATTTTACACAGACTTATAAGCTGAATATATATACATTTGTGTTGCTGTTGGTCGGACTAAACAAGACATTTAAAGACGTCACCATTCATATATTTTATAGACAAAATATTTGATGAAATAATGACAATTGCAGCCCCATCTTAGTGGTACAAACAAGGCATTTAGGTGTCTGAATCACCGATTTGCAGATAATGTCACATGTCAGAAATGATACATCAGATGTAATTCAGTTATTCCTTATTTGATTTAAATTTAGAGCTGCAGCAATCAGCTGATTAATCCATGCATTGCTTAACCCTTATGTTGTGTTTGGGTCTCCCGTGACCCGTTTCAAGTTAAAATTATATAATAACTACGCTCTAGTTTTTTTTTATCGGAACAAGGCTTCATGATATCCTCCACAACCGCTATATAAATACTACAAAACTGATTTTGACCATTTTAGCCAAGTCTGAAGAACTTGGCTAAAAAAAAAGTGTATCATTTGGTGTTCGGGTCTGGGGAGACCCAGCAGAATTGTTGTGGGTGAGTCGGGGTCAAAGTTGGCCCTATCAAGATTCATCTTTGTCTTTACACACCCCTCCCCCACCCCCTTCATCCACTGTAACAATAATTTAAAACTTCTTGGGGGGGAGATTGTATTCTAATATTAGTCTATTGTAGTCAGATAACGTAATGATCCACTGTCTTCACTATAGGAAATATGAGTGAATTTAATCACATGTTTTACTTAAATATGTGATGTGTTTTGGGGCCATAAAATACAAATAAAAACAGGATTGTACGGTTATGAATGCATAATAAGTTAGTTATGATGTAGTTAAAACTATATTGGATAATAGTCATTCTTTTTGAGTGTTTTGGACTGAGATAAATCATGGGTCAAAATTGACCCGCGAACATCATGAACGGTAACAGCTTTCGAACACAGCACAAGGGTCAAAGATATCTGGCAGCTGATTTTATTATATATGAATCAATGTATACGTTCCAGCTTCTCAAACACTTCTATTTGCTGTTTCTCTTTGTCATATATGGGAATATATCAAGTATTTAAAGGTTAATAACATAGGTCAGATAACAGCTAATTGAAATCATCGCATAAGCTTATTAGGAATTGTGATTGCAATGTTTTCCCATTTCACATATTAACCGCTTAACGGACTTATCAAGAAAATAATCGGCAAATGACTTGATTATGAAAACACTAAGTTAGTTGCAGCCCCTACCCCAAGCTAATCCTAAGCATTAGCATCGTTGGTGCCATGCACAGTGTTGAACATATTGTAATTCTTAAAGAGACTCTGTGTCAATTTATTTTTGTATCATTTCGGCTCACTGATCTTTCCTTTTCTCTGTGTGAAAACTGAATATGTTTACACTGAAACCAGAGGCTCTTCTGTTTTCTCAAAAGTCTCAATAAACAACTTGCAGGAAAACTTTACAACTTCCTTGACCTTTCTTTACCCACTGAATGCTTTGCCACTCTACAGACTGGCAGTGGGCCCAACACGGCTCCCTCTCCCTCCGGGGGCCCTAACATAATGGTTGGAAAAGGGAGTACGTCTGTTGTGTTTTCGTTCCCCGAACAGAAGAAGATAGAGTCTGCTTTTTCATTTGTATACTGGAGAGGAAATGCCTTCACTTGTTTGGCTGCATTGCACTGCTACCATCTGTGTCCCGAGTACACGTGTAAAGCGATGACATGTTGTGTTGCATCGAGGAAATAACTGGGGAAACTTACAAAGACGGTTGACAGTATGCAAGTGGTATGCGAGGAATGTCTTTCACAGTTTTGCACAAACAGCTTTGAAGTGTCCACATAGTTTTATCAAGAGCAGCATCTCGATATGTTTTTCCATCAGAGGGGGCCACCTGTGTTCCTGGAAGGATTAGTTTGGAGAAAGATGGAGGGCGGATTAGATGGTGTTACTGGTTTAGCCTGGGAGTTTGAGCTACCCCCCCCCCCCCCACTAAAGCGAGCAGTGTTTTAATAAAATGAACAGGCTTTGTCTTTATTCAGCACACACATACAATGAGCACAATTTCAGCCTTCATCAGCATGTCCTAGTTTCAGCTCCCCGCTTCACTTCCTGTTTGTGTTCTATGGGAAGCTGTTGGTACCGCTCTCAGCGAAAGATGTGAATGAACATGGAGCAGGCAGTGATGTTGAAATCATTGACCCTCTGCTTTTGATCTCTCTACTAAGAGGTAAAAACATGACAATCAGCTGTGAGATGATGCGAGTTGATGTCCATATAAGGACTTGTTTTTTTAAGTGGCTTGAAACAAGAATATTTGTAAAGAATATTGCTTTTATTTGACTTTTTTATGGTTATTTAATTTAGTTTTTTGAAGTGGCAGGTAAAATAAGATTTTCTTCTCCCTGCTCCTTTCCACCATACACTATAAAAAAAAAAAAAAAATAGTATAAGTGTACATTTTTATTTTGGAATAAAAAAAATAAAAAATTCCAGTAAAGAAAAGCTGAATTTTCAGTTAAATTGTGACGATTTTGTTGTTATTTGAAAATCCGTTCCATGTCCTAAAACAGTCCTGTGTTCTCTCTCTGTGTACTTTGTGGTGATTGTGTTTGGCTCCGTCTTTAAAGAGGCCAGAAAGAGAAAAAGAAAGAAAATGAGACGGGAACATGCTTGGCCCCGGGAGTGGAAAAGATGGGGTCCTTAGCATTCTTTCCATACAGTCAATCTGAAATATTTGAGACTGAAGCCACAATTGATGGTTTCGCATACTTTTCTCCCTGTGAGGCAGCTTTTGAGTGGCGCTGTTTTATTCACAGTGATGTCACTGTGGAAAGGGAAAAAAGAAACCTGCAACACTGCCATCTAGTGGTGACCTTCTGTCTGCATTGTTATATGCCTGCTGCTAGATAGGGTAGGTAACAATGGAGAAACCAGCTCGAGTGCGCTACAATTTGAAAGTACGCTACAATTTGAAAGTACGCAGCCGAAACAAATCTGCCCCTTTCTTCAGACTTCCTTGACCACATGACCAATGAGGGCACGAGATAAGTTTGTGCACGAGATGGAAAGCTGACAGGCAGGTAGGCCATTCCATGGAATATAACAACAAGTATTTCTGAAGTGAATTACCTACCCTACCTTTAAGGAGGGAATTTCTTCCTTCTAGTGAAAGTTGATCTGGATTTCAAAAAGCAATCACTTTGTATCACACTGTATACTTACTTCATGTATCTGTGTTATTTTCTTTACAGTTGCATATTAGCCTCTAGGTTAGATTTAGGGAGAGTGAGTTTACTTTTATTATAGTGTTCTATGACAAATAAATTACCATTTCGACAGAGTTTGTAGCAGCCAAAAAAAGCTTGTAAATGAGGGTCTCCAATGTTAAATTAATTGTGAATATACTTGCCAATTCTATTCCTCACTAATTAATACATGTGATTTAACATATATATGAAAATAGCTAAAAATAAAGCTCATCATAATGGACACAAAATCCCAATTGGATGCCTTTTTAAATTGCTTGTTTTCACTTTTGCTTTAAAATATGACTAAGTAATAAATACCAACAT
Source organism: Harpagifer antarcticus (assembly GCA_902827135.1). Taxonomy (NCBI): domain Eukaryota; kingdom Metazoa; phylum Chordata; class Actinopteri; order Perciformes; family Harpagiferidae; genus Harpagifer; species Harpagifer antarcticus. Next base: position 2,334,522 of record CADEHL010001271.1, on the reverse strand, counting down.
ATTCGCCAGTTGATTATCTGACTATAAAGTAAGTGTAATCAAAATGCTTCATCTCTACCCCTGCATAAAGTTAATAAACTGTACTATAAACCTGAAACACCAGCTTGATAATTGAGTAATTGCTCACTTTCCTATAGTTTGCATATACTTTTGAACCTTTTATAAATTGATTTGTCCTTTTAATTGCCACTTGCAGTTGAGCAGGAATGTGTCTCATGAGTGTTCATTGTGCTGAGCCATTTATCCAAAATGAACCCAGTAAACCCAGGCTGCAGTTCCTGGTCTCCCAGCAGGTGGCAGTATGAGTCTGAACATTTCCTCTGCTCCTGTTTCTGACCACAGACACTGAACATAAGGATCTGGTTAGTGAGAATATCGCTGTGATGTAACGGTCCAGGCGGCCCCGAGGACCCTTTCTCTCTGTGTACGCTCCATAAAGGCCAAACCCAAATAACTAGAAGAGTTTGTGCTGACGTCAAGGGACCATGAGTCAGTCGTGTAGCGTCATTAGGATGTTAAATAGTAGTAATGTCTCACATGTTGGTTGATTATTAGATTTACACGGATTTTAATGCTTTCTTTGTAGGGTGTGATATGCTAAGATACACTTTAAAACATATTAAACTAACCAGACTCAGTGTGCTATTTGTGTTTTATAAAAAATGGTCTTATTGCATACGATATAGCATCAGAATTACGGATTATTTTGAGACTAAAACAAGATTTCATTGACATTCTTTAATTGTTCATTTCACATTTTTTAAATCAGCCTAAACTAACAATACTGAGGCTTTTAGCGCTGGTGTGATTTTATTAATCTCTCCTTTAATATGACACCAAACCAGCAGACACAAAGCGTTATTCAGCTTTTGTGGTCAACAGTTGAATACAATTTTCAATTAGTTTGTGTTTGCTTCCATTAGAAACAAAACCCAGACACATGGTGGGCATTTTGTGTGGTTTCATGTGTGTGTCTGGCGGGGATTTTAACACAGAGTCTCTGTTACCCGTCCGCTGTGCTCTCGCCACATCTACTTCCAAATACATCCCAGTAGACACACACACACATACATACACACACACACACACACACACACACACACACACACACACACACACACACACACACACACACACACACACACACACACACACACACACACACACACACACACACACACACACACACCACACACACACACACAGTCAGTGCCCCAGTGTGCACACACACAGTGAAGTAGCTGTACTGGCTGCCAGCTCTCAGAGAGGGCCACTTTGTTTCACCTCTGACTTGGATTCACGCCAAACAATCTGAGAGTTGCTCACTGGGTCATTTGATGGAGTAATTGAAAGGGGGGGGGGGGGGGGTTAGTTGTGCAGTGTACTTCCTTTATTTTTTCTGTGAGGTGCTTTATTGCTTTTTAATCCAATGCTCCGTCGCACAAATCAATGTCACTGTCTGTGAACGGGTTTCTGTCCTGTGAGTGGCCAGCGTATCCACTGCACAATGAATAACGTTTTAAGAACCAGTGCAACCACATTTAATTTCCATTTCATTTAATTGTTTATTTGAACCGGGACAATGCACATTAATGAACATTTTAAATATAATGCTTTGAAATGTAAATGAGCCGGATTTTAGCTTTGAGCTAATTTCCATCCGTAGTCCCGTCACATACAACATTTATGAACATAACATTTATATACATGGCAAACAGAAATACATGATATGCAGAAAGACCATGAGCAGCATACAAGCATTTACCACAAGGCAGTACAATGTAGCAGCTACGACATATTAAGTGCAGTGTTTTTGTTGCAGCAAAAAAGTGAAGTCTTAATCTGATCTTTTGTCAACGTGGTTTTCCTTCCAACCAGATGTAAACACAACATTGTAATAATGATCACCTTCTAACACGGAAATGGTGGCAGTAACAGTGGCCTATTTACAATCAGATATCTTGCTTTTCAGCAGGTACATTTTCCAATATGCTCATCAGGTATTTGCTAGCCCAGTCTTTGTTGCTGAGCTGGTATTGTTCAGACGTTTTATCGAAGCAGTTTCACACAAAGTCTTTGTCGTTTCATACAATGCGGATATAAGTATTGATTGTAGAGGCTTTAAAGCTTTATCTCTAAGCCTCTGTGTCTAACAACAGCTCTCCTCTGTTCCTCAGGACCTGGAGATCGTCTACTCGTATCTCCACGGGATGGAGGCCTTGTCCAACCTGCGGGAGCACCAGCTGAGGTTAGTGTCTGCACACATTACCGGAACCTAATAACCATAATTGAGAGCTTGATATTCCAATCACATTCAATTCAAATGCAAATTAAATCACTGACAACTCCTCAGTGTCTGCTCCATAACGGTTGTAGTCAGGGGTGCAGCATTAACAGGGAGCCGCCAGCCAAGAGCTGCTGAACGTCGTCTGCTTTTCTAATCCAGCAGCCACTCGTTGGCTGGAATAATTTCACTCTCTAAAAAGCAATTATGCTGCTAAAAAGACATACAATATAAAAAACCAGCTGTTACTGTGACTAGCGCACATAAAAGTATATCTTCCTGATCGCTAAAAATATATTTGAAAGGGGACCTCTCATGCAAAATGCACTTTTTGATGTCTTTTATACATAAAGATGTGTCCCCGGTGTGTCGGGGAACTCACGCAGCGTCAGAAAATAAAACCCTCTCTCTTTTCCTCCGTACCCAAATACGGGGGTACAGCGGAGCTGATCCAGATTTGCGTCCGATATGACGTAATATCAGAAACAATGCCCGACTGTTTTGGACGTAATATGGTCGGTGTTTACATTAGCATCGCTAACACTCAGAGCTAACCTGTACTGGAGAGCATGTGTGTGAAGAAGCAGGAAGTAAAAAGGAACTCACCTTGTGGTATAACCGGCAAGAGAGAAAGCCTTTGAGCTCCATACTGTTTCAGAAACAATCCTTTATAATCCATGATATGGCATTTCATCAGCGCAGCATTTAGTTTAGACAGTATTTTTTAAAGCTTTATACCCAATATCGGCACTTTTGAAACAGGAAGTGAAATAGAGGGATATGAGGCATGGCTAGAATGGGTGATCTGTTGAGCAAAACACTTCATAGACATGTTTTTTATATATATTAATATATCTGAGACCTATGCTATTGCCTAAAAATAGCATGATAGGTGCGCTTTAAGCATGATTAATGTTAAAGTCCACTCTGTTTGTGCTTGTAAGACCCATATATTTTCTGGATAACAAAGTGACAAGGTCTGCGGTTTATGTAGGTGTGTGTACATTACCATACCATGATATGTAAAACTAAATACATTTAACACCAATTTAACACCAAAAGGAGCTGTTGAGGTGTGAAAACACAGTGATTGTCTTCCCTCTATGGCCCCGTCCACACGGAGACGAACAAACCTTAGTCTTCCGTGCGTCCACACAGAAACGGCTCAAGAAACGTATCCGTCCACACGAAAACGCTTAAACGCTGGAGACGCAGTAGTACATATGCCGGGCCTGTAAGTCGCACTGTACTTCTGCCACAACATACATCAAAAGCAGCGAAGAAGATCGATGACGATTATTATTATTATTATTATTATTATTATTATTATATAATAACTATTCTGCAGCTATTGTGCATATGACAATCAAGCCTTTGAATCTTTGATTTCGTTTCAGCTCTAGTTATAGCTTTTTTTTTTACTTTCTGTTAGAAGTTCATCTCAATCAGGACTTTCTTTCTGACGGTAAAAGGCAAGTTGAGGTCCATATTGAGCTTCTATCTCTATCGAAAAAGATTTTTTTGGATTAAGACTAAAGGGACTTTTGTGTCTTTACATAAAAAACCTCACATTTGACTCAAACTACCCTGATGTGAACACCGCTCTGCCCTCCAAACACACCGCTCTGCCCTCCAAACACACCGCTCTGCCCTCCAAACACACCGCCCTGCTCTCCGGTCACCACACCGGCCTTCTGGTCTTTTCTGTCTGGCGCAGACTTTCCAAACACTGCATGTCAGAAGTCTGTTCCCAGCATGCCTTGTGTGCATACATGTGGATTATACTGGCGACGGAACAATGTAGCGGTACATGACCCGCGAGCTGGAACATTCCTCTGTGTGACCCCTCGCAGGCCTCCCACCCTACAGTAACCCTCACCCCCCCCCCCCCCCTGGGTCCTGAGGAATGTCCCCATGGTCCCACACACCAATCCTCCACTCCCGCCAACTCTGCTTGTCCTAACAAAAAAAACAATACAATTCCCAGCCAGCTATGATCCCACTAACTATGGGATTATGTTAGAGTTCTTTTTTCTTCCACATTTTGTCTGGGAGGAATGTCTTGTTTTTCCGCCGCAGTCCTTTTTCCTCAGCGACTTGTTTTTTAGAGCTGGGATTGTTGTTCTTTTTCTGTCGTCGTCGTGCACTGGTGGGGGCTGCGACATGACGGCCACCCCCCTTCCGTGTTTTTAATCAGCTACTGTTTACTGTATGCCTGTCTGTAAAGTTGACTTGTTTCACTGGGGGCGTTTTGGGATAGCCTGATGACTTTGTATGTAAGGAGGAGAAATGGCTTTCAACATCAGACATCATTAGAAACAAGTTAACAATGATTTACCCTAAAATAATAGTCATAAAACATAGTTAAATCCTTGTTTGCATAATGATATTACTTTTAAATTATGATTACTTTCGATCCATCCTGTTCCTAAGGAAAACAAAGCATTTCACAAATGAGTTTTTTCCTAATTAAGGAAGAGAACGCTTATCACAAAGTATGTCTATCTGACCTGGATACATGGCACTTGTTTATTTGTTCTGGGAGCAGATGCATAACCAGTCTTGTAAGCTAATTGTTCAAATCCAAAAACATACCTTCAAAATCTGTCAGTGGATGAGTAACTCTCTTCACCTTTCATCACTGCTGCATCAAAAGCAATTAAAATGATTGATTAAAAAAAGCCAACAACACCAATACAAACAAACACAATAAATCAAACAGGCAAAACAAATGTATTGCAAAAAAAAATGTAATAGATGACTCTCTGACCCAAACTGAAAGCATGTTTAAAAGATAATTCTTCCAAATGCAAGAAACGTTTTGCCTTTCCATGACAAACATCTAGAAAAATGTAATGCCATATTTGCATAAAATACTCCTTATTTGTTTGCTTCTGTAACATAGTGACATCACTGTAAAACTCACGCTTCTATCGGGTAAAACTCCAACTTTAGTGCAGTGATAAACTAAGGGGCGGGACATCTCTAAGCGGTGAACCAATTACAATAGAGCCGGCCAGCTAACCAATCAGAGCAGACTGGGGTGCTGCAGCACAGGCAGTATGAGAAAAATGTTGAACATTAAAGCATGTGAACATGTCATAGTGGAGGCATACATACTAATAAAACCTTAACATTAGCACGATATGTCCTCTTTAAAGTCAAGTGCAAGTATTTTTTGTCTGACCTGAGTCCAACTCATGTGACTGCAATTCTCAACGATGGCATTTATTACTTGTTGAAGTCATGTCTGGGTCTATTCATCTCAATTATTTATTTGTTGTGACATTGCAAACCAACCAACCATATTTAATTTCCCCTCCTATTGTTTTCTGACCACCCCTCCTTCTTCTCTGTCCCTGCAGAATAATGTGTGAGACGGTGCGCTATGAGAGACATGAGGCCAATGAAGTGCTATACTAGTAAGTACCACAAACCTGTAACTGTGTGTATCTGTGTTTAAAGAAAAATGGATGATATACGGTCAATCGCTTACATCTCTACCAGCGTATGACACACATGAAAAACAGCAGGGTGCGGCCTATGAAACAATATTTCAAATCTGTGTGATCAAAGCACACTTTAGCCCGGGCCGTTACTCAGAGTTATTGATGAGCGGAGGCGTCCGGGTCCTCACAGCAGAGCAGGCGGGGTGACTCTAATGAAAACAAATGTCCATAAAGCACAGAAGCAGTCATTCGATGCCTCTATCAAGGTGTGTATCATTTTCACAACCAACCACTCTACTTTAACGTAGGATTTCCAGTCTATTCTCAGCTTGATTCAATAAGTCAGTGTCTACTGATTGAATCTAGAAGAAAAATGGAAGCTATAAAATCTCCTAAAAGCATTTCCTCCGATGCTAGTCAGTAGGGGTTCAACGCTTCCTCCTTTGAGCTCGCTGCTGTGAAAGGTCCATGTTATCGGAAAGCTGTATTGACAGATTCCTGACAGCTTCGGAGTGTGTTAGGACGTTTTTTTAAAACTGTAGTAAGCACAGAGCGCACACACGGTTTGACTTCTGTCACATGTTGACGTCTCTCGAACACCCATGGTGAGAGTTAAGACGGTTAATTAACGTTATCAGCCTCTCAAGGGACCCACAGAGGACGCATTGTCCCTTCTATGCCTCCTGATCGCCTGGTAGGTGTGTATGTGTGTGTGTGTGTGTGTGTGTGTGTGTGTGTGTGTGTGTGTGTGTGTGTGTGTGTGTGTGTGTGTGTGTGTGTGTGTGTGTGTGTGTGTGTGTGTGTGTGTGTGTGTGTGTGTGTGTGTGTGTGTGGTGTGTGTGTTGTGTGTGTGTGTATGTGTGTGTGTGGTGTGTGTGTGTGGTGTGGTGTGTGTGTAGTGTGTGTGTGTGTGTGTGTGTGGGTGTTGTGTGTGTGTTGGTGTGTGGTGTGTGTGTGGTGTGTGTGTGTGTGTGTGGTGTGTGTGTGTGTGTGTGTGTGTGTGTGTGTGTTGGGTGTGTGTGTGTTGTGTGTGATGGGGAAGAGTCAACACCTCATTAGAAGCTCATCGGTGGTGTGGGAGCTGATTAAACAAAAGGAATACAGATTAAGCTATGGTCGCATAATAGACTCCAGTTTCAACAAGATTCCCTCAGGCCCCTTACACCAGTGACCACACACACACGCACGCATGCATGCATGCACACACACACACACACACCACACACACACACACACACACACACACACACACACACACCCACACACACACATACACACAAATCCAAGCTTATAGCTGCATTTGCATTTTGTGTGGTATTGTTACTAAAGCACATTCTAGGATGTTCTTGTCTGATTGTCTAAAATGTAAATATGAAAATGAAAACACTGAAGTGGCAGCACATCATTTTCACACGTAAGCAGTGTTTTCAGATTTAGACAGCTTACTGTAGACGTAGTCTAATACCTCACTCAGACCAACACATGGGCCAAAGCTGCGTCAGCTGACGCTCCTTCACCTTCACTGCTCTGCAGTCTGCTGCACTTTGGCACTAATGTGTTCCTTGACAAAGTGTTGCAACAGGGACATTAATTAGGGCTTTACTGAATGTTGTAAAGCCTCAGAGCGTCATTCATTACGTGCACACTCAAGTTCTAAATCAACATCCGAACGCTGCGCTTTCTTTTTGCATCTCATTTCATTCTGTTGAAACCCGGTATCTCTGAACAGATGCAGATAAGGATTAAGCTATGTTATTATTGTAAAATACCAAGTTGTTGGTAGGATAGTTTTCCACGTGATCGAAAAAATTTCCGAGAACTCCAGACGCCTTACTCAGCATTACATAAAAAAAATTATATAAGAAGATTTAACAAAACAACTACATTAAATTATTCAATCTCATGAATCCCTTTATTCAAATAACGTGGGTTTCCATATTTATTTTAAGGATGATGTATGACGCCACATATTGAGCTCCAATCAAATATCTTTATGGAAGATTCAGCTGTAAAACATTAATTTGGAACAACCCTAAAATGTCATTTAATCTACTACTATCCAAAATTAGATAATGAGAGAAAGCAATAAAGCATTACAAAGCAAATGAATGAGTGTGCTTGTGAGCAGATGGAGAGCAGTGAATCTGAAACATTTATTTTATTTGATAATTAAAAAATAATTGAATGGGTTTTTGTGTAATTGTCTGGTTGATCAGTGAAGGTTATTGATCTGCGGTCTCTGCTTACAGTGACAACGACACATCCACAAGTGACAACTGTCTCTGAACAAACATGCAATCGACCTGCTCCATATATGAACTTCTTATATACACAGAACAAGGAAATACACGTCCTGTACTTTACTAAATGTCCCTCGAGGCAAAAGCAGAACACAGCAGGTTATTGTCTTCTTGGTTCATTTAATTCTTCCAAGTGTCCTGACATAGTTTCTACTAGTTGTGTCTTTGTATGCGTACGAGTGATTGCGTGCATGCATGTGTGAACCATTAAAAAGTCTCCCTGATAAGAGCTGGGTGTTAAACAGCAGCACATCAGATTGACTTTCCCCTTGTGCAAGATCTTAATCAACCTTCCCCGGTGAAAACACAAGCTTTTAACAGCCTGTCTTCATTTCCCCGTCTATTTACAACAACAGCAATAATCTGCAGGGGAACAAGGGCTTTAAAAGTCAATCGGGGAACTTAATTGTGTAGTATCTCTATGAAGTTGTAAAAATGGTATGGCTCTTACATTGAGTCATATGTCAGATGGCTGTAAAGATAGATAATTTTCTTTTTAAATATAGGATAATATAACCATTTAGAGAGTTTTTCTTAAAGTGTAAATGGACATTTGTGTTCATAGGGAGTTTCCTTACAACTAAAGTGTCTGACATACTGTATGTGTTGCGGTAACATGTGATGATACACCTAATCTGGGAAGTGAAGGGAAGACACCAACACATTGAGGGAGGATATTAGCATGGGTGGGAGTATGTGTGATTCACCGTGTTGCTAAATATTGCTTGTGATAAGGTACATTTACTGGAAATTCAGTTGAACAACCTTTTAATAGAAGAAATAATCCGATAACACTGGGTGTTATTGACTGCCTAAAATATTCAAAAACAAATGCCTCTTATCACTGCATGACAAAGTAATGACTGCACCTCCTTAGAAAACACAAATGACCACACATAGAACATTATTTTATAAATGCTGCAACTAATTAGTTTCCTGTATTTAGTGATCTGCTGAAAATTATTTGGATGACCGATTTATGTTTTGGTCTTTAAAAAATTTGAAAATGAAAAGAAAATGGCCATCAAGGTATCCTTAAACATGAGGTGGTGACTCCAAATCACTTTTTGTCCAATCAACAGTCTGGATTAATGTAGTTTACAATCAAATCAGTGACTGCAATGCATTACATCCTTACATTTAAAAAAGATATTTGGTATTCAAATAATTGTTTTCAGTGTAGATTTCATCGGGCTCTTGAATAAGCTTGGAACATGATTTCTCTTAACTGTAACGCAGCTTTAAAGACTTTGGCTGAGATGTGATATATCTGCCCGTACGTCATGTCAAATTAAACCACATTTCACAGTTTGGCCGCCCTCCTTCTGGATATTCCTCCCAGGAATTAAGAAAAAAACTGCACCCAGAAGAAAATCTCCCACATAACTAAATTCTGTCTTTATATAAATGTTTTTTCTGCTCCGACAAACACCCGTAATGTTGGATAAAAGCACTCCGATCGCTCCAAATGACCCAGTTAATGACCCGCGCACTCTCAGTTTCACTAGCTATCCCTGACAGTTGGCAGTCCTGCAGCAATGATAGGAGGATAAGGGTAATAGTTATAAAACTACTCCTGCCTGCGGCTCTAGATTGCTGGAGTACTGACACACACACACACGCACACGCACATGCACACACACACGCACACAAACTCAGTCACACTCAATATATCATGAAAACATCCCATGCTGTGCGAGCATCCACAGATTAAAGCGCTAATGCCCTGAGATGGAGGCTGACCCGGCACATTCACCATCGGCTGGTGAGGAGGGTTAGTACCTTCTGGTCGCCCTTTAATCTCTTCCATGTCAGCTCTTTCATAGAAACCCTTGACCTTCGACCCCTGCTGCTCTGTGTGGTCCAACTGGAAACCCCATGATTATGGATTTGCAATGCGATGGTGTTTTTTTCTCTTGTACAATTAGCTTGTTTGGGAGCCGTTTTCTTCTTCTAACAACGAGCATCTGAGTCACATTGTGTAAGTATTTATATTTCAACTAGAGCTGAAAGAACTGTGAATTTGACAGTTAACGCAAAATGAATCGGCATATTCTTTCTTGTATGATAGTAGACTGAATATGTTGAGATTTGAAACCATTGGTCTGACAACACGCATACATTTGAAGATGTCTAATACGCAGGTCAATCCACTATGGAAGTAATTGTTAGTTGCAGTCGTACATTTGACACAGTCGGTTTCTGTATGTTTTCTTATAATGTCTTGCTAATTATGAATTTAAAGCCAAGCCTGCATGTCTTAAAATGTAAGCTGTGTCATTGTGTAGTAGTACATTTCAGTGTTAAAGGTTTACGTTAAAGTAAATGTGAGCCGCCTTATCAAACAATGTTCAATGTCTGTTGTTATAGGAACAAAAACTGAGAGATATTTCCCTTCCTTTGTTACTTTACTGTGTTGTCATGAAAACTGCATGAAACCTCCTACACATGTCGCCCTGTGTTAACGTCATGTTACCTTTACAGTCAGAGAGTCAGTGATTGTTAAAAGAGGAAGATGTCAAAGTCAGGTCAAACAAGCTGTTGCCAGGCGACATGAAAATACACACTTACTGTATCTAATGACCATCAGAGCAACAATGAGGTGTGGCAACCCACCTGGTTTAAATCAGTTGTTCTCTGACTTTACATTTCAGTATACCCTTGTTTCCTTTTGTATTTAGTTGGATATAGCAACATTAGCCTAACCCTAGCAACATCAGCATATGGGTTGCTGTATCCCATGACAGTGTGAAGTGTCTGGCCTTCAGGAAGTTGAACTGAAATAGAAACGGAAAAGTCATCATATCCTAATGACATGTCAGCTAATATAATAATATGACATGCCGTATGAACAGTGCTGACATGTATACATCAGTTATGTGACCAGCATCTCGAATTACAGCTAATTAAATGAGTTAAACTGACAGAAAAGCCACCTCGTATTGTATCTGAAGATGCCTATTATTCCAGATTCTGTCGTTATTGTCATGTCTAGTAAATTAAAGAAGTGTTTTGGGTATGACTATGATGCTGATCACACTTAAAATATGTAGTGCACAACTGCACTCTCAAGCAGTATCCACATTGTCCTCTCCCACCCGCCTCTTGAGCTTTTTTAAGCAGATTTCTTTCTCTCTAACAAAACAAATGTGTTTAAGGACAAATGGACGGTTGCAAAAACTGGCATAATTGCTTTATTTCATAGTGTCACAACACCATTGTGGCTTTGAGAGTCTCTCGAGAGTTTCACGGTGGACACATCACAACAATAACAAATTAAAACGGTTTTATTTTTAGCTTCTTGTTTAAATTGGGCCACTGAATGCGGTTGTCAGAGACTCCTCTTTTGGTTTTCTAATGTTAATGTCTCTCCAAACCGTGTGCACACATCATGAGAAAGAGTTGATGTAGTGTTGCAGGTCAAACGTCTGTCTGACAAATCTCTTCATGGCAAATTGTGACAGTTTCACATACGGAGAAAAAGGCATTTCATTCTGAACATAATTCTTGGTTCTAGGGAAAATGTTATTCTCACTTCTTAAATGTTTAGATTCTATAACCCTTCCTGCGTCGTTGTACCCCCTCCCACTGCCTCATACTCTCTATAGCCCTACACCCCCTGCTGAAGGCTTCCTGGGGGGTTTTGGTGGATGATGTACTCGTGACCCAGTTCAGTCGAGCTGTCGCGGAGCATAACAGTCTCCCATCTCCTTCTTTTCTGGTGTTGTATCTCCTCTTCCTCCTCCTCCTCCTCCTCCTCCTCCTCCTCCTCCTCCTCCTCCTCCTCCTCCTCCTCGCGGTGCTCCCCTCGCTCCGTGCATCTGCGTGCCATTAATTGATAATTGAGCATTTCATTTGTGTCATCTCTGAACGCTAGCAGAACCATGAGATGATGGAGCGGGTCTGCAGGGAGGCGGATGGAGATCAGCCGAGGGAGAAGGAGGATGGAGGCTGTTGAAGGATTTTGTGTCAGTACGGTGTGCTGACTGCAGCCTCATTAGTTCTTCAAGAAAAGTGCAGAGAGTAGGAGGAAGAGGAGCAAGCAGTCGGGAGACTTTGTTCTCAGTGATTAGGAAAAGAAACTCAGTCAGCACGGCGGTGCCGGGTGTGAATATATGTGTCTGTGTTAGCACATGTGTAAAATAAGCTCGCCCAACCTTTACCTTTCTGTAAGCAAAAACCAGTTCGCTGACGTCTGACTCCTCATTGATTATTTTCCGCTTGGTGTCAATTAAAAAGTCTCACTCAGACCAAGTGTAAATGTTCTGTGATAATCACACAAGCTGCTGCCTTATTAACACCAAAGCACCTTTAAGTACAGCGTCTGACTTCAGCTTGATGAGCGGATGGTTTTTGTCTTCCTCTTTGACGAGGGAAATACACTTTTTCTATGCCAACTAGAGGAAAGCTTCACAAAGAGAAACATCCAGTTGAATCGATGCTTGGTTGTTTTCACACCATCAAGTGAAGCTGCACTGAAGCAGCACACTGACCACACTGCAAATGTTTCTATTTTTTTCTGTCTTTTTTAAATCATTTAAGACTCTTCCTCTACCATTTTAGAAGTAGTTCAATATTACGGAAATACACTTTCTCACCTTGAGTTATGAGAAGTTGTATAGCTCTTTACTATATATACTACCCCCTGCGATATATATTAAGATATGAAAAACTACAGGAATTGAAGAAAGACAGTTTCTTTTCTCCGCAAACCATCCTTTCTTGAACTTTAATGCTATATATATACAATTGGTATTTTTCTAACTATATTTAACCGGATGAAGGATTTTAGTCACGGACATCTGGATCTTAAGTTATCAGAGCAACAAGCTGAGCTAGCTCGGTTAGCAGCGCTGAGAAACACATGAAACTACTTTATTCAGTGTTTTTACCCGTTTGCTTTGGAGATTTGATTGTGGTTTGCTGTGCATGCAGAGCCGGCATGTCACTCACTCAAGTACGCCTGACAAGTTTTCCTTTTGTAGCAAGCAGCAAAATAATTGTAACATGACGTGTTTGAGTCAATTTGCCTACTTAAAGTTGGGGTAGGTCAGAAACACTTTCCCGATAGCAATGAATACATTAAGTGCTTTGACAATAAATACATAAAAACATTTCATCTGTGGAAGCCGTGGCGCTGTAAAAAGCACGACCAATCATCTGCCTCGGCCCGGCTAAAATAACTGGATGGCCGACCTGCCTGTCAGCCTTCCATCTGTGCACAAGCTTATCTCGTGCCCTCATTGGTCATGTGCGCGTTCGTGTGTGTTGGAGGAGGAAGTAAGGAAGTCTGAAGGAAGGGGCAGATTTTTTCCGGTTGTGTACTTTCAAATTCTAGCTTAGAAAAAAAAATGATGTGAATACATGCGCATATCGCGATTATCGTCACAACACGGTATATCGTGCAGCCCTAATATATACTGTAAATATATTTAGCAGACAGTTAGCCTAGCTTAATTAAGTATAAAGACTCAAACAGTTTGAAGTGACTTGCTTGTTCTGCCTGAAGATACTAGCTCTTTAAACATTCCTAACTCAGTCAAAGTTGTTACGAATCATCAGAGCAAAATGAGAGCAGTTTTCATTACTGACGGGACTATTTTTGTCCATTCCCAGCACTGGAGAAGGATGGTATTACGGGTCATGAGAATACTTCCCTCTCTCAGTTTCTTCTTCCTCTTTACTGTAAGAGGGGGGCATGGTTGATGTTCGACAACCAAGATAGGTTGAAATCACAATTAATCTGATTTGAAGTTAAAACACAAACTCCTTCTTTGTTCAACTCTCGCAAATAACAAGAAAAACAAATATTATTTATTCTCTGTTTGAATCAAGCCCCCAGGAAGTGCGCCGGACTCTGAGGAAAATATTCCTTGTGGCCACACGGCGGTACCACACGCGGAAATACTTTTTCCCATTGACTAACATTGGGAAAGAGACGATAATTGTTAACTAAATAAACTACCCAGTATAAACGTTTGTATAGCCCTTATTAAAAACATTCGGTCCTCAAGTTCTAAAATGTGCTAATAACGTTATTCTGAGAGTTATTTTCCTCGGCATTATGAACACGGATCCAACCCACGGGACCGCGCCGCCCGGCACGTTCATATAACGTGTTCAGTACTACATGAGTTTTACCTTTACCCATGGATGCACAATAAGAACGGATTATATGATTATATGAATACTTTCGTGACGTTTCGCTCTCTCAAAAGTTGGGCCATTTTGTCTTCATGCGCCAATGAGCAACTCTCATAGGAAGGAACCAGGCCCCGCCTCCCACGCTGTATCCAGTTCTTATTATACATCCATGGTTTGAATTGAAACATACAATATTCATCTATTGAACAAAACCCAGAACACTTTCTATCAGTCGGTGTTTAAAGAATTTCTCTCAATGTCCTGCCTTGGAGAAATAATCCTTTTACTATTAACTAGGAGCAACCTAGTAGAGAAAGTACGACAGATGTGACCAGATAATATAAAGCTTATTGTAAACCAGCTTTGTAACTGAGCGTTAAATCCTTTCAAGAGATTTTCATGTGCTTTACATCATTTAGATTTTTAGCATTTATGTGTATTATTTTGACTTTGTATTTATTAAAATGTTTTGGAGGGTTCGGTGGCTGTATATATTTTTGTATATAGCCTATTTTGTTTAACAATATATTTATTTGTCTAAAGAAATAAGAATAAATCACACATTATTTACAGACATGCAGAACATGTGGGTAAACTGCAGAGCGTGTTGGTGTAACAACAGCAGTTCACTCTGTGACATCTGACCTGCTCACAGAGTGCATAGTTTGTGTTTGAAAGAAAGCATTAACCTCTTTATCCGTTTACATGCAAGTCCTGAGATAAACTACACGAGCAAGTAATGAAACAGATACATTTAAATAAACCAAAAAAATCATTTATTAAATACCAGCGTGCTTATTTAACGCTGACAGGGTTGTTTATCCCCTCAGAGTCTTTGATGTTTCCTAATAAGGCTTCTGGCTCACTATAATGCCCTAAAACCTGAAAAAAGTCGCCAAATTAAATCGGTAAAAGTGTGGTGGAAGTGTGTACATGTGATTGTTTACTCGTCATGTTGTAAGAAGCTGACAGCCAGCAGCATCATGCGGAGGTCCGTCTGAGTTTACGGAGTCTGTCGGGCCCAAGTTCCTCATCTGTGTTTGAGCGGGGTGTGGGAGGATGACTGATGATTCCTCGGTTCATTTGTAGTTCTCCCTCTCTATTGCGGCTTTCACACCAGCGCTTTTCCCTTTCTAGCTCCGAGCGCGAGCTTTTCTGGTTCAGCTCCGGGTTCCCTTTTCTGCTCCCGCTCTGTTCACACCGCCCAGAGCTGCCGCTGCTGCGTCATGACGTCACCGTTTACGTGCCTGCTTCATCAAATCCAAACCGCGGAAATCCCTCACATCTACAACAACAACGGCCGATTGTATTGAAGCGCTGTTCGCTTTGGTTATCCTCTTACGAAACGACATGGAAGGCATCGGACGACTTTACAAGGGACGACTTTACTTGGAACTTTACAAACATCACGTGCGAAATGCAAGACTTCTTTGTGGTCTTCAGCATCAACGACGAATCTGCCCCTGCCCCCGCCTCGACGTAAGCGACGCAGCCTCTTAGCTCCGAAGCTCTTGCCTCTAGACCAGGGATGTCAAACTCAAGGCCCGGGGGCCAAATCCGGCCCGTGACTTCATTTTCTGTGGCCCCACAAGAGCTTGCATAAAATATTATATGTTTATTATACGGTTACATGATTTACAGAAGCACGTTGCCCATAAACTGCATGTCCCACAATGCATCTCAAATTAGCCTTTTTTTTTCTCAGAATTTTACTTTTTTCTTCTAAATATGGCTTTTTTCTTTTCTCAGATTTTTTTTTGAAGATGTTTTATTATTTTATATATATATTTATATGGTTATGTATTTTTAAATAGTCTTGAAGTTACAACCGGCCCTTTGAGTGCAGCCATAATGCTGATGTGGCCCGCGATTAAATTGAGTTTGACACCCCTGCTCTAGACCGACACTTTTTTGGAGCTCGAAGTGAACCGGATGTATTTCAAGATACTGTTTTGTCAGATAATAAGCAAAGATGCTCATCAACATTTCACAAAATAGAAGTGGATGTGTGTAAAAATACTCGGTTTACAATCATAAAGAACCAATCATTCTAGTAGACATTTGATAAGCCTTAACCTGTGTCCTCTTGTCATTTTTGCTTAAAAGAATATTTAAATGAATAATCTGTTATCATAATTCTTGATACACTTTCTAGGAATTGAACAATAAATAAACTAAGTGTCGGTGTGTATCATGGCCTGCACATACACTGTTTTGTGTTTCCAATATAATTACCATAAAGTGTAAGGAAACCAGAAGTTAAGACGATGTAACAGTATGAAGATTGTGTTACATTACTAAGATTTATTTAGAAATGTAATACAATCGTAAAGGAGTTAATATTTAATACTCAAAATAAAGATTAACATTTAGCATCTTGCCAAATGTAGACATTCCTCACTCAACTCAGATTAAGTGCATTTTCTCCATCTCTGCTGCAATCTGTGATTATGTGTCCTCATTGTGTTTCTCTTTGTGTCTCCAGCCCAGACGACGTCGGGAGCTGCTGGTACATCCTGCTGTCCGGCTCCGTCTTCATCAAGGAGTCCATGTTCCTGCCCAGAAGCAGGTAGGAGCATCGGCCATTTTGGCTCAGGGTTGTTTGTGTTGATCTTGGCACAATCACATCTGTTTTTAAAGCCAATTTAAAGCAGTCTCACGGGGAGATAAAGAGCTAATCTTAGACGGCCAAGAGAGAGCTAGTTTACTATCTCAAATAAGTTGTATTTCCCCTCTTATCGCCATGCTCTTATCCAGGAGTAAACAGGAGTGTTTCCTTTTCAAATTGGCTTTTAAAACATTGTTTGCAGAGTTCAAGTAACAAATGGCACTCCTGCTTGTCTCAGAAGTGTAAAGCCCCGGCTCAACGAGGACGATAACGGTCGTATTTGCTACAGTTTATTATTATTATATAGAGTCGTTATCAATTTGTTTTAAAGCTTTGTTTTAAAGCTCAATAAATAACAAAGAAGACCTCTGACCGGCACTTTTCTAATTTTGTCTGGAAGATTTAAACTTTAACGGACATGTTGACCGGCGGAAAAAAATCTAACTGAAACTCTGCAGCACGGTCCCCTCGTTCCTTGGAAGAGGCGGAGAGGTGGGTGTTCTTCATCTGCTGGTGGACTACCGGAGAGAATACAGCAGGAGCAAACGCTTGCCTCCGGGAGGGAGAGAAAGAGCCAGAGCGTCCACAGCGGGGGAATAAACAGAAGGGCAACCATGGCAACCATGCGAGGGAAGTCTTCTTCGCTGCTTTTGTGCAGGAGTACAGTGCCACTTACTGGCCTGGCATATGTACTATAGCGTCTCCAGCGCTTTCTAGCGGTCTCGTGTGAACGGACACGCTTCTGTTGCCTGTTGCGTGTGGACGGAAGACTTTTTTGATAACGATTGCGGCCCGTTATCGTCCTCGTGTGACCGGGGCTTTAATCTGATAACTCCTTTTTTATCAGAAGAAGAGAAAGTGAACGCTGCTGCCAAGTATATTGATGATTGTGCAACTTTTATTTTGGAAAAGTAACATTTTCACTGGATTTCATTTTGCACAACTGATATCCCACTCCCATAAGTCTAGTTGCTTATCTCAGGTAAGAAAAGACATTGGGCTAATGTCTTACATTTTTTGAAAGGCACCATAAATGGTTTCGCTTTCACAGGAGCATAAATACTCTCTTTGCCTGCCAAAGGAAAACTCCTGAACAAGAGGACATAAAGGAAGAAGCATAAAACACACACTTAAGTAACAAAGAGTTACAGCAGGAAAACAGCCACTTATAAACCAAATACTTGCATGTGTGAAAGCATACGGTCACACATCTCTCAGCAGTCCGCATTACAAGCTCCTCTGCTGACCTGCTGCACACATCCACACACATCTCTCCTATTGAGCAGATGTATTCATGAAAATAAATAAGTAAAAATATCATTACATTCACTGCAAACTTGTTAAAAGAGAGCTTAGATACCGTATACAGTAAACAGCAAAGCAAATGCTCCGCTCCCCAGGAGAGTCATTAGCGAAAAGAGGAAATAACCCGAGGAGAAGCAAAATGTCCTGTTCGCAAACTTCAGTAAGAAATATTTCCAATTAAGCTTAAACATGTTACATCAGAACACATTTACTACTATAAAAATACATTTTACCAACACTTTAGAAAGCGTTAAGAAATTATAACACCAGCAGTTTTTACCTGAACCTTTCAATTAAAAGTCTTTGATTGGAAAACAATTTGTCACATTTATGTCACCCTATTGAGCATTTATAAGCAGTATATAAAGATATATATATATATAAGCAGTATATAAAGATATATATATAAGCAGTATATAAAGATCTAATAATTAGCTTATAACACTGTTTAACGTAGTTGTAAGTAGATATAAACGTGTCCGCCTGTGGGCAAGTGTAGGCTGGTTAAAAAACTGATTATCCATTATACAGGAAATGTATAGTCAAATAATGTGACAAGCTATAATTGCAACTACTGTACATAAACAATGATTCAAATACAAAATACCATTTTAGTTGCATATAATTATATTTAAGTGTGATATTGATTCTATATGCTGAACAAAGGGGCTTAAAGTAAACAATTTGTATGGTTGAGGCAACCCGGAGTTACTTGGATTGTTTTTTTTATCATTATTAAAGGGAAAATATATTCTTATTGTGTCTATAGTCACTCTAAACATCATGAATTACTTATTTTTACATCCCCTTTAGAAGGAAAAAAGTGGGTTTGCCAAGAAACACATGATTGACTGAAACACGGTCCTCTCCCATCATGCATATTAATGACCCATGACACCTTTTAGAGGGCTTAAGATGCATGTTGTCCTCTCGATCTCTCAGCAGTGATCAGCTCCTCCAGAGCCAATACCCAAATGTTAAAAAGCTATGATTTCACAAGCGGATCTGTTACATGAACCATCACTGTGGGCGTCTTGAATACAATGATCTCTTCATCAATTAGTCTTGCATAACGCACACCTACGGGCCACTCGGGCCGGCACTTTAGCTCTCGGAGCGGATCTGTGTGGGGGGGGGTGGGTGGGGTCGGCCGCGGTCATTCTCCGGATTCACACGAACGTGGGCGGCATTCAAAATGTAAAGCCTTGATCGGAAATGTGCCACAAAGCTGCTCCTCTGTTAAATATAACCTTTTCAGTTCTGCCAAGGTGAGACTGTGTGGGATGCCGGGGATTTGCAGGTATTGGTAGATTAAAGCTAATGCCTGGCCGCAGTCACAGGGGACGAGAGGGCTCTGAAAATGTTTACTAAGCAGAAGTTGCAAGGTGTATGCTGTATAATTAGCTCACTTTTTCTAAACTGCACAAGACTAGAAATGTACATTGAGCATGATATTAGCAAAAACCTCAATATAAAGCAGGATAACTTTGCATAGAAAAACAAGACATGTATATCATTATCTATGTAATGTCTTGTCTTTTATCTGGGCCCTGAGTCTGTAATAAAGTTTTCATTCATTCATCAGTTTGAAGCCGTGCTGGAGAAAGTTTTCAGATATTTTATTTAAGTAAAAGTACTAATAATATACTTTCAAAATACTCCATTACAAGTGGAAATCCTATTATTTCCATTAGAACATTTGTGGAGTAAAATTACACAGGTACCATATGTGCTTGGATAAGTAAGTAAATGTACTTCCCACCAGAAGTTAGAAGTCTATTTAACCTTTATTTGAATGTATTCACTGAGGCTGCACTGTATGTACATTTTGTGACTGCCTCGTGAACTTTTGAACCTATGCTATTGCTTACAAATAGCATGATAGGTCCACTTTAACATTCAAAAGGACACATTCTGATTACATTTTTCATGGTCTTCTGCATTGTAATACTCACTCAGCATTAACATCACTCATTATTGAACAGTGGTTGTATGACTGTTTTCCAAACAACAGTCAGTCCACTGAGACAGAGCTTCAGGGTGTCGTTTGGAAATGAGATGCTGGCAGCCTGTCTGAAACCAGCACTATGCATTCAATTGAACTGGAAGCCATGTGAAGTCACAGCAGAAGGCATATCCGTCACACTTCTGCTCCAACAGGTGTTCTATTGTTTTCACAGAAGTGACATGTTTGAATTTTGACTGGTTTATTACACGTTGAGACTTTTCTAACATTCGCAGCCTTCACTATTGTATCATCTCTAAACTACCAGACGTCTCTTTCAGTTTATTTTTCAACATTTTCTTCCTTCATACTTGGAATTGTTTTCTGCCAATCTTTCATAATGGCCATAGCGACAAAGATAGCGAGGACACAATGGCTGGAGGCGGAAATTGGTTGTGACACGAGGAACTGAATGGAGTCCAGCGGGACTTCCTGAAGCTTTTAAAGATGTGCTGGAATTGGGTTTCAGACAGGCCCTACCCAGAAATGGCTGCTCATATCTGCTCTGGCAACACGGTTGAAAACCTGATACGCCTCCATCGTTCACTCAGTGCTTCTCTCTCGCTCTGCTTGCTTCCCCTCGGAGGTCGCTGTAGTGAGATCTGATCCAGGGGAAGAGGAGTGACTCAGTGAAGGAGCGGTGTGCTTTATTTAACCCAGAGGCCAGCGTGAAATCAAATCCAACCCACATAAATACATCTTAGTAAAGCGTGTGGCACAGATTTAAAGCATGCATAAACACGTGCTGTGTAAAACAAGTGATTAAAGGAAAGCTGTCAATCACACCGGGGTCAGGCTACATGATAATGAATCATTATTGAGTATTGTTTGACTCGAGCCAATCGCTGCCCGCCATATTTTGTTGCTCACACCAGTAAAGCATCCAGAAGCACATTTACTGTTCCACCCTGCAGCATCGACGACACATGTTTATGGATGTGATAACAGTTTTATGAACGAAGCTTGAATCATTCATAGTCCTTTTTGATTGAAGGTAGCTTTTGTCTTTTGCATACTATTTGTGCTTTGTATACATTCAGATGTGTGCACAGGGTGACTCAAGAAGCCGTATGATTGATTTAGTCTGCTTTCTGTGCGATGAAGTTAAATAAGGCATCATGACTCTTTAACTTGACCATGTGTTACAGTTGAAAGAACACACTGTGCTCCTGTTGGCATATGGCACAGAGAATGAGGCTGTCTAGGTAAGATGAGGCAAAACACATCTGACACGTAAGTCACGATATATGTTGTTGCATAAACTCCCACTCGAGGGAACTTTGGGATTTTAGCCTTTGCAGACCATTAACATGCACACAAACCTATAAAACACACTACAGGAAAGTTAAAACCCCAACATGTATAATAAGGCCTCTCAAGGTTCTTTATTGTCAAGCTAACAAAGCTACAGAGTCATTATGTCGTAGAAAATCTTAGGTCACAGGCTTTTCCAACAATGCAACACAATAATACAGATAAGCAGACACTAGTAACCAATATTAAAATATACTATATTAAAAGTAATACAAAAAGAAAAATGTTTTTTCTTTAAAAAGAAAGTGGAATAGTGCAATACGAGTCTATGAGTTATTGGAATGATATGTTAGATACATAATTACTAAGAAGCTGATGAATGTTTAAGTTGATTTAAAATAAGTGTGGTTTTCTGCATTTACAATTCGTCAACATTTGTGTATGAGTAAGTCATTTGTTATTATAAAAAAAAAAATCGATATGTGACCCGCTCTATCGAGATCAGTCGGAAGTCGCCACGGCTCATTTCAAAATAAATGTGGATTTGCGTAAAAAACTATTTTTCCGGGTTCGGGTGTTTTGTTTGATTTTAAAAAAACAAAGTCTTGGCTTTCAGAATATGAAACTTTTATTTCCAAACTCACACGATAAATACATTCTTTAAGCTTGGAAAGGGAAGATGACAGGCAATCTGCTCTTCCGCAGCGCCGCCCCCCCTCCCTCCGCTGACATTATGAATGTACGCGTATAGTAATCATAGATAACACGGCAGGGTCCGTTACAGTTTGTTTTCATCTGATTTCAATTAAAGTCTTGGCTTTCAGAATATTAAACTTGTTTCGGCGAATTCAGATAATAAATACAACTTTGAAGCTTCGGCATAATTACAAGCGGAGAACGGAGTAACTTAACGTCACAGCAGGCAAAACAACAGCCAGTGTTTCTCGTGAGGGTTTTCCCCGGGAAACAAACGCAATACACACAAACGCAAAATTTTGATCATGTGCTCCACTAATAACCAATCAGATCGATGGATTCCAGAGAAGAGAAAACTTTGAAGGCCCTTTTCTCAAAATGATGACTCGGTGACAGTCATTATATATATAATATATAATATATATATATATATATATATTTTGCTTAATATTTGGAGTACAACAACAATCCTGATATCATTAGAAAGCTAGGAATCTCCTCTTTCCAGCAGTGTGTACAACTCCAAATGTGTCTTCGGGTCAATGCGACTGATTTCGATAGAGCCGGTCACATATATCTATGATGAGATGTGTTGATGCTGCAACTCTAGTTCTCTGCAACTTTTTAGCCATTTTTTAATCAATTGGACCGAACTGTATTTTGTTAAAGCAACATAAATGTGAATGGATCATTATTAACCACACTGTAATGAACATGTTGAAATATTTGTAGCTGCAGTTTCAACATCCCACAGAGTGGAACTCGTTACTTCCACAATGATACACTTTATTAACCTCAGTCAGTTTTTAACTTCCCCTCCTCCCTGCTGCCTACATTCATTATCACTATCAGCTGGCTGCTGTCAGGACTGAACCTCCGGTCATTCTCCGAACAGTTTCCTGATAACCCGCCTTATATTGGCTACCCAGAACCACAACTCTTAACTGAATCAGCTCAGATCGGCAGCCGGGGTTCAAGTTAGCCGAGGAATGTCGCTCTCATCGGTTTTGTTTGTGTGAACTGCTGGGAGAAAGGTCAGTAAAGCATCAAATCATGTGTTGACAGCCTGCAGCAGCCCATAGAGACTCATCTGTGATTAGATGACAAAGTGATCCAGCTATAATTTATTCTGTAATCACGCAAACACAGATCTCACTCTTCTCTTTTCAGTATTTCTCATACACTGTGTGCTCTGTGGAAGCTGACGGACGATACAAAACTTGATTTTCACTCCTTAAATGGATAAAATAACATTACTTTCACTTATTTCAGGTTATTTTTACTCCTCACATGGATAAAAACAGAACTTCCTATAACTGCAAATGTTGTTTTGTTTTGCTTCTCAGACAGAAAAACCAAAGAGGTTATGAAACATATCTTTAATCACGTTTCAAAACTGATTGTGTGACACCATGATAATTGTTTTAAAAATAGCTTGTTGTTGCCAACAATGACTCACATGGGTAATAAGGCCATTGGCACATTTCACTGGCTTACTCTGTAAAAACAATCAATGGTACTGACATCGAATTATAAGCAACTAGGCTCCTTTAAAGAGAGGTCAGAGGTCAGTTTTGCTATGAGCTTTTCTCATGTACAACTAATAATGTCTTCTGTTTAGTTTGTGAGTCGTCAGGGTTATTTTAGCTTTGGTTATTTATTTTTTTATAGCAATTCTGCAATTAATAAATTGGGGCCAATGAGTTTGAAAGCATTTCAAGTATTTGACAGAGCTGTTCAATGCAGCTATCAAGTTGCATTGTGGGAATTGTAGGATCCAGGATTGTTGGAGCTAATTAAAGAATAGAAGTCTGTTGTGCCCGTTTTGCTTCCCACCGCTTTTTTAACAACTCTTCAATTAGCGTTCGGGAAGAGTTTCCATAGTAATGTTTATTTAAGTTAAGAAATGTAAAGCCTAATCCCTCTTCCTGGATGCTGCCTACTCATTACATCCTGCGAGCTGTGTTTTGAGCTTCCACAAACAAACTATGGTCAATCATCTAAAAATGTATGAAGTTGCCTTTAAACTCGGTAAGAACAAGGTAGCTAGATGGCCTCCAAATCTGAAAGAGATGTATGGGAACTATTTTTAGATTTTCTTTTTATCTTCGACAGGCATGACTTTAATTGGAAAGTATGCTGATAGCTTTATTTTGTGTGAACGATCAGCTGGACTTGTCTTCTTTAAGTTACAAAAAAATGACTCATTATTATAAAGACATTTCAGTTGATTCAAAAATGATGAACTTCATTTATTTCTTCAGAAGTCTTGAGTAAATATGTTCATGACTCACTTTGAAAGGAGGACATGTGCCTTCAACCCCTCCAAAACACACACACACACACACACACACACACACACACACACACACACACACACACACACACACACACACACACACACACACACATCTCAGTAGCAGAAAGTGAGTCGTACACTGAAATGCGTGCTGTAGTCAACGCACTACATTGCACAGAGAGAGCAAGAGGGGAGAGAGAAAGGGGGCAGAGCCTTTGGGCTGAAGCTGATCCACACACACACTTTCCGAGCCACACACTCCTGTTCTCAGTCAGCAACACTCGGGTGTGTGCAGGACGATATGCCGCAGTCGCAGCAAAGTATATGGACCATGCTCACTGTGGACTAACAGCGGGGGGATATTTGGGAAGAAAGGATCTTATATCTTATCTGTTGGCGGTGTCACTTCGGGAGCAGTTTGGAGTGTCGGGGTGAGTGTCCAGACTTTACTCCTCCTGTATCTGGCTCTTTAAAAGCTGTGCTGAGAAACTCCTGTGTTTTTGGCTGTAAGTAAAACAATCTGGTTGCAGTAAAAGCTTCACGTCGGGAATGCGAAACACGACTTTGATGTTATTTTGGATCTTGTCGGTGTGCAGCGTGTGCCGCCAATAAAAGGGGTGTGTGCTCTTTGAAAACAAAACAAAAATAGAGCTCCTGCTGTGGGGAGAATGTGCGTGAAATGCTTTAGAGGCAGGTGTAGCTGATTTATACGTGTTGGAAAAGTTTTGAGCCTAGTCACTCTCTCTTTAAAACTCTGCTTCAGTGCCCTTCTCTCTTTGCCAGTAAGATGCCAGTGAAGTTGTATTTTGGGAAGCTAAAGTCAGGAGTCATTCGCACATTCTTGGCATCGGTGTCAGCTTCTATTTCAGAAGTGTTAAGGCAAAGGTTCAGGGTGTGAGTGTGTGATATGAGCAGCCATGCCGTTACTCTGAGGATTTCTGTTTATGTTTCTGAGGTGGGTGATCAGCTGCATCTCAGAGGGGATGTTGGTAAACCCTTCAATCCTGGACGCTGTTTTCATGGAGACATCCTCTCTCTTCTGCCATGACCTCCGCTTCCCTCCCTCTCGGAGTCTAATCTCTTGCATAACCACAGAGTTTAATCTTTGTCCTTCTTAAGGATCTGGTGGGTTAAAAAAGCCGGTGTGCCCTCTCACCACTTACTTAGTTAAACGGATTAACAGAGTACGGAGCCTCCCTCCCGCCACCCTCCTCCAGCTCAGACCAGGAGTGCAGATTAGGGTTTTTACGCCCTGGTCCAGAGTGGATCTGAGGCTTTGGCGGGGGGCTGCGGGGCTCGCAGAGTGAAAGGCTGGTGATGCATGTGGAATGACATTCCAGACGCCCAGGCCTTGTTGTGTAACGGGAGGGGAATGCAAGGCCACTGAGGCAGGGGAGACGTCAGTCAGTCCACTGAGACAGAGCTTCAGGGTGTCATTTTAAAATGAGATGCTGGCAGCCTGTCTGAAACCAGCTCATGCACATTGTCTGATACGGATACAGCACATATACAAAGGATAGTGATAGGGCTGAGCAATATGGAGAAACATCGAATATCCCAATGTATTTAGACTACTACCTTGACGTAATTTACCTTATCATTACCGTTTTATTATTTGCCTTTACCAACTCAGCCATTATGTCCACATTGCTCACTATCTCATTGTTTAAAACGCTACAATATTGATAACACATTACTGCATTGTAGCCTTTAAAACACGAAAAGAGAGCACTTTACTATACTAACTGGCTACTAACTTGTTAAACAGCTTATATGAAATTATCTATGCAAATAGGAATGGGATAGGACAATATAAGATTTAATTGTGATTAACTTGTGTAAGTTAATCAGTTTATTTTTCACTAAAAAAGGATTATCACTAACAACGATGATGCTACCATTTAAGGAGATTTAAGCATACTTGGATTATTGGGATGATGTTTTGAACCAACCATTACTTTAGGCCAGGACACTTGTGATATAACATTTTCATAGTATACTGTGCCTCCAAAGGAAGTTTAATTAATAGAAAGTAATGTTAACTGCAACAACAATTCAGGCTCTCAAAGAAGACATTCCTGCAAATATATTTTTCTAATGCCGACAGAAAAAATATGATCATGTTACCTTGTTGTATTTGAGTAACAGGTGCTAACCCACCCCATTGCATTATGGTCAAAACCACCCTTTAAAGGGAGAGTTTCATCACCATTATGGTATGGGAACGTTGTGTGTGTTTCATATCAGTCACAATTTGAATAGGTTTCCCAGTCATGATTATCACTTGGATGTTTTCAATGTTATTTAAAAGTCAGACACTGATCATTAAGGAAACTCCAATTTGACTTTAAAGTGGCTTTTCGCTGCGGTACAAAAAGTAATTTGAAACATCATATAACATACTTCTTAAAATGCAAACGTAGTCATTTAAAATGTGTGGCTTGTTTCTTCTTTGATGAGGGATTTTAGGGTTTTACTCAAGATATGCTACAACGTTATGTATGTACCTTATGTTGTCTGTTGTATTTGTGATAGCTTCTGCAGGGTAAATTGAAGTGACAGCAAAGTTAAGTATTGTGAAGATTTTCATATATAAAACAACGCAGCACATAAAACAGCATTTTTGTGTAGAGAGATAGCGATAATGTTTGCTCAGTGCTGTTCTCTGTTATAAATGAGTTGCATACCTGTTCAGCCATCTGGCACATTTCCTATCTTTGGCTTATCTGGTTTTGTAAGTATGTCAGCCAGCACACACTCTAGTTCTCAGGGGAAAAACGCACAAACTTCATATCAAACTTGTGAACCAGAATTCCTAAGCGCTGAATTATAAATAGCAAGAAAATTGTGCACACACACTTTAGCATCATAAGTAGAGCTAATGAAAATTCAATATTTGCTTTAGGTCAAAAAGGATCCGTATCCAACCAAGCATTTAGTAGAATAATCAAATGTATATTCTGATACCAATTCACCCACACAGCAGATCTACTTAATATTTGTTCAGCACTAATCATAGAGCAGTGGAGTCTTTAATCTCCAAACAAGACACGTTTGTGTTAGAAAAGCCTCCCGCCCCCTCACTCTCCACTTCCATAATCCCTTCTTTAATATCTCACTGGCATTCACCTCCTTCAAAATGGAGGGTCGGATTACTAATGTCAGGAATGTAATGGAGGGACATGATTGAACATGTCACTTTGGTGTTTGCATTTAGTGGCCTAACGTGTTTGGTGACGCATAATGGGGTGCCATCACTCCTCGCTTCACCAAAGCAGAGCGAGCCAAGGGAGGCTCAACGGGATCCAAAGCTGGTACCGACTCCAAATGTCTGTGAAAGCAGATCAAACGCTCTCCATTCTGTGAAGCCGCTGCCCAGCTGACAAATCATCTTCACAGTTGCAAAAGAATTACAACGTTTGTCTTCTTATGAGAGAAAATACTGAGTAAGCTCTGCAAGCTGAAGCTCTGTTTTGACCCTGTGGTGGGATTCAGGCTTGTGTGTATGTCGGGGATACGAGCAGAGTTAAAAAGCATTAAACTGAAGCTCAGGCAAAGCAAACCGCAGCCATCAGCATTTACCTCATAACTGCCCGTATGCACTGAGCTCTCTTTGTCCTGTCACTAGAGTATAGTCTTTGATAGAGTTTATGCTTCTCAGCAGCAATTATCGTGTGGACTCTTCTGACAAACTGTTGTTTAACAGGCATCAGAAATTTGACAAATTAGTCAAGTAAAAGTGCAGCCCTGGCAGAGAAACAACAGAAAGGCTGACAATAGAGGAAAAAACCCAACAACCCAACAAAGGCTTCACTGTGAAGGGAGGCAGAAAGAGAGAAGCAGAGCAAGCTAAACACCACTTTTTAGAAAATAAAAGGGTCCACAATGATAATTGTAGCTCTTTGTCAAAGTGGCAGGTGGAGAATCGGCATTTCTTTGCAGTTGGCTGGTGTTAATACCAGTCTGACCACGCAGAACCCCCAACATGTAGCCACAAGCCCGGCCTCCACAGTATTTAGACTACGCTGCGCTTGAGGTCTGAACATGTCGGTGTGATTGATGAGAGCTGCCACCTTCACAACCTCCATGCAGGTTGCACTACACTAAAGGTCCTTACACACCAAGCCGATTTTCGGCATCGATAGATGTCGATAGGTGTCTGGCCGTCGATGAGCGTCCTGTCGCCCTACTCAGATTGGTGTGTCCCGCCCAGTCGTGTCTTTTCGGCCGCGCCGACACCTTCCGCTGCCGATTCGACATGTTGAATTGGGAGGCTTTCGGCAAAAGGCCGTCGACCAAAGAAATGACTCTGATTGGCTGTTCAGCTTAGCGAATCAGTGCATGAGAAGTGAAACAGAATTGAGGGACCCAAACAAACTATTAAGAAGGCAAATCTGAGATTTCATTTAACTCCAGCTCTCGACACAGGTTCGGGAAAGCTCCATGAGCTTCTCGCTGTACAGTGAAAATGGAAAGCACAGCTATTTGTTGTTTGTTTATATCACGCAGTCTGTTCTTCTTCTCTCGGTTATCACGCAGTCTGTCTTCCAGTTGCCTCTTTTGAATGACGAATACACACTACCGCCTCCTGCTGGTAAAGAGAGTTATTGACACTCATGCATGCGCAGTTCGTACGTGCTACTTGGCCGTCGGCTGAAGTCTTTGCGGTGTGTTCCAGTGCGACTGTTGGCCAAGACGCAGAGACAGGCGATACAACAGTCGTGTTCCGTCGGGACGTGTTCTTTGGGGTCAGCTTGGTGTGTCGGCCCCTTAATACTCACTGCTGACTCCACTGTTAGCACGGAGAACTTTTTACAAGCACTTTTTAGCCACACAGTGAGGTCTGCTTCTAAAGGCCCAGTTCATGAATACAAACAAAAAGCAACAAAGTTACTGCAATAGATTATTCTAGAAATGAGGATTACAATGTTGTATTATTATCAAATGCTTATTTACTCAATTATTTGTCTTTTTAAAAGTCAAATATAAGCAACTTGTCAGAGCACAACCTGACATCCACAAATTGCATTAAATAGTTGCACGCCAAATTAGATAATGTAACAAAACAAGAAAAGGCTAATGAAACAAAGACTTAAAATAATTGATAAATAAAACTCAATATACATTCATTCTAACGTGGAGGAAACACATGTCCAAGGCTTCAACCAACAACCGTTGTTTAATAATTAATCAATTTGTTATTTTCTCAATTACTTGATAAGCTATTTGATGAAAATGAAAATGTTGTATAATGTTCCCAGAGGCTATTGTTGCATTGCTTGTTCCATTGCATGTGTGATAATGCTTACAGCTGTAAAACACTTTAAATAAATTAAAATGTTTAAGCCTCCAGGCCACTTGCCTCAATGTTCATTTTAAAGATAAATGTCTCACTCACTGCTGGTGAATCTAAATAAAAAACTCGACAGCTGTCTGTTCCTATTTGAGTCACTTGAGTTTATCTTTTAAAATGATCAGCAAACCACTGAATTATGGGTCATATTCTGAACCAAAGATGGTAAATATAACAAACAAGGAAGTCCTTGTGTGTGTGCATGTAGAAGGCTGCTGGACAAAGGCTGCATTCTTCACCAAACCCACACGTTGGATCTCCTCTTGCTCAGACTTTCCATGGCTGCTGCCCTTCTTTGAGACATTTTGGTCTCCGCTGCTTTTAATACTCCCCGGCTTCCCTCTCCTTCATTAGAAGAGATTTGTACT
Source organism: Harpagifer antarcticus (assembly GCA_902827135.1). Classification (NCBI taxonomy): domain Eukaryota; kingdom Metazoa; phylum Chordata; class Actinopteri; order Perciformes; family Harpagiferidae; genus Harpagifer; species Harpagifer antarcticus. Next base: position 2,304,457 of record CADEHL010001271.1, on the reverse strand, counting down.
GTAAAAACTGTGACGTCATGAGAGTGGACCTTTCCAGAGGCGGGTGTTTCCCTTCACATGGGAGTGGTCTCGCTGAAAGGAGGAACTGTCCATTCAATGTGGCTCTGTTCAACATTTTATCCCGAAATCCCTGCTACACATTTAAAATGTCATGCAGAGACTCACCTATAGACGGGAAAGGATCTGTCTGTGCCTCTTTAGATTCAAACTCTGAAGAAACATACATTTACTGAGTGTAAGTCATATTGAACTGCTCCGCTCTTAACTGACATTAACATCTTAATTCATGTTTTTCTAATCATGTTTTTCATTTCTTTTTCCCTTCAGTTTTGGGAAGCGATCAGCAGGCAGCCTGCGACGTGGATGTGAGTGCATCGTCCTGGAACCCTCAGAGATGATTGTGGTGAGTCCCATTATTCACACTTTTAGCACACAAGTGGCAAAAACGCTTAATAGAACAGTCATTTTTATCTGTATCCAGGCTTTTCACACCCAAATGATAATTATCTATCATTTTATAAACCACGTCCTAACACCTCTTTGAAAGCAAAGTGTTCCTTTCTGCCTTTACAATGTCATCTGGAACTTTATATTCAAAGAAGTACATTGCATTAACCTGTCATCTAAAACGCTTATTCTGGCTTTAATGTAAACCAGCAGTTGCCTCTGATGTTATCACACTGAATAATGATTGATTGTGAATTCCTTCTTGTGTTAAGGATGAGCTGTACCCATGTGAATCATGGTAGATCCTGTGATGTTCTGTACAAAGTGCCTCTTATTGACATTTCATCGCAGCCTTAAAGCACAGCTGAATTTAACTGCCTTTAAAGGAGACCAGCTCCAGTGCTGACCCAGTTTTATGGCGAATCAAATGTTGGCTCACATTGGAAGTTGTCTAGAACAAATCATTCCCGTCTCATTCATCTGTTCAGCAGAACAGTCTGAGGCCGGCACATCACGACAGATGCTGCTCTGATGAGGAGTTGGTGCTTAAGGGCAGCGGCACGCTACAGACAAAATCATCTTTGTGCAAATTCAAAACAGCTGTTGTGCTGCGAGAAAATAAATCTAAAGTATACTAACTGTTTATAAGATGACACACTAAGTCAGATGGTGAAACAATTACAAATGCAGGCTAAAAACTGACAGGAGAGCAGCTTTAGAGAGTTGAATCTGAACTGGATCAGAGTTTTATTTCAAGACGTTTCCCTTTTTTCCTCAGAAAACCTTCTTCAGTTATTTTAAATTACTTTTAATGCAGAATACTCCTGGTATTTCTCCCTGTGAGGAGATCATGTCACTTGGTATGAAGGATTTTCAAGTCCCAGGGACACACAGAACTGAAATTAAAGAGCATTTTCCCCATCAATCAATCAATGCATTGCATATTGTCTCCCCCTTTCAACACTGTCACGTAGATAAGGCACTGGTTGCCTCAAAAAAATCTCTAAAAAGAAGTTAGAAAATGTCCATCCCAATTTGCTAAAGCCTGTTCAAACAATATTACATGTCACTTGTGATGTAAGCGACTTACATACTCAATACTGTGGGCAATCCCCACAGAAGCAATTTGGGGTGGAGTGTCTCAGGGACACAACGACATGCTGACTGCAGTGGGGTTTGAACCTGTTGAACACTAACCCACAGCGTTCCCCAAACAACAGTAAAAACACCTAGAAATATTTAGTTTGAAATCACATAGGACATTACCCCATAGGACAGCTAAAAGAAGCCAATCTTCAGAACAAAGAAGCTACATTCAGATATATGATTATTGATAAAGTATAGCATATTGTTTTTCTTTTGATCAACTAAATGATTAAGCACCTAATTGTTATATCTCCAGGGAAATGCTTGTCCTATCTAACCTTTATACTATTTAAAATCATCCTCTTCCACACTTACAAACTGAATGGTTGAGAATGATCCTCACAAATACACAGTATACGCAGAATAAATATCATCTATTTGTGAACACTTGCAATTATCATAACTTAAACAAATCCGATCCATCTTGAAAGAGGAACATAGAGGGATAACATAATGCTTAAGCCAGAAAAACAACGCAAAATCTGGTACATTCAGCTAATTCGTGACACCATTCTCATTGCTAACGGACCCTTTTGCCAACGCTAAAGTGCTAATGTGGATTCAGTTCTTTCATGTTAAACTACCACCGTAAAATCACACATGCATCTTACTCTCCACAATTTATAGCACACACAAATACTCCGCCTTGCTACCTTTTTTCAAGACATAAGGCTTGCTTGATAGTATATAATAACGACACTGCTGCAGCCACAGCACATCACATCCTGTCAATTGCTGTGTGTCTGTAGACGGGGGGGGCTTGTGTTAACCTAGCCTGTATCAGACACTGTCAAACCCCTCGGTAATAACACCCTCTGCCCTGCTCGCTGCAGACACTCTCTGGCCTTACCCCTTTTTCTATAATAGGTGCCAGCCCGCCCTGTAATTACTGAGGAGGGTTTCTGCTGGGAAATAGACGCACAGAGAGAAAGATGCTGTTTCAAACACGGGCAAAGAGACGTCAAAAGAGAAATAAGCCAGTCACGTGTCCGTACTGTACACACACACACACACACACACACACACACACACACACACACACGTGAATGCACCCATTTCTGCCCACATTTGCAATTAGGCACACAATCACACTTATGCGCTCACTCACACTCGTCTCCCCTGCCGTTGTCATGGCAGCAGTTGGTACGGCAGCGGGAGATTTCTGTGGTGTAATCCCAAAGGCTGAGCGCTGTGAAATGTGAAGCTGCAGTGAAAGCAGCGATTGAGAGCGGGAGGAGGAATGAGTCCAAGAAGAAGGAACAACTTAAATATGTCGTTCCAGCGTGACCCTCAATCCGCCCGGCGACAAAGTCCCATTTATCCCGAAAACACTTTAGAAATCTGTTGAATATAACTTCACTGCCTTATGTTGGGGTATCCTAAGCTAGTTTCCACTTAGAACATGTTATTTCTGCCCCTTTTGATTCAATATACAGACATGGATTTTGTCACTTGGTTGTGGATACTTTAAGCAGAGGCAGGGGGAAAGTTGTCTTTTACTCCGTCACTGTTTATCAAAGTATTGTCAATCACTTAAATCCCCATCTCTCCAGATTCCTCCCTCTCTTCCTCCCTCCGTCTCTCTTTTTGCGTTGTGAGCACCCTTTGACGTAGGTGTGCATCGAGCAGCCCACACACACTTCTATTTGTACGCAATGAGAGGAGCGGGAGGCAGGGAAGAGGAGGAGGAGGAGGAAGAAGAGGAGGTGGTGGGAGGAATCAGAGATGGAGTATAGGAGGGTGGGGTTTTTCTAGGCTTCTGAGTGTGTGTTTTGAAAGAGGAAGAGCGTGAATGAAAATGAAGACTCTCACTTCCTCACTATCTTCTCCAGGTGGACTATATGGATGAAAATGAGGAGTACTTTCAGCGACAAGCCTCGCACAGACAGTCCCGTCGGCGCTTCCGGAAGATCAACCAGAAAGGGGAGCGGCAGACGATCATCGACACCGTGGATCCGTATCCCACCGGAAAGCCGCCCATAGCCCGGGGGTATCACACGGTGAGTTGCGCTCGTGTGTCCCCCCCCCCCTCGCTGCAGAGGACCGCAGTGTGTTGCTCTAGTTCCTGTGTCAATCTCCGCTTCTGAGCCCGCTGTGCTTCAGATGGTAGCAGAATGTGTGTGTTCCCTGTTACAACAACTCTGTGTGTTCTCTGCTGGCCCGAGCTGACCCGTGGTTGTTGTGTTTTGGTGTCTTGTGTCCCGGGGAAAAAAGGGCCCCCTTGTCCCCGTCTGGGTGATGTCGAGCCTGTTTTCCTAGTCTTTGCTCTGAGCTGTTTCCCCTGTGGTGTTTAATTGTTGTTTTACGCATCCTATGCACAACTGAAGCTGCTACACCAATGCTGGTAGCTTCCGCTGGCTTCAGTGTGTCGATCTACGCTCCTGTGTTGGATGTGTGAAGTTATTCTGTGCTGTATGTGTGTGTCTTTGATCATGTGTGTTCTGATGGTTGTCAGCTGTTTTCTCAAGATGACATTACGTTGATATCTTTCAGCAAATTCCAGCTGCAAATAGTTATAGTCCCTCGTATTTACAGGTACACTGTGTCCTGGAGAATCGTTTTCTGAAATGAGTGTTGCCATTTGATGATCATTTAACTAAGAGAAGAGGAAGTACTGTAGTCAAATAGTAGTGATTTGTCATGGAGAGGCTTCCCACCTCGAGATTAGGAAAAAATACAGTACTTGGTGTTGGGGAATAATTTGCCCTGCATGTCCTCCTTCGCCCTCTGACGCAGCTGACCAACCTTGAGCAGCCGCTATCCCCCTTAAGGAGGGGCTACCCTAGCATATTGTTCATGTTACCAGTTTGTGACCGGGCAACTCTCGGTCAAAGATAGTTATTGTTGTGGGACACCTGGAACACATCCTTCTCGGGGTGTGGATGACCCCGAGCCATAAGCGATTGTGATTCAGTGTCCTCAGCTGTTTAGTCTATCTATTGCAGAATGTTGATTATTACTCTGAACTAGTTAAACCCTGGAGCTACAGGAGGGCTCTTCAGAATTGGTTGTGGCATCTCAACCGTGTGGCCAACTCGTGGCCCGTGACATGTGTCCGGCCGAAGCAGCAAATAAACCGTCGGTGTTTGCCATCAAAGCTCCAGCTCTCCTCGTGTCTCTCTGAGTCCTGACTCCGAGTGCTTCAGAGGTTCCCCCCCACACTTGGTGATTTCATTGTTGTCTTTTTTCATAAAAACAACGTAGAAAGTAAAAATGGACGAGGGAGAACAGAGATATGAGACAAAAACAAGAATATGGGAGTCTGATAGTGCCTACTTTTACAAGTCTTACAGCTGTTCTATTCTTATAAGCCCTCATTTACATAACAGTAGAGATGCCTGTAACGGTTCTTATAATACAACACATCTTCTAATGAAATGCTGTTTCAGCGTTTTAAATGCTGGACAGATTACCAAACTCTTTATTTCTGAGGATAGTGGAAAACTGGAAGTAGTTTTGACTAACTGTGAAAGGATTTGACTCCAGCAGAGGAGGAGTTACCAGGCTTTCTCCTCTTTCCTTTCTTTCCCTGGGAATAGGAAGCAAAACATTTTCATTTTCATTTCATCGTTTATTTGAACCGGGACAGTGCACATTAATGAACATTTTAAACAAAATAATGCTTTCAAATGTAAATGACCCGGATTTTAGCTTTGAGTTCATTTCCATCCGTAGCCCCGTCACATACAACTTTAAATGCTGCATTTTAATGATGCATATACCCAGCATGCATTAGTTACACACAGTATTTCCTGCATTCTCCTCATTCCTGACGTTCCCGCGGGGGTTTCTGCCACTGTGAAACACTCGCGCTTAAAAAGGGAAAATGCGGCAAGAGTCATCCTCCCCTCAGCCCCACCCTGATTCCTAAATTTAGCCTCGCTGTGTTTTCGTTTCAAAGGACTGCACTGAACTTTCGCATGGCCCGACGTCTCCTCTCCTCGCTGTAGTACCGCTCCTGTGGGAAGGATGGAGCGGATGCCATGGCAACCAGCAATCCCAAATGGGCTGTGCTCGAGTGCACTTAGAAGTACAGTAAAGGGAAGGGAGCTAACTTAACAAGAGTGCAGCGCCCCGCTTCCTCTGCTGCTGACAGAGCCACAGAGAAGCTGAATCTGGGCGGATGCTATAAGCTGACATAGCACGCTAATCGCCTGCATTCAGAAAGCCAGGCACCGCTCAGTTTTTTCCTCCATTCTACCCCGAGGCGTATTTATGAGGTGAGAAATGCACCGAGGTGAAACTTGGGGATTGAAAGAAGGAGATCTCTCTGGCAGGCAAGGTTTTTATTCAGCTTAGTCACTCCTGTGAAGGGGAATGTGAGGCGAGCTACGAAAACATGCCACTTATCATGAGGTTTCAAAGCTCTTTAAATGTGAGAGAGAGACTGTGTAACTTAGGGTTGAGATATTTGTATTAATAATCACTTTGTTTTTGATTGTTTGGTCCACAAACAAGTGAGATATGTCCATCCCAACTTTCCAGAGTCCAATTTGATTCACTCCTCACATTTAAAAGTCTGGAACCAGTGATTTGATAACTGACTTATCACTTATCAAATTGTTATTTCATTTCTGCTGGTTAATATAATCCGGCAGACTCGTTATTAAGTTATTTTTTTATCTCAAATAGTGGATTTGACTTTGTTGCAGACAAGATGATGCTGGAAGAACAAGATACTTTCCTGCAGTGATGGATGACGGTCTTTTATTCCAGTCAAACTATTCACACCCAGGCTCAAAACACTACTATACCAGTACAACTGTATTACAAAATAGTACTACCCAGGAAAATATCTCCAAATGAAATGTACTAATGATGCGTCTGTAAGACTTATATATTTTTATATTTAATTATAACTGAAGCATAGGTAGCATTGTATTGTTAGTAGCTGTTAAAGTGGTTATATTGATACTGTTGGTAGTGTATTCGGTAACAATGCTGCATATTTGATAAAGATCAAGTACTTGAGGAGATATGCTTTCACCACTTAACTTTGCTGCATGTGAAGACTTTAATTACTAACATTCAGCGTTTTAATGACGTGATTAGAGCTTTACTGCAGTTATCCCTACCACTAAGTCAAAAGCCATTAAAGAGACATGCTAAATGGTTAGCTGTTTGACGATTATGTTGTTTCAGATGTGATTATTGTTATTGTAAAGTGTAAAACATTTGATTTAACGACTTAGTGCTGCTTCGTGAGTCGATGAGACATGACATACCAATGCCAAGCACTCATCCTCAGTAATGCATCAAACCCTGAAATAGCTTATGCTCTGAGTGGCCTTCATTGTTCGTGAGAGATTGTTCTTTAACGCCAAGGTCGTGGGTTCGATCCCCGTAGAGCGCAGAGTGTGTGTAAACAGCTGTGTGTCCTTGAGCAACACACACAGCATGCTCAGTCATTGTGAGCGGCTCTGGAGTGCCGGCTTAACACCCTAAAATATAAATGTAATTGTAACCCAGCAAGGGAACTCCCACTGCGAGTGCTCACACACACACACACACACACACACACACACACACACACACACACACACACACACACACACACACACACACACACACACACACACACACATACACACACACCCGGCCCCTATTATCTGTATGAAGTGAGGATTATTGGGCTCTCAGGGTTCAAACTAAATGCAAGTTATTTCTGGAACCTGTACATAATGAGTCTGGCCTTGAGTACTCATGATCTGTTTAATAATTACTAACACTTGAAAGAGAATATCATGTATGTTAGATAAGGAAACAATCAGTCAGTCGACCAGTCTTGATTAATGTAGCAGCGTTTCATAACAGTTAGTTTTTGTAGCCTCACCATTAAAGGACATACAGAGAGATTTAGATGATATTAGCTGAGAGGTTAGGGAGGGCAATTGAATTCTAGTTTTGGGGGGTTTTAAGTATACCCCGAGGTCATCTGTCCATTTTGATGAATGAGAGCATGTCAGAGAAAATGTTACTTTCATTTCCTGTTTTATTTGTGCTCATGTCAGCCACTTTCTAACGAAGCATGATGTCATTCTCACTATTAATATTGACTAAAATATCCATCCGGTCTGTATAATGTAAGGGTGACATCGAAGTGGTTGAGGGATAGTCCAATACAAGTGTGGATGTAAGACTTAGCATTCCCATAGAATGCCTTAAAAACAACTCCTAAAGTATTGTTGTAACATATATATATTGATGTCACTTTGGCACAGGAAGATTATACCCCATTTTAATCCTGCACTCAAAATTGTTAATTTTCTTTGAGTTGTTTTTGGCATTTGGGTTAACATCAGTCAATGAGCACAACACCCACCCTCTGTCAATCAGTGTTGTCCATGTGATTTAAGTTTATGCACAACTCGGGTCAGAAGTTGTACCTAAGCTTCTGTCTTGTTTGTGCCTCGTTACAATAAAGCAGGCCTCTTGTGTCGGAGTGTGCACTAGTGTTCTTCCCAAAGAGCGGAACAGACGGACCGGTGCCATATTTCTGAGGTATAGGATGACAGTTCTTGGCTTCACTTCTTACGCACTTGTCAGATTTATTGTCAGAGTCAAAGACCACAGCTACCATTAAACATTGAAAGCTTTTGATTTAAGGTATAATGTAAGATATTTTTCTCTTCTATATCACATTAACATAATCCCATCATCTACACATTGCCTTCTCTTGCTCTTCTTCTTGTAAAAAAGGGACATATATTGTCACATTTGACTAGAGGGATGTCTCATCTAAAAGCCTGAAAAAGGAACAGAGCTGTCAGTTTGAGCTTAAATTAGTATTTTGTCATCATTAGAAGCAAAGATGTACATTATTTAAAGGATTACGACGTGTACAAATATATTTAGTTTCCGTAGTAGTGTCCTGTATGAATCAGGGCGGTGAAAGAGGACAGTGTTTATAATTCAACACATGTCTCTCCTGTGTGCTCAGCGCCTTTACACTTGGACGCCTTGTTTAGGATGGACACCAGTTATTTCTGGCATCTCACACACACACACACACACACACACACACACACACACACACACACACACACACACACACACTTGATGTTTTATATGCCCCTCATAATCTCTATTTCTCAATTCTCAATTCTCTCCATTTTGCACCTCAAACACATTATCTGTTTATCTAATATCAACAGCCATTTGTGCTGTCAACCTTGCCACACACACACACACACACACACACACACACACACACACACACACACACACACACACACACACACACACACACACACACACACAATGATTTACTCCCTGTTCTCTCACTTAATGTCTTTGTCCTGTCACTCAGTTTGAAATGAAATGTTGATGTGGCGGCCTCATGTTTACTGAACGCTACACTCCTGATTTTATCCATCACAAATTATTATAATATCCAACATCTCCTCTACCCTTTGTCCTCCATTCCCCCTCTCCTCTGCTTGCTTTAAGACTCCTCCTCAGATCCAAACTCTGAGTAATATTCCCCCTTCTGGGTTTACTCTGCATCCAGTAGGGCATTCAAGGATCCAAACAGCTGTTCTATAATTACACAAGCAGCAGGAGTCAGACAATCAATAGTCCTTTTACTCCTTCCCTCCACCCGGCGGCCCGGTGGTTAGCGAGGCCGGCCTGTAATCAGAAGGTCGCAGGTTTAATCCCCGCTAACGCCAACGTGTCCATCAGCGACCCTGGCTCTGCTGGAGTGCCCTTGACACTGGCATTGCTCACTCATCTCCTGAATACTCCTTAATTGCCTTAAGTTGTATATGAAAGGGAACTTATTGCAGACAAGAATCACCTTCTCTTGGAGGAATTATGTTGGAAACTCATAGATATACAAGGTAAGATCGCCAGTCTCCACAGGGTTGTACTGTGTATGTATAGCAAAGCTTCTATTCATATGAACGTAAGACCCATTGTAAACTTACCTGATCTTAGGGCTTAGAAATGAACTCCATTTGTATCAAATTTGCCATTAACAAAGTGTACATCAAAAGAACAGTTGAAACAACATGAGAAGCACTTATTGTGTTTCTTGCTAGGCGACAAGATGTATAGCACTCGCTAGCTATTGAATAACAAGCTCAATATGTTGGGACAAACGCTCAGCTGTGTTACTGCCAGTTAAATGAGAAGATCGATAAACCATATTTAACTGGAGGCATTAACAAACTAGTTAATCTTAGTGTAAAGACGTGAAGAACAGACTGTCCAAGGGTATGAAAGAAACCACTCACACATTTTTTCTTTTTCAATTCCTAGGAAGATGTAAAAGCAATCATTTGTTTTACAGGTCTGAGCTGTTTCCATTCTTTATTATCGTATTGCTTCTCATCTACATTTATTTCCCAAAATATCTAGCTGTTTTATTCAATAATACGTTATGTAGAGGTAGCTCGTCCTGCCTGTGAGGCGTAGCATTTCTAGTATCAGTTTAAACTGCTGCTGTCTTGCTTTATGTGAGTTTGAATTCAAGTATCTTTTCTTCAATCTAGAAATCTCTGCTTTGACAACCAGGTGAATCATTGGCCATTATTCCCTTTTAATGTAGAAAACAGGATAAGTTTATGATTATATATTAAGATACATTGAACGCTCAGAGCGTCTCCACCATGCTACTAGATAGAATAGATCGAATGGGAGGGATGGTCACACATGCAGAGCACACAGCACACACAGTGACATCTGGCCTCTGCATTTAACCCAGTGGGCAGCTATTGTACAGCGCCCGGGGAGCAATGGGAGTACGGGGGCGGGGAAGGAGGTTGTCCGGTGCCTTGCTCAAGGGCACCACAGCAGGGCAGGAAGTGAATTGGGACCTCTCCAAGTAGCAGTCCACACTCCATATTTAGGTCTGTTCAGGGACTTGAACCGGCGACCTTACGGCTCACAGTCCAAGCCCCTACTATGTGTTTGAGGTAATTGTGCCAAAGATTTTAAAGTTAATTTAAAAATAGATAACATGGTGTTTAAAACCACAACACATAGAACCTTATAATTGGAGTCCTATTGTCTCTTTAGAGGTTAAAGATGTCCCGCAGTGGTAATGAGGAGGTTCAGGAGTGCTCAGCAATCTGCAGGCATGCCGAAAGAAAGGATGTGTGTGTGAGCCAGAATAATAATGTGTGTGTTTGTGTTCCCTACCTGTCCTTGGCACTGAGAAAGTTGAAATCTCACCTTGAAAATGCATTAATCTGCTGAGACCCTGAACAATGAAAGAGAGTTTTGCAAAAGGGAGGAGATAGTCTTTAACATGTCTGTACAAATACACTTGAAACATTGAAACAAGTTGAATCCACCATAGGGTGTCTTTTCTGTTCTCACAGCAAGTTTTAGGAATCTGTATACGATAAACATTTCACATCACACTCTGTCTAACATTGACTTTTCTCGGTTTGGTGCAGAGCGCTCGATCGTAACACCTCGTGTGATGCTTTCACCTGCTTTTTCTCACATCCTCGACTGGCAAGTGGCACTTTTGATAACTTTCATCTCCTCTGCTTCTTTTCATGGCTTTCTCCTTTAACCTGGCTCCCAGAGATGCAATAAACCCCAGGTACTGTATCTATTAACAATGCTGTGTTAGCTGTGTCTGTGAGTGTGTGTTCTCTTGCTGTCTGTGTTGGTGCTCCTGCTGCTGGGGTTTATCTACCTCCTCTCCTCCATGTGTTGTATCTGTAGCCTCCCTTAATGAATACCTTCCATGTGTTGGCGTGTGTGCTGAGGAAGAGGGAAGCACTGCATTACCACAACAGCATCATGAACTGAATTCTGTTGAACACTGAGACATTGCACTTTGTTTTGCTTCCACACACATTATCCTGCTTTTGATCTAAAGATTGAGCATGCTCGGTCGAAAATGGACTTCATCACGTCCCCGGGTGACGACAGAGAAATGATAAACATCGCTCTGCTGCAGCTTATGGGCCCGTAAACTGAGATAATGGCGACAATGTAGCTGATTGAGGCGGTGCGTGATATCTCAAACACTGTGCCTCCCGGCTGATGGGCTTCATAATGGTATTGACTGTCTTTCTGCTTCATGGATTATTTGTATTATTCTTGCTGTGTGGTTCTGTTGGGTCTTGCCTTACTGATGGTGCCGTTAAAGTGTTTATAATGAAATGCAATAAGTACTATTTAAAGATGAATCTACCATGTGTGCTGCATGTACACATAGTATCACTGTTCCCCCTCCTGGAGGATTTATCACATCTCAGTATTTCACCACAGCTGTGTCCAAGCAGAAATGCAAGACGACGAGAGAGGTTGGAAACAGATCAGAGCTCAAGGTGTTGAGCAGTCAGACCTGGGGAGAAAAAGGAGAGCTGAGAGAACCAACCTGCCAATCTGGCCCGCAGAAAAAGCCAAGCTCCTATTTTTAGAGCCGTCCTTTGTGACAAGCTGCTCCGCTTCAGCTGTGCACGGATACTAAAGCTGCACTTTTCAAAAGACAGTGTGTAGCGAGCGCTCGGTTCATTGTACACCTCCTGCATTTCAACAACTTAGTGTGTGTGTGTGAATAGGACCTTTTCAGGGCTGGATTATTTCATTGTTCTGTAATGTGAAATAATAATCAATCACTCAAATGGTCCATGAAATGCCAAAAAGTAGAAAGACCTACGTGGACACATTGAAACGGCTTGTTTTCTTTCTCCAAAACACAACTATTATAAATTAACTGTGGTTTCAATAAGCTGGAAGCAGTGAATGATTGGCATTGTGCGTAGAAATGACAGACGAATCAATCAATAAAATGACAACATGACTAACTATTTTGGCTTTTAGATTATTAAAATTGGTGAACAATGTAAAAAAAGATCAACACAATTCCAGTTTGTGTGTTTTTCTTTCTTCTTTCAGCCGATTGTCTCTTTCCCTGCGCAGCTAATAAAAGCGAAATGTGCGTTTGTAGTTATTCATAGCCAAATATCAGACCTTGACGGAAATAGAACAGATATTTTTGGGAGTGCTCACACTAGATAGCGCAGCTGAAAAGCGTGCCTTGTGCAAATGACGGAAAAACCAGCTACTCATTTACAAACCGGCTGTTACAGAACACGCTTACTGACATTTGATTTGCTTTTCATGTCAGTTTTGACATTCAAAGACCTTTTTCAAAGCTGAGTATTTTCAAAAAGGGCTTGACAGATGACATTTATTTGGATGGTAATGAGCCTGCACGGGGCGGATAACAAAGTACGCTGTTTTTGTTGTTTGTGTCATGATCAAAATCTCTCTGAGCGGAGCTGTTGGATCTGTTCAGTGTTGAGCAGCTGTTAGACAATCGTGGATGATGGAGGAGATACTTGTATTATTACCAAGTCTCTTTCTGCTGGTAAAGTAAGGGTTAAAATATGTTTGAGTCTAAAAATATGGTTTGTAGAACTGTCTTGCTTCATGTTGGCTGATGGATGCATCTTAATGTAGAGACAGATTAAGAACACGAGAGGCTGTAGTCAGTGGTTTGGTGGTTCAGTTTGAAATGGTAGTCTTGCACACAGATTATATATGATTTCTCTAAAACCTATTGGCCATGATGTACCATGCTCTGACGTCAAGTGTTGAGCTGTAAAAGAGGAAATCAATGAACACATCAGATTCTACTTGAGCTGTTCTTGCTCACCCAGATATCCATTTGTACCTGAAAGCACCTTCCATCAAGTTCATCGTCAGAAGCAGTTTCAAACCTGAAGAAAGACTCTATTGTCTAAAAAGACAATGGATATTTTGCAATAAGGAGTTGTTATTTAAGTCTGATATTACATGTTGCCTTCGTGGTTGTGTATTTAACCCTTATGTTGTGTTCGGGTCTCCCGTGACCCGTTTGAAGTTAAAAAATATATAATAACTACGCTCTAGTTTTTTTTATCGGAACAAGGCTTCATGATTACAGCTATAGACTATAAACACCACAAAACTGACTTTGACCATTTTAACCAAGTCTGAAGGTCTCTTAAAAAAAAGTGTATCATTTGGTGTTCGGGTCTGGGGAGACCCAGCAGAATTGTTGTGGGTGACTGGGTCAAATTTGGCCCAATCAAGATTCATCTTTGACTTTAGACACCCCTCCCCCGCCCCCTTCATCCACTGTAACAATCATTTTTCGCAACATGCACCTGGTCTCCCCGCCCTCTGCCCCCCTCCCCCCACGGGAACTCAACCTTTCTCAAAGTATATGTCCACTAACACTTGAACCTGAACACACACATGCACGTGTGCACTATGTGGTGTAATGTGTTTTGGGCCATAACATTACAACAGGATTGTACGGTTATGAATGCATTATAAGTTAAAACTATATTGAATGTTAGTCATTATTTTTGAGTGTTTTGGACTGAAATAAATCATGGGTCCAAATTGACCCGGGAACACCACGAACGGCAACAGCTTTCGAACACAACACAAGGGTTAAGAGACTTTGACACATTACATTCTGGCTCACTGAGGCTTTTGTTTGTGGGAAAAGGCCTCTCGTGTGATTGGGTTTCATCATGTATGGTGTTTGAGAGGCGATGCAAATCTTACAGTAATGTCATTTTGTCTCCATTGGCCACATCTTCAGGAATAGAAACAACATTTAGTTTGACTTAGCCCAGTTGTGCTTTCAGAGGACTTTAGCATGGGTATGTTCTTCACTTTATCCCATCTAAATATGTTAGCTAATGAATGGATTCCTGTGAAATTCGCAAGGGATATTTGTGTCCCACTTCAAATGTTACCTGCAAAACAGTAGCATTGTCGATGTGAGAAGCAAGCTGGTGTAACCATTCAGCTCACATTTCTTTTCTGATATGTAAAGCAGATACATGGGAACATTGTGCAAGAAACATGAATGAGAAACTCTGTTCCAGTCGCTGACTACTCCTCCACAGCCCCACTGTCATTGCTAAATACTTCCAGTTCATAAGTTAGTCTATAAATCTATCCGGAAGTATCTAGCTACTCATCTACATCCCACTCACTTGCCAACAATCTTACTTTGCCACTTATTCTCCAAGAGCTCCACTTTTCATTCTCATTGATGCACCTTGCAGCGGGTGCAGGGGCACGCAGATGTTACGCCCCCCCTGAACCTACAAGTGTGATGTTTGAAACGAGCCTGGCTGCCTGTGTTTCTGCCAAATGATTTCCAGAGCAGCGTGCAGGTGTCACTAAATGAAATAATGTCGCAGCTACGAAAATGTAGTCTTTTTATTAGATCATCTTCCTCGTTATATCAATGCTATTTAGAGCCGTGGTAATGGGACCGACTTCAAGGATTAATGCAGCGAGCTGGCAGGCAGGAGGGCTGTGTTTCCTCTTCCTGCTGCTGCTGGCTCACACACACATGCAGGGAGCAGAGATGGACACGGATCAATACATCAGAGCATGTCCAGTTTGATCCTATAATAGCCAGGCTGTGAAATACTGAAAAACGACATGCTCTCTCATTGCAAGTCAAGATCTAGGTGTTTTATTGTCTGGTGATGATTGAGTTATTTAGTTGGTTTGTTTAGATTCTGGCTGGTTGTTTCTACATGCTGTCAGATGATGTGTTTGTTTCCCTAATGTCTCCTATGCACTCCAATCAAATTCCATTAAGAAGCAGGCTGTTTTACTCATTGTCATCGTCCCATGAGAAGACCAAAACTGTATGGATCCTATCATCAAGAATGACCTGTGTGTTCGTGACCTATATATCTCGTTCATCTTTGGTCCATAAAACGCATGCTTTAGTCACTCCGTTACACTTGGTGACATATCTCTTCATTTGCATGAACTTACTGTACTTCATGTTTCCCATATATAATACTGTGCATACTCAGTGCCCCGAATATTCATAATATCCAGCTTAAAGATGTCCCTAACAAATATTACATGTGTTTGGGTTACTTTTGCTCAAACCTACAGTGCCGTTGTAAGAAAAGTATATATTTTATTATTTCTCTGCATAATTCTGACAATATGTTAAAGACTTACAGAAATAGACTTGCCACCAGCTCTTAAAGTGTAAAGAAAATCACCTTTATCCACACCACACCCAGCGCTACATGTAACACATGCTTTTACTCACTTTAACTGTGATATCAGAACGCTGTGTTCTTGCTGCAAAGACTTATATATATAATTCTGATCAATGTGAGTTTAAAGAGGAACCAAAGCATTTCTCCACTCTGTGAATACATCATCTGCCAATCCATCATTAAACCCAACTGTAGTGTTTTGCTTCTGAGCTGTGTATGAGGCATATTAATGATGACCAACATGTGGGTGAGGAACTGAAAGACTGGGTGAGGAAATGGGCCTCAGACATGCGGTTCAGATGTGACCGAGTGTGTCGGCTTCTTTGCTTGGCTTCTGCTTTTCGGGAGAATTTGTCTGACGTATTTTCGAGGGTTTTGATCTCAGCTGTGTTATGACTTGCTCTGCTGGTTGTGTGCTGCTCTGTTCTTATTTCATCAAAATGCTTGAAATGTGAACTGATTTCCTCGCACTGTATTTTCCTCAGAATATAAATTCCAAAGTTGAATTAAGGAGTTAAAGGAGGCGGATGGCAGATGTTTCCATGTAATGAGTTTCTCTGTTATCACCCTTGAAACATTGTGTGTGTGTGTGTGTGTGTGTGTGTGTGTGTCATGTGTGGGTGTGTGTGTGTCTCATGTGTGGGTGCACGGGTGTTTCATCCTGCAGCGTAATGAGGTTTTTATGGCTCTAATGTTACGCACCAGCAAGCCCAACACCATGACATGGCCAACCCTACACATGCATGGAACAATTGAAGCCAGGCAGGGTTCACAGACTGTTTACAAATGGCAGAGGACCCCCCCCCCCCCCCTCTCTCCAACTCATGCATTTAGCACACAGCTAGTGCATTGTTGTTATTCTCAAGTGGTGTGTTTCACGTCACTGTCGCACTCCTGTGCGATCGATGCTCCCCTGCCTCGCTCCTTTAGCTTGTGATTAGTCAGTAAAAAGAGAGATTAGTGGCTTGTTAGTTCAAAGCTTGAAGAGTGGGGGGGTTGGGCAGGAAGGTCTGATATTCCCCAGACGCGACCCCATTGCTGCTGATGTAATGATGCCCCCCCCCCCCCCCCAAAGCGTTTGTTTGAGATGTTAATGAACAGGCTGCACAGAGAAGCACCTGAGCTTTTTTGTTGTTGTGATACATTACATCATGGCTGGCGGCGGGAGAGGTGATGTCATACTGGGTCTCCAGCCCCCCCCCTCATTTCCTCCCACTCAGCTCCCCCAGTACTTTGACTGGAGCGGCTCCAACAAACCAGTAAGCAGTGCGCTGCTTTCTAGGCTTTGTCTGAGGGAGAGCAGCCAAGCTCTTTATATTCAGAACAACACAAAGGTCCAGCCTTAGTCGTCTGCATACATCAATATGAAATATATTTAAAAAAGCTCATTTCAGTCACTTTTGAGATTTTTTTAAACGTGACAAATTGTCATCGTAGTAGTAGGAATAGATGCTTTAATACTAAACCAATTGTTTATATTTCTTAAACTGCAAAGTATTTATTTATACTTTTGCACTAGAAGGAATTGACCTGATTTTTCCAAACCAAAAAATGACAAGAAAATAACAGCAATTTAAAAAGACAGCAGAAAATGATTGTCAACAGACAGCAAATGTTTTAGGGTGTGACACTTTGCTATGAAGCGTCAATGATGACAGCTCTAGCTGGTATTTATCAATGCATTGGTGTGTCTTGGTTGTGAAGTGAACTGCTGGTTATTGAGCCATGTGAATATGAACTGCAGCCGCTCTATTGTCTCCGTGTCTCCTTTAAACCCCCCATTGTTCCCCGTGACATCCTCATGTCTCTGTATCAGGGGACTTCACACCGGCCCTGCTGTGCATCCCACATCCAGAGTCTCAAGAGGCATGCCCTGCCACCTGAGCACACACACACACACACACACACACACACACACACACACACACACACACACACACACACACACACTATATGTATCCTTCTTGCTCTCACAAAGCAGAGATGCATGTTGTTTATTGGTTGGTGACGCTGCTGCTCTTTGCACTACAGCTGAGTGAAGGTGAAGTGGAAGTCTATTGCCACTTCTACTGTCCCTGCTCTTGTACACACTACACACACACTACACATACACTACACACACACACACGCACGCCTACCCTCCATTTTGCCATGTCTCGCTGCTTCCGTCGCCACAGCAACTGAAAGCCCTGGAGGGTGTGTAGGGGGCTGGGGTGGTGGGGGGAGGCTTGTGCTCACAGTTGCCATGGCTACACCAGCTGAGTGACAGTGACATCATTGCTGCCAGTTTGGGCTGCAACTACAACGACTATTGTCCTTATTGAACACCGTGCACCTCAGTGGTCTGGTTTATCGGCTATTCGTTCATCATATCTTCCCACAGACGAGTGTGACGTGTTCAAATGTCTTGTTTTTCCCAATAACCCAAACATATCACCTTTGCAATGGAATATTAAAAGGAAAGTAGCAAATCCTCTATTTTAGAAAGGCTGGAATCAGAGAATATGTTGCATTGGAAAAGACTGAAACGATTGAATGAGTATCATAATAGTTACAGATTATCCCTCTTTTACTCCTTTCGTCTTCTGTGTACATATTCAACTATTTCTCTCTATTATACTATACTCTCTCTCTCTGTCTTTTACTCCTCTCTCTGTCTCCCTCCGTAACTGCCTCTCCTCTTTTCTCTCTCCCCTCTAGTGTTTACATATGTTACTCCTCTTATCACATGATGCTATACTCCCTTCTTCCTGCATCTGTCTCTTACTCACTCTCTCCAGAGGAAGTGCTTCTGTCTCTGACTCCCCGCCCAGGAAATAGCTTTCCTTCACTGCGTTACTATGCCAACCGGCTGCAGCCTCGGTCTTGTGCCGAAGTGAGCGTGATAATGTCATTATACCCACACTGATGTGGCCCTCCATCCATCTCAATCTACCTGAATCTCTTCCTCCCACCTCTCTCCTGCGCGTTGTGTCTTACATTTTATTCTCATCCGCCCTTCTTTTCATCTCTCTGTCTGCACTCGCGGCACAGCCACAGTGTTTCTGCTCTTACAGCATCACTGTCTGGCAGGGAGGAGGTCCTTACTCCCCCCTCCTCCCCCCCCCCTGACACACATACACCCCCCCCCCCCCCCCACTTACAAACAAACCGCTGCCTCTAACGTTACCCGGTGGAGGCGTCTCGGTCTTCACATCATCTAATGGTGCATAAAGGCGTTCGTGTGCGCGCGTTTTTCCCCCGTGTTTTTACTTTCGGGAGAGGGAGGGGAGAACGGCGGAGAGAGCAAACGTGAGTGAAAGTGTTGTCAGCCATTTTTCTCACCTTTTCTTTTCTTTTGGCTTTATTATCGGCGCTGCTCTCCAGCTGGAGATGTGATTGTCAAGAGCGCGGAGAGAAAATCTGCCGTTGCTTGGATAAAAAAAGGATATTTTTTTCTGCTCAGAGATATTTCTGTGGGAAGCAGCGGGGAGGCTGTGTGTCTGGTGCTGCTTTGGAGAGTGTAATCAGGCCAGGGAACAGCGGATACTCCCAACACTGTCAAGCCGAGGGAGGGGGGAGGGCAGGCGGCTTGGAGGAAGATGTGGCTCCGGGGTGCTAGATTCTAGCCACATTTGTTCAGTATGAAACCATTAGCGGCAGCAGACAGCAATGGAGTCCCGAGCCAGCAAGATAAAACCCCGGTAAGTAGCCTAACGACGGCTTCGCTCCATCTTTTTTATTTTATCTTCCCCCCCCCCCCCCCCCCCCCCCTTCATTTATGACCCTCTAGATATGATTACCGGCACGGGCATCGGGTTTCTATCGAGCCTCCACAAGATGAATGAACGCCGGGCAGGCCAAGGACAGAGGCTGTTTAATACCGAGTCAAAGATGTGTGTCAGTGTGTTGAACTAGAAACGGCCGCCATGTGCTTGCTGTCATTCACGCTCGCACGCAGACACACGCACACACACTATCGATCAAATAGGCGTAGTTCATTCTCGTAAAAACTAGTTTTGTTTAGAAATGAAAACAAATACGACAACCAGGTTAATACGTGGCTAATAATCACGCTTATCATATTGTTGACGCGTGCATATTCATCATGGATAATGCTTTCTCCCTTGGCACACACACATCCAGCGGTACACATGTGTGCGTGTTTAACGACCAACGTCTGCGCCCTCGTTATGTTTTACGACGCACTCCGATGACAATATTTGATTGTAGGTCCTAAGATGAGCCCGTTAAATTAATCACACCAGGTGTCGAATATATATATGCATTGGAGAGAAATCTGTATGAGTAATATATCAGGGGGCTTTAATAGGAGGTGATGTCATGTGTGCAGCGATGAAGCTTCCCCTAAATGCAGTTACCCCACCTATTAACTCTTTTTACCTGAAAGCACTTTCATCATGCAAACATATGTGGCTTTAAAACAGAAAGTCGACAGACAGTTGATATGTTTGAGGCATATTTAGTGTTTTTAGCCTCACCAGCTGAAGTAGTCTGGTGTATTGAGGCTGCAGATGGTGGCGCTGTCCGTGGTGCTGGAGGCAGGTCCTGCAGACGGAGGGCTGAGCTGATCTGAACTTGAATGGTAAACGGATTGATCTGCTGTCAGCGCTGCTGGCATCACTCACACGTCGAGACCACACACACACCACACACACACACACACACACACACACACACACACACACACACACACACACACACACACACATACACACACACACTCAGAGGCAGGGCTGTAAAGCATCCTGATGGACGGTTGCACAGGAAAGATGATGCATGAAGAATCATCTTAATATTCCTAGGATAGTCATAGTGTTTTATGACATATCTTACCCTCTTTGTGTGTGCAGCTTTTCTCAGAGAGGCCTTCATGGGTTCCTGGTCTTCTAAGAATCTCTTTCTTAGAGGTTTCTTTTATTACAACACCGTAGAATATGCATATTTAACCATCTGATATTAACATTGTGTTTAAAGATGTTATGCATATACATTCTATTGTGATTTGTATTTGTAATATGTAGCCAAAGCTTATTACCAGGTGTGGATAGTAATATTTCCCTCTTGAGGTTGTAGGAAGGACCCCACATACAGTATGATTGTAATACTCTAGTCTTCAGTATGTGCTGTTTCATTTGGTAATACTTTCTTTAAGTTGGTCATTATTGATTTGACTGGTTTTCTAGAAAACTAGCACAAGCAATCAGCCAATGAGTAGCCACTACATACTAAAGAATATCCTAAGATACGTATCATATGGTAAAAACCTTTGACGAGGAATAGCAAAACATCACGTTTCATGAAGTAGCTTGTATGCTAATTCAACACTAGTTATATACACATTCAAATCATTTCCACAGCTTCAATATCCTGAAAGCCCGACCAACAGGCCCCTCGGAATTAGACGAAGAAAGCACATAAGCCAGCAAGTTAAAGTACATTTGATGAAACCTTGATAACGTTAGTGCAATATCAAGATGACCTCATTGTATAAAGGTCTTTCAGCATGTGTACGTTAGCTGCTGTATTCAAGGTATAACTTAATAACGCTGTCTATTATTTTAAAGGGAAAGATCTCCCTTTCCATCTGTGTCCGTTCTGCCTGGCTCTTCATAGGTTTTTTAATGTTTTTAGCATACTAATAGAGGCTTAAACAAATGTTTATTTAGCCCAGCAGGAAACCCACCATGGGTAGAGTCAATATCAGCCAGAGGATCGTATTACAGTAATAGCATCACCATAGTGGGCTCATGACCAGTGGCTGCCATATAGCGTAATTCCCCATTTGCTTATCTTTCCCCTGGAGACCTTCCATTTCCATTCTGCATTTTATCTTTACTGCAACAAGGCACACATTGACTTTCCTCTTCATAGTACACTTGATGTATTAGGTTTTTATGAACATATATTGCTTTATCTTGCATTGATGGCTTGGCCTATGATGCATATCTTTGAGCATTTAATTGAAATAGTGTACGGAAAAAGACATCAGTGCTAATGTTTTAGCTGTGCTGAGCTTGGATAACACATCAAATAGAAATGGTGACAAGGGGCAACTAACTAAGACCCTTCTCTCTGCCAATAATTTAACACAATTCTTTAGAACCATGCTAAAAACATGATTTGATATAAACACAAAGTAAACAAACACACTTTCTGGAGATTTGTCACACATCCACCAACCTTCGTTAGGCAGGAAAAGCTTACTTAAAGTACATCTGGTACAACAATTATTATAACATAGCAAGATAGCATTTAGTGGACTGCATACCCCATTGTTATTAATCATCCTCTCGTGTCTGACTGCTGGTTTCTGTGGCCCTGACTGGTGGAGCTGCCACTGGAGGGGAAAGCCCAGAGAGCATATCAGGCCCATTTCATCGGACACCCCCGCCAAAAGGGGTTTTAATCTCTTGATCCGCTGGGCTCAGGAAAGAGAGACGCTGCCACCATGGACATGGGAGATTCTGGGATGTTTCTGCTATCCTTCAGCCTTCCGACATTGGCAGATCTCCATTTCTTAACAAGTTGATAGAGTTGAACCCACAAGTATCAGCAGAGCGTCAGGCGCTTTTATCTGCTTGATTCTGGAAATCATTGTGTTATTATGTTTTGCTCAATAATTCAAACCTTGTAAACCAACAATGGAATGGTTACTCCCTTCAGTGCAAAGGTGAAGGACTTTTTCAAACATCTCAATGTTTTTTTTACACCATCCATGGTTGCTTGTCGGAGCTTGTCCAACCCCAATATTGGACAAGTAGTGCAGCAGCACAGATTCCCCCCCCAGCATATGAAGGCAGTAAAGAGATTGAGAGCCACCAAGGGCTTCCACCCAGCAATCTAGGTCATTAGGTCTACAGTGTAATTTAAGGGAGCGCCACATCTGCTCACATGTAGGCAGAGGGGAGTGTTGTGGCTCGAGCTTCCTAATCCTCCGGTGACAGCTGATTGTACGTATTTCGGCTCGCCTGCAGAGCTCGCTTCATTCGGTCGCCAGAGAGCACTGATTTCGGAGCATAGCTGTGCAGAAAGGCTGACAAGGTAGGAGCATGGTCACATGTTAATGCGATGGTTGATTGTGAGCGTATCACTCATAGATTTAAACAAAAGCGTGCTCTCCAGTTTGATCGGGGTTAATGACGCACTGAACACGCGTGTCCTTGTGCTGCAGATTGGAAAATAGTCATGACTGTGTGTCATTATTATTGTACTGGCATCCTCCTTTGCTCAGTCTCTTGCATGCCATTGGCAGCAGGTCATTGGCCCACATGCTTATAGACTGAATGGACCCTGGCTTATTTTGGCGACAGACAGATGACCTAAATGAGTGGAGAGAAAGGATTAGGTGTTTATTATCCTCTCCCTTTATCCTGCTTCCCTGCCCTCCCTTTATCTCTCCCTCTTAAAGGGGGTGGGGTTTGTCGTTCGTTTGTTTGGAGGAGGTGGGACCTTTCTGGCTGGTTGTGGAAACCAGTGGGAATATTATTATTGACATGTAGACCAAGTCGATATGGCTTCACAGTCAACTTGACCACGTCTTGTACTCTCAATAATGAGAATGTTTAATTAATTTAACCCACAGTGCACTTATAATCATTGAAAGTGCACCCACATTGTTTAAAATATGTTAATAAATTAGCTATTTTATTGACGTTGAGGTTTGTTTTTTCATTGTGCAGTAGGGTAGTCTGTATTCTTCTTTATCCACAAGGGATAACGCTGCTATGCAATACTTGTGTTATTGTCAACAAACCCAATAATGCTTTAGTAGTCCCTCTCCCAATAAAGTTGAAGCCTCAAAGCCACAGCGGGCTTACTGATGTCCAGTAATACATATAAATTGTGAGTCGTAGCTCAAACAGACTGTGATAAACCACACCATAATCTCTTTTGCTCCCGAAAGTCATCAGAAGGAAATGTGATGAGGCTTTATCACCGCAGTTACACACAGACAAAGAGATTGGTCACCCTCACACAATAATGCCCGGCCGGTAATAATAACAGGGAAGTCAGCTGGAGGCGTTCAGACAAGGAGGGGGGGGGGGAAGTGAGTGACTGACTGACTGGCCCTCCGGTCGACCATTTTGGTTAGTGCAGCGAGGCAGATAATTAAAAGTGATCGCAATCTTTGACACAGTGAAGTCACATCACACCTCAGGGCTGCAGGAGCTGCCTCTCACTCTCTGTCAGTGACACTTTGTGAGTCTTATTTTATCTTCTTCAGAAAGCTCTCCAAATATCTCGTCACACCTTCGTCCAAATCAATTCAGTGCCACTACACCTCTTCAGTTTTCTCTCTCAAAGGGAGATATCTCTACCAGCAACAACACTTTAAATTAAACCGACGAGTGCTTCAGAAGCTGTGACGTTCTCTCGCTCGAGCAGATCATGCCTCAAACCCATTGACTTGCAAATGAACTTCTCGAGATGTGTGTTCTCTCCGATCTGTTCCATTTGTCATCCAAGTGAGACTTCATAGTGTCGCCGCTGTTGAGTCTGTTTTCCCCAAAAAACGGAATATCTGAGGCAGTGTTGTTATTTACAGCGTAAGTGCATTTGGAGGCAGATGACACTGACACCCAGATGACTTTTCTTCAGCTCCGGTAGGACATTTTAAAAGCCTGGCTACTGACTGCACAATCTTTCCTGTGTCAAATCAGGATTTATTGGAGAAGAGTTCAGTATTTTCGAATGACATTTATAGTCTGGCTTTTATCTACTATCAGAGCTGGGTTAAGTTTTTGCTATCTAGAAGAAACATTTCAAATCTATAAGTCAAAATCCTTGCATACGATCCACGTTCTGAAATCAAACAGCCTGTAATATACTGTTGAACTCACTCTCTGATATCATATGATGAATGCAGCAACCCAGTTAAATCAGCCATATTTGAATTTTAGGGTGTAAAGAATTTAATATTGATGATCCGCCGCAGCCAGAAGTCGAGTGTAAAGTGGCTCTGGGCCGTATCCCTGCTGAGTATCAAATATATATATTTGTAAATAAAACATTTAGCCATGAAATATTCACATATATAGGCTCTATGAACCGGTTGACACAGTTTGATTAAATTCATAATTCACCCTGTGGCTTTCCAGTCAGATGTCATGGGCTTCATTTGACAACACTATGTTCTGCACATAAAACCACATATTTAATTCATTTAAATGACATGTTAACCATAATATTTACAGATACCACATTTCTTATATTTAATATGAGACTTTAGACAGCTTAATACTGACATTAAGTCATAATAATAATAATATTGGGTATGATTTAACCCTCCTATTGTCTTCGTTTCCCCCCCCCCCCCCCTTACTTTGGTGTTCGCGGTAAAATTTGACCGGTCCTGTTTTAACTGCTATTACATTAACACAAACACCGTTAATCATCACCAAATTTCATTTAACACCCTTTCAAACTGTACATATTATATCAGACTACTGGTATACATGAAAAACTGCAGTAAATATACAAAGAATAGATACTGAACATGTATTGCGTGTGCCAGGTGTGATCCATGTGGGGGGATGGGCACATAAGAGCGGGAAATGTGTCAAAGTCGTAAATTGGTCAGATTTGACCCGAAGACAACAGGAGGGTTAATTTAATCATTTCAATGAAGGTGGAAAAAGTACCTATAACCTCTTTAAAATGTTGATTTTACTAACTAAATATAACTGTTATATTTTGTGGATCTTGTTCTCAGTTAAGTGATAACCACTTTGTCGATAATGTGTCAGGAAATAGTTAAAAATGTCCTTGTTTTAAACAGTCATAACGCCAACATTTAATTATATAAAACAGAAAAAGTGGAAAATACTCTTGTAAAAAATATATAGTTGTCCTTTATTACTCTACATATAAATACAGTACTTCAAATAACCCTCAAACATGGTTGTTTACATTAGTTTGTTCTTCTAATCATCGTAAACCACCAGCAGGGGGTTTCTTTCTGATCTATTTGACATTGTAGGGTCTGCATAGAGAAAGTGGGTTGGCTCATGTACACTGTGGCTAATTACAGCACAGCTTTCTGTTACTTGATACACTATGAATAACTCAGAGGGGCTTCCCCATTACTGCCTCGTGCTTATTTAGGTTATGAGAGTTTCTTTAATGAGGGTATTTCATCCTTGATGTAGGCAGCGCTTCCTTTTGGTTTATATCTTCATATTAAGAAGTTCCAGTGATTACACAAGTATTAGGAGATGCAGTATGTCATTTGAATTGTTATTATCTCACTTTGACAATAAGACTTAAGTTAAGGAGACATGTTAGATGACATCTAATACATTTTGTATTCGCTCCTATTTTGTGTTAAACTTCATAAATGCTTCTGATTCTTAGTAAGTCGGATGATTTAATTAACATCTTCTTTGCTTTGATAATCAATTATATGTAGGGTTGAGCTCTTGGACTAATTGTTATTCTTTTGTTCCGTTAACATTGCATTATCACAGCTGTGGAGTAAAGACAATCTTCTCTAATATGAGTGTATTTTCTAATTATAATTAAAGGGACAATATTAGTAGGAGTCTGTGTATAAACCCAAGGCAAAAAATACAATATAATCTTTAATCAAAATGACTCTTTGTCCACTTTCAAATGAGTAATAAACGAAGGGAAATATAATAACTTCCATGTAGTACCTATATATCTTCACACAAAATGAAGGTCGCTGAGTGTCTCTCTACTTGGCTAGCATCCAGCGCAAGTGTTAGCGCGAGTCCCCAGCGGTGGCTGCAGAGCTGGCTGATACTGACCATCTGTGTGTATGTTGTGTGTGTGTGTGTGTGTGTGTGTGTGTGTGTGTGTATACATGTACGTGCAGCTCCCCGCAGACTTCAGCAGACTTCACCTGGCCGACGGCTTGCACCCACAGGTGACCCGCGTGTCCTCCAGCCACTCAGGATGTAGTATCACCAGCGACTCTGGAAGCAGCAGCCTGTCAGACATTTATCAGGTAAGGACGCCCCCCCCATTGGGGCTGGATCCCCAGGTTGGACCCCCCCATGGATAAATAGTGCAGTAGGTGTTGACTCATGTCTGTAGAGTAAAAATTAATCCTCTGTCAACAACGGTTTGGCTTAGCTTAGGTTATCTGAGATACATCAACATTTAACATTACAAATTAAACCAACTAAATATAGCTTGCTTATAAATTAGCTGTAGTGCTGCTAATATGACATTTTGTTAGCATTGCACTGAACCCTTTCCAGTCTTTGTGCTAATGCTAAGCTAACACGCTACTAGCTTTAGATTTCTATCATAAAATATGTATTATATATATTTACACAGACACTAACTAAGCCACGTTACCAAGGACATTAAATAAAAACACTGATGTTTCTAACCTTATTTTTGTGGATAAATTAAAGGGGACCTATCATGCAAAATGCACTTTTGTACGTCTTTTATATATGAAAATGTGTCCCCGGTGTGTCAGGGAACTCACCAAGTGTCAGAAAACACAACCCTCTCTCTTTTCCTCCGTTTCCAAATCTCTCAAAACGGGGCAGCAACGGAGCTGATCCAGATTTGAATTTTCCAGACGTCAGAAAAGGGGTGCTCCGCCTATATGGGCAACTCTCCACCTATCAGGGGAATGAGAGACCGCTCGAAAGCGCTGGAGACGCTGTAGTACATATGCCAGGCCTGTAAGTGGCGCTGTAGTCTGCCACAAAAGCAGAATCAGCCCTTGCAAAAACAGGAAAAGAGCAAATAGAGCGAAATGAGGCATGGCTAAAATGCATGATCTGTTTGGTATTTTGAAAAAAAAACTTCACAGACATGTTTTATATTGGTATGGCCCTACAATATATGTTTCAATTATAGCATGATAGGTCCACTTTAAGTAAGAAGGTTGAACTAAAGCCCAGCTCATATTATTCCAAGATGGTGAGACTCTCCTTGCTGAAATGACAAACATACCTCTGGGAACACAGGTCAGTCTCATTAAGTAGGACACAAACATTCTGGAAAGAAAATAAACGCTTGGCAGACTCTCTGAGACACTAATAGGGACGTTGTCACTTCTCAACGGTGGTCCCGCCTCCATCCGCCTCCAGCTCTGCTCTCAGCATCTCAAAGCAGAAAGACAGCCCTCCCAGGGAGATGAGACACACCATCTTGTGTTCTAAGGAGCTTTTAATAAATAGTTTAAGTGAATAAATAAGAAGATGTACACATATTTGAGCAACCTTGCCCTTTCCTCAGGTGGTTAATAAGACCAAATAACGTGCCCCAAACCCTGCGAATAATCCTCTTAACACACACAGTGTGCACCTATTGGCTCGTCAAGCTGTCACCTGCTGTGCTCCTATTTGTGTGACAGGGGCGGCAGTCAGAGTCACTTTGGTGTGTGTGTGTGTGTGTGTGTGTGTGTGTGTGTGTGTGGTGTGGTGTGTGTGTGTGTGTGTGTGTGGGTGTGTGTTGTGTGTGTGTGTGTGTGTGTGTGTGTGTGTGTGTGTGTGTGTGTGTGTGTGTGTGTGTGTGTGTGTGTGTGTGTGTGTGTGTGTGTGTGTGTGTGTGTGTGTGTGTGTGTGTGTGTGTGTGTGTGTGTGTGTGTGTGTGTGTGTGTGTGTGTGGCTCTTCTGTGTATGCGTGTGTGGCTCTTCTGTGTATGCGTGTGTGGCTCTTCTGTGTATGCGTGTGTGGCTCTTCTGTGTATGCGTGTGTGGCTCTTCTGTGTATGCGTGTGTGGCTCTTCTGTGTATGCGTGTGTGGCTCTTTTGTGTATGCGTGTGTGGCTCTTCTGTCCTCGCTCTGTGATCCCGCTCTTACAGCCATCTGCTCAGTGTGTCTCTTGATTTCACTTTCTCTGAAACACACTGTGGTTTCCTTCCTAGTCTCTCAACCCTCCTTCACTGGATCCCCACTCTAACAGCCTTTAATCTACCTGTAGCAGCACCGGCTCTCTCTCTCTCTCTCTCTCTCTCTCTCTCTCTCTCTCTCTCTCTCTCTCTCTCTCTCTCTCTCTCTCTCTCTCTCTCTCTCTCTCTCTCTCTCTCTCTCAGTGCTATGTATACCCCGACACCTTGCGCGAACACCTTGCCTTAACTTGTGTGTCAATCTCAATGTCATTATCGCTCCTTCTCTTGTGATCAAGCTCCTCAGCGTGGCTCACTGGTGGCTTACTGTGTGCTTTGGCTACAACTGTCGTACCTATTAAAGGATCGGTATGCAAGTGTCTTTGAATGGTTTGAGTGATTTCAGAGGTGTTTCAAAAGGACGCATAACGTTTGCTGGCGTGATAATCCCACATTTGAGGATTTGCAGTATGACTTGGTCTTTTCATTTTAGTAAACTGGATTTATTTTTGGCTGGTAACTAAATCAAACAATCATTTAAAATATATTCATTTAGTTTATTTTTGCTTACGACCTTGTCACTCTTGTTGTATTGCTGTGTCTGTGGGCTATGATACATAATGTTTCCATTTCCCTCTCCTTTGAATCATCTCCTGCCCTCTCTGATTGATCTTGCTTGCAGTTGCTGCAGCACTACTTCTGTAATGAGGATGAAGACATTAAATAAAGTTTGTTTTATATCGTTATTCTTTTACTTTTATCAGTCAGGATTCAGGGCTTCTTCTCACGATCCCCCTCCCTAACTTTTAGACTACTAATAATCAGCCCACCCAATCTATATGCCTGAACATTAAGAATGTAGAAAAGGATTTGCGTTACTCTTACTGTCCTGTGTGTGGTCTTCACTGTTTTCTGAACAAACAGAGCCCTTGTCTTTTCACTTGAGACCACAAGGAGTTGACGGCACAAATAATGACGCGGTTATGTTTGAATTTTGGAGTTAGTGTGCATATAGGTGAGGCAGATTATTAATGAGGAGCATTACATAGTTTAACCACCAGTCCCCACAGCTGCTCTAATCTCCACAACTCTCTCTCGTCACTGACAACATGGCGCTCTGTTTTGCATCTGAATAAATCATGAAGTTGGTCCTTCAGAAGGACTTTGTAAGCATTGATCCAAGAATAGCCCTGATGAAATATTAACAACACCTGACTTGCACACTGTCTTGTAATGCCTACTGCACATTCATGGATGTGTGATGCATATCTGACACGAGAACGAGGCAGTGCACAGATACAACACCTGCATTTAAATGAAGCCCGCGTGTTATAGTTGATACTGTTTAGAAGGAAAATACAAAACCTCATGTCAGTTTCCTATTAAACTGGCTTCAGATAACAAGTGTGGTGAACCTGTACAGTGTCCTCTGTCCGTCTGTGGAAAATGGGACATGAATATGTAACTCTCTGTAGTTTTGGGACAAAGGATGCTCAGGGAATACTATTCAAATTTATGTAAGAGGTCCCTCCATGTTCACATCTTTGAAGTCAGTGTTTATCCCAGCCATTTTAACACTATTTCACTGCATCCACTTATTATATTTTGAGATAAGACGCGATGCTTGTATTGTATACTTACTTATTCTGTGATCTTTGGCTCCACCCATCAGGGCGTGTGCAGCGGTGACGCCCCGATGGCCACTCAGACATTGGCGTGAATCATTGATGAGCCTTTTGCACATGGCGTTTGAGGGGAAATCATGTAGGGGTTTCTGTGAAGGACCTGGACTCTGCGCTCAATTAAAAGCAGGCTGCCAGACTGGGAGGTGAAGATGCGTCTGGCTCTGGGATTTTGCGGACAGTTTGCAAAGGCAACATTTTCTTCTCTTTCTGTTAAGAAGCTTGACGTTGGGCGTTATATTCAGGTAAGAAGGTGTTGCCCTGTGGCGGTGCAGCACGACTGATGCTTTGTTGTACTTCCTTCAACCGCTTTGGTGAATGCCGTGTTGCAGGAACCAGGCGATACGGCCCTTCTGTCCTTTAAAGAAATAGTTCCTTTGATGATTGCAGAGGGACTCGGTTAGTATCACTCCTGCACAAGTCATTTCTTTCGCTCCTCATCCCGGTTAATTGTCCTCATCTCCGCACACATTTCATCTTGTGCTTTCAAAGAACAGGATGTGACTTCGAGGCAGGCTGTGGAGTTTGCTGAGGGGAGCGAGAGGAGAGGAAAGTTGGGAGATAATGAGCTTGTTACTATGCATAGCACACTTTGTGTATGTGTGCAGTGTTGACGCCTGTCTTTCTCTCTCACTGTAGTACTGAACACGTCTAATAACTGGGTCAAATCAGAACAGATTTACAGAGGGTCTTTTTTTATTTATGCTATCTGTTGGAAGTGTTACAGCAGATGTGTGTACTGTATAATGATTTCAGCAATGTGTGTTTGCATATGAGATCTCAGTTTCTTTGTCGTTCTAAAACTGAGTTGTTGTTTTTGGCTGTTTACATGTGTTTTCTCTGAAATGAACACGAGTTGTCTCACTGGCTTACTCAGAAACTCCCATTACTATATTCACTTTCCAGTCTGACAATCTGAAGCATTGTTTGTCTGAGCATTGTTTGCTTCAGTGACTCGCTCCAAGCCGTGGCTACAGGTTGACGTCTGATCTTTGCTGATATGTGTATCGACTGTTGATGTTGAATGGAAAAAGTAATCCCTCACCTTGATGAACTTTGATCTCAGATGTCTGACTCCTTTCTTCTGTGTTTGCTGTTTCTAGGCCACAGAAAACGAACAAGGCGACATGGACCTCAGCGGCTTGCCAGAGACCGCTGTGGACTCCGAGGAAGACGACGATGAGGAGGACATCGAGCGAGCGTCGGACCCCCTCATGAGCAGGGACATCGTGCGGGACTGTCTGGAGAAAGACCCCATGGACAGAACTGACGATGACATAGGTGAGCACCTGGGAAGTGTTTATATGAGGCTTTCTAGTAGCACTGTAGTTAGTTTGCCATGCGGCGTTTCCTTTCAAAATACCCAATCTATTTATTAGGCATGCCTGAAAACGTGTTTTTTAAAGATATCTGCACCGGCGGTGTTCCTCCCAGCTGGGACAGTTCTCCTTGTCCCAATTTGAGATGAATTCAGCGCAGTGTAAAAGCCACACCCTCCTCCTTTTTTCTTTTAATCGGTCACCATAAATCTCCATTTCTCTGAAGCCTGTTTCGCTCTCATTTGCGATGTACGCTTTCAAATCATTTTGAAAGCCTCATCAAGCCTGCAGTATCATATCCCTTAAAGCTATGACTCAACTCCAATGATAGTGATAGGAAAACAAGCTCACACTGTCAGGGCTTAGCTACAGATGTGGACTGGGGGAGGATGATGCTCAGAGTGCCAACCGTTCTCCCCCCCTCCCTCCCGCTGATCCCCCCGCGGTACACCCCTCCCTTCGCCGCCAGGCTTTTCTAGGTCACTCCGGCACATCCTCTCGCCTCACCTCTCCCAGCACATTAAAGTTTCAGAGCATCCGCAGCTTCACACACAAGGCTGTTGCCATGCCAAGCACAGGTCAGCCAGAACGCCAGACGGCTGCTTTGGTTAGTAGAAGAAGAGAAAGGGGTATTTTCCTACTTTAGACCCCAATGTAGGGTGCTGCAGAATGTCTCGCGCCCTACATTATATATATAACATATAGCTTTTTCCTCGGCGACACACCCAGTGAAATACCGACTTAATGCTCTTCACCGAAATACCCAACATTCTTTCTTACTTTCTAACCGTGCACATACAGTACAGAAGTTTTGGTTTGATGTGCCGTGCCTGCTTTGAAATATGTGCCACCGCTCCAGTACAAAGCACAGGATAAATAATTGAGTATATGCAGCTTGAAACAATGGATACAACGTTTGAGAAGAAAGAAATGAACAGCAACTTGTCTTTTGGGATGCGCCCTTTGTTCCACAAATCTCACTGTGACAGTTTTCATTAAAATAACTTTCTGCTGAGAGAACATGTCACTGTGAAAACTGCTCACTGTGAAATCCACGGATTATCCCGAGTAACGAGTATGTGAATAATTGATTCACCGAGTCAGCAAAAACGACAGACATTGCATGTGAAGCTTTCTTTGTCATAATCAATAGTGAACCAAATACATCGTTTGTAGGTCAAATAAAACACGATATTGGTGGTTGTTTTTCAAGTTGTTTCTGATTGAATAAGTGAAGACAAAAGCAGTTACTGAGACCATCAGAAATCCTTCATATGTCCTGCAGCAGGGACATTTAATAGCATATCAGCAGCAAATATACAGTGTAGATAAAAGGAAATTAAAGTTGAGACCTATATACAGATAATGAATAACTGCATTTGCAACCTTAAGCATATGTATTTCAATGCTGCAAAGTAAATGACATCTGCATGGTTACTTCCTGGAGAATGATAAAATACCTTTTTGATATAAATATAATACATAATTGAAATCACTGTGAATGAAAATGAAGGAATGTAAAGCTGTTGATTTGTACTGTTTTGTTATGAGCTAATGAAACAAATATGCAGTAACAAAACTGTCCATGTGTTTTTGACAGCGAGTCACCTTTGTCTCACACAAGCCTTTTCCAACTCCAAAGTAACTGAGAAGTTTGGTTTGGTGAGCTGTTCCTTTAAACTTCATCAAATCAGTGACTTGCAGTGGAAGTGTACACTGCAGCAGTGAACTTAATACACACACACAGAGGTCATTGAGTGAGGAGTCAGCGATTCTTCCTGGCTTGCCTTGAAAGTGTATATCAATGGGATTGATATTTGGTTTTATGTGCTCCAGATAATGATTCCTCCGTTGGCTTTCACTGTAGTGATTATCCGTGTTGATGCTCGTGCCTTCTTGGCTCACACTGAGGGCTGCCTGTGCTCTTTCTCTCCTCTGTGTATTAAGACTCTTATTATTTCTCATCGTGCTTCACTTCCTCTGTGTCTCTCCTCTGTGCAGAGCAATTACTGGAGTTCATGCATCAGCTGCCAGCGTTCGCCAACATGACGATGTCAGTGAGGAGGGAGCTGTGCGCCGTCATGGTGTTCGCTGTGGTGGAGCGCGCCGGCACCATCGTTCTCAATGATGGAGAGGAGGTGTGTGTTGGTGCATGCACACATAAGCTAGGGCTGCTCAATTAATCGTATTTTAATCTCAATTAGGATTATGGCTCGCAATGATTACGAAAACAACGTAATCGAAA
Source organism: Harpagifer antarcticus (assembly GCA_902827135.1). Lineage (NCBI taxonomy): Eukaryota > Metazoa > Chordata > Actinopteri > Perciformes > Harpagiferidae > Harpagifer > Harpagifer antarcticus. The sequence continues at coordinate 2,270,794 of CADEHL010001271.1, read as the reverse complement.
TAAAACCATTATTTTTTTATTATTATTATTACTTTTTTTTTTGTATTGGTTTTTCAGTTGTATTGTACTTAAAGTGCGGGTAATAAACTATTAAAAATATAGTGTTCAAATTTTGTTTCTCCAATAAATGGATGTTTTCAAAGTAAATGGATAATCGTTTTTAATAATCGTGATATCAATTATTGACTCAATTATTCGAGATTATGATGTTAATCGAGCAGCCCTAACATAAGCCCTGTCTTGAGTTATCTATATATATGTGTTCGTGTCTCTCCGGTAACTGAACCCTAGTCTCACCCCTTCACGCCAGCAAATCGTTCATCTTCCATTTAATCTGCTCTATTAAATGTGAATGCTTGACAACCCGCACTGTAGTGCCAGGCCTGACGTAGAGTCCCTCAGGCGACTAAAGCAGGCACCACTTATTCTCTCTCGGTCTGGTCGAGACACGACAGGAATTTCATTCAAGACGATTTGGCTTTTTTTTTTCTTTCTATGATGCACTCAACAATAGAGAGCAGACCTTTCCTTTAAAGCTACTTCAGTAAATGTCCAGTCACAGAGAATGCAGGGTTCAGCGAGCATGTTGTTGCTGTCGGGGGGGAAAGAGGGGAATCTGTGAAATGTCAGCTATTCAGGAATTCCTCAAAACATCCTTATTTTATATTATACTCAAAAGGATAAGAAATTAGATATTTATCCACTTCAATCAAGCGCATGTTACCTGTAACCAGAGGTGGACCAAGTACTCAAATATTTTACTAAAGTCAAAATAGTAATACCCTATTTCAGAAATACTCTGCCACATGTAAAATGCCTGGATTCAAAATGTTACTAAAGTGAAAGTACAAGCTTCAAAATATACATTAAGTACAATTATTAAAAATATCCTTTTCCGAATATTTATACTATATCACTTGAATATAAAGATAGAGCGGTCTCTAACCATTTTTAAAAAGTAATGAGTAAATTATGTTGTCAAATATATAATAAAAAGTACAATATGTGCCTCTTAATTGTAGTTGAGTAGAAGTATAACCAATCAGAGACTGGAAATTATGAATTTAAAGTACCTTAAAATTGTACTTTAAGTAAAGTATAGAGTATATGTAATAGTTATAGTTCATAGCCGTGCTTCTTCATATTCTAGTGGTGTTTTGCAGGACCGCTCTAAACAATCCCTGTTTTTCTGTATCACTCTAAGGGAAGTAAAAACCATCTGTCCCGTTCTAGTTAGTGCATCTGGTTCTTTGTGATAAATAACTCTGACTCGTTAAGTGACACCAGCTGTTGGGAATAACACTGAACTGATCTGTCCGTTACGTTTAGTTTCTTCCTTTTTGTTCTTTGTTCTAATATAATGTTGTGTTTGTGCTCCAGCTGGACTCGTGGTCGGTGATCCTGAACGGCTCGGTGGAGGTGACGTACCCCGAGGGCCGCACAGAGATCCTGTGTATGGGGAACAGCTTCGGGGTGTCACCCACCATGGAGAAGGAGTACATGAAGGGCGTGATGAAGACCAAGGTGGACGACTGCCAGGTAGGAGCGTAACGATCCTGCACGGTACCACACAGTTAGAAAGTCCATTTCACCTGCATCTCAGTGGGCAAAGTCTCATATCTAATGATATTAAATCCCACTGTGATCCAGTGTATGCAGACAATGCTATTGTAAGTAGCGTTGGGCGAGGGCTTCCCCTTAAATGTGAGCAACAACCATTTTGAAATAGAATATCTAAAGAGCAAGATCACGTTATTGGCATCATGTGTTCAATGGGAAAACAGTGCTGAGTAGTAAAAGTACACACACTGATATGTCCGTTTAATCGTCAGGAGATGAACTCAGTGGTTGGGATTAGAAAGTGTTTCATCCCAATCAGCAAAAGCCATTGTTTTCATAATTCATCAATCGTTTAGTTGCTATGTAGAATACTTTCGTAATCTATCGGTTGTCATTTTCCATTAATGAAGATGTTGTTTCAGTAATATACATGTTTAAACTATACAATATGTTTAATCCCGTCTCTAACTCTGTGTTGTATCACTCTGCTCCAGTTTGTGTGCATAGCCCAGCAGGACTACTGCTGCATCCTCAACCAGGTGGAGAAGAACATGCAGAAGGTGGAGGAGGAAGGGGAGATCGTCATGGTGAAGGAGCACCGCGAGCTGGACCGAACCGGCACCAGGAAAGGACACATCGTCATCAAGGTAACGCTTCAAGGCTCAGCAAATTCACATTTTCCATTTAAAATTGGAGTGTCACTCAACAGCCAACCAAATAATGACAGCTAGATATTCTAACCGATACGTACTCGGCAATTTGCTTGAAAGATTGTTTTTTAAAGAACACATATTTATTTTTTGTTTTGTAATCATCAACTGCTCCGATAAATACATTTGCAATAAATTACTTATTGACTTTTTTTACATTGTTTACTGCCTTGAACGTATTGTTCTTGTATTTGTATGGTAATGTTGTTTTGTTTTGTAAGCATACTGTTCATTGTATCATAGGTCCAATTTATAGTCATTTATATATTATATATTAAAAGTGTTAGCTTGTATTATCAAAATGATACTTATATGTGTGATTGCACCATCTGGAATACCGCTGTACTCTGTGTAGTGACAATAAAAGGAATCTAAAGAAATAAAACCATTATTTTGAACCTCAGGGCACATCGGAGCGTCTCACCATGCACCTGGTGGAGGAACACTCAGTAGTGGACCCCACCTACATCGAGGACTTCCTGTTGACCTACAGGACCTTCCTCTCCAGCCCCATGGTCGTGGGCAGGAAGCTCCTGGAGTGGTTCCACGACCCCAGCCTCAGGGACAAGGTACGGGAGATAATCTTCATGAACTGAGGACATAACTCAAATATTAATGATTAATAGAATATCTGATGTATATCCTGAAAAAACACACATTGAGTAATTGATAGCTTGTACTCCGGCACACATTAGCAAAGATGTTCCATGAACCATAAACATTTTAGGTCCAGATGTTAACTATATAATGCATGAACTATCAATCCACCAGTAAACAGTTTATTGACCCGTGCTGATCATGTGATCCCTCCAGGTTACACGGGTAGTCTTGCTGTGGGTAAACAATCACTTCAATGACTTTGAGGGTGACCTTGCCATGACTCAATTTCTGGAAGAGTTTGAAAACAATCTGGAGAAAGAAGTAAGTATAAAAAATCTACACATTAATTACTCAATAACTGTACTTCAAATATGCCATGTATTGCACTTCCTTACATATGTGTCCTCTCTGTCTTCCAGAAAATGTGTGGGCACCTCAGACTGTTAAACATAGCGTGTGCTGCTAAAGCCAAGCCGCGGCTGGTGACGCTGACCAAGCCGTCCAGGGACTCTCCGCTGGCCTTCACCCTCCTGGGAGGTCAGGAGAAAGGTTTCCGCGTCTTCATCGATGCCGTGGAGCCCGGGAGCAAGGCAGCAGAAGTTGGCCTTAAGCGTGGAGATCAGGTAGGATATTTTTCACATAGAAACCTTCCTTCTGCTGTGAGAAAGTGTCTGAAGTGTCCTCAAATATTTTACTCTAGGGAGGAAAAGTGCACATAGCCTTTAAGTTATACACTTTTTGGCTTCAAGCTACATTTGAGAGCAACATTCACTCCTGTCACACAGACCAGCACTTGAATAGAGCATTTTTCTGGTGTTCAAAATTCATTTGTTGTTGTGAAATTGGTTTTACATTTTGCTATAACTACCATTAAAAGTTTTTTTTTCAAAAGTTGCCAGTAGCTGCAGGCTTTGGCTTTCTTCTCGCAACTTTACTGCTCAAACATTTTCACACTCTGCAGTCCTCAGGGCTTTAAGCAAAGTCCCTTAATCCTTGAAACCATCTTGAGAGTGTCTGGATGCGAGCTAAGCCCTCTTGACTCCAAACATCCTCTGCAGCTGTTTCCCCAAAAGGAAGCGGAGAAGCTGGCATCTTTTAGAAGCATTCACTCTCTCACACACACCTTTTTACCAGCTTCTCTTACAATCATCATACATTCAGAACCTGTCACTGCAGAGCTGTGGTATTAGTCCCATTTGTTTCATCATCGTGCTATAAGCAGAAGTCTCCTAAGTAGTGAGAGTGTCGCTAATCGCCGCTGATCCCAGACGTTTTGGTCTAATAAGTCACTGCTTACCGGCGTCACAGCGGCAGAGGATGGTCTCTGCGTGTGTTACGGTCAAAAGTGACTTCCACTTCCACTAAAAAGGAAGCGGCAGAGGCTGGTTAGCATATTGTGTTAAAATGCAAATATCCGGCCTATTAAGAGGGCAAGCTGTGAAGACAATCTGAAGGAGACATGGCTCAGATTAATGTCTTAAAACATGTGTTGGACTAAATGTCATGATGTAGAACATGTCAGAGGTTTTCTTCTTTGTGCGCTGAATAAATGATGTGGTTCAGAGATCACCTGGAACATTAACATTAGTGCAAGGCTTAACACTTTCTGCCCTGATCCAATGTGGCATGCAGTTATTCACAATGAGGTAGCCTTGGTAGATTTGGTATCGTTGTAATTCCAGAGTAAAAAGTTGTATTCTGCCAATTGTTTGCTAAAATGCACCGGGTTTATTGCTTCCTTCTTCCTCCTGCAGATCTTGGAGGTGAACGGGCAGAACTTCGAGAACGTGCAGCTCAACAAAGCCAACGAGATTCTGAAGAACAACACACATTTGTCCATAACTGTGAAAACAAACCTTTTAGGTAAAGTTGCATCACATAGTTGATGTGGAAATGTGAAGGGTGGCACGATATTCAAACCTGTTTCTCCTTTAAAATGCTAATTTATTTTTGAATATTCATGTGTCATTGAAGGCCCGTCTCTCATGCACTTGGGCATGAGTTTTGCTAAAACTATATTTTATTTGACTAGTGAAAAGGAAACATACACATTTAGATTCTGATTTGACAACACTTGCATCTGCGGACTTCTCGTGAATTCAGTTGTGATAACCGGTACATAAATGTGACCTGTAAGCTTTGCAAGTAGATATTGCTCAGTTGTATGATGTCACAAAAAGCATTCGGAACTAGTGTATTAAATGTCCGGCAGTGGCTCAGTCAGTAGGGGCTTGGACTGGGAGCTGTAGGGTCGCCGGTTCAAGTCCGGAGTGTGGACTGCTACTTGGAGAGGTTTCAGTTCACCTCCTGCCCTGCCGTGGTGCCCTTGAGCAAGGCACTGGACACCTACCTTCACCCCCCTCCCATTGCTCCCCGGGCGCTGTGCAATAGCTGCCCACTGCTCCTAGTACTAGACTCCTGGTACTAGGAGGGGTTAAATGCAGAGAACACATTTCACTGTGTGCATGTGTGACCATTAACGAGGGTTTCATTCCTCCCAATTCTATTCTATTAAATCAATGAGAGCCATTTCAACCAAGAGAAAGGATCCTAATAATTACAGAAGAGACATACGTGCTTTGAAAGCTAAAATAAAGAGACTGGGTTAATTGTGTCCATACTTATAAATCAGAATACCTTTATTAGTCCCACAGAGGGGACATTTACATTGTTACAGCAGAAGAGAGCTTAATGTTACCTAAGTAGCATGCACACAAAAAGAAATATTAAAGATAAAAATTAATTATAATAAAAGAAGTTACACAATTTCCAAAAAACACATCCTGTAACAGTTCTGAGGATCTAGCAGCCAGGTATATATTGCACAGTTATTAACGGCATATATATATATTGCACATAGTTCGTGTTTAACAACAAGGAGCGTTATAGCTTTACAGTGTTTATTCCGTTACTAATTCTGAATACGTTCTCTTACTAATCATTTGTCTCCTCTCTCTCTCTGTCCAGTTTTTAAAGATCTGCTCACCAGGCCAGAACACGACCATGATCTGGACGGTGAGGAGGAACACGAGAGAAAGAACGGAGCGCCCCACCTCCCAAAGATCGGAGACATCAAGAAGGCGAGCCGTTACTCCATCCCCGACCTGGCGGTGGACGTGGAGCAGGTGATGGGCCTGGAGAAGGTCAGCAAGAAGGCCAAGTCCAACTCTGTGGGAGGACGCAACAAGCTGAAGAAGATCTTCGACAAAACACTCACCAGCATCCTGCCGCCTAAACCATACAAGTAATTACACTGGCACACAGATCTGTGATGGTTCTCTATCCAAAGAGCTGAAGGCATGAGAGAGAAAGATAGGATGTTCCTGTGTTCCGGTTGAGGTTTTGATTAATACAATGGTGTGCAGACGAAGCAGTGATCCATACACCCCCATCTGATTGAGACTAATTGGGCTGTTTGTCTCCACTTTCCTAAATTGTTAAAGATCAGGAAAAGTTGTCCTTTTCTCCCGACATTGCACCACGCTGCTCGGATTGATTTCTGCCAAGCGAATGTACAATCATCAATCCCCTGCTGAGCTGAGTCAGACGGATCTCGATGCTTCTGATCTCGTGTTCAGTGTAGTTTTCAAAGAAATATGTAACAATCATTTCCCTGATGAAACGTGGGGCTTATGCTATGAGTTAGCGCCATAGCTCCTTTTCCCTGAAGCTTAATAGACCTTATTTTATGTTTTATAAAAATGTCACGGCAATATTTTTTCTAGTGAAGCGAGGCGCCCTCACTCTTAAATGCTGCCGGAAAACCTGCATATTTTTTACTTTTTTATTTGACATAATTTAAGTGCTGACACCAGATCAGCCCACAGCTGACAGTGACAGAAGAATGGATGAATACTAATGTGATATAACTGAGAAAGAATGGATAATATATTAGTAAAAACTAAGTTGTTAAAGTTAAGTTTAGCCAATACTGAGTTGTTGTAACTATTCTTGGGGAAAGTGGGATTCTCATACTGTTTTCTTTAATGATCTAGCACCAGGTTTAGCTCTAAGATCAACCCTAACTCTATTTATATTTATTGACCAAAATATGACCATAAACTAGTAAAAATCTAACTTTTTTTACCTGCAGAATTTACTAGTCTATGGGTCCACAGCAACCAACACAAATATCGCCCCCTGCCTTTTGTTGACAGTACTGATACCTCTCCCCTCTTGTTTCCATAGTGACGTTTGCGTGGGCCAATCGCAGGACGACAGCATCGTGGGGATGAAGCAGTCCAAACAGATCGCACTGCCAGCTCTGCCCGTCAGCGGAAACCTCTCGTCGTCAAACCCCGACCTGCTGCAGTCTCACCACCGCATCCTCGACTTCAACAACCAGCCTGGTGAGGGCTAACTCCTGCTCTGTGGATATAATGTGCAGTGTGTGGTCAAAAAACATTTTGTTATTCAAACACTTCATCATAAGAAAATAAGATCTTAAAACGATCATTATCTCATTCATTAAACGTTTTTCTTACGGCTTATTTGAATTAGCAGCAGGGGAAACATACTCAAACATTTAATGGGTTACTTTAAAAAATAATAAATAAATATAAAAAACTTTTCCTGGGGACAGTGGGTTTCTCATCAAGCCGCTATTTTAAGTTCAGGTTAATCTCACACATTGATATTTCTGTTCATTGACCCAGACATGTACCCTTAGTTCAAATCATCCAGCATTAGGTGTAACATGAGAAGATCTTAACATAATGACTATGTTCTGCTGTTCTGGCTAATTTCAGTTAGGAGCTTTGGAAACGTTCCCTTACATTTAATGGGCTTTACATTAATAGAATATACATATAGTACCTATACTTGTATCCCCTTAACCTCCTGCTCATCACATGTTCTTTCTGTTCCTCCAGTCCCAGTCATACCGAGTGAGTATTTCCCTGTGTTGCCGCTTCTTTGTCAACTCCTTAATGTCAAATTCCATACAATTTACACGGCACATAATTATGGTTTTCCCTTTAAATACTTTGGAGATTTTGGGTCCTGTGATTGGTGGTGGTTGTGCTTCTGATCAAACTAATGAATTACAGATAATAAGGTTTGCGGGTGACATCCAAAAGATGGATGCTGGTGATGGATGCTTGCTCAAAGAGAATTCTTGGAAGATGGAATGACTGTTTATTCATCTTAGGAAACAAAGAAGAAATTGCTTAAGAAGTTCATACCTCTCAGTCAAAACCACTCTAATAAGTGAGCATCTATCCTCATTATGTATTCTTGTCACCCTCAGATATGTCGGACCAGGTGTTGCGAGTCTTCAAGGCGGACCAGCAGTCCCGGTACATCATGATCGGGAAGGACACCACGGCGAAGGAGGTGGTGGCTCAGGCCATCAGGGAGTTCGCTCTGACAGCAGCTCCTGAAGCGTACTCGCTGTGTGAAGTGTCCGTCACTCCGGAGGGCGTCATCAAACAGAGGAGGCTACCTGACCAGCTCTCCAAACTGGCCGACAGGATTCAACTGAGCGGCAGGTAAATAAATCTGAAACCGGATCAAATGTGAAATTCTATATCTGTCGCACAGCAGGAACATTCACAGCGTTACAGCAAAGGGGACAGGAAGAGTAAATTACGATATCAAACAAAGTGGCAAGCACACGTTAATAGAATCAAAAGAGTACGCACCAGGTAGAATACATGTGCTAAGGTCTATATTATAGTCAGGAATATTGTTTTCCTTCTTCCTTATTCTAATTCCTTATATAAATGTTGATTTTTTTAAACAAAATGGTTTGCTTTTCTGTCCAGGACTCTTTCTCAACATATTATTTTAACTCCTAGACTATTCTGGTTAGCTAAAGTTCAAATAAAGATGGGAAAAAGCTGCAATTCACAATTATTTTCTTAACCAACAAACCTCAATTGATAACGTATTCAATAAAGTGCCAGTAACAGCAATCACATTGTTCAGGGACACAAAGTAGACGGCTCTAAAGTGTTTGATTTGTTCGGCAAACACTTAAATAAAAAAATGTCTAGTTAAGCATGACATAAAATAGAGAAAATAAGTACATTCTTACGTTAGAATAGCTAAACTAGCAAGGATTTGGCCATTAAGTGATTCATCTGTTATAGAATGAGTTATTTTTCAGTTATATGATTTTCTGATTTATGGAGTGATAAAAAGAGATATGCAAAATCCCTTCTGTAAAAACTTTAGATTCTAATATGACTACAAAATGAAACAAGAATGTTGAACCTGACTTTATCCAATGTTCAGGTTCCTGAAATGTATTAAAATATGCGAGTATTTAATTAGATAATGGCTCATTTGCAAATGTAAACATGCTATTTCAGAAAACTTGTAATACGAAAAACTATTGTCTTAATGTAAGTAATTAACTGGAGAAATGTCTTGCTGATGTCTTTAAGTTAAAAAATTACCCTATTCACCTGTAGTGTCTCGTCTTAAAGAAAGGAAATATAAACCACACCTTTCCTCTCTCACCAGATACTACCTGAAGAGCAACATGGAGACGGAGACGTTGTGTTCGGACGACGACGCTCAGGATCTCCTGCGGGAGGGCCAGATCTCTCTGCTGCAGCTCAGCACGGTCGAGGTGTCCACGCAGCTCTCCATGAGGGCCTTCGAGCTGTTCTGCGCCATCGAGCCCACCGAGTACATCGACGACCTCTACAAGCTGCGCTCCAAGACGGGCTCGTTCAGCCTGAAGCGCTTCGAGGAGGCCATCAACCACGAGACCTTCTGGGTGGCCACGGAGGTGACTCGCGAACCCAACCAGCTGAAGAGGATGAAGAACGTGAAGCACTTCATCAAGATCGCCCTGCACTGCCGCGAGTGCAAGAACTTCAACTCCATGTTCGCCATCATCAGGTGAGACGCAGATATCTATACAGAGATGGTATAAGTACACACATCCTTTACTCAAGTAGAAGTACAGATACTCGTGTTTAAAAATACTCTGGTAAAAGTAGAAGTACTTACTAAACTTCTTTACTCAAGTAAAAGTAAAGAAGTATGTGCTTTGAAATGTACTTTAGTAAAAAGTACCCATAGCTACCAGCTGTTTTTAAAGAGTACCTGACCTCCCTTTATATTAACAGAACAATAATGTCATTGTTAGCTAATGAATGTTTCCATGCTGAACAACGGCAACGTTTCCATTGGTCCCTCTTCTTTAGAGAAGACCAGGAAATGATGGATACACGGATCGTGTTCAAATCAGTAGGCACGCAATGACTCTAAATAATAATGATCACGCCACCAAACACACATTCAGACTAAAGGAACCAGCTGTTTGGAAAATGTGAGAAGTAGAAAGTACAGGTATTTGAGGAGTATACAATGAGTTGTGGAGTAAAGTACTGATACCAGAAACATTTACTTAAGTACAGTAACAAAGTATTTGTACTACACTACTTCCCAACTCTGGATCTATTTATGTGGAGGGAACTGTGCCATTGTAATTTATGTTGGTTATATCAGTGGACTGATACAGGATTTTTATCAACACATTCATTTGTGATTTTGATTTTAACCTATTTTGTATTCTTATTTAGTTCTGAGGAGGTATGTGTAACTTATTTATTTGATGAATTCTAAGAAATATATGTTTGTGAACTTATAAACTAATATATATCAAGGCAAGGCAGGTTTGTTTATATAGCCAGTTCAACCACAAGTCAATCACAACATTGTATTACGTCAACATATGAAAAGTATTAGGGAATAAAATGACATTTACAGTAAATACATTTTAAAACATTAATTAAAAAGTCAGCAAAACATAAATAAAAAGCAAGCTAAAATATAATTAGACGGGTATGTAATACAAGAATAAAAGTTACAGTGCTATTTAAGATATATGAATATTATTTGATTTAAAAAAAATGCAGTGGCAATCAGGAAATGATTTAGCCTTGATATTAAAGTTAGAGTAGCAACAGACCTGCAGTTTTCTGGTAGTTTGTTCAAGATATATGAAACTTAAAACCTGAATGATGTTTAGTTTTACATCTGGAGAAAGAGCTTAAATCGACACTATTTGTTCCCACTCTCATGCTTATTATGTCCCCCCCCCCACAGTGGTCTGAACCTAGCTCCAGTCTCCAGGCTGAGGGGAACGTGGGAGAAGCTGCCCAGTAAGTACGAGAAGCTGTTCAGCGACCTGCAGGACCTCTTCGACCCCTCCAGGAACATGGCCAAGTACAGGAACGTGCTGAACAATCAGAACCTGCAGCCGCCAATCATCCCCCTGTTCCCCGTCATCAAGAAGGACCTCACCTTCCTGCACGAAGGTAGGTCACATGATCTGTCCATATAAAAGCTTCACACTTACATATTTTGGACTAGAAATCAATTTATAATGTTCTCAGCCTGCTCTTGGGAACCCTGAATCTTCTTCCAGAAGGTAGGAGCTGGAATTCTGGGTGGAGTATGTGGATGGGATCAGACACCATTTCTTTTTGCTCGTATATGTTTTGGAGAGATGGGTGTTTTTTAACCCCCATCATTTTCATAGTCTGTACCAGGCGAGCGATCTGTGACTTCGACTGCACTGTCAAGTTACCATACCAGGCAGTAGTACCATACCTAATGATGCTCTCCAACACTGCATGATAGAACAGTAACATGAACCTCTGGTCGACTCCGAAAGCCCGGAGTCGACGCAGAAAGTACAACCGCTGTGGAAGTCTAGAGCACAGACCTTGAACATGCGCCTTCCAGCTGAGTGTATTATCTAGATGGACACCAAGGTACTTATAGGAGCTGACCTGAGTTATGGGTTCATTGTGGATAACCACCGGCCTAAGGTCACCCACTGCCTTTGGGTCCCACACCATCTCCTCAGTCTTCTTCACATTCAGCACAAGATGGTTAAAATCACACCACTGCACACATCTCTCTATTTCAGAGTGATAAGCCGATGAACTGCGTGTTTATTCTGCATTAGTTTGATCAACTGTGTAAAATGTCAGTAATTTACTTTCTTTCTCCCCTCGTTTCTCAGGCAACGACTCCAAAGTGGACGGCCTGGTGAACTTTGAGAAGCTGAGGATGATCGCCAAAGAAATTCGCCATGTGGGTCGCATGGCCTCCGTCAACATGGACCCAGCCCTCATGTTCCGCACAAGGTAAAATAGATCCTTACGATGGAAGCCAGATGTCATATTAAAAAGTATCCATCACCCTCCCTGTAGGTCCTGTCAGCACTCCACTGTCTAACCAAACTGTGAGGGGTTAGCCGGTTCACGTAGTCAGTCAAACCTTCTGCATCACGCTTCTCTCTCAAGCAGCTGTTCCCTCTGGCAACTGTTCCCCTATACACATTGTTGACGTATAATGTGCACAGTGCTTCAGTGAAAGTGTGTCTTTGTCTAATGATGTGACTTCTTAGTGGTGTAACCATTTGATTTCCTCTCTACTGACTTTCACGTGGGTCAAATTTCTCTTTTTGGTGATCTTGGTGGTCTTTCCTGTCCTAAGCTTTGTCTCTTTCTCTCTCGATTCATCCACCCTTTGCCCCTCCATGCTTCTCTGTTCATGGCACCCACCCTCTAGGAAGAAGAAATGGAGGAGTTTAGGGTAAGTTTGGTGACCCTATGACTTTTGCCCTCCCTGCACCACGGTTTTCTTTTTTCTGCCAATTTGCTTGCTTCTTTTCTTCTTTTCTCAAACCTGATTAACCGGTTAGAGTTGAATCCTCTCACTAACACTGCCTGGCCCTAACCAAAGGGCATTGAAGGAAACAAGGTCACATTATGCTAGCATTTGGTCACGCTGGACTATTTTACTTTAACCCTCCTGTTGTCTTCGGGTCAAATCTGACCGATTTACTCCTTCCATCAATTATAACTTTTTAGTTTTAGTACATTCGATTGCTTTAAGGCTTTATGATATCCTTCATAGTAGACATTTGAACATATACAATTGCTGATCACCACTTTCATTGCATTTTAGATGATTTAGTCATTTTTGTAAAACCCATGGTGTTCCCATAAAGAAAAGGAATTAGTAACCATCCGGATCAGATACAACACACACACACACACACACACACACACACACTGTAGATGTGTGTGTGTCCCCTTATGTGCCCATCCCCCCACATGGATCACACCTGGCACACGCAATACATGTTCAGTGTCTATTCTTTGTATATGTACTGCAGTTTTTCATGTATACCAGTACTCTGATACAATATGTACAGATTGAAAGGGTGTTAAATGAAATGTGGTGATGATTAATGTTTTTGTGTTAATGTAATAGCAGTTAAAACAGGACCGGTCAAATGTTACTGCGAACACCAAAGTAAGGGGGGGAAACGAAGACAATAGGAGGGTTAAACATACTGTAAATTAATTACACCGATGATTGGGAAAACACACAACAACATATATATTTTCTGTTGGATTCCAGTCGTATGTTAGCAAATGTGACCTTTCTTGACATGTTTATTTAACAAAATGCATGCAGCTTCATTTTCAAAGTTGTACTTGTGTTTGAGGTTTGATCTGTATATTAAAGCTCCAAACTGCCAGATATTCTGGATATAAAACATTTTTATCATCATGCTTTACATTCCTGTGGTCGAATGGGACATCGCTGTGAATTTACGGAGACATATAACGGGAAACAGATGGGAAGCACATTGCGCTCACTAAAGGAACACGTTTTCTGGTAATTATGAATTCTGTGTCTCGTAATTATGACTCAGAGTCTTGTAATTAGGAGAAAGCCATCTTGGAATTACAAGATCTGTATCTCGTAATTGTGAGAGTTGTTCTTGTAATTATGAGATCTTAATCTCGAGGAATGTGAGGTGCTATAGTAGGTTATAATTACAAGATCAGAAAGTAGTACTTGTGTGCATTTTTGGAACTGAGCATCTATATATATATATATATCTTATAGAAATGATGTGTTTTGATAGTCAGTGTCTTACAGAAGCGTTTTTAAGAATATCCATATGAGAAACAATAAAGAAAATAGATATTTGTCCACTGATGAGAACAAATCTAACTATTGTTTTGTTTACTTTCTTAATGAGACCATGTGCAAGTAAAGCTTTTACTACCACTACGAGCTGACTCAGGCCACAGCAATGTAAACTATGAGCGTGCTACACTAGCAGAACTCCCCCTCTCTACTCCCCGTTGTTTGACTACAGCCTCCCTCCCTCACCCCCCCCCCCCCCTCTGCTGTCTGGAATGACTGGAATGGAGAGAAATACCTAAAACTGCTCTGTGCATGTCCAAGTTTAAACAGCCCTGTAATAATACCTGTACATTATGCTTCACCACATGCTCATTCACAGACTATTCTAATAAGTCTCCCTTTATTCTTTTCTATGTGTTTATGTGCATGTTTCCGTGTGGGTGCACATGTATAGGTCTCTAAGCCAGGGTAGTGCCAATGCTGCGGTGCTGGACGTCACGCAGACCGGCGGGCACAAGAAGAGGGTGAGACGAAGCTCCTTCCTGAACGCCAAAAAGCTTTACGAGGACGCGCAGATGGCCAGGAAGGTCAAACAGTATCTGTCCAACCTCAGCCTGGAGACCAACGAGGAGAGTCTGCAGACGCTCTCCATGCAGTGCGAGCCCTCCATCAGCACACGTGAGTTTCTGACAGACACATGCAAGAAAGATTGAATATGACTGGTCGTCCTCCAATCGGAAGGTCGCTGGTTTCATCCCCAGCCTGTGCAGTCAACATCTCGATCAGATAAGATACTTAACCCTGAACTGCTCGTGTGTGAGTGTGTGTGAATGTAAGTCTCCTATGAGCAGGTGTATATCAGCCTCTGTATGAATGAGTGAATTCTGACTTGTATGCAAAAGCACTTTGAGGTGTTGCACAGACTATATAAATGCAGCCCATTTACCATCTACCATGATTATAATGTATAAGATAAACTCTTACTGTCTCGTCTCCCAGCAGAGCAATTATTTCTAGAATATAATTAGAGTTAAATGTTGATTACTTGATTTTGTTGAGGTGCATATTTCTCTGGAGACGTTTGTGTGTTCCCAGGATTCAAAGCAGACACAGACAGGGTGGAGTAACAGGACACTCAGTCCTGCTTTAAGACTCATTGGCAGTGAATTAAAATGACTGAATCGCTACGCCAGTTCCCCGTTGTTAATGCCAACTTCACTGGCTGCTAATGCATACACAGAAAGAACAGCTTTGACTATCAAACCCCAGCCGTTTTCTTAAACTTCACAGAAAATTCCTGCCTTCTCGTATGTCCTTTTGCCTGCACATTTTATTTGAAGACCTACATTCTAATTCTAACTGTGTAATGGGGATTTGCTCTGTCTTTTTTCCGCTACCCAGTGCCCAAGAACGCCGGTGGGAAACGACCTGATACTTCCCCGGTGGTGTGCCGAGCGGCCAGCCAACAGAGGGGCCAGCTGGCCAAGGGGGGCCAGGCCCTGCAGGTCCCCGCCGTGGCCCTCTACCCATCCCGGAAGAAAGTGCCAGTCAAGGATCTGCCGCCTTTTGGTAAGTGGATGTCAATCTTTATGAAGCCTGGTCAAAAATACATTTTGAATGTGTACCTACTGTATACCTATTTCTTTCAAGCAACTACATTTGTTTTAAATATTAGAACTAGCACTTTTTTGATGCCATTGAGAGGTATTTGTATCGAGAAATGTGTATGAGTTTTTATATAAGTGTAATGCATATGGAGAGTGTCCTTTAATATCGTTAGATTTATCAAAATGTGAAATATGTCCACAGAGTTAATACCTATATTTCTATTGTAGGGACCTGTCACGTGTCGTGTCCCATCATTTAGCTAATATCTCACCTAATGTTATTGAATTTATTTATTTTATTTAACCTTTATTTAACCAGATAAAATCTCATTTACGATGCTGACCTGGCCAAGAACGCAGCAATGTTACACGTTCTTACACATAACACAGACATAACACAAAAACTAAGTAAAAAACAAAACAAAAAAAGCAGTCACTACATTGTGCACATTTGGGACAGTAAGAAAGGTACTACTTATTACTGCAAGAGCAGCTGGTGGTAAGGACCTCAGACAACTTCAATTTAAAACAGGCTATAGGGACAAGTGCCTCAGTTTAAGGCGTGATTGAAGGTCATTCCAAGATCAAATGAATACAACTGTAAATACAGCTTATTCTCTTCTATAATAATGTTTGGCAGTGTTGTATTTTGGTGTAAGCCTTTAGAAACCTCCTGTTCCCTTGTCCCTTTTATGTGCCACCATTGCCCAGTTTCCTCTCCCTCATCCTGTTATTTGCAGACAACAGCAGAACCAGCGTCTTTATGACAGTGCTGCCACCTAGAGGCTATCTCACCAAAAACAGCTAATTCAAAAAAAGAAAAAGTCCCAGACAATGCAGTCGCGCGGCTCGCTGCGGGGAATGGCAGAGCTCCTCGTGCTAATTCTGCTCATCTTCTTGTAAATGTCCACAGGCACCAACTCCCCTCAGTCTCTGAAGAAGATCCTGTCTCTGTCGGAGGAGGGGAACGAAAGGCACCGGAGGCAGCCAGAGGACACCGTGTCCAACGCCTCCTCACAGCTCTCCTCCCCTCCCACCTCCCCACAAAGCTCACCCAAGAAGGGTAAGCCAATAATCCTTCCCCCCCTCCCCCCACCATCTTCATGATCCTTCTTTCTGTCACCATGGGCCACACATGCCACCTGGTGGTTGTCAGTATGCACTGCAACATGTTTCAGATGGTGTGTTGGGCAGTGGGACTCAGTCTGAAATATTTCATCCCACTTTAAACCACTGCAGCCATGTTTATAGGCTGCAGCAGTGCAAACTAGTCAGGATGTTTGAGTGAATGTAGGTAACACTATTATAAGCCTTAATACCTGTGTTTTAAGTTGTAAGGCTAACAGTTCTAGGTTTAAGGCAACAGCCACATTGTTGGCAAGAACTGGTTATACTTTAAACAGCATTTGTAACAGCCTCTTCAACATTTCACTATTTTTACTAGAAATGTGTCTTCGTTAGTTCATGATACTGGACAGATAGGGAAAGTTGAACACAGCAGGTTAACAATAAGAGTATCATGTCAAGTAGAATGACAGTAGGAGAGCGCAGAACTCTGTGAAGATTATTTCCACAAAGTAAAACAAATATTTCCTGTATGCAGCTTGTCATTTGAATCCACTCTGAAATGAAGTATTTCTTGGCTGTCTTGAAATCGGCCCAGTAGTAATCCAGCTGACTAACACATGAAAAAGCTATATACAGTATACTTTAAAGTGCCAAATGCAGACAGTTATGAAGTCAAATAACCTAAACATATTGATGCTTGAATACCATAAATAAAAAACATGAAAGGTACATAGTGCTCTGCTGCAAAAAGAGTGGTAAGCATTCAACATGTAACTTCTTCTTGATTAAACCAACTCCCGAAGAAGCTGCTAGACTGGATGCTTTGAGAACTTTCTGATCTGTAACTGGTTCCTACATTATCTTAGAAACTGTTTCCTCATGTGAGTGTATGTGTCCCCTCTACAGTCTGAGTTTGATTCGCATGTGGTTTTCTAGTGACTCATGTTGGAGCCACATCATTACAATTAAGACTTCCTAAAAATTATATAATCAAGACGTTCTTTTTTTGGTCAGACTCAGTAATTCAGACAGGAGGTGATTGAGGTGATTCGTGCTGATGGAGGCGAAGGAATACAACACATTCCACAGTGACAGTTGTCTTTAACTTGAGAATATGTCTTTACATGTGTCAGCGATCTTAACCAGTGATTTCTTTATATTTTTCCAGACTTTATTATGTAATTCCTTTTCCCTTCACGCTTATTATCTAACTTTTCCACACTCTTCAGCACTTTTCCCTAAAGAGCTGCTTGGCTTACTTGGAAAATTGAACTCTACAATTACCCTGCAGTCTGTGTGACGGCTTGTTTCAAAACACTGACTGAGACAAGATATGTGGATTAAAGATGATTTATGATGACGGATGAAAAACAGTTGATCCAACTTGATAAGTTAGTTTAATGTTGGGAGCTTTGTGTTGGAATGAGACCCAGTCAGCATGCATGAGAGGGCTTTATCGTGCTTTTATTTAGAACAAAGTATTTCATGCTACTTTTTGCAACAAAGGCAAATCAAACGGACTAAAGCACATGTGTTAAAGGACCCCTATTATACTGTTTTTCATCAATATATTATAGCTCTCAGATATATACATGTCTCTGAAGTCTCCAAACACCAAACAGATCATTGCTGCATCCCATAATCCCCTCTGTTTCAGCCCTGTTTCAAAAGTGCTGATTCTCTGTCTGTTACTTTAGATGAAAATAAGGAGCCCCTCCCCACGCCCCTCTGAGAGACATTTGGTTAAAAAAAAAAAAGAACACAATAGTGCTCTAGGAGGAGGTTCAGGTGATACGGGGGGGGGGGGGGGTTACCTTGGTTGGTGATTGGCTAATGGTTACACAAGACAAAAAATCGTTATGACATCATAAAGTGGCCAAAATCTGATCAGCTCATTTTCAGACAGGTTTGTATATAAATGGATCAGGACAAAAAGAGAGAGAATCTTTTTTCCTGAAACGTTCAGAATCTCTTTCCGCAGAGGGGACACATGTTGATGAAGAAGAGACATGAACAAGTGGATTTTGCATAATAGGTGACCTTTAAATTGAACCTTTTTAACAAGTCCTTTCCTCTTCCTTCTCCTCTCCTGCAGGTTACAACGCCTACTCGGACTCTGGTAACAGTGAGATCTCCTCTCGCTCCAGCCTCGTCAGTAACTCCTCCTTCGACATGGCGCAGGACGAGAGGAGGCTCCGTCACTCTGGAGTCGGGGAATCCAACATCGTGGGACAACGGCTGGAACGAAGGGCGACAACCGACTCCGACCAGTACAGCCTCGGGTAGGAACATTAGGAGTTTCATTTGAGGTTTAGTTCAAAATAACAGCGGCTTTTCAGATATTTGTTATAAAAGCTCAAACAAATGCACAAATGGAAAGTAGACTAGAATAGGTTTTCGTTAAAGAACATGACATTTTATTTGTTTTTTCACAGTAACAATTACTGAGTTTAAATAAACAGTTTGTAAAACCCGGCCCCGTAACTGTTGCTGGGATTGTCAGTGTAACATTTTATTTATATGGCATTTTACTGCTTGATTTCCGTCTCTTTTTAGTCAGTTGAGTTTTATTTTGTATGAAACCCAGTTAAGCAAGTACCTTGTATGGCAGCTTCTGTGTGATTGGGTGAATGCTGACTAATACATGTAAAGGTGGTTTGAGGTGTTAGTACAACTGAAAACACGCTAAATATATGCACTCTATTAACCATTTTATTTATCTGCCCTTCAAGTTAAGTAATTATCTGTATTTGTATCCCCTCTCAGGTCATACTCATCGATGCAGGACTGTCGGGGCATTTACTCCGGCTGCCCCACGGTGCTCTCCTCCCCCAGCTCAGAGGAGCTGACCCAGGACCAGGGCGATCGAGTCTCCCTGGACGCTGCAGACAGCGGGCGCGGCTCCTGGACGTCCTGCTCCTCGGGTTCCCACGACAACATCCAGACCATGCAGCAGGGCCGCAGCTGGGAGACTCTGGCCTTCGGTGGAGGCGGAGGAGGGGGACTGCCTCCTGGAGGTCCGGAGGCCCTTTTAGGGGGGCACGCTGCTCTGTGGGCCGCCCAGGCCAGGGGCAGCTGGGCTTCAGCTAGCTCCTCCTCCTCCTCAGCTGCGTACTGGGGGGAGGACTCTGAGGGAGACACCGGCACCATCAAGAGGAGGGGGGGGAAGGACGTGAACGCAGACGCAGAGACGAGCAGCATCACCTCCACCGGCTCAGAGGAGGCCAAGCACCTGGGCCGGCCCTCCCCCTCACCCATCACCACCGGGGGGAAGGGACTGCTGAGTGAGTGACCGCACCTAACAGTCCTGCTTCTTTGAATAAGTCAAGTTTTTAATGGAAGGAAAACATTTTAAGTACACAGTATTTTTATCACAGAAGAAAGGGAAAGTCTAGCAGAAAGAACTGTAGGGAGAATACTGTGTAAAAACAACATGGAGGCACAATGTATCCCATGAAACCAGAACGTGACATTTCTAAACTCGTTTCTTTTGCATTGGTTTAACAAACGAGGAACAATGTTTTAAATTGTGCAAACATTTTAGCAGGATGATTTATTTTTTATATTCAACAGGCATTTAAAAAATCCATGAATTCCTCCATGAGGCAATATGTTGAAGTCATTAAATCAAGACAGAGTGGATTTGAATGCAAAAGAGCAGGAACATATTGTCCCTCTGCTTTCCTGGGGGTTTTAATATGCCGACCACGCCCATGTGCCACAGACCGTTGTTCCATTGAATCCCTCCTCATTTCCTGTCATTATCTATCACTATGTACCCAACCAGTCGAGGCAGGGAGGAATATTAAGTTGTTAGGGTTACAGAGAGTTTATAAAGTACAGTTTAGCCTTCCTCTGAAATAAGAAACGTTGTTATTATCTATCAAGCTACCGTATAGAAACACCTGACTTTCAGAAATAGGGAAAAACTGCCCCTTAAAGACCGTTTCTAAGTTCCATCATTGTTGCTTTTGTGTCCCTCCAGCACGGAAAGAGAGTCGTTACCGCGAGCCCCCCCCGACCCCCCCCGGCTACACGGCCCTCACCATCTCCGACCTGGCTGACGGGCAGCACCCCCCCCCAGCTGTCCCCGCGTCCACGGCTCCGCACACAGGCCGCCGGCCCCCGGACTACTCCACGGCTCTGCAGCGCTCGCGCATGGTCACCCAGTCGCCCGACTCCCACCAGGCCCAGCAGGGGGCCAAGCAGCGGGCGGGGGGCCTCCACCGCACACGCTCACCGGCCGAGGAGCAAGAGGCTCAGGAGGAAGAGGAGGGTGAGTCCTTGTCTTCCAAACTAGTCGCTCTGAGGAAGCCAAAGCCACAGCGCACACGCGAGACTCCCAGGCTCTGAGAGTGTGTGTGCGGGGGTTAACAGGCAGGGCCCCTCTCCCCAAGGCAGGTAAAAACTCATTTATCAGGTTGCCCCCCCCCCCCCCCCTCTCTCTCTCCACTCCGATGAACCTGCATGTGATCAGGGACACACACCTGGACTGAGACTCACCATTCCTTCACACACACACTTCCCACAGTAGGATCGGCCCCTCTCCAAATCACAATTCCCTGTTCAAATTTAAAATGTACATTTATTATTTATGACCTGGGAATTGTTCCTCTGGAGTGGGACCCTCACCTTTAACCCACAATGTGTCATCATGCATGAGTCATACGGTGGGCCTGGTTCTCTCCACCACACATCCTGCTCTCTCTCCGTCACACACACTGTGCCGAGTAGCCTCCATCAGCAGGCACAGTGCTGATCCTCACCATGCAAACTGCCTGACACATGCACCCCCATCCTCCTCCACCCCGCACGCACCCCCCCCCCCCCCACACTGCAGAGACTCTGGATGATCCTGCATCATGTAGAAGCACTCTTTATACACACAGGTGTCTCGTGTTTTACCAAGGATATCTCACTCTGAACAAATCAGGATCATCAGAAACAGAATTGTTATTTATCCCATGGGAAATGTTGTTTAGTGACAATAACGTTTAGAACAAGATAAATAAGAAATGTGTATATTAACACAAGATGTTAAAGTAGGAAGTATAAAAAGAAAAGACATATTTGTCTGATTAATTTAAGAATCACCAAATAAAACCCTTCAACAAAAAACAACATTAATCTACACTAATAAAACAAGGCTATTTTCTTTATTTTTGGTCCTTTGACTGACTAATGTTTCATAGTTTAACTGTCCACAGTCCCTTAAGAATACAATACATAAGTAATACAAATATTGTATAAAACAAAAGGCGCTTGCAGAGAAAGACATTTCAGTGCATGGAAATCAAATTGTAACAGACTTCAAATTGATAAAACATGCATTTTGTAAAACTTTATAAGGCAATCTGTATACACTACCCTTCTGTTAATATACAAGAAAATACATAAAAGACACCATGGGTTAATATAGCTGCTGAGACAATATGTGGCCAAC
Organism: Harpagifer antarcticus; assembly: GCA_902827135.1. Lineage (NCBI taxonomy): Eukaryota > Metazoa > Chordata > Actinopteri > Perciformes > Harpagiferidae > Harpagifer > Harpagifer antarcticus. The sequence continues at coordinate 2,248,889 of CADEHL010001271.1, read as the reverse complement.
AAAACATCTGTCATCTGTTAATGAGCTGCGTATCTTAAAAAACTGCGTATCTTAAATGACAGAAGAAAAATCACTATAAATTAAATCAAAATGATAATGCAAATGTTGCCTCTAAGGAAAAGACGTCCCAGGGAACCTCAAAATAATTTTGATGAGTCAATAATATTAAAAAGATGTCACTGTAAGTTGATTTTCACATACTGACATAAACCCTAAAGCAGCGGTTCCCAACCAAGAAAATGTTTGCGGCCCACATTCAACTATAAACAATACGGAGGCTAAATAAAGTGTTGATTGGTCAATTCAGAACATGTGATACGTTGTTAATCCAGTAGTTGTTACAGTCAAGGACTGTAAAGACCGTTGCTAAGGAGGATCAAGAAAGAGAAAGGAAAAGAGGTTGAAATATACAAATATCTTAATAATGAAACGTTTCCACACAAATCATGTTTTGCAAATTATTTGTCGGCCCACTTGCAATGCCTTCGCGGACCACTAAGGGGCCGCGACCCACAAGTTGAGAAACGCTGCCCTAAAGAAAACTGTGTTTGTCAGGAATCCATTTCATTCTAACTCAACACTGCTGTAGTTCCTCTTTAGATTTCACCTTTCACTAAAGTGCACACCTCTCACTACTTTTGTAACTTTAAAGATAGTTCACACACTGCACGTCCACATTAGAAGTAACCTTCCCTGTCTCTCTCCACAGAGGATGAACAGGTGTCAGCGGTCTGAGGGACAACCGACGTCCTTCTGCAGTAAACCGAAGTCCCCCTGGTTTTGGGGTGGGGGGGCAGGATTTAAGAGACTGACAGACCAATGGACTATTCATCATCAGTTACGTACGTGCCTGCCTCCTCCACTCGGCTCTCCCTCCTGATTGGTGGATTCCCCTGCTCGTCTCCCTCCCCTGCCTTAAAGCATCATCGGGGGTTGACTGACCCTGCATGCAAAAAATACTGTGAAGAAGAGAAGGAGAGAAAAAGACGAGGACAAAACGCCTGGCACTTTGGATAAAAAGACTACAGAAATAAAACTGGTGCTGGGAGGAGGGGTCGACCTGGCCCCACACACACACACACACACACACCACACACACACACACACACATACACACACACACAGATGTTGCTGTGGGAGAGAGACAAACACAACACAACAGCATCATGACGTGTCGAACTTCATCTGCACTTTGTCATTTTCTACTTTCGGAGAAACAGAACAGATCAAAACAAAGCAGACTTGAGGAAACACCTTCCCGTTAGATTTCATTTCTTTTCTTTGTGTTATTTTCTCGGACTGATTGCACTCTTGGCGGCCGAAAACAATTGAAACTGAGTTGGCCCAGGACTGAAACAACCCATCTTAGAGTGCTTTGAACTCTGCATCCAGTATTATCACATGTGAACGCTTATCAAGTGTTGGTTTATAAATCACAGCTGGGAGGAGAGCCTGGTAACGAAGAGCCAACATGCACAGTGTACTGACACACACACACACACATTTTTAAAAACAGCACTTTCAGCACAATCTTAGATGTTACCAGACATGTGGCCCGAGTGAATCATATCTGCAGAGCTCCTTTCGGTCATATCAAAGTCTTTTCCCTCATCCTGTTGCTTGCTCCAGAGTATAATGTTTTCTGTGGGTGATATCAAAAAGCACAGAGGACATTGAACCCCCCACGGAAAGCTGAGAGGACATGTTGGACTCCATCAGAGGAGAGAATGATGATTTAACCCTGGAGGTTTTGCCCAAATGAAATGGAGCCTGGAAGACGGTGAACCAAAGCTGTGAGCACTTAGCGAGCGCTCACTGACTTTAAGGAAAGTTGCCTCTCCTTCCTTTATGTTGGCATTAAGGGATCACACATCAGCATATTTCAGAAGCTGTGTACAATTGTGAGTGTACCTCTTAACTATCTACCTTGTTACAGATGATCTTGTACAGAGTCTTATAACAAACCCTTTGAGAAAAAGATATCCACAAATTTGGCTTTTTTTCTTTACGTCTCCTCCCTCAACATAATGCCACATTTTGTGAATGTCCAAAGCGCCTTACGAAGCCATGATTGCATACATTTCTTTGCATGGTCGTTCCCGTCACAAATCACCTTGTTTCAGGAGCAGTCTTGAATCAGTGAAATGCCTTATTCAAGATACAACCCAATTCAAGAGACTTTTTGTGAAGACTCAGTACAAGATGAAGCCAAGCATTCTGTGTTGTTCTCCGCGTGGCTTCAGACTGTGCACACCTCTCTCTCTCTGCGGTCCCTTCAGAAGCTCACCCTCAGAATCTCCTCTGCGTCACATCGGCTCAGTGGACGCTGTATGGAAATCACATTTCCTGCATCCAGTTTTCCACTATTGGAAGTGACTGATTTTTTTATTTGTTTTGACTCCGGTGAGGAAGTTGACATATGAAGAAAACTTTTTTCAAGGCTGCCAATCAGAACGATCGAGAATCCAGTTGTGAGAAGTACCGTTGTGTTTTCTTCCACACTGAGTCGCGCTGATCACATTGATCAGTCTCGGAAACTACAGACTGAGAACAAGATGAGTGTTTCCCCACTGTGGTCTGTGACTATACACTAATGATTTCCTGGGTTTCCCTTTTTTGTTATCGTAATTCTTTTTGTAATGGCTGCAGATAGATTGTTAATAATTGGTTTGTAATACGGTGGTGACATGCATCATTCACTTTCATCGAACTCTGAAGATAATGTGCATACTAGCGAGGCCGAGGCCTATTTCTAAAAACTAAAAGTTGCACAAAATGTACAAGCGTAAAGATAAGTGTAGTAGGTAGAACTGCTACTCCGTTTGGTGTGATGTCAGTGAGAAATGTACATTTAGCTGGTGATGACCTTCTTTTCTTCATTCTTTCTTGGACTACTTTGACCTGTATGTCTTTTAAAAAGACAATTGGTGGAGTACGTATCAGTTGTTTTTGTATTTTTAATACAATAATTGTAAATATTGGTTATATTTTTGTTCAAATGTACTATGTTTATGCCTCAACATCCAGTTTATATGAAGCTGGGAATCAATAAATACTGCATAAAGAATCAACACATAGGTTTAAATGCACTTATTCATTTCTTCTGCATTTCGATGTCTTTCTTTTTCCATTTCCTTTCTTTTCCTTCAGAGGATTTCTCCCCGGATACCGTCTAGTGTTTGCACAAGTCATGGAAGCAACTTGAAAAGTGTAACTCTCATACTTTTCTATCTGACCGCAGTGTGTCAGAATTAATAAAAAAGAGATATTGAAGTCTTCTCTTGCTTTTATTTACTTGTTTTGTATTGTCTTAATATCCAGAGCTGTGAGAACAGTGCAAGTTCCAACTCTCGTTTTCTACTATTCTTTATTTATTTAGTTTCTTACAAGATTCAAGGTTCTTTATTTTGTCATACGAACATAGCTACATTGTTGTTATGCAGATGAAAATCGTAGGTCACAGGCTCCTCCAACAGTGCAACACAATAACACAGATAAACAGAAACATATAGTGCAAGTAAATAGTACATACAAAGGATAAGATAATAAGAGTCTATATGCAAGTTATTGGAATATGATATATTAGATAAATAATTACTAAGTAGCAGATGAATGTTATGGATGTTGTTTCAACAGTTCAGGTGTTTACATTACATGTTTCATTTAATAACTAGAATGACAAGTGCAGACCTTCAAGACCGATGGTGCATTCAGGTGCTTTTTTTAATTGTGTCCTTAGGTCTTATTATGGATACGACATACACGTGTATCTATGAAGAAGATGTTTTGTATTGCTCTTGTTAAAACAGCATGCTTAGGTAGGCCAAAGCTATTCATCCGATTTGAAGAACGTTCTGATTCTTCAATGTCGGGAAATCTTTTTGTCCAATGAATCTGACGCTACATGAATGCTGCACAGTTGCCTTATCTTGCAATGTTAACAAAAGTGAAAAATAATCGGTATGTCTGACGCTCAGATCAGCTCCGAAATTGAACAGCTGTTCTCTTGATCCCTGTCGCACACTTTCACCAAGATTCATAACAATCAGGCCTGAAGTGTTTCTGTGATCCTGCAGACAAACAAACCCAGCGGAAAACATAACCTCGGTAATGAAATATCTCCAACTCACTCTGCACCACAATAATAATAATGATAAAGATTAGCTTCGGGAGTGTTTTGGAGGTGCAAGCTGATACAGTTATTCCTCCTGAATAAAACATTTAATATGTGTTTCATTTCAGAGATTTATTGATTCTTTTAAAGAAATAAAAGGAGATATATTAAAGAATTAGATTAGAAATGGTACAAGAATCAACCCTGGCAACTGAAGTGGGCAGACCTGGATGATGAAAAGAGAAGGAGCTTTATGCTTTTGTCAGAAAATGATTGCACTGATATCATTTCAATCTGAATACCGCATAGATAATGAATACACAAAGAAAGTTTGGAGCAGCATTGAATGAATGTGTGTCTGCTTTCTGCCACAAGAGGGCGCTGTTTCTCCACGGAAAATAACCAACTCTGCTAAATTGTGAAAAAATGTCATTATAAGGAATACAGATTGTGTTTAATTGTCTGTACATCTTAACATACTAGGAAATATTGATTGTATTCTTTTCATTTAGGTTAAAATGAGTTTGTTTATTTCTTACCCCATCACAAATCAAGCTTCTTATTTAGAACACTTAATATTATCATTATTTTGCACCATGCCTGTTTTCTGTGCATCAGTTTCTGTTTGCAGATGGAGAAATGTACGAGCCTCTCGACATGCTGACTGTATGACTTTGTGATGATGGCAGACACCATATCTCCCACTCCTCATGAATTATGCAGGCTATACAGTCGGGGCCTCTATCTCAGAGCAGAGGGCCACAATTTGTCACTCTCCAACAAAATGGCACACACACTGACCATGAAAGATTGGGAGCTGCCCTCTAACACAAAAACACAGTCGGGTGAATAATGGTAACTCTGCTTCACTGTTTCTTGCTCCATTCCTGCCCTCTATACCGTCTCACAATTGGAAATAAACAAGAAATATTAGTTTTTTTAATTGAAGATGCAGGAATATTCAGTATTCAGAGCTACAGGGATGCTGTTGTTGCCCATAGCATATTATTCATTTCATTTGTTGATATCTTTAACCCTTGTGTTGTGTTCGAAAGCTGTTTTTTTTTACCCATGATTTATCTCAGTCCAAAGCACACAAAAATAATGACTATCATCCAATATTGTTTTAACTACATCATAACTAACTTATAATGCATTCATAACCGTACAATCCTCTTGTAATTTAATGTTATGGCCCCAAAACACATTACACCACATATTGCACACGTGCATGTGTGTGTTCAGGTTCAAGTGTTGGTGTACATATACTTTGAGAAAGGTCGAGTCCTCGTGGGGGGAGGGGACAGAGGGCGGGGAGACCAGGTGCATGTTGCGAAAAATGATTGTTACAGTGGATGAAGGGGGCGGGGGAGGGGTGTCTAAAGTCAAAGATGAATCATGATTGGGCCAAATTTGACCTCGAGTCACCCAAACTATTCTGCTGGGTCTCCCCAGACCCGAACACCAAATTATACACTTTTTTTTAGAGACCTTCACACGTGGCAAACATTTTCAAAATCAGTTTTGTAGTGTTTATATATCTGTTGTGGAGGATATCATGAAACCTTGTTCCGATAAAAACAACTAGAGCGTAGTTATTATATCATTTTAATTTGAAACGTGTCACGTGGGAGACCCGAACACAACATAAGGGTTGGGGGAAAGGCAGCAGCATGTAGCATGTGGGACTTTGGTGAGGTTTTTTCACCAATGCTCACATTTTTGTGTCGTTATCTTTTGTGTTAGGGAAAGTAAATGAACATATTTAACTTTATTTTATCCTTTCCTAGAAAGGGTAATGTTATGTGATCTCTGGACTTTAAAAAGAAAAGTTAAAATTGAAATCAGTGTTAGTCATACACCAAGGGACCAATTACTTTCAAGTTTCTTCCCATTAGTCAGAAACTTAGGACTTGATTATAATGAGGCTGCACAGCGTTTATTTCTCATTATTCAACGAGGCGTCAACACTGTATGAAAAGTGACTTTAAATAGCTTTAAATAATATATTCTAATTTCCCCTCAAAACAAATGAAGGTGCAGGCTTAGAGCTGACAAATCATGTTTTCATTGAGATAAACTATCTGAAGAAAAAACATCCTGGCTGCAGTCGCCTGCATTAGAAAGATAAGTGTGACTGACAGGTGGATGGATGTGGAACCAAAAGAACAACAACATCACCCAAAGCACAGGCGCTGCATGGGCTCAGAACAGTCTCATAATACACTCATGCACACAGGAGGATTCACACTTGTATTTCATGATCCACAAAAGGATCCACACTTGTGTTTTTCAATGCACACACAAATGTGTTCCGTTTCATATACATGTAAATAGAATCCAATTACAGAAAAAAGTTTTACATATGTATTTTTGATCCTCACATATTAGTTTTCCGTTTAAAACCTCTGAACCTGCAAACACAAACCGCTTTCTGTGCACGGATCGTTGTGCATTCGTGTGTGGTTTTTTGTGCGATTCGTACTTGTAATTGTTTCTAACTATAGCCAATCAGATGTCTCCTCCATTCTAAGCCAATCACATGAGCGCGCCACCACGAGGGTAGATTTCTTGCGTTCATGACGTAGCGCTTCATGGGGGAGCCCCGCCGGTCATTATCGGCTGATATTCACTCTTAATAGTTTGATCGGTGCTCTCTATAAAGGCCGATCAGGAGAGCTGGATCTGATCCATATGGACATAAACGCGAGTGAAGTATAACCGGACCCGAGAGAGAGATCAGATCAGCTGCTGAGTCTGACGGAGACACGCAGCTCTGCATGATCACCTGATGCTCCGCCCTCTGTTTAGCGAGCTGACCGGACTGCGCAAAATGCGTATATGAAGTGTCATGAACGCAAGAAATCATACCCTCGTGGGGGCGCGGTCATGTGATTGGCTTAGAATGAAGGAGACATCTGATTGGCTATAGATAGAAAAAAATACAAGTACGAATCGGCTGACCGTCAGGGGAGTCTCAAAAACCCACACACGAATGCACAGCAATCCGTGCACAGAAAGCGGGTTGTGTTTGCAGGTTCAGGGGATTTCAATGGAAAACTAATATGTGTGGATCAAAAATCCATATGTAAAACTTTTTTCTGTATTTGGATTTTATTTACATGTATATGAAACGGAACACATTTGTGTGTGCATTGAAAAACACAAGTGTGGATCCGGAAATACAAGTGTGAATCCTTTTTGCGGATCATGAAGTACAAGTGTGAATCCTTCTGTGTGCATGTGTGTATTATGAGACTGTTCTGAGCCCATAGAAACACTGCTGTAATCTGTGTCCGACAGTAAAGCCACCCCCTGATTACACTGTTCACCACTCTCTTGGCTGCGTTTAGTGTGCTGCGCCCTCAGAAACACCAGAGGGCACTCTCCACTAAAAATGCAGCCAGATGGAGCTGTCCACTCTCACCCTGGGCGATGGGTCTTATCGAGGGGCAGCAGGCGGCCAGTGAGCCTCTGAAAATAGCCAGCTGGTTGTGTGTGTGTGAAGCCCGGCCGCTGAGTTGTCGACCATGCTCAATGGAGACAGCCGGGGGTCATATTATGGGCCTGTCAGGATTCCCTTTCATGGTGAATTGGATGAAGGCAGCAGCTCTGAGGAGAGTGGAGATGTCACAGGGTGCACGGCCTGTGTCTGGATTCAACAGGCCAGCACAGACCAGCACAGGCCCGGCAAGACAAGTCAGTTAAAAGCTGTCAGGGGCAAAGAATCGAAAGAGAGAAAGAATATTAAAGGCTCTGCGCTCCTCTGCACAGATGCTTGCATGCGCAGTTTGCTGTGGTCAAATCAAGGGAAGGTTAGGAGGCGGTCGTCTATATGGTTTGCCGATATGACAATACATATCGTCAAAACGACCAAAACAAGTCTTTATCATAATGTAACTGGGATTCTTCTCTATTTTCCCTTTTACTGTGCACTCTTTAAACAAAGTTATTTGCTAGTCATTTGTTTATATAATGTTCTTTATGTTGAATGTTGTACGTAGCGCTTACAATGATTTGGCTAATTGAAAGCTAATGCACGATTCTTCCTTTTTCTTAGTTTGTTATTCATGGTTGTATGTCACTTTGGATAAAAGCATCAGCTAAGTGAAATGTAATGTAATATATGTAATGTATTTTATTGTGTTTGTATTACTGCTACGTTGCCAGGTCTCTGTTGTAGAAGAGATTTGATATCTTAAAGGGACTTCCTTGTAAAACAGTGTACTGAATGAATGATGTATTAAGTTCCATACATAATGATATATGTTGTTATCACGACATGAAATGATTTATAACGGGATGGAAGTGTCTGTCTATTTTGCTCAGTGTCAGGATGTGGAGAGCAGTTTAAATTAGATGTTGTTGTGATTGAAAAACTGATGCTGTTTTACTTCCAAACACCTTTACAGCGCCTGACATGTAATCCATCATGAAGTCTATTGTAACTGCAGGTGCCTTACCAGGATTATTATATTTTATGATTCTCTGAGACAATTTATATCCAATTGGAAACTTTCTCTAATACCTCATTCACACCAACGGTGTTTCGGGGCCGGTTCGGAGCTGGAGCTTGAAAAGCACCGTGTTTTCCTCTTCACACCGCAGCGGAGCAGCCTCTTAGCTCCGGAATCCGGTTCGTTTCAAGCACCAAAAAATTGTCCGGCCAGAGCAAAAGCACCGCATACGTCACGCTTACGTCGAGGCGGGGGCAGGGGCGGGATCAACTCCTGAACAACAACAAGAAGCCCGCGTTTTATCCAGCTTGTATACAACGATGGAGAAACTTAACAAGCAGCAGTGGTCCACTGAAGAGACCAGCTACCTGGTCTTCCGAAGAGGCACAGAGGAAGCTGGAGCACAATCGGCCATTGTTGTTGTTGTCAGTGTCAGCTGTGAGGGGTTTCCGCTCGGTTTGGCTTTATGAAGCAGGCACGCAAACGGTTACGTCATGACGCAAACGATGACGCAATGACGCAGCACCAGTCGGACTCTGGGCGGTGTGAAAAGAGCCTCAGCTAAACCGAAGAACCGGTTCTGAACCTGACAAGCTCTAGCACGGAGCTTGAACCGGAGTTGCGTTGGTGTGAATGAGGTATATTACTCCACAGCTATGTTTTAAAATATGTCTGATGTCAATGTAAGTTAAAACCAATAATCATTTTCCTCAATTGGATAAAAGCCCATATTTTCACACAAAAGAGATTCATTCCTCTCTCGATGCTTTTAGCTTTTCAAACTATAACTTACATATTTCCAAATGCCAACATGTCGAGCTATAACACATGTCTTATGACGCTTTAAAAAAAATCAATACAACAAATCAGCACAACACCTACAGTATTTTTTAGATAAGCTTTTCAAAAGTCTTCCGCTCCGGCTCTTGACTCCCAGCTGTGGTAGATTAGCAGATAGAGAGCTTTGCCTCTGACATGGCACCTGCAAATGTGAGGAGATAAGAATAAACTGGGAACAAAACCAGCCACGCAGCTACATCCGTCTCAGGACTCTTAGTCTTTCCACGACTTCCCATCGCTCTTTTTCTGCTCCTATAATGTATGTTAATGTCAGTGTTTATACTTGTGTTGTCTATCCGTATCCATCTATCCATCTATCAGCAGAGGCCCTCCTACTGCTTTCTGTGTCTCTCACAATCCTGTCCCATAAATAAATCCGTGCCTTCCTGCTCCCCGTCGCCATTGAGAAGTGACTTTCTCGAACCTTTCGTCTCATGCTGTAATGACTCTCTTGTCATTCCTGGTGCTCGCAGAAGAAATCACAGAGAAAACATCCTCTCAGCATCCGCTTGAGAGCCGACGAAAGGGTCTGGGATTAAAGTTCAGAGCCAAGCCTTCAACGTTAACATATTATTCACCAGTGGTTCTCACCTTTTATTCTCTCATGGACCCTCAAATCGTATTAGTTAATTGACCGCACGTTTCATTGGCTTCAGAGACCTTACATGGAAATGTTATTATTGTTATTTTATCCCGGATATAATTGAGACCATAAATCTGTAGTTTTCAATAACCAAGGTGCGAGTACAACCTATGGTCAGTCACTCTTATTGCTAAAAATTGGCACATTTCTGTATTGAATTGTGGAAATGTCCCATTTCCTAGGGTACCATCTGGAAATACCTCAAGGACCACTGGTTGAGAACAACGTCTTTATACTGTACCAGAATCTAAGCAGTTAGGAGAAGAATACTAATCATACACTTCACTTTACTGCTAATAGTTAGTTTGTTAGATTGATATGACTTTAATATCTGTTTGGTTCATTAGAAGCAAGAGTTATATAGCTTGTGTTAGCATAGAGGGTAGAAACAGGATATCAGCTAGCACAGCCCTGTCAAGAAACAGTCCTATAAAATAAAACCTAGTGCAACGACTGATCTCAGGAAAACAGCTAGTGACCTTAACAAATAAATCATTGTCATTTGTATGCCTAATCTTTTGATAGCTAGCAGCCGGTTAGCTTAACTATACCACAATGTTTGTAAATAGGAGAAACAAGCTAGCTGTCTCTGTTTATAACAACATGTCTTGTCAGCACCTTAACATGATTTAACTTGTTAGTTTAATCCATACCATGTTTTTTTCTGGGTCTTACGTATTTCTAGCCAGGTTATGCCAAGCTAACTGGCTGCTAGCCAAGCTAACTGGCTGCTAGCCAAGCTAACTGGCTGCTAGCAATAGCTTCTTATTCATAGTAAAGACACAATATTGTCATCTTACCTTCTGTAAAAGGCAGATACATTTAATTGCCAATATTAAACTATTGCTAGTGGCAGTGTTTTGAGATTGTCAAAAAGCTGAATGTTGCCTTATTTAACAGGTAGGCCTACAGGAGATTAAGTGTAGTAGCCTAACTGTCATATCACATAACACTTTGCAGTTATACACAACTATGTTCAAAATAATATGTGTACAAAAGCTTTACATTCAGTCAAAAATATAATTCTGGGGACATACATGTAATACAAAATGTGTAGGAAGCATGAAAGTGAATAAGAGAGTCGTTCCCTTGTGTGTTTTATGATGTGTTCTGCTCCTTTTCATCGACCCTGAAGGATCCCATTTGATCGCTATCCAAGATGAAAATATAGCTCAGAGCTATGCTTTGAGATGCTTTGAATTCAGAATGTTCTTTTATGGGAACTACCATGGATTCAATTACAAAAACGGACGTACAATATGCTAGTTGGCATGCGGAGGGAAGCCCTTCATTTCAATTGGCTGAGTGTGTCAGCATGGAATTAAGGGAGCCAACGTACTGAGTGGAGATATAACAAAAATACAAAATAAAATAAACCTTTAAGGCCATAATTGTACCACTGGGTACAGTCCACCGAGTTATGATAAGGTTATATATGTTTCAGCATTTATTTGAATATATGAATATTGTAAAGGTACCAAGGGATCATTGTATAACATGTCAGATGTAAAACTATTAATGTCATAATATTATTTTTCTCCATGGGATTAATTAAAGTTACATGAATATTCTGCTAGAATGTTTCTGCAGTGTGAGCATGGTTTAATTTATCATGATAAACTTCACTCAATCCACACTGGCATTTAGACCAGCCACATGGGAGGGCGGACAGTACGTGGTATTTTACACTGTATATAACCTATTTATTGTTAATTCATGCCCTAACACAAGTGTTCTTAATGCACAAGAGAAACAAGGTGTTCAGACAAACAATCGGGTGCCCTTTGAGTCCCCCAAGCTTACTTCAATAATTTTAAATGAAAGGAAACTACAAAATGTATTTTAAAGCAATTAATTAATGGAACAGGTTGTTTTGCATTACAAAAAATGTGTTGTCTTAGTATTAGACAGACATATTTGCATGTGCTCACTAAGCATTATTACATATTAATTTAATATTAAACAAATCAAAATGGCCAATTATTCCAAAATGTTGCTGCTAATATAATCATATAATCATATAATCATATAATCACACACTCATTACAACAGTTGATGGACTGCTTAACTGAGATAAAATCCTGGCTGAGCAAAAACTTTCTTAACCTCAACGAAAGCAAGACTGAGGTCATCTTTTTTGGAACCCAACCTCCAGCAACCCAGGTTGATATTCTAGGCTCCCTCCAACAAAACATCCTCCCCTCAGTCACGAACCTTGGGGTGACCTTCTCCAGTACTTTTAAATTCGACAAGCAGGTCAGCAGCGTAGTCAAATCCTGCTTTTTTAAAATAAGACTTTTGGCCAAAACCAAGTCGTATTTATCTTTTAAAGACCTGGAAAGGGTTATTAACGCCTTTGTGACCTCGAGACTCGACTACTGCAACGCTCTGTACATGGGTATGGACCAGGCATCAATTAAACGCCTGCAGCTAGTCCAGAACGCAGCTGCACGTTTGCTGACTGGCCATAAAAAGCGTGACCACATCACCCCAATTCTGGCCTCACTGCACTGGCTTCCAGTTCGGTACAGAATTGATTTTAAAATCCTTTTATTTGTTTTTAAAGCACTAAATGGGCTGGCTCCGGCCTATATAGCTGAACTCCTCCAGCGCTACACCCCAGCCAGAGCTTTAAGGTCTGCTGACCATCTGCTGCTGGTAGTGCCCAAGACCAGGCTCAAAACCCGAGGGCACCGAGCCTTCGCAGCAGCTGGCCCCAGGCTCTGGAACACTCTGCCCCTCCACGTGAGGTCGGCCCAGACCCTAGGGGTTTTTAAATCCACACTTAAGACTCACTTCTTCTCTCAGGCCTTCTAGTCAGAGCGGAGCACGACTCCTGATTATTCCCTGTGTTTGTTTTATATCTGTTGTAAATTATTGTCTTTTATTGTGATTATATGTGTTTTTAATGCATGTACAGCACTTTGGCTCGACCAAAAATCGCTTTTAAATGTGCTTTATAAATAAAACTTGATATGCTTGTCAACTTTAACTGATCAAAAATAAATTCTGAAAAAATACTTGAATTATCTATGAAATTGCAATATTGACACACGTCCCTCAGTTTGTTTCAACCCCGTCACGCCAAACCATTTACCCTCCTATTAAAATAATGGATCAGTCCATGTGTGATCTGCATTGAGGGAATTACATCACAAAAGTGTCAGTTTCTTCTCTTACCTATATTTCAGTTTTTGTATTTTCATATTAAGATTGACAAGCTCAACATTTCAACTCTGTTATATGAATTAATAATAGTAAATAATTGTTTATTACAAAATAAACAATAGTTTTGCAAAATATTACTATTTTGTAATGTCCTTGATTTCCATGTGGTGCCATATCTTAGCTAAACAAGGTCTCATGCCTACTTTTTGTCAAAAACTTCAACCCTGTTAAATTTTTTCAAGGAAATTCCTAGTACCGGTAATTATTTATATTTTGTGCCTGAGGTGGGAAAATGTAAGTAGTCCACTACCAGATGTTATGACCAAACATTTTGGTTTAATTTTTCAAAGATATAAAGACCCAAAAGTCACCCGATTCAGAGAATACTCTAATTCTGCATACTGTAAGTACTTAGTTATAATTAAGTACACAAATGACATGACCCATCTCTTCAGGGAGCTAAAGGTGACCTGTGCAGCAACACATTTCAATCAATAATTGTCAATACTAAGAGCTGCTAGATTGTGCTGCTGTAATATGTAAGGAGAATAAGAACATACCATGTGGTCCAGCTGGAGTTTCATCTGCCTCCTGATCCCTGCCTCTGTCCCTCTTTCTGATACTTCATCTTTATTCCTCACATACATTTCTTCTTCTTCACTAATGTCTTCATCTCCTCCTCTTCCTCCTGCTCTGACCCTCCTGGTCTCTTCAGTGAACTCTCTTTTCCTTTTCCTCTTTCTGTTCGTCCTGATCTCTTCTCAGATATGTCTTTTTGTTGTTGTTGAATCTGGCCTGCAAGAGTCTACTTGTGAAAAGCACTGGTACAAATGCTTGTATAACTTTACACGTTAGGGCCATGTAGCCTAGCTAATAAGTAGCATATCATCAGAAAGTATTTATCAAGCCACACAGGCAGCTGTGTTTAGATCCAGTTTTAACGGTAAAGGATGTATCCTGGTTTCATTGATCTGGCCTCATTGCTGTGATGTGTAGTTTACGTGGATTTAATAGTAGGCTACAGCATAGTTTAGCAAAGTGATCGATCTCCCAGCTAACGCTGTCTGCGTAGTATTTTGTAACGTAACGCCCCAAACAGCGCCCATCTGTTAAACGCTATCGATTCAAACGGCAGCGTTTTATTAATATTTAGTTTCAAGCTCTCGTCCTTAGTAAAAACAAAACTACTGGAAGGGGAAATGCTTCCAGGGGAAGCTGACCCATAGGCGCTGGGACAGCTCGCTCCCTCTCTGCAGCTCTGTGAGCCGCGGTCTGTGTGAATGCCGCTCTGCAGTTTAATGCAGGGCCGTAGCTGCGTTTTTAACGGGCCTAAAATGATATTTAAAATGATTCACTTTTAACTAATGTAATGCTTGTTTTGTTTCGTTGCTTGAGAAGCTTGTGGAAATAGTGTAGGTTTGTTTTAGTACAGTTTTAGGGAAACAAAAGTTAGGGGGGCAGCTGGGGGGGCAAGGCTCTACAGTGGGGGGGCAGCTGCCCCCCCATTGCCCCCCCGTAGATCCGCCCCTGCCTTGGTCTGATGACAGACAGGACCAATTTGGATAATTATAGTCTACGTGTCAAGACCTGTTTTATATCAGATACATATAGGTAATTATGGTGCTCTCATAGTCTGAGGGGCCATTCGGGAGGAAACAATCCTGTCAACCAATCTGAGAAGAGAGTCATAAATATAGTATTATTATGAAGTTAATGAGTCCTGAACTGCTTTATTCAGTAGAGGTGTGTATTGAGCACTAGAAACTAAACTACTTAGGATTTTCAGTAAATACCTCGTTCAAACATTTTCACAGAAATGACTGACATACAATTTTGGATGTAGTTGTATCCTGCTATTTTGCGAGTTGGGCTCACTTATCTTTATCTACATTAATATTACTATAGCCTATAGCCTATTATGTATTCATATTCAAGAAAATACTGACATACTTAGCTCACAGGTCATTGATCAAGTCCTTTTCCGTGTCTTTATTTATGTGTTGTTTTCGTGTTTTCCAAATCAGATTAGTGAGCTTCAGGTGCTAGAAGGCAGGATTTGTTACATTTGCCTAAACCAGGCTTGCTGTTTTGCCGTGTTCCAGTCTTCATGCTAAGCTGAGATAAAGCTTCATATTCACTGTGTAAACATAACATGATATCGGTGTTAATATTCTCATATGCATCGGCAAGAATGCAAGTAGGCAAAGCATATATTTTTTTAAATGTTGAACTTTTCCTTTAAGTCCCCATACGAAGAAGAAACACCGTAACCACATTACATGTCACTTGTTAGACACTTTTATCCAAAGCGACTAACATACTCAATACTGTGGGCAATCCCCACAGGAGCAATTTGGGGTGAAGTGTCTTGCCCAGGGACACAACGACATGCTGACTGCAGTGGGGTTTGAACCTGTGACCTGATCCGAACACCAACACACAACCCACTGCGCCTCACACCTCCTAACCAGTATAGTTTATGGAAGAAAATGTAAAAGAAAGATAGCGTGACAATTATTAACAACGATTAAGCATATTAGCATCACATTAGCCTAAGACAGCTAACCTGGTTTGCAGAAACCTAGTTCAATGAAATACTGCTAGTAAAGTAAAGAAAGTAGTACAAATGTAGTAGCCTGCAGATTGGTAAAATGTTGTACATTAGTATGAGGAATGTTAAAATGCTATTACATACACAGCCAGTTATTTAATTCATCTTGTTAGATTCCATTACAACTTCCAAAATTGGTTGTTACAATAATGAATGGTTCTCCCTCCCTTGCAATCTATTACAGTCAGATGTACCTGTTAGTCAACAGCCCTATCTATAGCTTGACACCTGTTTTATGATCCTTGTTTGCATGCACATTTCAAAACCAAGTCATCAATAATCACTATTGGTCAAGTTCTCTCCTGGGTGGCAGCATTCTTAGTAATAAGATGCTATCAAATATGAAACCCAGCGTTCCTCGCCCAGGCTGAGGTAGTGTATTATCCAGCTGCTGTGACACTCATCAAAACAATGAGCTGACATTCACCTCCTTTCTGAACCACTAATTGGCTATTATGCCTAACAGAGTTTGAAGGGCCACAGACACTTCCCTCTCAGCTCATGTCCGACCCTGATAGGTCGGCTCACCTCAAAACTGTCTTGCTGTTATGGCATGTGTCATAAAGGAGGAAAAGGAGGGGGTCACTTATGGTGGTCAATATTTGGTACACAAGTCATTTGGGTAACAGCGGGGAAACCTGTCAAAGCTCTGGTTTGTGTGTTTCTCTGTATGATTGATCCATTATTCATGTATGATAACAATTGTATTTTTTTAATTGTATGTCATGCAAAGACTGCAAGTATTTCCTGGCAGCAAGTGTGAGGATATTTCTTGTCTAATATATTGTACATTAAATATCTTGTATCCTTGCAATACACATCACATATTTGATTAACTACAGAGGCTTGTTACTTTGTTGTAAAAATAACTTGACATTCCAAGTAAATTATGGCAGGCATTAAAGACATAATTAAATTATGTGTGGTTGCTGTAAATCACTTTTATATTACAGTTTTCCACACAGCGCTTCATAGCAAAGGGCTACAGCTATTGAAACATTGATCAAACACAGAAGAGGTAGACAATGGAGGTACTGTGCGTTAACTTTTTATGGTCGAATTCACAAAAAACCCAGATCTAAAATGTAGGAGCTGCTGTGCACGAGCACATACATTATTTCAGGATGAACAAACAGTAAATTCACAGGTCAGAACATCAGAGAGCTCTTTCATGTCCGTCAGTGCACAGAAAGAGAGATAGGTCCACATAAAGGGATGTTATAGGTCTGGCTTTTAAGCACATATTAATCTGAGGCTCTTTCGGCACAACACAAAACTGGAATTAGTTCTGCGTCTATTTCTGTTTCTCTCCTTGGATACCAAAAACCATTGCAGCCAGGTTTAATTACATGGCTTATTATCTTGGCCCTTTGTCGGGGAAAGTATGGGCTGGGGACAAATAGATGTAAAAGCTAATGAGTATAATTATTAATGACTTCACAGAAAATACATTTAACCCAACCGACTGTTTGTCAATTGAAATAAGTATGACCAACTTTAAATATATTCCCACCTATAACTTTGCTGTTTAAACAATGTTATTAAGATGATAACCCAGTAGAAATGTCTAAATGAATGTGTAGTTATACTTGTGTTTAATGACCGCGTATGCTTTGAATCATGTACTGCACAATATACACAGCGGTTTATCTTTGTGTCAAAGACTGGAAAAGGACAATTGCAAGTTAAGCTTGATTTCTGCTCATAAGCCCCAAAGCCCCCCTCGGTGGGGGCTTTTTTTTCACGACACTGTGTCTCAGGGCATCTTAATATTTAAGAACCTATTAATGTTTTATACCAGATTAATGGGAAGAATCTCAGCTAACTGACGATACAAACCATTTTTACCAAAACAAAACACAAGTCTCATAAGAAGCATCTAAATCAGTGGTTCTCAACTGGTGGGTCGCGACCCAAAAGTGGGTCGCGGACCCGTTTCCAGTGGGTCGCGGATTTGTGAGTGAAGAAAAAAAAATTGAAAAAAAAAAAATTGGAATTATTTTTTTTTTTTTTGGGAGAAAAAGTCAAACTTCTATTTTGAAGGCCCGATTTTCTAACGCTGTGCATGCAGTCGGCGTTTGACTGGATGTACCGGAGACCATAAACGGTTTTGAAAACTTCTGTCACATAGTGATCATCTTCTCAATAAAATATCTTTGCTGATGTTTTTTCGAGTCTTCCGGCCAATCAGAATCAAGAGTGTTGCCGGAAGTCCCCACAGAGAATAACTTTGCGGTAGAACTCTTCTTTATACATCCATGGGTACTCCAGATAGAAATGAACACATAATGAAATATGACCCTCGGTTTCATGATTGACAGGTCACAGAACAATGGGGGCTATCTCCCCTTACCCACAATTTAAAGTAAGTCTCACAGACCCTCTCCTCTTTGCTCTCTCTCAGCAAGATGTCAGAACAAAGTGAAAAACAAACAATGGCATAAAATATTATTAATATGTCGGGTAGTAATAGATTTATTTATGTTCTTCTCAGAGAACCAGAATGCATAGTTTATGTTAGTATTTATAAAAATCTTCTGGGGGAGAATCCCCCCAGACCCCCTGCTGGGGTTGGGTTTTCAGCATATGCCTTTTTATATAGTTCAGCTTTGATTCCATCATCTCATTAAACCTTTGGGATATAAGGGATATATGCACTGTACTTCACTTTTATTAATATTGTATGCTGAAAAGCGTATATATTACAGCACGATTTTTTGTTGAATAGATTTGAGTGCTTCAAAATGTTGGGTCGCGATGTATTGACCAAGTAAAAAGTGGGTCCCAAGGCCTGACCAGTTGAGAACCACTGATCTAAATGACCCCTGAGCGAAAAATGCTAACGCACTTTGGCACATAACTCAAGATAAAAGTACCCTTATTACTTATCGTAGCTGCACATATAAGATATCCGATTAAAGCTCAGGTTCCACAGATTATTTAGGTATAGTATCACCACTGAGTCATCCGAACTCGCGACAGGGGAAGCAAACACAGACATCACAACACGTACCTTTACGTAGCTTTTACAGGAGATAATCTCACCGTAGCTACCGATCTGATCAAAATACTTGTACAATGGCATTAAAACGAGAAAAAACGTGGCTGAATCAGTTAATCCATAGGTTGATAATGTTTCTGTGGATTTGAAAAAATTATTTAAAATCCATAATTCCATTTTTATGTAAAAATCGGAGAGTAAAAGTTAGCTGCTACTTTAAAATAAAAACATCTATATTGATTCTGACACTTCTACATCCAACTCACAGGTGTAACCTTGCTTTGAGAAAAAGGATTATTAATTTAACCCTTTTAGAAGGGAAGATATGGTCATTTGTTCTGGGAATGTCATTTTCGAGCCTGAGACCTGAAAAACAGGCTCGGGGCTTAACAGGGCTCCTTATTTAAAATCATTTTCATAATCAATATTTAACATGTAATCATGCAAGAGCGAGGTGGAGCTGAAACCGCCTCTGAACTAAATTCTCATTATGCACCAATTTTATACTTCAAAAGCTTCTCGTACAGATGGTCAATACTTCATCATTAACAACAAGCGGTGAAAGAGCATATCTGAATTTCATGCACTTATCAAATTCACGGTGTATTATGTACATATATTTAAAAAAAGTGCCGACTCATTGCACAATAGACGGAGTACAAGTTTGCTTTTTAAAGGTCAGAGGGCTGCAGGTTGTTTGTTATGCAGAGTGGGTTGAGAGCAATTTACCTGTGGAACAGAAGGCATAGTATACCGAATATCTTGCAAGGCCCCGTAGTATTTAAAGCAGTCGATATGACCTCTGCATATATCTTCTTCCACCATAATCAGATTTTGTCTCTGCAAAACCCTGTTTCGCTTGACTGATTTATGGACATGTTGACTGATAATAACTGTAAAAACAACATGTCTTTATATAATTTGCTTGACATTTTAAATCCTGCACCAGTAGCCTCTGTTGTTTACAGTGGTGTGCTTGGGAGGCAGCTCCACAGCGGGGGAGGCAGGAAGGATAAACAAACTGGTGTAAAAAAACTCTGGACAGCCTGAGGCAGCAGCGGAGGGCAGCATGAGGACTCGACTGAACTCCATCTTAAGCTACATCTCCCACCCCCTCTGTGGTGGGCTGAGAGCCTCTGCTTCAGCATCATAAGGGTGCTGTAACTGTCTTGTGTAATAACTAGCAAACTCAATAAAACTGTTCGAGGAGCACAAGAGCAAGGTTCCTCAATTGACCCATTAATAATTCTATTAACTGACCATATATTTTATATATATAAATGAACTTGTTTACTGTTCTTAGAAGTTAGATGAGATTATTGATACAACTCTGATATTTCTACATTAAATATGAAGCTACTCATACTAAATTCCTAGCTTCGCTTGGCCCGAAAACTACAAGTAGGTGAAAAACATGTCGATGTATATGTAGAAAAAGTGATGACTTCACTCCTGTTGGTGCTTTTGAACTCTGCTGGGTGGCCAAAATAAGCACTTGAAGATGGTACTTTAAAGGGCACCTATCATGCTAAATGCACCTTTGTACGTCTTTTATACATGATTATGTGTCCCCGGTGTTCCAGGGAACTCACCAAGTGTCAGAAAACACAACCCTCTCTATTTTCCTCCTTCGCCAAATCTCTAAAAAAGGGGCTGCAACGGATCTGAAAAAAATGGATCCACATTCCGACACTTTTCTACGTCACAAAGACGTACTCCGCTTATTGGTCAACTCTCCACCTATCAGGGGAATGAGCCACGGCCACGTGCATTGCCAAACCTCTCATTCGCATATAGGCTATCGGCAGGCTACCCCAGTCACATCTGTGTTTTTTCCTGCTATTGCCAGGATGTCTAAGCCAGTTAAACCACGGACATGTTTATGAACTTCTCTCAAGTCCAACACGGATATGCCTCCAAACTAATGCTACACCCGGGATCAATACCAACCATCCGGGACCAGGCCAGTGAGGACACATCCAATTCTGAAGCTGTAAGTTTTTATTTAGCGGTGTTTTTCCTGATAAAGCTATCTCTAGCTTGTAGTATGTAGCATGTAGCATGTAGCATGTAGCTTAGCCGTATCAATGTCACCTCAACCCCAACTAGTAATCGGTTAGGTGTTTATATGTTCTTGTAACATTTTATTTTGTACGCTCCGCAGTCTTTGCTTTGTCTTTTATTTTAATTATCAGGCATTTGCGAACATGTTCAGACTGCCGTAATGGCGATCTGTGTGAAGGCTGTAAAGCCACGCCTAGCCTAGCCGATAACACAAGTATTTATTCTCCTATGTATTAGTATTTTGTATCCTCTAAAAAATCATATTGAGTAAGTTATAATAACAAACGTAATCTTCTGGAGGTAAGTGCCGTTTTTTCCAGCGTTATGTAAAAGCTTTTGTGATTGTAGTCTGTAAGAACGATCATATATCATCGATCTGTAAGCTAAGCTACGCTAAGCTACGCTAAGCTAATGAGACATGCCGTTTTTTGCAGTATGTTTACTTGTTTGCGCACATGAATATAAATGGGGGTGTGTTAGGATACAACACTGTATGTATGTATGCGAGGGGACACACACCACGAGTAAAACGGAGCTAAAGCCCTGGTATGTTGTTGTTGACGACATGCATATACTAATCTAAGCCACTTTTTTTGTTGTGCTTTTTTTAACCTTGCACAGGCTACGTGGCCAACTTGATGGACCTCATCTTCGACCAAGTCTTTGTGGACCCTGCACCATTATGAGCAACCTGACAGGGAGGAGGTCATCGCCGGGTATGCCACACGGTTCAATTTGGCTGCTGTCTGAAAATTGAAATTGAAAAACAGTGAAAGCTAGATTCAAACCATAATATATAGAAAATGTTTCTCATATGCATTACTATAGGATATTTTTCCCCATTAAATTGACAAAAAATGGACTTATTACTGTAATCACGCTGCATACTTTTCATTCCCCAACCTGACCATTAACCTTTGGCCTGGCTCGCTGCATGCTCGTCATTAGCATAATTAGCTTCACCTGCAGACTATTAGCTTCTGACCAATGCCTGCTCACCTCCACTGTATCAAGCCTCCAAAGCCTCCCGTTGAGGAAGTTAACTTAAGCTACTTTTATACTTTAAATGCGATCATTTAAATTGGCAAAAGTTCTTACAAAGAAAAAGAATAGATTTTCAACCTGAATTTGTTGCCGTAATGAAACAATACATGGATAATTATGCATATTTGACTGCTGAAGTTACACCCTGGAAGTTCGGAGTTTCCTGTCCATGCTTTCTGCACACGGCTCTCCTCCCCTGGAACCACAGACCACCGCTTCACTCCAACAAGCTAAGTAATTGCTGCTTTTGCTAATTATATTTTGTCAGTTGATGTCCAGGCTGTATTAGGTTGGGTTTGTTTGCTGTTTCAGATCTTCCTTTTCAATATATTGGCGTTTTCCAGCTGTTATCTGTTTGTATGCTGCTGCTTCTGTTGGTTCACATTCATATTAATTATGAAAACGCCTTCTTTCTAGGGGCTAAGCTCGTTGGTGGTCGTTTGCCAGGTGCAATACGATGTTTTCATGCTGCTTGTTTACATAGTGGGAATGAACATCGACATTGAAATGACTTTACATATCCCATTTATGAAGTAATCACCATTGTTTTTGAAGGATTAGTTGCACGCCTGGCTCTCTGGTAGAGGTTAATATTGTGCAGTATTGGTTTATAGATGATGTAAGCACGATTATTGTCTTGCACACAGCAAATTATTTCCATGTAATAGAGGCATCCTCGCAATCCACATGCATAGCATAGGAAATCATGTTTATAATATCACCACACAGCTTAATATTACAGAGAACTTGAAGCGATACACATTGCTTTACAATTCTGCATATCAGAATTAGATTTAAAATATTGAGGTGCTATTAGTTTTGCTGCTGCTGCGACATTAAACCAAACTGATCTAGATATTATTGCCATCTGCTTATTATGCTACATAACGTCATGACGAATATTTGTGAGGTTTTTTTTAATCTTCTGCATAGCTTATGTGTCTTCACTGCAGCACATTAGGTTCATTGCTGAGGCCATCTGAAATAGAGCAGTGGTTCATTTTGTCAAGCTACAAGTAGTCCATCCATACCTGAGCTGTGATTACATTGGGTGCGAAATATGATTTGAGTGGAAAGGCACTGCAGAGTGAATTGTGGTGGGGAGAGCCTATCAACTCTACAAGTATTCTATATTTTATATAATTAAATATGTTCCATGTGAGGTGGCTGAAAAGTTGTGGGTCATGAGGGTAATGATTGAAGCAATTCGGAAGAGCAAATGTCTACTTTTTGGTAAGAAACTCCAAAACCGCAACGATTATTTGACAAGTTGCCAGCTAGTTTGATAATCATTTAAGCCTACAATTGCAGGACAAAACAAGACCTTCCAAGACGTCCTCTTGGGCTTTGAGAAACACTGATTGACCATTTTTCACATTTTCTGACATTTGAATGATTCGAGAAAACAATTGATAACTGAAGCCCTAGAATAATCTATGTGATTGTTCATATTTTATACATTTCTTTCATTGTAAAACAAGCTTCTAAAAACAAATAGTAAGGGTTATACTTTTCTTGTGCAACTTTTTAAATGTTACTGCATACTCTATTGTGCTGTTAATGGACCTTCTTGAGTCAGATAACGGTAGAAGAAAAAGGTTTTAATGATGTAAGGGTTAATGAAAACGCAAATGTGTTAATAGTGCATTTTAACCTAGTCGTTAATAAAGCGCATAACCAGATCCCAACAGGACCAATTGCTGTAGCATTTATTGTTAAGAAGACATTGATGAGAAGTGATATAGTGGTCTTTGTCTCACATCATATATTGTACTGTATGTGTAGTTGTCTGTCTCACCACTGACTCTGGTTTACAGCTGCTGTAGTGCCTTCTATAGGAATGAAAAGAGTATAGGCTGAGTATATATGTAATGCCCATCCGCCCTGTACTTCTTCATTTTACGCTTTCTTGCCGTTTCCTTTCATGTTTTATGCATCAGCGGCCCACAAGGAATCAGTGAAGTCGTATCTAATGAACAGACCATTAAAATGTGGTCTTGACAGGTTGAGTCTGGGAGAAGTGTAGCAGGTATTCATTCACACACAAACACAGAGATCTCTAGATGGAAGGCATTATTTGTATGTTTAGCATCACTGAGGTTGCATGGTTAGAGGGATAATCATGGGAATTAGGAAGGTTTCCAAATGTCCCAGTGTTTTTTTCACTCATCTCCTTGCATGCTTAAGTCATGTTTAGCTGCAGGTACTCGTGTTGCAATCAGGGGCTTTTACACTGAGCTGCCATGTGACCCCTCATGCAGCAGGGGGAAGTGGAAGGCTGATGACAGCGTCCACAACACCCCAATCAGCTCCTTCATATTAGTATTCCTGTATCCTGGTGTTGTTTTCACCAGCTGCCCACCACATATCTGAGTTGACGTGTGCATTTCAATGTTGTCCACTCGAGTTATCTTGAGCCATTAGCATCGAGACGGCTGCTTTCACACAACATTAAGCCAAATTCAGAAAACATCACATTTTCAGCGATCATCAGAATTAGTTACAGTGGGGCAAAAAAGTATTTAGTCAGCCACCAATTGTGCAAGTTCTCCCACGTAAAAAGATGAGAGAGGCCTGTAATTTTCATCCTAGGTATAACTCAACTATGAGAGACAAAATGAGAAAAACAAATCCAGAAAATCACATTGTCTGATTTTTAAAGAATTTATTTGCAAATTATGGTGGAAAATAGGTATTTGGTCAATAACAAAAGTTCATCTCAATACTTTGTTATATAACTTTTGTTGGCAATAAAAGAGGTCACAAGGTTTTCACACACTGTTGCTGGTATTTTGGCCCATTCCTCCATGCAGATCTCCTCTAGAGCAGTGATGTTTTGGGGCTGTCGCTGGGCAACACGGACTTTCAACTCCCTCCAAAGATTTTCTAAGGGGAGGAGATCTGGAGACTGGCAAGGCCACTCCAGGACCTTGAAATGCTTCTTACGAAGCCACTCCTTCGTTGCCCGGGCGGTGTGTTTGGGATCATTGTCATGCTGAAAGACCCAGCCACGTTTCATCTTCAATGCCCTTGCTGATGGAAGGAGGTTGTCACTCAAAATCTCACGATACATGGCCCCATTCATTCTTTCCTTTATACAGATCAGTCGTCCTGGCATGATGTTTCCACCCCCATGTTTCACAGTAGGTATAGTGTTCTTTGGATGCAACTCAGCATTCTTTCTCATCCAAACACGTCTAGTTGAGTTTTTACCAAAAAGTTCTATTTTGGTTTCATCTGACCATATGACATTCTCCCAATCCTCTTCTGGATCATCTAAATGCTCTCTAGCAAACTTCAGATGGGACTGGACATGTACTGGCTTAAGCAGGGGGACACGTCTGGCACTGCAGGATTTGAGTCCCTGGCGGCGTAGTGTGTTACTGATGGTAGCCTTTGTTACTTTGGTCCCAGCTCTCTGCAGGTCATTGACTAGGTCCCCCCGTGTGGTTCTGGGATTTTTGCTCACCGTTCTTGTGATCATTTTGACCCCACGGGGTGAGATCTTGCGTGGAGCCCCAGATCGAGGGAGATTATCAGTCTTGTATGTCTTACATTTTCTAATAATTGCTCCCACAGTTGATTTCTTCACACCAAGCTGCTTACCTATTGCAGATTCAGTCTTCCCAGCCTGGTGCAGGTCTACAATTTTCTGGTGTCCTTTGACAGCTCTTTGGTCTTGGCCATAGTGGAGTTTGGAGTGTGACTGTTTGAGGTTGTGGACAGGTGTCTTTTATACTGATAACGAGTTCAAACAGGTGCCATTAATACAGTTAACAAGTGGAGGACAGAGGAGGCTCTTAAAGAAGAAGTTACAGGTCTGTGAGAGCCTGAAATCTTGTTTGTTTGTAGGTGACCAAATACTTATTTTACCAATTAATTCATTACAAATCCTACAATGTGATTTCCTGGATTCTTTCAACTATCTCATAGATTCAACTATCTCATAGATTCTTTCAACTATCTCATAGTTGAAGTGTACCTAGGATGAAAGTTACAAGCCTCTCTCATCTTTTTAAGTGGGAGAACTTGCACAATTGGTGGCTGACTAAATACTTTTTTGCCCCACTGTATGTCTGATTCTCTGATGTGAGGTTGTAAAATATTAAAGAGGAGATTAACTTGGCCTGTAATCATATTAACACTAATACAGAATCACTCAAGCTTGAACTCTACATTACGTAGAATGACAGGAAGAGAGCAAGGAAGGAAAGATGAAATGCAATTTTACACCACATGCCCCTAGCACAAAAGAAGTACCTTCATACCTACTGTTCCCATTTACCTTTTCATCATAAATGCCTGAGGTTGTTTAAGTCTGACAAAATGGATCAGAACAAAAGTATTTTACATGAACAGCTTTGTCAATCAATCAATATGTAAAATTAATTTGCTAGCAGCAGCGATTTTTCAGACCTGCTGGAACTAATTTAGGGATTTTAAATATTCAGTTACAGCAAAGAGGAAAACTCCTGCATAATCTTTTGGACTCTACAGGCAAATAAAGTGAAGATTTTGTCATTTGTTGAGAACATACGAAAAAATAGGCTTTGAAGCACTCTGCAATGTTGTTCCGTAATCACAAGCAGGTGAAACTCAAGTGACTCTCTTTCAGAAGTCCTCCTACCGAGCACTCTCAAAATTAGATAAAAAATAAACCAAAACATTAGGAAGTTAAAATGGCATTATGCGAGCTGTTGCAGAACCGAACACCCTGCAGCTCTTATTATAATGAGGAAAACATTATTAAACATGGCTGCAACTGTTTATGGAGATGGACTGTTTTTCAGTCCCTAACTTAATATGAATACATGACACAATCAGTAATCCCACAGAATGATTAGATAACCTCTGGACACAATTATGTTGATGTGACTGCTTATTAGACGAGTAGAAAAATGAACATATATTGCAGTTTCTTTTTGTACAAACAGACCAAGGCTGCAGACCATACATATGTAGTCTCAACAGTGAATAAGCCGCAGCTCATTAGCAGTGACTTTTCTTACTGTGCTGTCAAAAAAGCCCTAAAAGTGACTGTTTTTCTGATTTCCAGTGCATGTATGGGTTGAGGAAGAAAAGATAAACATTTTAAACTATCTGATTAAACATAAAATGCATCAAGGCCGAGATAATTGCAAAGTTGACATTTAGAGATGCATAACATTACATATGTACTGTACACAAACTGCAGGAAAAACGCATGGTAATCCTCCTTGAAATGTTCTCATATCTCTCTTTAACGCATCAATAAATCCATCGAACGAGGAGCGTGTTTCTACACCAACTTCACTCATTAACAGTCCATAGGAACCAGCTGTTTAAACAGGCTGTATTGACAGAAGAGATGTGACTCAAATTCCTTATCAAATAATGGATTGGAGAAAGGAAAACAAAGTGATGACTGTAATGAGACATGGCTGAAGCCCTTCAGTCTGCTGTGAAATATTTTCCGTTTAATGGATGATTGTTTAAGCTGTAGCCGGAGAAAAGCAACGTTGTGCATGTGTCAAATCCATTGCACAGTTTCCAGAAGGCCTCGGCTGGGTTTATTTTGTCAATCTGATCACTTTTAAATTGAAAGACATCTGTTTTTTTTTTTTCTCGAGGTCATTTTGTGAACACTAAACAAAGGACTTTTGTAACTCCTAATAGTAGGGGGCATTTGGAAGACCATAGGTCCTTGAATGTGTCCTGATATTTAATTGAAGGGCTCAGTGTGAATGTTCATGTGTGCCTCTTATCAAAGTCTAAATTACCAGTACCACCATCTGCCACTTCTATAACCCCCCCCGCCTCAACAGCATTCAACACGCCGCTGTAATGTGGCTCTAAAATACTCACATTAAAAACCTGAGTACCAGCTCTATTCAAAGGGAATCATTATTTAATATTTTGTGTTTAAAGGGTAAAAAACTGTCAGCTCTTGTTATTCCCATGAAAAGAGTTGATGGCATAATGATTGTTTTTGGTTCAGGTTCTGACCTTTTCAATTTGTCAGCGTTTGATTCATGAAGTCCTGTGCCTCTCTACTGGATACTTTTCCCTAAGTAGCTTGATATTTGGATGAATTGCCCTCAGCTATCTGTCATGAGTTGCAAAGGAGTCACAGCGAGTCTGTCGTCATATTGGAGGTCGCAGGGGCTGTCAAACTGAAAACATTTATACAGCAAACCTGTCTCAAGGGAAATGAATGTGGCTGATTTGTGTTATTTCCACTGTTCCACTGGAGATAAATCTGTTTTCCAAGCTTATGGTCACTGCCCCTTTACAAAGTAGACACTGATGGCTAGCTTGCCAAAAGTAATCCCCTGACATACTTGGACCACTATGATCAATTGTGGGTATCTACAAAAGTTGCCTAATACCAGTATCTAACCTTGTTCAGGTTCTTAAATCTTCCAACAAATAATTAAACACATCTTCGTCTACAATGTGCTCTAATTAGATTAAAGCTTTGCAATCATAACAACCTCTCGAAATTGCAGGGACATGCCACAACAAGCTGAAAAACACAAATTGACACCCGTTTCTTTTTAAAGTTGTCTTGGCTGAAGTGGTGCCAAACAACTTACTTTTAACACATTTAGCAGACGCAGAGCAATGGTATTATACATTACATTTAGAGTCTAGCTTCTGGTATCACAATGAGTGTAACTTGACTATACCCTCTCCTTTTCCGCTGCCAACTTCTGAGTAAACACCTGAATGCTCCTGTGTGTTCACCAGCTAGTCGCTCGCTGACTCTGATCTTTTGTTCTGCGCTGTGTACGCCTTCAGTGAGTTTATCTGTGCTTTTTTACTGAACACAGCTGCCTGCAGCAAGTGATGCTAACATACCTTGTAAAGCTTACAGGAACCCGCTATACTGGGTGATTGTCAGATTTTTTTATTACAGATAAACATTTGAGCAATTGTTCATTACAAACATTGATTTGTGCAGAACTTAATATGAAATACCTCAGTTTAATGTTAAAATGCCATCCATAAAGTACATTGTAACTACACATGTTAATTTGGCAGTGAAAAGACTGCTCGTTTGGCATTTTTGAAACTCACAGTGAAGGGGCAGACTGGAAGGAAAATGGGGGAGAGAAGGGGTTATCCTAGACTGTAACTTTTATCCATGTATTTTTTTTTTTTAATGTTTATTTTATTATATTTTCTTTTTAATGACTGATTTTAAATGCCATTGTCTTAATGTCTTTCGTTTTTTGTAAAGCACTTTGAATTGCCTTGTGTTGAAAGGTGCTATATAAATAAACTTGCCTTGCCTTGCCTTTAATCATGCTGGCAAAGTTGTGGTAATGTGGCAGGCACAGTTACCACGTGGCTATCAAAGGGCTCTATGAAATAAATGAATACCCATCTCTACAGTGTATACAACTCTCTTTCTGACCCCATTTTAAAAACCTACTCACAACCCATAGATGCTGCTAACAGCTATGGGCTCCAACAACTCGGTATAATCTTTAGTGATACATTTTTGTCATGAAGAAATAAAGCTCTGCCAGCATCTGCTAAGAGTAATTTATAGCCATTCTCCCAAAAGGGTAATGTATTTGAACCTTTTGGGCGTCTGCAGTAATAGCAGGAGATTGTGTGGCCTGTTTAAAGACAGTAGCATGTAGAAGCAGGCATGTAACGCTGCCACCACTCTTTGGAGAGATGATTTGGTATCTTTCCAGCACAATGCTTATTGTGGCATACCCAAACGGAGCCTCATGATGTAGGAAACACAATAGAAAATACTGTCTGCGTGGGTGCAGGCAATTCGGAAAACAGCTTATGAAATACTTTCTACTTTAGCTGTGACCGTTATGAGGAAGGTACATTATTATGAAACGGTGTGTATACATGCCCATTAGTTCTTATTAAGTGTTTTCTTTTCACTTACCCGCAGTCTGGCCAGCTGAGAGCTCCCCATGGTTATAGCTTTCAATATTCCTGCAGCTTTCTGAAGGACAACACTCAAGCATCATTACAAAAATATCCAGAACATTCTCTTGATGGGTTCCTTTCTTTCTTCGTTTGAGCTGTGAGCAGAACATCACTACAGTAAAAAGCATCACAACATCTCAAAGTAAAGAGCTTCTAATGTCATTATTTTTCAATGTTTTATTCTTATGCACACATATTACTTTCTTTTGGGTTATTCAATGCAATTAAGATATCTTAGATAACATTTAAAATATCTTATATCTGACAGTTAATAAAGGAATGTATAGGGTTGAGAAATGGAATTAAATATTTTTATTTTCAGAAATGTATATTCACTATGGTAGCTGTTGTATGTTTAATATGTCAGTATGGTATAATTATGGGAATGTATATAAACAACTATCATTATTCATCTATTTTATTAGTTAGATTTTCTAGAAACAGGCACCTTTTTTTTATTAATAATGTCTCAATTGATTTTCCTGACAATTCTCTATACCATGATATATATTGAAGCGTGGTATAATATAACATTTACCACAATGGAGGACTTCTTCACATCGCCCACTCATACTCTCCACAAAAGCTACATATAATCAGTTAGTGCAAATGATAAAGGAAGATGGGACCTGGATAATTCACTGGATTGAAATTGAAGTGCTGCAGGGGACCCAGAAACTAGAAATGCACGAGCAGCAGCCCTCAGATGCTACTGAGACGGCAATAATCAAAATTGAGCCTTCAGTGTTTTAATTTGTAGAAGAAGCCTGATGTTGGTATAAGTCAGGGGTCGGCAGCCCCTGGCACGTGTGCCACCGTAACCAGTGGCACGCTAGGAATAAGTGTGCAAATGTATACAAAAATATATTCTGTATATAAAATATTTTCGGATCCTGAACGAGACCGCCGCCAGAGCGCGTCTCCCCGTTACCTGCAGAAGGAAGCCATGTACGCGTCTGTGTCTTTAGTTCAGGGATCTCCAACCTTTCTTCATCTGAGAGCTACTTTGAAAATGAAAGTGGCCAAGAGCTACTTGCATCACATCGCTTACATTTATTCACATAGCCCTCATCAGTTGAATTAAGCTCACATATTATTATGGCCCACATAGTACTTCACTGACAATTCACATACATGTCCTTAATCACCACCTGACGGCACATGTGTAAAATAAGTGCATTCACTCTTTTTCACAGTTAGTGAGATGATTGGCACTGCATGGAGTCCACCATAGAGGTGTACGCTGGAGTGTGCACTCTAATAGTCATTTCAATGTTCATCAGTCAGTCTTGTTCTGTATTTAGATTTCATGACATTCATGTCAGAAAAAGCTGCTTCACAAAGGTATGTAGAGTAGGGATGCTCTGATCGCCAATTTTTGGGCCGGTCGCCGGAATCAGTATCGACCGATCGCCGATCGTTTACATTCACTTTGGAGAATAACACGGGAGAAATGAGCGGAAGACCTCTTTCCTCTCCCCCTCTCTCTCTCCCCTTCTCTGCCTCATGCAGCTCACTGATCCAGTAACTAATGAGTGACCCGACAGTGAAGAATAAATATATTTATAACTAGTTTAGCTTGTTCCAGAGGTAGATAACATAACGAAGTGTGTTAGGTCTAACTATTGTGTGTTTCGCTGCAGGATTTCTACTTCACACACATGTTGCATACCGCTATTTTACTGTCTTTTTTGAACACCTTAATTAAAATAATGCCAGACTGGTGAAGCCATTTTGGCGAGCTTGTTTTGCTGCGCACAGAGAAAAGTGTCATTTATTTTAAGACATGCGATCGGCTCTCGCAATCGGCATGTTTAGAGAGCACTGATCGATCGGTAGAGAGCGAGTATCGGCCAATCTCGATCGGTGACTGATCGATCGGAGCATCCCTAATGTAGAGCCAAATAAAGCAGACATTTTCAGTGCTGCTTGGTGATGTCCGGTGATGTTCTTATAGTTTTCTGGGTCTACAAGGCTCTCTCAAAAAAAGAGTTTTGCTGAGACTTAAGCTGAACATTATTTTGGAGATTTATAACCTCCATCTCCACAGGATTGACACTGAACAGTTTAGCCATCTTCTTCTTCTCGTCTCTTCTGAGGAGGAGTCGGCTGATGCGTATGAGGCTGCGGCTGATTATTCTGAGGTCTGTCTTCTGATTAGGCGTAGTTCTGTCTGTTTTCTGCATGTCTTGATTTGTACTTAGTACTTCTGCGTATGTATGTTATTCGTCTTCTGTATTCGTATTCTTCTTCTGCTGCTTCTTATTCTCTTTTCTTCTTCTTCTTCTTCTTCTTCTTCTTCTTCTTCTTCTTCTTCTTCTTCTTCTTCTTCTTGACATTACATTATAAACCAAAATAAATCAATTGTATAGGTCTAGCCTCCCTATCTGTGTGTGAAATTGTTCCATCTTCAAAAACAAAAAACTAATACTTCTGCAGTCTAGCTGCAGCTTCTAGCAACGGTCTTCTGTTAAAAAAAAGATACTGAATGTGGCATCACAAACATGATTTAAGTCTGAACACAGCAGACAACAGGAGTATTTACAACAGCATTATAAAAACAAAAATAGTGCATGTGGGTGCACACTTACATTCTCTGTCTTACTGTTACATAAATCTCATGAATGTAGGAGATTAAGTTATCTTCATCATATCTCAATCAGTGATTAAGTGAATAATAAAGTTTCTATCGGGTCACTATCAGCCTGTCACTCATTATTTTCAGGGAGGGGGCGGGGTTTGGAGGAAAGGAGAGGAGACGGTGATCGCGGAAGCTTTCCTCCCGCCTTCAAAACCTGAAAATAGCAAGAGGACATTCATACTCTGCAATGCAAGACTTGATTAAATCCACCAAAAACCTGACATGATCATAACGAGTGTTTTTAAAAAAACACAAATCCCTCCCTGTGTGTCTCTGAGCCGCAGCGACTCATAAAAGTCAGTCAATGCTTTCCAAAAGCACGAGCAGTGAACTCCAGGCCCACGTGACTGAACTAAAAATTGAAAGAAACAGACTAAGAAATTACGTAAGCTCCATGATCAAAACTGCCAAAAAGAATTTCATCAATGTCAAAACTGAGGAAAACAAAAATAAACCCCGTGAACTTTGGAAATTACTCAATAACCAGCTTGGCTGCAGTAACAAACTCAAAACCAGATTTTCGAACGTAAACATAAAGACAGATAACAGGCTCATCACAGACAAACTGGATGTGGCCAAGTACTTGAACATTTTTTTCACAAACATAGCCACAACTCTTGTAAATAAATTACCCTCCCACTCAGGGCTTTTTGGAGTAGATCACATCATGACCTACTACAAAAACCTAGGGGTACGCAAAGACGATTTCAGTCTAGCAAGGGTAACAACAGCAGAGGTACTCATTAAACTGAGCGCCCTCCAACCTAACAAGGCCACTGGCCACAACAATATCCCCTCCAAATTCCTCAGAGACACAGCAACCGCCATCTCACCAGTCATAGCTCACATAATTAACCTCTCCATAAAACAGGGAAAAGTACCCAGAGACTTCAAAATTGCAAGAGTAACCCCCCTGCACAAAAAGGGCAGCAAATTGGACCCAGGCAACTACCGCCCTGTTTCTATACTTACCTCCATCTCGAAAGTCATGGAAAAATTGGTATATGAACAGGTCGAAAAGTACCTCGCGGAAAAGAAACTAATCTATGACTTTCAATCTGGCTTTAGAACATCCCACTCCACTGACACATGCCTTCTTTATTTGAGCGACCACATCAAACAAGAGGTGGACGAGGGCAAGTACTGCGGCATGGTGATGCTGGACCTACAAAAGGCTTTTGACACTGTCAATCACCCCATTCTGATTGACAAGCTAAAAGCAATTGGTTTTGATAAACTATCGGTGAGCTGGATGCAATCCTACCTGCAGGGGAGAGAACAGATGGTGGAGGTAAACGGTACTCTGTCCCCCCCCCTCCCAGTGAGCTGTGGTGTTCCACAAGGAAGCATATTAGGTCCGTTACTGTTCCTAATTTATGCAAATGACATGTCATCAGCATGTGACTGCAACTTGTTCCTGTTCGCGGACGACTCAGCCCTGCTGGTCTCGGACAGGAGCAGATTGCAGGTTGAAAAAACCCTCAGCTCCGAGCTCGGCAGAATCTGCACCTGGCTCGCCGATAATAAATTATCATTACACCTGGGTATAACAGAGTCCATTCTCTTCAGTTCAAAACATAATCTCAGCAAATCCGACGACTTTTCAGTTGCAGTGGGCGACATTATTGTCACAAGTAAGAAGGAAATTACATACCTAGGATCTATTCTTGAGGCAAACCTCTCCTGTGACAAAATGGCATCCAATGTAATAAAGAAAGTCAATCAAAGAACTAGATTCCTATACCGGATCTCCTCTCTGGTAAACAACAACACCCTGAAGACTCTGGCAGGAGCCCTCATTCAAGGGTACTATGACTATGCTTGCACGTCATGGTACCATAGCACCTCCAAGGCGCTAAAAATAAAACTTCAAACATCGCAAAATAAACTGGTCAGACTACTGCTTGACCTTTCATCTAGAACCCACCTCACCTCTGCCCACTTTGACAACCTAGGATGGCTTAGAGTAGACGACAGAGTACAGCTTCTTGCAATGGGCCTGGTCTACAAGATCCACTACACCTCTATGGTACCCATGTACATGTCAAAGTTCTTCCCAAAGGTCAGTGAATACCACGATCATAACACCAGAGGGAGCTCCACAAATCATGTGAAACCCAGATTTGGCACAAAAAAGGGGGAATACACGTTTCGCAATTATGCCACATCAAGGTGGAACGCTCTTCCCACAACTGTAAAGGAAAGTAAAACTATACTTACCTTCAAAGCCTCTCTTAAAGAGCACCTTCGGGGGAGAGCTTTGCAAAACTGGCCCCGGTAATGGTACAAATCTCAACCTGTCGTACAATGGACAGCTTCCCCCCCCCATCTATGTATATACTCGCATTTTAGACTCTGTTACTAACTGTATATCTGTAGACTTGGTTGGTCTTAAATGTCCGGTTAGGATGTATTAGAACGAAATCTAAAATGAAAATTGTAAATAAGAAATCTGTATGTAAAAAACCACCTGTATGTAAATTGTAAATAACCCATCTATTTGTCAAATATGTCTTACATGTCTTAAATGATATGATGAATTGGAAATGGGGGACCCTGATGTAAACAAGACGAAAGTCTTTCTCTGGTCTGCATCCCCTTAACAATTGTATGTTTTGAGCTGTACTGTACTGTACCCAATATACAAGCTGTTAATAAACTTTTCAATCAATCAATCAATCAATCAAGCGACAGGGCCTGATTCAGAGCGGGTCATTCTGCTGTTGGTTCTGGACTGGTGTTGGTGGAGAAAGCAGACTGCTCCGTGTGTGGTGTCGCTGTGCCGCTGTCACCATCATCGATCACGATCATCGCATTTTGAAGCAGAGGCTGGTCAGTATTGGCATATCCAGCCATGCAGTGGGGTGGTTTGTGAACTACCTCTCTGAAAGGTCCCAATGTGTTCACTTTGATGGGCTGTCTTCTGAGTGGTTAAACATTGCTAATGGTGTTCCTCGAGGTTTTGTTTTAGGTCCACTTTTATTCTCTATATATATCAACAGTTTAGGTGAAAATGTGAATGAAGCTACTTTACATTTTTATGCGGATGATACCGTTATGTACTGTGCAGGTCCCTCCATTAAGGAGGCTGTTGTTGAATTACAGGCTGTTTTAAACATTATTCAGACTCAGCTCGCTGAGCTTAAGCTTCTTTTAAATGTTGATAAAACCAAGGTAATGCTCTTTTCTAAAGCTAAAAATACACCAGAGCCTGTTTTGGATATTGTTACTATGCAAGGACAAGTACTTGAAGTGGTTACCTGTTATAAATACCTAGGTATCTGGCTTGATGATTGTCTTACTTTTAAACTTCCGGTCATTAATTTGCTTAAAAAGCTGAGGGTTAGACTAGGTTTCTTTTTCAGAAACAAGTCCTGTTTCTCTTTTGAAGCCAGGAAAAGGCTAGTCACTGTGACCTTTTTACCTGTGCTGGACTATGGTGATTTGATCTATATGAATGCACCTGCCCATTGCCTGGAAAAGTTAGATGCCGCCTATCACAGGGCTCTGGGGGTGGGCCGGATGCTGTCACCGTTCCACTTCCTGCCCGACATTACCTTACGGCTGCGTGGCGTCGAAAAATAGACTTCAATCCTATTTCGAGCGGAGCCCAGCGGCGAGACGCTTCTGGGACGCTTCTGAGCCGTAATGCGACGCGTCTGGTGGAATAGCACCCATTGACTAGAGTGGCCGCGATCCTTGCGGACGCCGCGGCACAGCCGCAACGCGCCCGTAACGCGCCACAGACGGACCCGGTGGAAACTAGGGTTAGGGAAGAAAGCTTTTAGTTGTGCAGCTCCACTAAATTGGAACAGTCTGCAAACATGTTTAAAACTGAGCACTTCCCCTGCATCATTTTAAAACTCGGCTGGGTGACATGCTGTGTGATACTCATGGTACCTGTCACTGTAAATAGAGTTTGTAAACTGTGCTCTGTACATTATGTTGTATGTCATCCTTATTGTTGTTCTGTTGTTTTTATGTTACATGTGTAACTAATGTCCTGCAGGTCACCCTTGAAAAAGAGATCTTTTGATCTCAAGGGGCTTTCACCTGGTTAAATAAAGGCTACAAACAAACACTTCTGTTCCTTGATCACTGTGTCACCGACCAATTTGATATTCGTGTGACAAACAATTCTAAAATAAAAAAACGTTATTGTCCGGCCACGCCGAAA
Organism: Harpagifer antarcticus; assembly: GCA_902827135.1. NCBI lineage: Eukaryota > Metazoa > Chordata > Actinopteri > Perciformes > Harpagiferidae > Harpagifer > Harpagifer antarcticus. Next base: position 2,212,188 of record CADEHL010001271.1, on the reverse strand, counting down.
AATCAAGAAGCAACCTTACTACGCTATAATCAATCATCGAGCGGCGAGCTACTGAAAAGCTGTCCGATCGACGTGTTGGAGAGCCCTGCTTTAGTTGAAAGCCCAGTGACGATCTGCTCATCTCTCATCAAAAATAATATGCTACACAGGGGCGGACTGGCCATCTGTGTGTTCTGGAGAATCACAGAACGGACGGTCGTCATTATTATTATTATTAGGCCTATGCCGTTTAAACCAATTATTTAAATGTGTTTAAACCGCATCATGTAAGTTGCGCTGACAGGTGAAAGAGGTCCACACACTGCTTTCCCGCAGCGAGGCTCCCCCCGCCCTCCTGTTGACAGTTTACGAGCGTCAAGCTCTTTTATCAAATGGCACTTCATATCAAAAAGGTTGCCGACCCCTGGTATGTCATCTATCATAACATGTTACCACGTAGGCTATATAAAAACCTGATACTTTCTTTGTAGTCAAGTTAAGGGCCAATATCTCCCTACTTAACATCCTTTACACTCTTGCCCTGATTTGGCCTCACAAAACTGCGTGTTGCGTTTAGGTCAAATTGAAGGCTGGTGGATCATTGTCTGCTTTGCAGTCCTGTTTTGACTTGGCTGATCTAAAAATGGGAATAGTTCGATGAAAACGAGGAGGCTCGGTGCAGACAGCTAGCGGTAAGTGACCTGAAACAAACACGTCACTAACAACCTTAAGCCTCTAATATCATTTTAAAATAGGGTGAGGTATATAAACCAAAAATGGTAATTATTAGCATGCGGGACAATGAAGATTTTTGAAAACAGCCTCTGCTGGCCATCTTATGAACTGCAGTTTTGGGCACTAGCGCATAGGCAAGGCAAGTTTATTTATATAGCACCTTTCAACACAAGGCAATTCAAAGTGCTTTACAAAAAATGAAAGACATTAAGACAATGGCATTTAAAATCAGTCATTAAAAAGAAAATATAATAAAATAAACATTAAAAGAAAAAAAAAAAATACATGGATAAAAGTTACAGTGCAGTTTAAGATGTGAATAGTTCAATTAAAAGCAGCGGCAAAAAGAAAAGTCTTTAGTCTGGATTTAAAAGTAGTCAGAGTTGCAGTGGACCTGCAGGTTTCTGGGAGTTTGTTCCAGATATTTGGAGCATAATAACTGAGCGTGTTTAGTTCTGACTCTGGGGACAGAAAGCTGACCAGTCCCTGAAGACCTGAGAGATCTGGATGGTTCATAATTTAGCAGGAGGTCAGAAATGTATTTTGGGCCTAAACCATTCAAAGCTTTATAAACCAGCAGCAGTATTTTGAAATCTATTCTTTGACACACAGGAAGCCAGTGTAAAGACTTCAGAACAGGAGTGATGTGATCCACTTTCTTAGTGTTAGTGAGGACTCGAGCAGCAGCGTTCTGAATCAGCTGCAGCTTTCTGATAGATTTTTTAGTGAGACCTGTGAAGACACCATTGCAATAGTCGAGTCTACTGAAGATAAAAGCATGGACAAGTTTTTCCAAATCCTGCTGTGACATTAGTCTTTTAATCCTAGATATATTCTTTAGGTGATAGTAGGCTGATTTAGTAACTGTTTTAATGTGACTGTTGAAACTCAGGACAGAGTCCATGACTACACCTAGATTTCTGGCTTTATCTGTTGTTTTGAACATTGCAGACTGAAGCTCAGTGCTAACTTTTATACGTTCTGCCTTGGCTCCAAAAACCAATACCTCAGTTTTATCTTTGTTTAATTGGATAAAGTTCTGACACATCCAGTCATTGATTTGTTCAATGCACTTACTCAGTGTTTGAATTGGAGCATAGTCTCCTGGTGAAATTGTTCCATACATTTGTGTGTCACCCGCATAGCAACGAAAAACATTTTTGAAAAATCCTGTTGGAATAATATCAAGGCAGCAGGAGGATGATTTCAGAAGTTGAATAATATCCTCTAGGTTTTATCATTAATCTGATGGAATTGTGTCATGGTGTTCGAATTGATATTAGGTGGACATAGGGACAACACATTTACTGTTCCTGATGATATACCTGCTGTACCTGATAGGCTACATTGCTCAGCCCTGGAGGGTTGCTGCTTGTTACCAATACAAAGTCAAATGTCAAATGCAGTTTGCAATAACATTCTAGGATGTCAAAGTGCATCAATCTCCTTTTACAGTATACAGACGGCATGCTTTTTGGCTGTTCTGAAAAAACAGCGGGCCGTTGGCGGCCGGCTCGGTTCGCTGACAGCCGGCACCGCCCTTAATTTTTTGTATATGGCATCATGTAAGTTGCGCTGACAGGCAACAGAGGTCCACAGTTTCCCCGCAGCGAGGCTCCCCCCGCCCTTCCGTAGACAGTTCACGAGCTCAGTTACTTCATAACACCAAAGATGGATCGCGGTAAACGCTCTAAAGTGTTACGATAGAGTGAAGCAGGCAGGACCCAAATGCAGATTACACTGATAATACCTTTATTTCAAGGACTTAATTCTAACTCGGACAAAACAAAACACTCCACGGTGAACTCAGTCACCAACAAAAGACGAACCAGAAAGAGACAAGACTAAATACAGGGAGGGGTAATCACAAGACGAGAAACAGCCGGGCAGGGGAGGAGAAACACAAGGGCCACAGGTGAACACAATCAGACACCAGGGAAACTAAGGACAGGGAGGAAAAACACAGGGAGAGGGACCAGACAATACACAAGGAGGAAAACATGACCGGGAGAACGGAACAGCAAAATAAACCCAAACCTAGACATACAAAACTAAAAACGTGACATAACATAAGATTTGTGACATAAAGTGAGGCTCCACTACACTAAAGAAGAAAAAGACAAGGCACAGTGTAATGCCTGTTAATAGCTTGCCACAGGCATAGCTCAGTTAAAATAAAGCACAGCTGTTGTGTAATACATTTGTATTGCATGTATTTTTTATTTGTAAAAATGTCAGTTAAAGCTTAAAAGAATAAAGATATATTTCTTATCTAAACGTTTGACCTCTTTCTTTTATAATTTTGGAATCGAAACAGGGAATCGATAAGAACCGGAATGGATAAGCGGAATTGGAATCGATACATTTCAGACGATACCCATCCCTATCCCTGACACACCAGTCATATATATATATATATATATGTATAAAAGACATCAAAAAGTGCATTTTGCATGATAGGCCCGTTTAATAAGGGTCCCTTTTTTAACCGAGAGCCATTACTAGTAACAGATAAAAATAACTGCTTCAAAGTCTAACTGTGGAATACAACTTTACACCAAAATCCATTTAGAGGCAAAGCCTTTTGTTGCCTCTCACCATATTGATTAAAAATGAAATTGATCTTGATTTTGAGTGAGGGTTATGTGTATCAGGTGTCAATTTAATGGAATCTCAAGCTGGGCATATATTTGAAGTGCTGACAGGAAGCTGAAGTTTGATATCAGATACGTGTCTGATATGGCTGCTAAATGAGCAACGAGATCAATGTGGCGCGGCTTTCCTTAAAATTAAATTGGAATTATAATTGTATATGGGCTTATTAAGTTTTATCTTCTTGTGTTAGTGTACTGTATTTAATATTCATTTGAAAAGGAACACTGACTAAACTACATCACATTTTCCAAAGGGCCAATAAGTGATCTACAATTGTAATCAACTTCTTTTGCTCAGCAGGAATCACATCATTGACAACATGTCTCCACGTATCGCCTGTGTTTGCATTAGTGTGGCCTGTAACTGACACGCATTGGAAAGCACCCGTTTAATATTCCAGTGAGCAGAAAGCTTTTGTTTTGAAAAGACATCGCACCTTGTGAAGTGAGAGTTATTAGTATTGATCAGAAACCCCTTTAGGTATAGTAGAGTCAGATTGTGTTCTGGAGCAGTAGATCAAACTTATTGCATCTTGAAAACATTTTTAATGGAATCTGTGACTTTCTTAATTTAAGTATTTTTGGTGGAATCCAACAGTATTTACTGTTCTGTGTTTATGAATGCAATTATGTTTTTCATAGCTTAGGTCTTGCAATCAGAGTGGTTGAAATAAATATGCAACACTTTTGTTTTTGCTCCCATTTTTCATGAGATGAACTCAAAGATCTACAACATTTTCTATAAACACAAAATAACCATTTCTCTCAAATATTGTTCACAAATCTGAAAAGATCTGTGATAGTGAGCACTTCTCCTTTGCCGAGATAATCCATCCCACCTCTCAGGTGTGGCATATCAAGATGCTGATTAGACAGCATGATTATTGCACCAAATTAAGAAAATGGAGTGCAAGATTGAATAATTCTATGTAATAACGAAATTGTAACAGCACTTTTTTACAATTGTATGAAATGTTAAATCAGTAGTGTTAGCTAGTGAATTGTTGTAACTGAACCAAACAAAAGTAAAGTTGTGCTGCTGCAAGTCATTAATGGCTTGAGAGAGAGAGGAGGAATGTGGACGGCTGGTCCTAAATTTATTCTGGATGGACTGTCCAGAACAATCTCTGCCTAACAGGTCCTGAAGGGAGACAACTAACAGAGGCAGCAGCCCAGAGCGAGACAAAGCTACAGCAGGCAGCACCAGAGGGCCGCATAGTGTGTTTTCAGTGCTGCTCCTACTCATTGATCTGGGGTTTTTCTGCCAGAGGGTAAAGACGAATGTATTGGTCAACCGGAAAATGTATCTTTGATTCATATATTTTTCTTAATAATCCATCAGTATTGGTCTAAAAAATCCAACATGAAGTTAATTTGGGCTGCAGCAACCAATTATCGCACTGGGTTGAACCATTAAAAGGTCCCCTATTATACTGTTTTTCATCAATATATATATATAATAGGGCTGTCAGTCGATTAAAATATTTAATCGTGATTAATCGCATGATTGTCCATAGTTAATCGCGATTAATCGCAAATTAATCGCACATTTTTTATCTGTTCTAAATGTACCTTAGAGGAATATTTTTCAAGTTTTTAATACTCTTACCAACATATGAGTGGACAAATATGCTTTATGCTAATGTTTATTATCATTTGAACAATGACAAATATTCTCATGAATATTAAACACAACAAACTCTGAACATTACAAATATTCGCCTCAATTCAATCTGGAACCTCTCTCATACAATAATACAATACAAATGGTGTGTGTGTGTGTGTGCGCGCGTATGTGTGCGCGCGTATGTGTGCGCGTGTGTGTGCGTTGGAGCTATGTGCAACTCAAGGCATATGCTCGAACGGGAGCTGCCTGGACGCTGCAATCATGTTGCGCACTATCCGTGCTGAGTGTGCTCACTTTTCGTACAATGTCCCACTGTCTGGCTTCCTGCATAAAGTCAAGTGCTCGGCGCAGTTGTGGCGAAATGTCGCTCCTCTGTTTTCATTTAAACAGCTCCTTATATCCGTTAGCGCAGCTAGCTAGCACCAGATGCTAACAACAACAATGCACGTAAGGTCTCTCTCTCGCTCGCTCGGGCCACACATACACACACCCTCCCGGTCCTCCCGATAGCCAGTCGGTGCCTGCCGGTGAGCGTGGAAGTGTGGTCTGTAAAAGCGGGCGGCAGGAGAGGGGCTGTCAGCATCAGCTTGTAGATGGTATTTTAAACTCGATGCGCTCTGAAACTACGGGGCGGCCGAGGACAAAAAATACACGCGTTATTAATTATTATTAACGCGTTATTAATTATTATTATAGCTCTCAGATACAAAACATGTCTCTGAAGTGTTTGGCTCCAAACACCAAACAAATCATTGCAGAATCCCATAATCCCCTCTGTTTCAGCCCTGTTTCAAAAGTGCTGATTCTGTGTCTTTTACTTTTGATGAAAATGAGGAGACACTCCCCACGCCCCTCTGAGAGATATTTGGTTAAAAAGAACACAATGGTGCTCTAGAAGGAGATTCAGGTGATAAGGGGGGGGTCTAGACCACACATGTGGTCTAGATCAGTGGTTCTCAACTGGTCAGGCCTCGGGACCCACTTTTTACTTGGTCAATACATCGTGACCCAACATTTTGAAGCACTCAAATCTATTCTACAAAAAAACGTGCTGTAATATATACGCTTTTCAACATACAATATTAATAAAAGTGAAGTACAGTGCAAATATCCCTTCACAGAACTAAAGTATGCTTTTAAATAAGGTTTAATGAGATGATGGAATCAAAGCTGAACTATATAAAAAGGCCCACATGCTGAAAACCCAACCCCAGCAGGGGGTCTGGGGGGATTGTCCCCCAGGAGATTTTTAGAAATACTAACAAACTATGCATTCTGGTACACTCTGAGAAGAAAATAAATAAATCTATTACTACCCGATATATTAATAATATTTTATGCTATTGTTTGTTTTTCACTTTGTTCTGACATCTTGCTGCGAGAAGAGTAAAGAGGAGATAGTCTGTGTGACTTACTTTAAATTGTGGGTAAGGGTAGATAGCTCCCATTGTTCTGTGACCTGTCAGACATCAGACCGGGGGTCATATTTCATTATGTGTTGATTTCTATCTGAAGTTGTACCCATGGATGTATAAAGAAGAGTTATACCGCAAAGTTATTCTCCGTGGGGTCTTCCGGCAACAATCTTAATTCTGATTGGCCAGAAAACTCGAAAAAACATTAGCAAGATGTTTTATTGAGAAGATGTTCACTACGTGACAGAAGTTTTCAAAACCGTTTATGGTCTCCGGTACTTGCAGTCTAACGCCGACTGCATGCACAGCGTTAGAAAATCGGGCCTTCAAAATAAAAGTTTGACTTTTTCCCCCCAAAAAATAAAAAAAAATTCTAATATTTTTTTTTTGTTCTTCACTCACACATCCGCGACCCACTCGAAACGGGTCCGCGACCCACTTTTGGGTCGCGACCCACCAGTTGAGAACCACTGGTCTAGATGTCGGCATCTTCCATGGGCTATTGCTAGTGAATGTCTCAAAGTAATGTCCAAAATAATAATGGGCATTGGCTGCATCATGCAAAATGGCGGCCCAAAGCTTGGTGGTTTGTTTTCCAAAGTGGAAAGTTGGGGTCCACGCGATGAGGATTGTGGGTAATTAACCACTGGGGCAGCAGCTGAAAGTAACGGTTCCCCTCAAAGCTGTCGTCTGTTGCATGCTGATAACATTGACATGTCCTCCTCTCGTACCACATTCTGCAGCCTGCCAAACAATGGGAGGGGAACAGAAGGGAATAGAAAGTCCCAGGAAAGAAAGGATGGCGAGGAAGACGGTGATGGATGAAGAGAAGGGCTGACCTTCGCTCATTAGTGAAGCGACCTTCTGTAATCGATGAGCGGTGCAATCGAATGCCCAGAGACCCAGCTGATCACTCTCGGATTTCTGATTGATATAACTTGATGAGGACTTGGCGGGTCTTTGTAGGACATTTTTGGTCTACATTTTTCTCCACCATCTTCCCAATTGAGATATTTGTTTTGGTGATATTGATGTGACTGCAATGACTCAGTAAAATTACCATCAATGTTTTCTCTATTATTTCAATTTGTAATCAGAGGCAATGGATTACTTTGGAAGTTTGTGTATGTGACACACTTAATATTTTATGACAAGAGACAACTTTTAGTTAATTTCTTCTCCACAACGATCGTTAAACCGCTGAGATGCCTTATCCCTTATAACTTTTGTCTTTTTTAACATTAATAATTTGACTTTTAAGGAATAATACTGCTATTAGGTGTCATGTGATTAGGCATTTCTTATATTTGTCATCTTTGTTAGCACGTAGACTTAATTATCTCGTAGTTAAATGGTTCATGAAAATCTCATCATCATTATAGTAATTCATATCATCTGAACTGGACTCTGTGAGGATATAACCGGAAGGCAGTTCTGTCTGACCTTGGCACGCTGTACTGCAGTAGTGAAAATAAACTTGGTGGGGTTGAGAGAGGCTGATTGTCTTGTTTGACCTGGTTTGACACCGCCGGTAAAGTCTTTTAAAAACAGCCAGTGAACTGGAAGGAACTCATTGAAATCCACAGTTTAGACAACAGAGAGTGACATCGACGTTCTATTGAGAAAGCCAAGGAACAAGTTGCAGTGATCCAAACCAAATCAAAATAAATCAAATCACACTTTTTATGTTTCCCTACTTCAGGAAGCAGGACTGCTCCATGTCGCAACTTTTAAGGTCAGGTTGATATACCGGCTCCGTGTTTGTGTCATTTATCAATCCATTTCCAGTTTTATTTCTCGATGTATTATAAAGTGTTGCTTTAAATCCTTGAAATTCCCCACTCACAAAGCGTAAATGTCAACAACTCCAATCACACACAACTCACACTTGTATCATTTTGACCAGAAGTTATGGCTAACTTTAGTTTGAACTATGTTGATAAGGTATTCCCTCCGTCAAGACAGTCAGCATGCAGTTTTTGTGGTATGAGGCAAAGCATATTAATACTTTTCAGCCTCCAAACAACACGTCGATCTGACACAAGGACTCGAGTCCATGGCATGATGCAGATTTTCAAGGTTTGAGACCGTCTTGTTTTTATGATAAAGTCATGGGCAGCGATGTCTCGGTCTACTTCTTCTTTTAAATCTGTTGATATTATTGAAGCTGGAATCCCTATCTAGTATTTTGTTTCATTTAATTACTCATTAGCTGAACATCCTGTTATGTTATGCCGGTTAACTTAAGACCTGTAGTATCTGAGTCCGAATGGGTGCTGGATCAGAACGGGTCAAAATGATGGTTGTCATATTCTTTATGATATAGTAGACACACACACACACACACACTTTAGATGATATTTAAATGATTATCACGTCCTGCATATATTATTGATCAATACAGAAGAAAGGCGGTATTTTTCGAGGGACAGAATGTTTGAATCTTGACCTGCAGGAGAAAATTATATATTGTTCTTCATTGCTTATTGATTGGTAGAATCCTGCTGCTGCCAGTGTTGGCAGGGTTCCTTGTCTATTTGGACCAATTCAGCTTTAATGCAATTTAAATCAGACCTATTCAGACTACATCTAACTGTCCTTTGTGTATTTTGTGTTCGGGAAGGTTAACGACAGCTCTGTTTTGGTTCTGGCCAACATTTCTTGGGTGCTCATGTTTAGCACCATTTATACTCAAGCTTTTCACATGTCTTTTGCAAAGGGAATAATGGAATAAGTAAGGCTGCAATTATTCGTGCTTTCACCCTGTGACACCAATATTACAATTCCTTTTCACAGTCCAAATAACTCCAATTCAACTTCAAACGAAGAATGTGTATTTGGGCAACCTAGTTTTGTAGGACACATAATCTCTAAAGGTTAAACATTTTAAAAGACCACCCTAATGATGTATGTAATATTGTTCAATGTTTCTTGGTCTTCCCTTAAAAAGCCTTTTGAGACAATCCTGTGATGAAGAGCTGAAGGAATAAGTTGCCTTGAATATGACATTTATGAAGTGTGACGCTTTTGGCCTTTGGTTCGAAGTGTTGCCAAGCTCCTCTGTGATAACACAACTGTGGGCTCTGCTTGTGAAGTGAAAATAGGGAATATCTTCATAGTGAGCTGATATTATATTCAGCTGGCGGGGGGACCAGGAGTCAGATGATGAGTGATTGTGTGTGGCTGTAATAAAGTAGGAATTATACTGTTGAATTGCCTTGGAGGGTGCCTCAAGGTATAGCTTCCTATGGTGCTGATGCAGTGCAGAAATAGCAGAGAGGGCCACTGACCAAAGCTCTTTTATATCCAAAACACTTCCTATAGTCGCAAACTCAGCTGTGATCAGTGTAATGAGTCACTGATCAATCCAGTCAGGCTTTTAAGCATATTCTGTGATTTGTATTTCCAACAATACTTAATTAAGTCCAAAAAGCCAGTCTCAATGGAGGTTTGACAACTCCTGTGAGCTGTTTGATTATGAGTTTGTGCTTTGTTTGACTTTAGACTTCAATGTTTCTCGTTGGAGATGTGTTTTAAACGAGAGACTTGCATCTTTTGAACTCACCCTGTTAAGACACAAATATTTTAACAATCAAATGAAAGGCAGGCAGTGCATACACTCTAATGTTAATTGACACTGTAGGAATCCACATAATCAACTTCTCTCATTTGTTCTCAAGCCTATGTTATTGTCATTGTATTATGTTGTGTATTCTGTGTACTTGACATCTATTGCATGTCTGTCCAGCCTATAACAGTTTCATTTTAATCTGGTATGCACAACTTAATGTATAACAATTATTTAGAAAACATGTCATAAACACACCATACCCGAAAAGTGCGAAACAGTGCCCCTATTTATGTTGTTCTCTCTGAGATCTCTTCAATATGTTCTTCAATTATCGTTTGGTTTATTATTCCTTACACTGCAAGGTGCGAAGGACAGATGTTGTTGTAAGCTGTACATTCTAATGTAAAATAGCGTCAGAGAGGGGCTGGAAACAAAAGGAGTCGCATACAAAGAGTAAAACAAATGCAACGTTGGATAATGTTAGGGTAAAAGACAAAAGACGGGTAGTAGTGGAGCCTGGTGGCCACACATGTTGCCGGGGCAGCTGGGAGTCTTTGGATCAGGACAGTTGTGACCTGAGCGGAGCAGCATGGGAAGCCAGCTGTTATTCACCACCTGTCTCCTTCCACTAAAGACCCACACACTACAAAGCACTGCATGTCCCTCTTAGCCTTCATGTGCCCTTACAATGTAAGCTAATAATCCAATTACACCACTCATTGGTGGTGCAGTGTCGATATAGCATGAACACATAGCTGTTTTTGATAAATATGAAATAGTACTGTGCGATGTAAATTCAAGCAGTGTGGTATATAAGAGACACTACAAGAAAGGGGCTTATTATTTAGAGTGTGTAGATACTGGTTTAAACGCATCCCTTAACCAGAAGAAAACCTTTTTACCTTTGTCACGTGTGTTATACTGAACAAGACATTTAAGATGCACGACATAGCGTATTCCTCATTTTCATAAAAATAATACAACAGATGGTATCCAACAACAAAAAAGAAACGTATGTCTATACTGTTAACAAAACCCCTTTCTCCCTCCCTTCCCTTCTACTCAATAAGCATGACCATAAGGGTTGAGATGGAGAATGATAAAAACAAAGGTGAAAAGTAATAATGGACAGTTGGCTATGCGAGGAGTGTCTAATATTTGTTGTTTCATAGGTGTCAGACAGAGCTGCCATATCTTATGAAATTGTGACTCTTATTTTTTTGAGGTGTACGGAATCAGACCTTTAATTCAGCCACAGCTTAAAAGTTCGAACTTTCTCCTTCTTCAAGGTCAAACTTTTTTTTTTATGCAGATAACGTCCAACGTTCCCAGTATAATTAAGATAGGATAAGGTTCAATGTAGATATAAGAATGTCAATGAATGTTTCAAAAGATTTTCTTCAAATCTCTATCCTGGTGAAGAGAGTAAAGATATGGGGGAGATTTGCTATTTTGCATTAATCAAATTCAGATGAAAAACCCTTAACTTTAAGATTAAATCCTTCCAGAAGAATCCCACCTGTCTGAGAAGAAGTCCCTGTGTGGACAGACTAAACAAAGGCAGGAATATATTCATTAAACCAAGAAGCTACCATCTGGTCGCTCCAATTCTATCTTTACCTCCATACATTTCTTAAAACCAGCACATGTTTTAATCTTCTCCTCTACGTAACAATTTCGTTAAGAACATTGGTGTTTTTAGCCTGCTGGTCAGAAATGTATTGGCCACATGGTTTTTGGAAACGTTTGGCAGGTGTTTCTCTCCCACTGTTGGTTGGTTAACATCTCACTAATTGTTCCTCTCACAAATATCTTTCTTTAAACAAATGCAAACATTGACACGGTTAACTTATGTAAGAGATAAATTCAGAGCTAAGTTTATCTTGCCGCTCTATAAGGAACAACAAGAGCAACAATTGGAAGACAGAAAAACAAATACTGAGTTCAGGCTCAGACCTTTACAGCTTTAAGGGTGGAAAACATTTGCATGCATACAGAGATGTATTTACATATGGTTGAGTCGGGCTGAAGCAGACTATTTGCATACAATAGTGGGAAGACATTTCTGTCTCCTTATCTTGGAAATGGTCTTGCTGTCATGTTAACTTTTTATATTGCCTCCAAGGTTACATTTATGATTATAATACAAGTAATGAAAATAAATCATACCAGCTTGCATACTGTAATGATAGTGATACGCTCATGAAACCCTTATTTTGCCCACTCAAATTACATCAATAAAGCTGCAGCTGAATTCACATCATTGCATTTTATAACCCCCAGAACAGAATATACACAAACATATATAATGCAGCAATACTACTGCAACAATAATATGTTTTAGTTTCGTCAAAGGTTTCTTATTGAAAAGATATTACACTGAAGGTTTTGAATGAAAGTGTTACAAAGACATTTATCACTATTTTCAAAAGAATAACAAAAAGATAGAACAATAAGCAGGTCCGGGATTATTAACGTCTCGTTAAAAAAACGTTAAAAAATCTCTTGCACGCAGTGTTTTAAAGAAAAGAAGTAGGGCTCTTGTGGTGCATTCAGGTGCAACTCAGAAAGTCTGAGAAGCTCAAACTGTTGATGTAAAATGTCTCTCTTCTTCCATCAGCTTCTAGTAGAGAATCTTTTCCGTTTTTCACATTTTGGTCCCAATTGACTGGTGATTTTTAAAATAAGCTCGTGTAACAAAATATTTAAAAAAAAATATTTACATATTACATTTGTAATATGTTCAAATGTATATTGTGGTACATTCACGTACTACCATGAAGCTTACAAATGTATTTTAAAGTTGCAAATAAATCATTTTTTTCAATACCTTACCTTACATGTCAAATTCAATATTGTTTTGATGCATGGTGACACCCAAACCCTTTACTCAGTCGTTGTATTTTTAGCTTTCTCCTTGAGTGCTGCTTATTTCCTTTAGAACCACGGCTCAGCCGATAGATGATATCTAGCAGCAGTAGTGACTCCACGGTGACTCAAAAGCACTTTTCGGAGGTTTTAAACTCTTGTGATTGGCAAACCACGGCAGAAGTAAAGTAATCTTCATTTGGCCTGAGGCTCAGCTAACGCTAATGCAGTCGCTGAGTGAAGCAGCTGTGATGACAGACTGTTTTTCTCTCGCCATGACCGAGCCATTCAACAATCCTTCATTCATGATAATCAATCCGCTAATTAATTTCGCTGTGCAGGCCTCACTGCAGGTCAGTGTCCATACTTTATTTTTTCCAATCACAACGGCCAATACCGTCTTCAATTTCAGCACCGTGGCAATTCCCCTGTGTGCGGCATCGCCTTATTAATAAAACGTCTACCTGCAGACATTGTCACAGCAGGAGCTCTGTGGTGTTCTGCTTTCTTCTCTGTTCATTTGCTTCAGTTAGGAGAAATTGCCTGTTAGCTATTATTGTGAAGAGCTCATCAGCCTGGAAAGTGTCTCACAATTTGTGTTTTAATGTGATGGCAACTGTGAGATGCCAAAAAATAGCCGCTAGGTCAGCTGAAGCTTCCAACAATTATCTATAATCTGATCTAGAAGATGATACATAACACCACTTACACAACTCCAATACAATTACATTTTATGAGCAATATACCATTTAATTATCCATACCAATCCAGCTATCTAATTTAGTGTGAATGTACTATTTTCACATTCTGAAGTTTGGTAAAAGTGGATGAAAAGGTTAATTGCTTTTTTATTTGGAGGCAAAAATGTGTCAGTTTTTACTTTTTGGTGACTGACATAATCTTCAGAATGTGATAGTGTTGTGACACAAAAACAATACACATTTAAAATGACGTGATTAGCTTTAACACTAGAACCGCAGCTGTTTCTTGATTGTATTTAACTTTTTTTCAACAAAATATTCAAGTCTCCCAGTCTGTGACTTTTCCTGAAAGTCTGTTATGTAGCACCCTCTGTTGTTAAAAATTGTCAATATGAAGTCAGATTGAAACAATTGCCAACAATATTGCCATTTATACCCATCAGCGGGTAATATCTACCTTATAGAAAATGCAGTGATTTTCACGCTATTGATCTTGCGCGTAAACATAAACATGACACTATAGCAATGTCTGTTGTTTACTGCGGTTCCTTATAGAGAGATAGATCGATAGATAGTTATAGATAAACAGAGACACTTTGCACATAACTCACATTAGCGATACTTCATGCCATCTGCACAAACCAGATATACTAAAAGCTGAGAGGCCACAGATTCTATTGGTATAAGTTTCATCACTGTGCGATCAAAACTCACTGTTAACCCTGTGCTCTAGTATGATAAATAAAAGAACATCGTACCTTGAAAATCAATGCATTCTAATAGCGGGTACATTTGACCCGTTGGCGGTTTTAGGTATACAGCGACCCCTGGCGGTTCTAGTGTTAATGAAGAAGATTACGAATTTAGTTCCTATTTCTGTCATAAATCAGAGACATGTATCATGCTTAAATCTTTCAAAGATGAAATGTTGAAACATCTCCTTTCAGAGAGGCTGTAACCATGTTTGAGAACGTAATGCACTTGATGCGTTCCTCCTCAGACTTGGCCTTCCCTTTGAGGTATCTTGGAATCGGACTTGCAGACATTCAAAAATGTTTTCTTCTTTGTCCTTTTCAGCTGCTTTTCTTGTCTTTTTATTCTACAGCATTGCCTTCAAATAGTATGTAGTTTTAATTACATTTGGTCTAGTATTCTGCACACAGATTAAATTGGCAGCTTGCCATTCAGGCTTTAACTGGATAAAGAATATATAAAAAATACAGTGAACACACACAATGAAAAAAACGTGTACATGGATCCGCAACAGGAATAAGACATCCTTGCAATGAATGCTGCTCAACCATTGTGAAATGAATGTTTTGAATTTTCAAGGGAGTTGTTTAAACGACACACTGTAATAACTAGAACATGCATTTCCTGCTTCAAATGCATGTGAATGCTGCCTATAAGCTGCACACATGTGTTGCTGGACTTGGCTGAAAATGCAGAAAAAGTTGAATATTTTGGACTAGACTCTATAGAGGTAGGAACGTGCCGCTCAGATATTCAGAGCATAGCTCAGGGAGATACTCGGTCTGACTGCCAGATGTGTCAAAGTTACTTTTGCGCAATATTATATAATTAATCGTCAAGCTAGCTAACTAGAATACATTGTCACTAACTCCAAACGTTAGCTTTAGCTTTTTTATTTTCATGGGCATGTTAGAGACACATGTTATCATCTCTTACATAGTAATCCTTACTGATATACAACGCATTATATTTTAAGTTCAACATATAAATAATACATTAACTTGCCCATCCGTTAGCATCACTGACTGGTACATGCAAAAAAGTAGTAAGTAGGCTTGTTAAGCATGGATGAGCAGTCTTCCTTCTATGCGTTATTGAAATCAAGCAAAGCGTCATTAGTCCTTATCATTTCTTGACTACTAAGGAAACAGAGGCTTTAGTTTAAACACCCCAACTCTAAAACATTGAGTAACAGAAGAAGGGTTTCTCTGTAGGCTGTGGCGCAGTGAACTAGTGCGTTGGTGTTCAGATCAGGGGAGCACAGGTTCAAACCCCACTGCAGTCAGCATGTCGTTGTGTCCCTGAGACACTTCACCCCAAATTGCTCCTGTGGGGATTGTCCACAGTATTCAGTATGTAAGTTGCTTTGGATAGAAGTGTCTAACAAGTGACATGTAATGTAATGTAATGTAATTACCATCAACATTTTAGCATTGTTTGCATATGGCAACCCAAGCGTCGTCTCACATTAGAAAATTCGTCTTTTTACTGAACAAGTAACAAGTAATGACATCAGTTATTAATGGAAGTCAGTTAGTGGTGTCCAATCTGACCTAGCCTTCTGCAGGACTAGGAGTTTATTTTATACATTTCCACAATTCCTATTTGGTTTTATTTAGTTTTCATAAATGTACCTCAGACTTTCTGAAGCTATGTCATTACTGAGTTGTTCTGCTAGAGAATTCAAGTTGAAAAATAATGAATTATCTTTCACCTACCCAAGCACAAAGTTAGATGCACATGCTGTCTTTCAAACTTGGCACATTTAAATGATTTCTTTGCAATCTGGCAGACGGTTTTGATTCTTCCTTTCAAATTGAACTCGCTTGTGTGTGGAATGAAGCAATGTGTGAGAGTGGGTGAGGAGAGTACGAGGAGAGCGAGTCCATACTGCATTTTAGTCCGAAATGTAATGGGCTGCTTGATTGTTTTTATTTTGCTGATTTTAATGATTATATTGGTGCTTAATGTTTTATGACTCAACAAATAAGTCTTCGCATTTTATGTGTTTAATGCTTTTACTACACTTTTTATTTTACATCATGAAACTCTTGATAAACGCCTCAGGTAACAGTTTATCGAGTTGTGTGATTTGCCGACGGGCCCCATGTTTAGTGATGGCGGTCAAAACAGATACTTCTGCTGGATTCGTCAAGAAGAAAATAATCAATGTGGTGGATGTTATTCTGAATTTGTCTTCCATGATAACATATATAGTTATATTGTTCTAATTAGGAGATGTATTATCATTATGAGACCGTTTGGAAAGCCATTTGTCAATCCACTGCAATTTTGAGACAGTAAAATGACGCATTTTCTAATGTGAGACGACACTTGGGTTGCCATATCCGAACAATGCTAAAATGCCGATGGTAATTAATTGGGAATCATCCCAAAGGGAACAGGAATGAAAAAGATTGTGGAAATCAATCCATTAGTTGAGACATTTCATCCAAAGCCATAATTGTCAACCTAATTGTGGTGCAATAGGAAAAGTCATGAAGTTATATGACCCACTCTTTGGGCTCCACGTACATCTGTTCAAATCTGTATGACATTTCATCAGAATTCATCTGTTAGTTGTTGAGATATTTCAGTCTGAAAAACGGCAGATTGCCCGACCAATAGATATTTATTTTCCAAGAGCTTTGGTATCATAGTTGAAAAAATACTCTTAACCTCGTTTTGAGTCAGGCAACTCTGTCTCCTACAAATGGTGTTTGTATTCCACTCATTTGGTTTCCCAATTACATTCCAATTAGAAACATAATCAGTGCCTGGATTATGTCCTCTTACAACGTGTCCCATCCCTCTCTAATGGCGAGTCTCCAATTAACGCGAGTATGATATCGCAAATCTATGCAAAATCACACAAAATAATTAAATTAGTCCATCCATCCATCTTCTTCCGCTTATCCGTGGTCGGGTCACGGGGGTATCAGTTCCAGCAGAGAGCCCCAACCTTTCCTTTCCCTGGCGACATCAACCAGCTCTGACTGGGGGATCCCAAGGCGCTCCCAGGCTAGCGAAGAGATATAATCCCTCCACCTGGTCCTAGGTCTACCCCTTGGTCTCTTCCCAGCTGGACGTGCCTTGAACACCTCCCTAGGGAGGCGCCCAGGTGGCATCCTAACTAGGTGCCCGAACCACCTCAAATTAAATTAGTACATAATAAAAAAGCCTGTTTTCATGTGTCGTTATTACATAAGGAAACACCTTTCACTTGCATAAAGCATTCTGTCGAACTGGGTTATTCCACAAAATATGATTACAAAACTGACAGAAATAGTAGTCTCATGGCATTGCAATATGATTCTTTTTTTAAAATGATAGACACAAAAAGTTTTGAATGATTGCCAGCCGTACTTAGCACTTTGTTATTATGGCTCACACTTTTCTTACATAGTTCATACTGTGAAAACACTTCTAATTAAGAACAGGTGGTAGACTGTGGGTGGACTTTCTGAGCCGCTTTTTCCTCCTAACATGTTCTTGTTGAATGGAAATGAAGAAAGCTGAAGGGTCAGAGCAGAAAAGAAGTATCATATCAATGTTGTGCAAGTTAATAGCTCCAATCAACTCCCATCAGTCATTCACTAACACACTGTTTTCTCAATGAAATTAACTTAGCTTTCTTAAAAACACCATGCATCATTCAGGCGGCTGTTCGTTTCAGGATTTCTCTTTCACTTCACAGAATGAAAGCCTTGCTGAGTCGTTTTCAGGCAACACAGTAACCAAACACTGCGAGATTCATCACAATAGCCATTAGTGGTTTAAAGCTATTTTTCAGCTGCATGCTCTGAGAGTTCTACAACTAGACCGCAGCCAGGATTGGAGACTAAATAATTAAAAGCATGCTCAAATGATTCAGAGGAAAAGTCAGAGTATTGGGGTCGAGCAGCGCAACAACCAGTGTAAACCAAGCTGTGTTCACATGGGCAGTTCTGATACAACATAGAGAATTTTACTACTAAAAAAGAAACATTTTATACATAGCATTTTAAGAGGTCCTATTATGCTTTTTGGGTGTTTCCCCTTCCTGCATGTTTATAGGTATGTGTGCATGTATATGGTCTGCAAAGGCTAAAATCCCAGAGTTCCGACTGGGCTCTGGTTTCAGACAGAGGGTGAAAATATGTCACAGTACAGGCATAACATACAAATATGAACCTGAAAGTAAGCATAGGCCCCCTTTTTTAAATATAATTGTTCAAAATGCTGAAATGAAAAGAGTCCACGCCTTAGGGACATTAGGAATGTTCTGTCCTCATCAATAACACGACAGATATGTCCGTCCTCTAAACTCTGTGACAAACATGTTTTTGCACCTTGAGGTGACTGTAATCTTTGTAAAAAATAAATGGCAGTGTCAAAACTTTCTTTGTCACTTTCTTGGTTGCTTGCAGCCATGCACAATGAATGATTAGTCAGCTAAAACACGACACTGATATTATCACTGCAGTCAGCCTGAAAGGAAAATGTCACTCTCTGCTTCTCAGGCGAGATATCATCAATGTGTGATCTATTGTGTTGATGTGCAGTGCCTTCCAGGAGTTAATTTATGGTGATATTCTGTCACTTTTCTTTTATATTCACTTTACCTCCACCTGCATTGGCATTTATTTTTCATGAAGGCATTTATTTTATGTGCCAGAAGGTTATACAGCAGAGCGTATATCTGAAGCTGCTTCATTCATCTGAAGGCCAGAGCAGCAGCTACTTTGTCAGAGAATACATGCATTGCAAACTTTTGGTGGAAATGCACAAGTTTTACGCTAAATTGTCACTTAATGATTTTGTAGAGCTGGGCAATACATGCTCTGATTCTTAAGTTTAGTGTTGATGCTTGAGATATCGCAACGTTTTTAAAGCAATTAAAATCCACTTGAGCTTTGCTGGGAAGGTCTTGACATGTCATTTATATTTAGCTAATTATCAGCAAAAGTAAGAAAGCAGCACCAGCAAAATGGGCCTAAAAATAGTACGACTGTTTAACAAAACCGGTACTCACTTTCGCTTTGAGCACTATGAGCGAATAGTCAACTGTTTCCAATATGTTCCAGAGAAAGAAGACACTCTGCAAATCACACCAAACAATCTAGACGGATGTACTAGATGTATTTTTCACAAATAACATAATCAACACTTTCCCAAGCAGACATTTTGATGCAGGAATCTAACCGGTGAAATGTATAACATTACTGACGACTGCACGCAATTGATGTGACCAGTTCCATGGCCATAATTAATGTGATTATTTACACATGTTTCAACAGGCTGCTATGAAAAGGGTCCATAATAAATATGGCATCATGATTTTTGTCCCTGCAATTTGCCATACCAAACTGGTCTTCTATCAACTGATTACTGTGGGCAGAACAAATCGACCGTGTTCTCGAAATAAATTGCGGCGACAACTGCATCGTATACAAAAGGGCAACAAGGACATTTCTGACACTTCTATATTTGTTTCATTCATGTCTAAGTGCAGCATGCAGGCAGTCCGAGAGCACAACCGTCACAATAGGAGGCTTCACGTGACGTTTTCCACTGTAAGAGAACAACATTTTATTCCGAGTTGTGCACAATGGCATGATGTGAAAATGTGAAACCACAGCAGATGATTTTGTCTCTCCAGCACTTGCAATACATTGTGTGGAAAAAACCCACACCCACACAATACCTGCGCTATATGTGCAGCTACTAGCTGTAATTATAGTGATAGAAATAGGTTTCATTCCCTGAATAATTGAACAGTACGAAAGCAGCGTTTCTGGCTTTCTTCACCCAGAATGTTATTATGCATTCATCTGCGGCCGATATTAAAGCCACCGCTGCCCTGCGTGACAGACGGAAAAACAACAGACATTGGGATTTCATGAATTCGAGAGGCTGCCAGCTGCTCAGCCCTCCTACTTAAGTAATACGATTCTGGACCCACTGCCCCGCTCCCACTGCCCCGCTGTCTAAACATGTGTGTGTGTGTGTGTGTGTGTGTGTGTGTGTGTGTGTGTGTGTGTGTGTGTGTGTGTGTGTGTGTGTGTGTGTTGAAGTTGTGGTGATTTTTGCTGTCGCCTCTAGTCAGTAGAAGCTGTAACTCATTCCAGTGTCTAGCTGAAGCAATCGCTGCCCGGGGACGGTCTGAGGCTCCTGGGACAGACTTAACACGGACCTAATCCGCACAGGACACACCGGACGGAGTGCAGAAGCTAAAAAAGGTTATAAGTGTCCAAAAGGGACTTGCATGCAAATGAGACTAACACTGCTGTCGTGTGGTCTGTTAAAGATTTGACTTTCTTTCTCCAACTTTATGTTTGGTGCTTCTTCTCTCCCGAAATACACCAGGATTCTTACTCTTTAACATATCCTCTGTTGTATTACTTGTCCAGTATGACTTATAGTGTTGCTCTTAGACACAGCTGTGCCCACACCTGACTCCTTACTCCTTATACAGAAAATAGAATCTGCAAATACTGTGTATTAAAAGGAAAAATAGCAGATAAGCATAATCTTTGTACAAAAAGGGGTTTCTGCTACATTTGTGCTTATGTTGTTGTAGTTGCTTTGCTTCTATAGCTCAGTTGAAGTCTTCCTTAGTCTTTTCTCTTTGTCGTGACTGAGACCCAAATTAATTCAATTTAATTGCGCTGGGCTTGGTTAGGTTGTAAATGTCTCAGATCGGTGTGTCAATATGTTGAGTCCGAGTGCTATTTTAATGTTATTGACTGTCAACAGAAGGGAATAATGGCATGTGTTGCTAGTTGTTTCAACCACAAACGCTTTTTAATTGTGTCGCCAATCATGCTGTCGAGTCTTTTTATTATTCTGTATGATTCATGCATGTCAGTAAAAACAAAGCCGGTGACTAACGTAATAGCCTGGTTGGCACACGTGGGCCGGAGTTGTTTGGATTTAACTAGCAAACTAACGTTGTATTGTTATGTGCCAACTTTAATAGGAGATAACTTCATCAAATTATCAATTAAAGATTTTAGCTGTTTTCCGTTTGCTTCGTGCAACCATTTTTTTTTGATTTAGCAGAGGAGTGTTCTTGACAACCTGCTTTAAAGTTTGTGAACAAAGTTATTTGACATTTAAGCATCGAATATCGTGAGCAATTACATTTTCCTAAATTTAGAAGGATATTTTTCATGATATTCCCAATTCTGTGGAGCTGTACATCCTACAGGCTTGGCTGCAGTTCGGCGTCCTGGATCACGATAAATCTGGAGAGCGTTGGTGTGGTTCACATTAATTACTAAACATCCTCCACTTCTTGCTTGTAAAGGCCATTTATATAACCTATCATTTATCCGACAGCAGCAATCTTCAACTCCTACTCATAAGAACACAAATAAAAATGGATCCTGTAATTAAGTGAATCTTTAATCTTTTAAGTTCTGTTATGGCAAAGGTAGCCCTGAAGATTAATCATGCCATTTGCTTGTTTCAAAGTTGACAAATGAGCCAGTCTAAACACAGATGCATTCATGTTGTGTTTTTAGCACATTGATCCCTTTCACTAAAAATAACCCCATCTCCGTGTTTTACGAAGTCGTGTCGCGGTTCTGGCTGAGGTATCTGTTTGTGATAATCTGTTGGGTCTGGGCCATGCACCGATGCTGCCAGGTCCGCAGATGTGCCCGTAAGAAGGCATGTCAAAGTGATGGCAGCCAATCAGAGGCCACACACACTGGGACACAGTGTCTCTCTCATGAATGTATTCATATCCAAACAGCACTTGGCTTTGACAGCAATGGTCATCATCAAACATGCAGATATCACAAATGTGGTTGTTGTACTATTACATCTCTCCTGCCAAATCTGTGTTCCGGGTTGGCGGACACTTTCTTGTTTATTAGTGGACATATGTTGTTCCTGGTTGTGAAGGCTTTTAAAAGATACCCTGGAACATTCATGCCCCAACCAGTGGGCTTGGACACAAATATCCTCCCACATAAAGAGGTTACAGGGAGAACCTCTATTCAAATGCCTGATAGTTTTATTGCTTCTGATTCACTCACTCGTAGTGTGAAATGCTTCTGCTTTCCAAATTGTTAATTGTACTTTGACATTTAACAAAGATGACATCAGCACTCACAGCTGCACTTTTATTTTCATTTTACATTTGTGTTGTGTATAAAAGCTAAACAACTGACTGACATAATGAACTATCATTGATATAGAGTTTGCATAAATGAATGCTATACACTATTCACATGCTATTTGCAGTATAATACAGCATTTTTCACATGAACACGCCACAGTCAGAATAATGCTTGATAAAGGGTGCATGCTGAATGGAAAAGCATGCAAGTGGCATATTCAGTCACTATCCTGATTTATAAAACACCTTGAAGCTGTGTTGGCTGTATAACCGCGTGTGCTTGCAATATACCACTTTGGTTGTGGTGTTGAGAAGACTCAGCAATAGTTGACAGTATTTTTTAGTAAGAATATCAGAGGATTTGAGTCCTTAGTCTGGCTTTGCAATTTCAAAATCCTCTGAGACCTTTAAATGCTATAAGTAAGCACCAAAATAAGAAGTACCAATTAGTTATTAATAACTTTAAAGATAGTCATTTAATGAGGGGACACATCCTTTATGTATAAATAATAATAAAAACTGTATCTTGGTTGTTTTTAGCTTCAGTTTTAAATATGATACTGTGATATAAAAAACTGCTAATGTAGGAAACTGGGGAAACACATAATCACTGGCTTGCTAAATGTAGTTTTGGATGTATTTGTGCCGACATGGAAATTAGCATCTCAAAAAGCAATGTGATATTCCCAATAGATTTTGGTACATTGCAGAAAATAGGCATTGTGGCCAAAACACATCTATGATGCCAATCACATTTTGTTCAGCAGGACAATGTTCACATATTAACACCACTTTGTGATTTTGGAGGGGATATCCAATTGGCAGAAATAACAAGCTAATTTTTATAATGCTATAAAAACATCACAGTCACATGGCTGCTCATCACCACCGCTGAGCTAAAGGCGACCTGTGCCAGGTGTTGAGTAGTTCATTTAGTCACTTATTAGCATTGTTTTCATGATGCACAGACCTTATTTCAGACAGCTAACTACAAACAAGTTCCAAAAACCATTGACTTCCAGACGAGGGAACCGCACAAAGTTATAATATAAAATAATCATTCAAACAATCCCTCAAAACTCACATTTTCACTCTTGCCTTCAACTCCTAATCCACTAACCCAGGGGTCGGCAACCTTTTTGATATGAAAAATTGTTATCAGCGTGCCAACGATCGAGAATGATCAAGGGGGGGGGGGGGTTTAGGAGCTTGACGCTTGTCAACTATCAGCAGGAGGGCGGGGGAGCCTCGCTGCGGGGAGGCAGTGTGTGGACCTGTCAGCGCAACTTACATGATGTCGAATTTAACAAACACATTTAAATAATTGGTTTAAACGGCATAATAATAAGAACGATTGTCCGTTCTGTGATTCTCCAGAACACACATGTTATGATTTTAGGGTCATGCAGAGTGAGATGAGATCGCTGTCCCTTTAAGAGAGAGAGAGAGAGAGAGAGGGCTTGTGCATGTGTGTTTGTGGATGGTAGAGCGACAGTGAGGAAACGTGTGTATTTTTCTGGAAGTGAAACGAGGCAGCAGAAAAACAGGTCTGTGATGTATTTTGTGAAACAGAAGAACAGCTAAATAAATGCAACGGCCTCCCAAGAAGAGCTCACCTCTCTCCAGTCATTGAAGCTAAAGTGGGATTTTGAACCTGAAGCTTGTTGCTTCTGCCCTCCTCGACTACGGTCTGGGAGCCGACAGGAAAGTTCAACACACAGATGGCCAGTCCGCCCCTTTGTAGCATATTATTTCGTTGAGCAGATCGCCTCTGGGCTTTCAACTAAATACACAGCCACGCAAAAACTGCGGCATTTGTACAGCTCCTTATGGGTAGGCTACTGCAATTAGTGAAGTGCTTTCCTCCGTGGTGAAACGATCAGCTGCACTGGACCACAGAGGAAAGCGGCAGAAAGTCACCTGGAGATAAAGAGAGCGGGGCTGCGTTGCGTGCATGGCTTCCTTCTGCGGGTAACGGGGAGACTCGCTGGCGGCGGTCTCGTTCAGGATCCGAAAATACAATTTATTATATTTTTGCACACTTATTCCACTTATTCCTAGCGTGCCACTGGTTACGGTGCCGCGTGCCAATGCTGGCACGCGTGCCAGGGGTTGCCGACCCCTGCACTAACCCCTCGCCCTTATTCCACCTAGCTTAGCACTTGTTACTTTTGTTGTTATTTTGTGTCTTCTTTACTTGCTTATAAAGCGCTTTGAGCACCAGGAAAAGCCCTATATAAATGTAATGTATTATTATTACTATTATAATGCTATGTCAGTTGCAGGTTTTAGGATTCATTAATGCATCACTCTACAAGCTAACCCAAACCAAGAATGTAAATTGTAAAGGATATGATTGACCTTATCAGAAAATGTTGAACTTGAATTACTCTTAGTGCAAATAAACAGAAATTGCAGACATACTGGTCAGCTGGGCTCTAAAGGTCACTATCTGTATTTTTCACAAACTGCTGTTTGAAAAACAACCCTCAAGTGTTTTATTAGCAACATCAGCACATGTTGGTTTCTTCCTTTGGGCATAAAGCAGAATATTAGTGCTGGTCTTAACAGCTTGTTAAAACTCTACGTTGTGTCATCCATTTGCACAGGTTGTCGATGTGTTGGAGGATGTGCTCTGTAATAAGGCATATGAGGCTACACAGCTGTGTTATCTGCAGTTATGGCTGAATACATTCGTTATTGTTCGGCATTTAAGTGGTTTCCAAACCATTTTCTATTTTCTCACAGTTTAGACCAGAGGCTCCAAACACTCAAGCAGCAGCACTTTAGACATAAGACTGGAAGTTAGTGGCTTTTTTAAGAACAATTTAGTATTTTGTCGTCTGTTGTAAATGGTCTTTTGGTTGGCAGGTGGATCCTGTTTGTTGTTTTTGTGTTTCATTTGGGCCGTTTCTGAATCGCTAACAGTTATGTTTCAGTGATTAGGGTGTACCGTACACAACCATCCTCTCTTTCAGAA
Source organism: Harpagifer antarcticus (assembly GCA_902827135.1). Taxonomy (NCBI): domain Eukaryota; kingdom Metazoa; phylum Chordata; class Actinopteri; order Perciformes; family Harpagiferidae; genus Harpagifer; species Harpagifer antarcticus. The sequence goes on along the minus strand of CADEHL010001271.1, from coordinate 2,186,795 downwards.
GAGCTGCCGGCATTGTCTTTCATCTCATGAAAACGTCAGCGGTTCGACTAAAATTGAAATGCAAGTCCCTGTCAAATCTTTTCAATCCTTAGAAGTTACATGACAAACTCTAGAAAGTGAACACAGACTGTAATGGTACTAAAACTCAAAATGATTTTAAAAGCTCTGTACAAACCCTTAATCAGCAGCTGAGCAATTACCCCACATTTAGTTTGGTTTGGTGTGAAACTTCACAGTTGGGCAGTCTACATTTAGACTAGAATAAGTAAACCATTGTACATACAGCTCACCATTATTGTGTAGCTGGTGCCCTATTATGAAAGCTCAGCTTAAGATCCTGAGACCCAAGCTTTTTTTGGTGTGAATGTTTTCCTTCTCCTAGCTATTTAGGATTAATAGGACATGGGTACATCAACAAAGAATCATCTTTGAACAGAAGGTATATTTTGAAAAATTATTATATTGAGACATTGTGTTTTACTCCAGTGTGTGTTTTTTTTCAACAAAGACATTCAATATAAAGTCCCAGTTTCCTCAAACAAGTACTTCCTAATAAGCAATGTCCGTTCTTGATTTGATTTAATCCAAAAGGACCAGTTTATTTCCTCTATACCAATTGGGTCTTTTAAACATATTGATATGCAGCACTGAAACTAGTTGAAATAATGTTTTCCCATTGCTCCGTGGGGATCACATTAGTAGTCTTAGTGAGTGTGACGCACAGGGATATTTTAATGCTGTTGAACAACTGGGGTTGAATGATTAATTGTTATATTCATTAATAATTGGAGGGAACATGCAATCATTCTGTCACACATCCCAGCTATACCTCGATGCATTCAGTCAATATAAAGCCAAATGCAGAAGAGATTTATCCTTCAGCTCTACTGCCTTCTACAATAACACACTTACATATTAGTAATGTCATTTAAATCTTAAAGTTTAGCTGCAGAATGTACTGTGCAGTTTCATTCTTATTGCCCCTCCATAACTGTGACGAGATGAGCGCTCACTAATTGGCTGTTTCTGCTCACATAGATAAATGCCACAGATCAGCAGCCACCGCTAGCTGCGCTGAAAATAATGAGCTAATAAAGATAAGGATCATGGGAAAATTGCAGATAGGAGACCACTCATATTTCCTGCGTGTGTGGATGTACATTATATCCTCTATTGTGAAGTAATTATAGACGATCAGTTCTTTCTAAGCCGGATGTCTAAAAAAAAATAAGGCTTTGGCCACATTTAAGAACCTTGAGGTTTATAACAATGTGTGAAGGCCGTGGCTGCTGAGACTCTGAAAACTCATTATTGAACCTCCTTTATGCTTCAGTTCATGTCAAGGCCTCTTACAGTATGATGTATTCTTCTTCTAGCTGCGGTCTTCTCTTAGTTATATTTGTAAAATTAAATGTATTTTTCTGAGAAATACTTCAACACGCACTTTAAAGGTCCCATGTCATGACCATTTCTGCTGATCACATTTCCATTGTTTACATTTCCGAGGTCTACTAGAATAGATTTATATTGTGCAATTTTCAAAACTCACATTGGTTTCATACAGCATCTCTGTAAAGTATGTGTATTCACTCTCTGTCCTAAACAGCTTGTTGGAGCTCCTGCCCCCCCTCCCTGTGAGCCCAGTGTGCTCTGATTGGTCGGTACGTTGCGATACAGCGGGACACAGCGAAAATCATCCTGAGCACACACAAACACTCACAGCCGAAGTAAAAACAGTAAGTGTGGCTTGATATTGAGGAATGGGTCTGCGGAGAGCATTTCTCCGCCATCCCAACTCGTCTATTACCAGCGTTCAGGGAGCTCTATGCAAGTCAATGGGGACTCCCTGTTAGTTAGCCAAGGGATCCTGGTGTGTGAGGTGCTCTGCGGATTGGTCCATTTGGGCCAATCCGGTCATTTGTTGTTGATTTGGGTGTTCACGCGTCACAGAACTCAGGAAGCAAACAATGGAAAAAGAGAAATGTCCAACGAGGCGTTCAGGGGCAGCATAGACAGGTATTTTCTGTGTTGGAGTTTTACTCTCTACAGGGTGTACTTTGAGGGTTTGTGACTCTGCAGACCGTTTACATGCATACAAACCTTCATAACACACAAGGGGACGGGTAATAACCGGAAAAGCATGACATGGGCTTTTGTTTTACAGGGACAGCCTCTCTCGGATTTGATCAATGTTTCCAGCCCCTCTACTGTATGCTGCTTTTTCGTCTCTATGTTGCAGGGAATTGCTTTTAATTGATGATATAATGACAGTTTTGTAACAAAAAACGACATATTCCTAGTTTCAGGTGTTGCATGTGGTTCTAACTACACTATACATGGAAATGGGGCTTACATCATAAGCATTCCTGCAACAAGGGGCCAAAGCAGTTTAACATACATCCAAAAAACGTATATCAAACCTTGAGTTAACGCAGTATCCTCAAAATTGCTCTCACTCTCAATGCTGCTGACCTTGAAAAATTTAAGTTTATGTTGGGATTTTGGGGATATCTAGAAAAGAGCAGATATTTCAAATGACAAAAGTTCAACTAAAGCAGGAAAGGAATGTCCAGAGTTTTCACTTCATGCTCTCTTTAGTATGCTCAGTGCAATCCTGATCTTCTCTGTCCTGTCAGCATTCACCCTGTGATTAGACCGAGTAATATCAGACCGTCTGGATGCAAAGTGAGCTGATAGACCCGGCAGCATAACATGCTTTCAGCGAGAGCTCAATTTGCAGGCAACTCCAATTGAGAGCAGATGAATAGCTAACAGTGGTCTCCCTGCAAGTAAAGAGAGACCCGTGAATCAAATCATCTTTCTGTGAAGTGGAGCGGTGCAGGAGGGGAATTTGGGGAGATATGTCGTGTAAATATTCCAGGTCTCCACAGAGCTCATCAGCAGCAGTACCTGACCCGTGTAATCCCAGTGTGCCGCCTTTCAGCCTCAGTCCGGATGGGATGTACTTGTTTGAAGTTTTCAGGACTGACCCGATTTAGTAAACTTTTGTACAGGAATCAGTGGGAATGAACAGCATGTTAGAGAAAAACACAAATATAGATGGATCAGATCGAGGGTTTTTAAGACTTTTGAAAATGGGGCAAATCTCAAACAGTGTTCTCTTTGAAAAAACTTCACAATTTCAGATTGTATTCATTGAATTTATTATGAGTTGGAGGGCATCAGATAACTATTATAATGAGTGCTAATCTGTATATTAATTGATCAATTGATACATGTTTAGAACTGCCCATGTTATGCGCATTTACAGTATAATGTTAAAGAGTTAAACACGTTTAATTATCTTTTTTAAAAAGGTTGAGTCAGCAAGTTTGATATTTTTACTTGATAAATGATCTAAACCATTATTCTATGATTCAAAGCCACCCATGCACATATTGATTACCTCACTCATTATGGACAATGAGACTTTTTCTTTCAGGCTCTTTTATTCCCATTTCTTTTGAGGTTAAGCAATGACTGAGATAAAAGTGCTGACTTATTGGGTGGCCAGGGTAGATAAGAAGAACCTCAAACTCTGCAAAAACTAAAAGTCAGCACTTTAACCTCGTTATTTGTTTCATTTTAAATCCAATGTACAGAGCCAAAGCAATAGAGAATATGTCACTGTCCAAATACTTACAGTGGACTGCACTGTGGATAGGATTGTATCGTTATCACCCAGATATTCATCACTGTAATGTAACACATTTTTGCTCAGTGCTCTTCCCAGATAGTTGAAGCTATACATTTGTAATACTTAAAGGTTTAGTATTGGTGGGAACCTGTGTAAGCTTGTCAATACAGACCTTGTTGTACACCATTTTGTGTTCATGCCTGGAAACTTAAAACCAGGATGAAAGTTAGTATGTTAAACGTGCCAGTTTTTTTATTCAAAATGTAGTTAAGAACTGAAATGATTAGTTGATTAATGAATGTTTCGCAACAGAAAATCTGTGTAATTGATTAATAATTTCAAGCCCAACTTGTTCAGGTTTGATTTGATGCTATGTTTGTCATATAATAGTAAACTCTCACATACTTTGGATTGGGTAACACTCAAAAATATTCATCTCATAGTTTCATGTATACTGTATAAGGAAAACGGCTCGGCAAGCTCACACTTGTGAAGCTTAAACCAGCAATTGAAACATTAAACACTATACTTTGACTATCAAGAAGGTTGCTTAATAACTTTATTTCAACTGAATATTCAACACATGTTTTAACTATTGTTATCTTTTTACCAAATATATCATATTCCAATAACTTGCATATAGACTCTTATTGCACTATTTCACTTTTTTAAACTTTTTGTATTTACTTGCACTATATCTTTCTGTTTATCTGTGTTTTGTGTTGCTCTGTTGTAGTGTTAATTTAGTTTTAGTCTTAGTCCTGTGTTAAATTTCTTTTTTAGTTTTAGTCATAATAGTCACCTTCATCCTGTTTTTATTTAGTCAAGTTTTAGTCGACTAAAAGTCTGAGCATTTTAGTCTTATTTTAGTCAAAGAAAACTAATTATTTTAGTCTACTTTTTGTCAATGAAAACTGTTGAGTCTTTTTTAGTCATCAGATTATATAGAACATTTCACTCAAAACCAATAATTTGTCATTTTAGTCAAACGTATTTCACAATAAGATTATATCTTGTCCTTATTTGATGAAAAACACAGGTTGCATGATTAAGAAGCTTTGCAGAGAGTATCTGCTCAGGTTTGTGGGGTTTTTACCAGCTGTGTAATGGCCACATTGCTTCCCTTCTGATTAAACAATGCATTCGCTTTTTTTCTCCGCCTCATTGTAGCGAAAATGGGCCCAAATATCACATTGTTTCTTTCTCCCAAGCAGTGGTGGCTTTAGACTTTTTCGTTGTCAGTCATTTTGACGGACAGGATCGTAACATTTCCGTCAAAATCCATTATTATCCGTCGAGTGTACAATTTATCAATCACTCGCGCTGACGGGGGGGTATTCGGTTAACGCGAGTGCGACCACTGCTTCCAAGCCCTGTTGTTGCCATTTTATTTTCTGTTAAATAAGGTTAGTTAGACCATGAGTTAGACCCGAGTCTTCCTGACAGTTCATATTCTGCCGCTGCCCGGTGTAATTCAAATCTACCGCCGCGCGCAGCACAGACACACAGCTACTGCCCAGCCGCAGCACCGGAAGTGGAACTGCTGGGAGAAAAACTGACTATCAGAGGTGTAACGTTATCTTTGATAATATTTCGTCTCGTCACTTTTCGTCAATGATATTGCATGATGATTTCGTTACAGTTATTGTTTACTGCCGTCGGTGCCGTCTCGTCATCGTCTCGTTTTCGTCATGGAAAAAAATGTCGTTGACGAACATATTTCGTCATAGTTTTAGTCAACGAAATTAAAACTACTCTGTTGGAGAAGCCTGTGACCTAAGATTTTCATCAGCATAACTACACTGTAGCTATGTTCGTATGAGAAAATAAAGAACCTGGAACCTTGAACTCTTCTAGCAGGCGTTCAGATCTGAGTTAACTAAATATTGAAAAGGGTTTTTCCAATCATAAAAAAACCATTTCCTAACTTGCCTATATTGGTGTTGTATGCTAAAAACGTGGCTTACAAACATTTGACAGACAGAACCTCTGCAAAGTATATCTTAATACACGTTGATTTTCATTCTGTGCTGCATCAAAATACAGGACTGTCTCAGAAAATTAGAATATTGTGATAAAGTTCTTTATTTTCTGTAATGCAATTAAAAAAACAAAAATGTCATACATTCTGGATTCATTACAAATCAACTGAAATATTGCAAGCCTTTTATTATTTTAATATTGCTGATTATGGCATACAGCTTAAGAAAACTCAAATATCCTATCTCTAAATATTAGAATATCATGAAAAAGTATACTAGTAGGGTGTTCAACGAATCACTTGAATCGTCTAATTAACTCGAAACACCTGCAAGGGTTTCCTGAGCCTTGAAAAACACTCAGCTTGGTTCAGTAAACTAAATCACAAGTATGGGGAAGACTGCTGATCTGACTGCTGTCCAGAGGACCGTCATTGACACCCTCCATCAGGAGGGTAAGACACAAAAAGAAATTTCTCAAAGAGCAAGCTGTTCACAGAGTGCAGTTTCAAAGCACATCCACAAAAAGTCTGTTGGAAGGGGGAAATGTGGCAGGAAACGCTGCACAACCAAGAGAGATGACCGCAGCCTTAACAGCATTGTGAAGAAGAGTCGCTTCCAGAATTTTGGGGAGCTTCAAAGACAGTGGACTGAAGCTGGAGTCCAGGTATCAAAAGTCACTGTTCACAGACGTATCCGGGAAATGGGCTACAATAGCCGTATTCCCATGGTCAAGCCACTTCTGAACTCAAGACAACGGAAGAGGCGTCTGACTTGGGCTAAGGAAAAGAAGCACTGGACAGTTGCACAGTGGTCCAAAGTCCTCTTTTCAGACGAAAGCAAGTTTTGTATTTCATTTGGAAGTCAAGGCGCCAGAGTCTGGAGAAAGGCTGGAGAGGAGCAAAATCCAAGTTGCTTGAAATCCAGTGTGAAGTTCCCACAGTCAGCGATGGTTTGGGGAGCCATGTCAGCTGCTGGTGTTGGTCCACTGTGTTTCATCAAGCCCAGAGTAAATGCAGCTGTGTACCAAGAGATTTTAGAGCACTACATGCTTCCGTCTGCTGAAAAGCTCTATGGAGATGAGGAATTCATTTTCCAGCATGATCTGGCACCTGCCCACAGTGCCAAAACCACCAGTAACTGGTGTACTGACCATGGCATTACTGTCCTCGATTGGCCTGCAAATTCCCCTGACCTGAACCCCATAGAGAATATGTGGGGTATTGTGAAGAAGAAGCTGAAAGACACCAGACCCAACAATGCTAATGAGCTAAAGGCCGCTATTGAAGCATCCTGGGCATCCATAACACCTCAGCAATGCCACAGGCTGATTGCCTCCATGCCACGCCGCATTGATGCAGTAATCCGTGCAAAAGGATTCCCAACCAAGTACTGAGTGCATTAATGGACATTTTCAAATGTTTGATTGTGTTTTGCTGTTATAAATCTTTTTTTTTTACTTGGTCTGAGGAACTATTCTAATTTTTTGAAATAGGATTTTTGAGTTTTCTTAAGCTGTATGCCATAATCAGCAATATTAAAATAATAAAAGGCTTGCAATATTTCAGTTGATTTGTAATGAATCCAGAATGTATGACATTTTTGTTTTTTTAATTGCATTACAGAAAATAAAGAACTTTATCACAATATTCTAATTTTCTGAGACAGTCCTGTATACCGCCATCCATAATAGACAATCATCTCCAGGGAAAGTCTTTAAGCCATGCAGAATGAGTTTGTCAGTGCATCCTCTTAGTCATGTCTAGAGTCTGTGGAGTCCTTTGTTAAAGTCACACATTGACTTTCCTTGCCATTTCAACAGGTCACATAATGTCACCATTCAAAGGTCCAGGTTCTACTGTCACAATTGGGTTTGTTAAACAGTTAATTAGAAACTCCCATCCACTGTGAACTGTTAACCAAAAAGTTAAGCTTTCTGCCCCGCAAAGACGATTAAGAACCAAAGCCACAATGTGTCTTCTGTCACAATGGTGTCCTTTTTATAGTCCTTTCTTTTTTAAGCCTTACAACATTTCAAAGCAGATGGGTAACACCCAAGGATTGGTGTGCTGCTATTCATTCTTGTTCCCTTTTTTAGCACTTCTTTCCACTCTGGTTGTTCCTACATTGGGGTAATTACCACCCAGCACTCTCCTGAAGGCTCAGGCTGTAAAATTCAATCAGCAAGCAAGCAATATTTAACTCCCACACTCCCATATGTTGAAGCAGTAAAGCCCTGTGCATTGATTCAGCAGTAACTTCCAGTTTCTCTCTTGGCTGTGTTCAAACAGTATCTGATTCCAATATTGGAAATAGATGGACTTTGTTAAAGGAGCACTGTGGAGAGTTTGAGAGGCTTTCCAAACAGCATATGACAGAGTTTGGCTCTATGATACCTGATGTACTTTATGATTCTGTTTTCTTCTGGGCTGTATCTTCCTGGTCGTATGTACTTATTGGAAGTCGCTTTGGACAAAAGCGTCAGCTAAATGCAATGTAATGTAATGTAATGTTATACGTTGTAAAAACTGCATTATGCAAAATATACTTAATTGACATTTTTAGACACTTACTTGTGCAGAGAAAACCTAATGATACCAATCATGTGTTGTCCACTCAGTTGCTTTTAAAATAGCCTAACATCAGGGACATGCTTTGAATTTGTGGAACAATTGCCGACACAAACATTAGGCCAATTTGAAGACCGCACCAATAACCCTCCAAATAGTGTGACTTCCAGACTCCCTTAGCTATGCTGTTGTCCCTTCACACTGTGTTTTGTGGCGTGAATTAAAACCCCAGCTCTGCATTTGCTAATTTCACATCGCTTTTCAGCCGTTCTCCTGCTTCTCTTCGCCCTCGACACAAAAGGCTATAAAACACTTGCAGAGTGTGCTGTGCCCTCTAAAAGGTCTTTTATCAATCAGTGTTAACTACCTGCCATGGGCCTATTACTCAAGGCCATATGTGACACAGCAAACGTATTAGAAATAAACAGTTGGTATGCTGAGAAGCCAGCGAAGAAAGCCTCTACTTAAGCCACCACTGAACATTCAGCTGCAGTTAAGATTGATGAGCTGTAACAATGAAAGTGTTTCAGTCTCTTTTCTTCCCTTCTCTAAGTTCTCTCCTCTGATTATTCCTCTATAAATATATCTTATAGACTTTTGCAAGTCCAATACCTTCCTTTTTTTCCTCTGGAAAAGCTGTTACGAATATAGTACCTCATACAATAAGCTGCCATCAAAATTAATTAACACCTTACCATTCTTGTGGAGGGATCGTTGATGAGGAGCTCAGGGATCTTTAGAAGTACTTTGATAGTTTTATTTCAGTTTTAAAACTCACTATGCACCTCTTTGGGTGAATACCTCATATATATATATATATATATATATATAATCACTCGGCTTTTGTGACAAGCAAATCCTGCAGAAATTAGACGACATAATCATTCACTTTGAGGCATTTTACTGTCCACCTGATTAAAGTATACCCAATATTCACATTGTGTCCTAGCTATAGTTTATCTGTTTGCATTCATCTTTAAGTAGGTAATGTACAGTATGATTATAAAAGATGTTTTGCTGAAAAAGAACTGTCTGCTGCTGAAAAAGGAGTTGACAAAGGATGATACACACATATCTTATACAAATTGATAACCAACATTGCAAGTTAAACAATGGATACACAAGGTAATAAGTGATAATGAAATATATACTTTTCCTGTGGGTTTGTTATGAGTCCAGATTATACATTACACTCATTTTAAGGTTGGACATTTATTTTGATTCATGTTTCCCCACGTAATGTTTCTAAGGGAGATTATTGTTCATGCTACTGTTAGAAAACTTTCCATTTTCCTCTAAGCTACCAACAACATAGGACACACTGCATTTGTTTCATAGCTCAACAAAGATCACATAATCTACTCTATTTTCTGTCTGTTGATTTTCACATAAACAAGATGGATTAACTTTTTCATACATTGTGAGTAATATTGCTACTGCTAGCAAGAAACAACCTTAAGAATCCCATGAACCATTCATCCTATGTCCATTATCTGACAACACCTAGCTTCATTTCAGGCAGATTTAGTTCTAACTCTTTCTCATTTGGCTTCTTAATCAAAATGTCTCTTATGCCAGGTTGAGTTTTCACAGATTCACATGACCTCAGTGTTTTTGCGCTACTTGGAGATAGCTTCTGTAGGAAGTAGGTTCCCCGCTGGGACTTTTTTTTCTGGGAAGCATTAATGCAGTGTTTATGTCTAGGTATTTTATTGTGAAATGCAAATCAGGACCCCGAGGCAGACAGAATTGCTTAGTGAGCGTGCCACTTATGAGGCTTTCACACCAGCGCTTTTCCCTTTCTAGCTCCGAGTGCGAGCTTTTCTGGTTCAGCGCCGGTTTCCCTTTTCTGCTCCCGCTCTGTTCACACCGCCCAGAGCTGCCGCTGCTGCGTCATGATGTCACCGTTTATGTGCCTGCTTCATCAAATCCAAACCGCGCGGAAATCCAACAACAACGGCCGATTGTATTGAAGCGCTGTTCGCTTTGGTTATTCTCTTACGAAACTAAATGGAAGGCATCGGACGACTTTACAAGGGACGACTTTACTTGGAACTTTACAAACATCACATGCGAAATGCAAGACTTCTTTGTGGTCTTCAGCATCTACTTCAACGACGACCCTGCCCCCGCCTCGACGTAACGGCCCGTCCACACTACATCTAAAAAAAGCTTGGAGCTCGGCGTGTCTGAAGCTCGACCAACAACCAATCACATGAATCTCCCGCCCCTGACACACAAGCAGCGGTTTGATTGGCTAGAGCTTGTACTGGCATATGATTTGATTGGCTGACGCTTCCACCGAAAGCTTCAGAAGCTTCAAAAGTTGAACATTGCTCAACTTTTGCAGCCTGAAACGCCAGGAAAGCTCCGCTCTGCTTCCCACAATGCAGTTCGGCGAGAAGTGACGTCACCCCATTCAAAGTGAATGGGCAGAAGCGTTGGAAACCGCTTTTGAAGCTGTCGAAGCTGTAGTGTGGACGGGCCGTAAGAGAGACGTAAGCGACGCCGCCTCTTAGCTCCGAAGCTCTTGCCTCTAGACCTGCTCTAGAGACCGACAATTTGTTTGGAGCTGGAAGTGAACCGGATTCCAGAGCTAAGAGGCGGCGCCTCTCCGGTACTTTTCAGGCTCCAGCTCCGAGCCAGAGCTGAAAACGCATTGGTGTAAAAGGGGCATTATAGGTCACCAATCTAAATGTAAGTGGTGTCACTATTCTACAGCTATTACATTGTGAAGTTAACAAAAACAATTTAATCTATTGCCAGACTTTAAAAGTAAGCTAAAAACGTTAGTATAACACATTATTATTGGAGCTTCAGGTGTTACTGCTTTCCTTGTTAATAACATACAATTGTAGTCAAAAAGAAAGATTTGTGTACAATTTCTGGTCTCAAATTTAAATGAAACATAATATATTCACCCTTTCTCAATTCGATTTGTTCCCCCACAGACTGGTTTCATACCTCCAGTCAAATGCCTTTCTCCCTACGGACATTTTGACTTGTCAAACCCAGGTGTGCTGATAGCATAAATAGTGGCTGCTTCCCATTAACTGTAGTGCCTGTGCCACGGCCTCAACGTTTCATGCTTGCTGACTGCCATGTTTCCTAAATGGAGCAGAGCCATCATTAATGTTATTACCTGACACCTGTGCTATCCCTGCTCTCACAAGTCAAAATATCTGATGTGAAAAAAAGTCAGGTTGGCTGTGAAACACAACCAAATTCGACAGTGTTGCATAATTATATATATTTGATCCAAGAGCTGACATTTAACACCTGTTTCTTAAAAAAAATAAACATACGCAGTACATTTCATATTTAAAGGTCCCCTATTACACTGTTTTTCTTCAATATATTATAGGTCTCAGATACAAAACATGTCTCTGAAGTGTTTGGCTCGAAATACCAAACAGATCATTGCAGCATTACCCATAATCCCCTCTGTTTCAGCCCTGTTTCCAAAGTGCTGATTCTCTGTCTGTTACTTTAGATGAAAATAAGGAGCCCCTCCCCACGCCCCTCTGAGAGATATTTGGTTAAAAAGAACACAACGGTGATCTAGGAGCAGATTCAGGTGATAAGGGGGGGGGGGGGGGGGGGGGTTACCTTGGTTGGTGATTGGCTAATGGTTACACAAGCCAAAAACATTGTATGACATCATAAAGTGGCCAAAATTTGATCAGCTCATTTTCAGAAAGTGTTTTTATAAATGGACCAGGACAAAAAGTGAAACGTTCAGAATCTCTTTACACAGAGGGGACACATGTTGATGCAGAAAAGTCATGAACAAGTGGATTTTGCATAATAGGTCCCCTGTAATGGCCTTTTGTTGTCTTTTCAAAATCATATTTAGTACTTGAAATGACCACATGGGATCAGACTGGCAAGCTGTACTTCTAAACTGTGATAATGTTAAGCACCATAATTACTCTCCTTATAGGCACTGACTCCTGCTTTGAACTGTGTCCCACTCCAACAAACATTCACTTAACCCAGTGGAGAGTTTCAGTTCAGCAGACATTAACAGCTCTGCAGAGCACAAACCATCCATTTTAATTGAGTCGTTTATCTTCGTCAAAATATGCATACAAGGACATGCGTTCCCAGAGTGTGCACTGCTCTGGCGTCAGACCCCAGAATTAGTTGAACTGGAAGTTGAACTAGATGCAGCGTTGTGCAGGATGAATGTAGGACATTTGGGGGCAGCAGATTAGTGGATTTGCTTAGCCGGAGTTTCAACTGTTATCTCATGTAGAAGCTTTAGTACGTCTTCAAAAGCTTTTTTTAAGATGGTGTGCTGTTGGCAGGAGAAAGAACAATCATGTCTTTCCTAAAATTCCCTTAAAAAAAAAACCTTCCTTTTACTCTAAAGGCGCTTTGGAAAGAATGTCTGATGATGCAAGTGGAGACCATAGCAATGAAATTATCTTTCTTATTCAAACAGCATCCGGAAACCTGAGAACATATCATGATGACATCTCTTGGATCTTTAATTAACCGATGCGATCAGGACAGGGCTTTGCATCTTGATTCAGAATACCTAGAAACACCAACAGATGCACAGGCTCACCTACATGTTAAATCTCCATTTCATGTTTTCATATCCTACGAAATCCTCAGTTTAAAGATGTGTTTAACGGAATGAATGCCATAAACACCTGTAATGCCACCTGAGAGTTGTGTCAAAATAACAAGGTTACATAAATAAGCAATTACATTTTGCATTTACTGACAGTGTTTCCCTTCTCTATTCCTTTTTAACGAAGAAAAGTCCCTGTCGCCGTACATGCAAGGTAAAATGTGTGTATCACCTCTGCTAATAGCTGTCAAAATATGGGTCTTCATGCATAACATATGTATTTAGAGAGACACAGTGACAGACCTAATTAAGATAACACATATTTATGACAGGTAAACATAAGAAGAAAAGGTTCAGCTTCTTCTGATTGCCGTTATTCATTGTTTACAGCAACATACTCAAAGCTTTAAATAAACCTAACAAAGTAGTAAATGATATGATCTGTTCTAACGTTATGGTAGCCAAGGTATGGTTCATTTGTCCAATAATCCGCTATAACAATACAAAGCAATTTCATTAGTATTCACATAAATAGCAGGAAATGAACTGTGGCCATTTATTAAAGCAATACTTTAATCGATTAATAAAAGGTTAACACATTTGATTTTCGCTGACGCTTCATAAGAGCGAACAACCATAATAATAAAACAGCGTGAACTGCTAAGGGTTGTTGTTCAATATCATCGACTCAAAGGTTACTTGGTGACATTTCCTGCTTTGAAAATTCCCATTCAAACACTTCTCACCACACTTTCCAACACTCGCTGTAGTGCTTCAAGACGGACGTACAAGGAGACAAATACATTAAATGCGAATGTTTTGATAAGGTATTTACTCGTTAGATTTGAATGATTGGTCTTTTTCAATCTTTTGTGAGACAGAATGAAATGTTATGTGTTTTTGTTGGCACATATCTTCACGTAACAGTGGAGTTTGAAGTACAGAAAGCGCTGAATTGACCTGAACATAAAATGGCTGTTTTTTGGAAAGATACACTCCAGTCTCCCTGGTAGACTGTTCTGTTCAGAAGAGAATGTATAGTCCTCATCTTGAAGCAATTTCTCTTGAAACATGACCCATACTCTCCACAATTTGAAACATTTTGTATGTAATTGAGCAATTTACAGACCTCATTGTTGAGTTTGTCACTTTCTCTATTACCGTACATTGTTGCATCTTGTCCACTGACTTTTTACGACCAAATAAAAATGAGTTTTTTTTATGTTGGCATTGCACTTGCATCATCAGGACCCATATTCAAATGTTGGGTCTAATAATAATAATAGATTTAATTTGTTAGCGCTTTTACAGGTGCTCAAAGATGCTTTACAGATATAGTGAAGGGAAAAGGAAGGAACAACAAATAAATACATAGTAAACAATCACACATTAAAAGCCAGATTGAAGAGGTGAGTTTTTGTAAGTGTTTTGAAGGTGGTGAGGTCAGTGCAGTCTCTGATGGGTTGGGGGAGTGAGTTCCAGAGGGAGGGGGCAGCGACGGAGAAGGCTCTGTCCCCCCAGGTCCGGTGGGTAGTCAGCTCATTTTCAGAAAGTTTAAGTTTCAGTAATAAGTTACATCTCCGCACAATAATGTATAAAAAATACGTATATCAGTTTTTCCAGACATTGGGCATAAGTTTGACGTGTCACAGAGGTGTATAAACATCTGCCCTAGTATGTTTGAGACTAAGTTCAGCTTTTTAATTGACTTTTCTTCATGTTATAGCCATATTGTAACATACTCTAGCTTTTGGTCTTTTTAAAAATATATATATTTTAACTAAACTAAGGATCTTTGTGATTGGATGTGGATATGAAGTTTTAAGAGAAACAAGCTGAGAAAATATTGAGTGTTATGCACCTTATGTGTCCACCAAGGAAACCAATCTGATGTGAAAATGCTTTATTCAGTGATTTTTAACCGATTTAATCAACAGGTCCAATTTGTTTTGGAGAACTGAAAACCTGCTGATAATTTGACTCCTTTTATAATCCTCCTGACTGATGAACGATAAAGAACATCCTGACACAGAGAAGCTGACTAATGAAGGCAATGATACATTAAATGCTTTTAATATGTATATTTATGTTCTCTTGGGTCCTCAATAAACGATTATGCATTATCAGTACAGCGTTAGACTGCAAATCAACCCAGTGTTATGAATAATGACAGGAAGAGCTGGCACTCATTTCACACACTGTTTATTGGACTTAATGACCTGCTAACGGTTACAAGCATCAAGCTGTCTGATTGACACACAATGATTTTTAATGATTTACAGAGATATGTATACATGGCTAACACAGATGGATTATAATGTGCTTCCTGAACAACTCACAATAACATAGGGATTCATTGGCGTTGCTTGCATCCAACAAAGCGCAGCAAACTTCTCTTAAAACGGGCCGAGACCCTCGATTTCAAGCAGTTATGGTCAGGTTTTTTGGTTCGCACCAGTGTGTGATTGTAATTGTTCACACCCCTTTTTATAGACATTAAGAACATGACTAGACTTACAACATTAAGTTTAAAAACAACCCATTATGGCCTCTTTGTTTAAACAGGTGATACACCACAATTCTGTAATGAGTATGCAATTGCAACCTTGTCTCTTTGAGATGTATTTTCTGTAAAATAATACCTATGTTTTGGCCAACATACCAGATGATATCAAACTTGTTCCACTAAACCAAAAAGCCAATAATTTACATCCATAAATAATCAAGCCTAATGACAAGGTCATGTTATTTTTCTTGTCAGCCGAGATTCTTGAATGAGCTTTGACACCGTCTGTGCTGCAAGTTAAGAGTAATTACACCGCCCTATCTGTCTCACATCTTAATCTGTTATGGTGCATTATGGAAATATGTGTCGCTTCTCTCATACATAATTGTTTCTTGGAGGGCCTCTGAGGGTGCAAACAATCTGAAGGCTTTTGAAACCGTAAACAAGCATTCATCCTCCATTGTTTGTGAGAAATATGCTTTTCAGCTTTTCACCTTCAGTAAACCTAATGAAAATACCTGACATCTCCACCTTTTGTTACGCTGCAGTGTGCTACGGATAATGCAGTTACACGGGAAGGATTTCAATTTGTGCTGCACATTTAGTACCAAATGTATGAAAATTAAATACATGTTCTGCTCTTTAAAATTCATATCCAATCACATAACTATTCACGTACACGCACAGTATGCACACTGCATCTGTTCCCGCAGCTATAATAAAGGGCTATAACCCAAATTGATATCATATACTGTCAGTCTAGTAAAATGCCATTAGCAACCCGTACTGTAGCATCATTTTTGCACACGTCGCTTGGTTTGAGATTCAAGCTGATTGCTGCATAATTCGCCTCGCCCCGGATCCAAATTAGCCGATGTGCATTAGCAGGTAATTGTGGGTTCAGCAGCATGTTGCCTTCACTGGCTGAAGACATCATAAAAATCTGGAAGCAGTAAAGCCAGGAATGAGATATTAGTCCCCTGCTAGCCACAACAGGGTACCAATGGTCCTCCACAAAAAAAGCTCATTGTGGCCTAGTCTTCCTTCGAGGTGAAGATTTCCCGGGGTAAATTTCCAACCCTATTGTGTCTTTTAGATGTATGTCTCGCTCAAGGAAAGGTTGTGAAACCTCATATCTGTTGTGGGAAGTCGACAAATAAACTGTAGGCCAATACTGTTTATGGAAACTGATCCAAAGATGGTATTTTACCACAAAAAATAATGATGTTTAAGGAGAAAGCCACTGGATAAGCATAGCCGGGGATCCTCTGCACAAGCTGTAGGAATGTGTAAACCAGAGGTCGCGTTAACCGAATATTTTCCGTCAATGACGTAAAAATCTGAAAGCAGTCGGTCATTTTGACAGATTAGAACACAACTCGGAACAGCGGCAAAATAAAATGTCCACCAGCGGCTCACATTATATTACATCCTTAGTGGCCAGGTAGACTGAGGCGATCTACTGTACTATCGTCTGTAACTATTATGTAGTCATTCTCACCCCTGTCCAGTTGGTGGCGAGTGTGTGCATATTAAGTAGCTATTCTCTAGTCTTGTTTTTGACCTCGTTGATTACCTCGTTGTTTAACCGGCTTTAGCAATCGCAAAATGTCACGGCAGCTGATCGTCCGAAGCTTTTTTAATAAGCCCAGTAATTGTGATGGTGTGGATAAACGAGGTGAAAAGACGTGTTGATGCGGTGGAGGATGAAGGACAAGCCAGTAAGACTAAAACGGACAACGTTCAGCCAGCGGCAGAGGGGCAAGCCAGTGGCAAGGAGTTCAAGCGGGAGTACCGGGTTCAGTGGGAGCAAGAGTTTAAGTGGCTGAGGAGGGAGGATGGCAACATGTTCTGCGACACTGGTAGAAAAGCTAAGTAACGGATTTGTCCGAGGGTGCACGACAATGCAGAGATCAGCGTTCAGACTACAGCAGGTCAATTGAGTTGTGCTTTTAATTGTTTTGTTCTTATTCTGATTGTAATTGTCTCATTTAAAACGATGGCATTGTTCATATTTGCCTGTTTAGGCACAATGGTCGCGGTGTTGTTAGCGGCCTCAGCCCCCCTCTGTCGTCAGTGCAGGAACAAATAAATCATTCTTGTTCGTGTTGACATGAAAAGTGACCACACAGTCGGTGTCTCTGTTCATCTTTCTTTTTCTCCATGCCCTTAAAAGTTCTGTATGAATCATTAAAAAAAAAGAATGAATGAACATTTGCTGCTCAGTACCCACACATAAATATGAAATATGTCTCATCTCATCATTAAAACATGAAACATAAAATGACGGGTAATAATGGATTATGACGGAAATGTTACGACCCTGTCCGTCAAAATGACAGACAACTAAAAAGTCTAACGCAACCACTGGTATAAGCCTTCCCCATGTTTGCAGATTACAGTATGCTAATCCTGGACAATGTGCCAAGGGGATGTAAGATAGGATTCCTTGGGCAGGGAGCCTTGTAGATATAAAGTTAACGGAGCATGGAGAGGTGAAAAACGGGACAAGCGTTTGTGTTTTTAATGGTTTAAAGAAAACTGATGCCCTTTTCAAATTTGCAATTGGATGCTCCGCTTAGATAAAGTTGAAACAAATGGCAGCAGTCTTTGACTTCACCACTGGTCCCAGAGGAGTTGTTGATACTTTTTAGAAGATTATTTTACACCTCAGAGGACAATAGTAACTCATTTTAAATGGAGGAGGATGACAAAATATCACATCTGAGCAGTAAGGGAAATAACAGGTTATTTAATAACTAAAGTATACTTTCTTTTTTGCTGCAGCCATAATAATAAGATTTATTTTTCCTTTATTCACTTTAAAAAAGAAGAACAAGCTGTCTTCAGGCCAGGTAGGGACCAACATGCACCTTTCTGGACTATCACTGAATACAACTCATGATATTCAATTTGTAAAGTGGCTACACATCATTAACTTTTATGCTATCTGCCATGAAGTGATTCACTGTATATCAGTTGCAAATCTGAAAAGAAGGGTACTTAGTTTATGGCTAATGTATCAAACATTAAGGACCGTTATTGTTAACAGTTAACATTGAAATACTAATAAAAGCAGGGATAGGATTAAACCAAATGGATGCTCAAGACAAACTGTATTGCATTGATATAGATTACAACATAAATTGTACACTTACTGTTTGTCAAACAATTAGCTTATAATGATTAGGTGTTTATTCATTCAGGGCATTTGAATAATATGGGAGCAATTGTACGCAGCTGCTCCCCACTCAGATCAATCACAACGATTAATACAATTAAAGCCGAACAAAAACGACATCAGGTAATGGTACACTTTCACAATACATTTTTTTTAAAAGCAAAATATGGTTGTTCAGAAGCACATAAGCAAGGTCTATAGTCCTGCCTCACAAGCCATTTCCTGTTTTGGAAATCATTAAAAAGGGAAGAAGTCATGCACGTCTTATATTGTCTCAGGTCAGTCATCACCTCACCATAATGATCAAGTCATTTCAAAAACCTCTGGTTTCACCCCACAACCATCTATAACTGTAAACTAATGTAATCTTCCTGCTATTCATTAATATATGAGGGCAGGAAACTATGCAAGGAGATGGCCATTTGACAGATTTAATGAGAGTGGCTGCGAACAATGAGCCGATGGGGTCTATGGCAGGGCAATTCCACTTGCTCAATTTAATGAAGGATTAAATTCAACTGACAGACAAAGGTATTAGTGAGAGTTGTTCACGCCCACCTCCCTTCACACAACGATTAAATCCTGCAAATGAAGTTGGGAGAAAGAACTAAAGATGAAGAAAAGGAAAAATGCTTCCTCATAAAGTCAGGTTGGCCATTTTCACTGCGAGGCAAAATATGGACATTACATGATGTAATTATGAAAGTCATAAAGAACAGTTAGTCTTTGTGCTGGGGGAGCAGCAGCAGGTGAGGGTGTCTTAATTGTGTTTCAGTATAAAAAAATCCTCACAGATTTTCCTTTTCATTAATTTTTAATTAGTTGTCAGACATCTGTTGTAGCTCATCATGAGAGGGAAAAAAATGAATTCAACAAATGTGATTGATTAAAAATGCAGCCATGTATTAGGTGAATTAAATATCCTTAGCTGATCTTCACTTCTTATATTTAAACAAATTATACTGATTAAAATGTCAGCAGGCTTTCTTTCCTCTCTGCTCCTACGTTGACTGTACGGTATGTAGACCCCATCATTTTATTACATTACATTGCATTTAGCTGACGCTTTTGTCCAAAGCGACTTACAATAAGTACATACGACCAGGAAGACACAACCCTGAAGAAAACAGAATCATATAAGTACATCAGGTATCATAGAGCCAGACATTTCAAGTGCTACTCAACTGGCTATAGATCATTTAGGGGAACTTTCAAATTCAGACCCTTTATAAGGACTTTTTATTTTAGTCCATTCGAATGAGTTTCTTTACCTGGATGCCCGAAAAAGCTGGTCTCCATTAAATACGATAAATTCATGTACTGTGGTGAACGCACATTAAATCATTTGAGGTTATCGCAGCTTTTCCACTGCCTGCTGCAGTTGTAAATTACACTGATAAGAGCAGTGAGTCAAAAACAGTCCGCTTTAAGGACTTTAAAGCAAAGCAATGAGCTGAGAGACACTGAAATGCTCCATTTGAATTAGTTTTATATGAAAGTATTGACTATAGCAGCTTTAACTGAGTGGCATTTTCATTCATCAAAATCATTTTGAATGTTATGACCTTGCTTTTGAATATCGTCATTCATTATTTCTTCACATTATAATATACAACATGTGCACTTGACGCCATTGACGGCAGTATTTGCTGAATCGAGTCTAATAGGAGGTTGAATGCTGTACATGTTTTAAAGCCCTTTGAGTACAATTTATGGTGTTTTTTGTGTGTAAATATATAAATAAATTGAATATACTTGATTTAACTTGTAAAAAGATTAGCAGTTTACATTCAGTAGTATTCGTTTATTAGTCCCCGAGGGGAAAATGGGTTTTCTTTTTTATCTAGTAGTATTCATTGTGAAGAAAACACAGCAGTAAGCAAGAGTTTGTAATTGATGTGTGTAGTATAAGAGACTTTAGTGCCAGCTAACATGCCAAATAGTATCGGACGGGTAAGTTAGTAAAAGCACATAGATTAGCACTGTTCTTTTTTTGTTTTAAGTTAGCCATGTGTGTACCCTTAAAGAACAAACCATTGTCCACAAATGTTTAAAAAGGGATCTGCTCGACAAATTCTTAAGCTAAACAAAGTCAAAGTCGGCGGTATTGCTCTCTCCATAAAAACACAAGGCAACGTCAGCACAGAGACATTTTTCCTCTTGTCATATGAATGCCACATAAAGTCAACTTACATTTATATGATATTGTCAACCTATTAGTTACAGATCTGTTAAACTGAGTTTCTCCACAAAGAATCATGAAAAAGCACCCTTCTTAATAAATAACAAAAAGGCTAAACGGAGAGATGCTAATAGGCTTCTTGGTAATGAGTCATTTAGCATTATAAAAAAAATGGCTAATCGAGTAAAGAAATCTTGCGCAGCTAAGACAATAATGACCAATTAGTTAATTAAAGGACTAACAAGCAGCACTATGACGGAGGTTGTGCTTCATGATTTGAAAGTCGCAGGACAGATTGGCCAACAGTACTTACTCAAGGACTTCAGCTGACACACATAAGGAGTCCGTGCAGGTGCAGGTGTTTTGGGAGGTAGGGGGTAGAGATGGATTTCCACAGTAATTAGATATGACATTCTCCAAAGACTGCAGTCAGCATCAAAGACCTTTACCGCAAAAGAGCTGCCAGTTTCCTGGGAGAATGTTAGGAAAGACCCCCTGAAGACTGCAGGCACCTTTGTTCACTTAAGTGAAGTAGACGGCTGACAACTTGCTGACATCGCACATTATCACACTGTAACTGTCACTGGAGGGGACATGAGAGTGTCTGACAGATTCATGGATGGCAAGAAACCAGTGGGTGGAAGAATGAGGGGAACATCAACAAGTTGTACCTTGTTTCAGTTGTACTGTAGGCTACCTATACTTTTCCATGTAGAGGATACAAGAGGGTGGCGGCCGCTTACAGAAGAAGTCAATAACTTCAAACCCCAAGCCACTGTACCAGCCATAAGAATTTACATCAACATCACAGAAATCGGGAACGTTTTTAAATCATCATTTTCATATTGGTTAAATGTTAAAACACAACACTCATGATTTTAAATATGGATGGCCACCATATTGATATTGTGATAATGTAATATCGAAAAATGTTGTTGTTGTTCTTTTTATAGATTTAAACGCTGCATTACCGTAAAGTCATATCATTTTCGGAATATATCAGACTCGTCTAGTTTTTCTGCTAAGGCAATATATCCACATTTACTTATCTTATAAGGTAAATAGTTACGACACTTCTAACGAACCATATCGACAACCAGTAGAGCTATATTGAATTCCTTTTAGATTTTAGTTATCATTATTTCCATTCAGCTGTTTCTGTCATTGCTTCAGCTTGCATGGTCCAAAAGCCATAAGGAGAATGTCTTGGTGAGGTTTAGCATGGCATCGGCAATTACCTTTTTCTCTCCTCACTGAGCCGTATCAAAGGTTTGAGCTCGGTGAGGAGAAAAGGCATGAAAATGTGTTTGAATGTCTTGTCCATATTAATACTAGATAAGACGCAGTGGAGGGATCGTGCCCGGAAGGATGGACCACATACACATGGCACATCTGTCCTTGGCTCATGGATTAGTCAGAGGACTTTGGTTTATTTCTGTGCCAGGATAGTGTTGAACGCTGCACCTGTGAGTCACCTTTAGTGTTTGTTAAATCCACACCTAATATTAAAGACATCAAGGACCCAACTAAATGTCAAATTCTGTGCAAGTAATCATTCATCGTGCCTGCCATGCCGTGCCTGTTCTGCTACTAACTGTCATTTTCAATATCAATACCAAATACCTGCATTTGTTTCTATTAATCAGTTAATCGGTTGGTCTAATAAATATCATTAAACCATGAAAATGTCAATAACAATCTCCTAAAGCAGAAAGTTCCCACATTGCGTGTTAATCTATGAATACTTTGCTAGTTTTGTGGGAACAACCCAAAGACAATACGTGTATTATAAAAACACAAAGAGCAAATAAGCAGCAAATCATCTCAGAGCAACCCTTATTTGGTTCAGTTTGGAAATATTATTTTTTTCTTTTTTTAATCGACTAATCAATTGATCACCTAAGTCTACTTTTTCTTTGGATGATCAAGGAAATATTACTTGTTACATTAATGATTAATAGAATGTTTCCAAAATACAAGTTATAATGTTACCTTAATAGTAATACAGTCAGCCTTTCAAGGTATTTATAATACAAGATACTCGATACTGACTTGAAGCTGAACTTGCACACTGTTATGTTCAATGATTGCTTCTTTTATCGGAAGTAAAGGGAAGTGGCTCACACTGAAAGCGTGTTCGGCATGCTGCTTGTTTCAATCACATTTCAGTATAAGGCTTGCAATATTCTACATTCCTGTTGTTGTCAGAATAATCTGATGAAAAGGTAAAAATCAACAAGGTAGTTCATCTCACAGTATATGGCTCTCATCCCAAAGTCATCTGATCTCTTTTGTTATTGTTTACCATGACTAGACTGCACTGTCTCTGTGCTGCTGGTTAACGTTGAGAAATTAGGGATAATTTATCTGCTGCTTCCAATTACAGGAACACTTAACAGACGGTGGTATTTTGGTCTAATATGCATTATATATTGGCATTATAAATTTGGCATTTTAAATATAGGTTTGGATATATATCAATACATTCATGACGGAACATAACTCAGGAGGGTGCTTTTTAATTAAAGTTCAGGTCTGCAGGCGTTTCTTGGGTGTGTGTGTGTGTGTGTGTGTGTGTGGCCTAGCATTACTATACTTGTGGGGACCTAAATCTGTTTATGTTGTGCACCGTCAAAAGTGTTAGTAATCATGTTTCATGTTTATGTTTTATTATTGCTCACTTCCTGTTTTGTTTGTTTCACGTCTCATTTCAGGTCCCTTGACTCCCTTTCCTCATATGTTCTCCCGCCCTCATCAGTATCAGCCCCGCCCCTGATTGTGTTCACCTGTGTCTTGTTGTTGAGTGTTTAAAGTCCCCAGTCTCCCAGCGTTCAGTGTCAGTTCGTCTTGTCCTGTCCTCATGCCAGAACTCTGCCCATCACGGTTGCTCTTTTGGTTACCTGCCTTATTCATGCTCCTAAAACTTATTGTAAGTTTGTTCCTCACGTTGTGAGTGATTTTTTTTTGTGCCTTTGTGAAGCCTATTTTTGTTCGACTCGTTAAGAGTGCCGTTATCTGTTTTGAATATCCTTTTTGGCAAATAAAGTATATTACTTGTACTTTATCCCTGGCTCCTGGGTCGTGCATTTGAGTCCTTTTTCCCTTGTGTATCCAAGTTCTTAACAGAACGAACTGACCACAATGGACTCAGCCGACCCAAAAGCTCTTCACACCGCCCTGTCAGCCCAAGGCGCGAGGATTTTTTATCACGAGGAACAGCTGGGATTAATCAGCCAAGGAGTGCAGACACTGGTAGGAAACCAGGCCGAACTTCAGGTTTCCGTCTCTGCACAGATACAACAGCTGGCGAATCAGATGCAGCAGTTCAGCATTCAACTTCAGACTGCTCTGCCGATGACCGCATGCATGTTGCGGATCCTGTTGACGCTGTCAATCCAAACCAGGCTGTGTCTTCCGCACTACAGCTGGCTCTCCCGGAGAGGTTTTCCGGTGATTCCATCAATTGCAGAGCTTTCTTGGTGCAGTGCGACCTGCATTTCCAACACAACCCAGGCGCTTTTTCATCAGACCATGGTAAAGTGGCGTTCATCGTGTCCCATTTAACGGGAAGAGCTGCAGCCTGGGCTACTGCAGAATGGTCCAGAGACACGGAACTATGTTACTCATTACCCGACTTCACAGACACTATGAGTCGTATTTTTGACCATTCATCACCTGCAACAGAAGCCAGCCGAAGACTACTTCAGATGCGGCAGCATAAGCGCCAGGTGGTGGATTATGCTATCGAGTTTCGCACGGCAGCAGCGGACAGCGGGTGGAATATTCCGGCTCTTCGCAACGCTTTTCTGACTGGATTATCAGATTCAATCAAGGACCAGCTGGCTCCCCTGGAGGTACCCTGGGACCTGGAATCTCTCATCGCCGTTTCCATCCGGATCGACAACCGTCTTCGGAAAAGAGAGAGAGAGAACGTCGACGCAGCCGTGACGGACATCCCAGTTTCCAGGGCTTTTCTCCACGAGCCTTTCCACCAGAGGAGGTTTTCCAGCCAGCGGATTCGGTCCGTTGGAGGACAGCACCTACACCTGTTGCAGATGAACCCATGCAGTTGGGAAGGACCAGGCTTTCCGTGGAGGAGAGACAGCGCCGTCTACGAGAAGGGTGTTGTTTCTACTGTGGACAGCCGGGTCACCAACTCGCGTCATGTCCGGGAAAAGAGCAAGCTTACCAGCCAAGAGGAGGGCGCTGGTGAGCAAGTTTTCCACAGACTTTCCTCCTCGTCCAGTTACCAAGGTAAACATTTTTATTAATGATCAGGTCATTTCCCAAGGAGTGCTAATAGACTCAGGAGCGGACGAAAGTCTTATGGATTGGGGCATAGTCAAACAGCTTGGTATACAAACTGTCCCTCTATCTTCTCCCATTACCGCCAGTGCTTTAGACGGACGTTTGTTGTTTACAGTCACCCACTGCACAGAACCTATCCAGATCACTGTAAATAATGACCAGACTGAAGTTATGCAGTTTCACATTTTTGAATCGGCTCAGCATCCGGTTATTTTGGGTTTTCCGTGGCTAAAAATCCACAACCGACACATTGACTGGCGCTCAGGAAAGGTTAAGGAGTGGGGAGAGGATTGCATTAACAGGTGTAAACATTCACGCTCTGTTAAAGCACCCACAGACCCTAGTAGGATCGTCATAGATCACCCAGACTATCCTGACCTACAGAAAGTACCGTCATGTTATCATGATCTTAAGGAAGCCTTTAACAAATCAAAAGCCATGTCGTTACCTCCTCACCGACCTTTTGATTGCCCCATTAATCTCTTACCGGGGGCTCCCATTCCCAAAGGAAAACTGTATTCGATCTCAAGGCCAGAGAGACGGCAATGGACGACTACATTTCAGCTTCTCTTAAATCAGGGATTATCCGTCCTTCATCTTCCCCAGCTGGAGCGGGGTTTTTCTTCGTAGGAAAAAAGGACGGTTCTCTGAGACCTTGCATAGACTACAGCCCTCTTAATGACATTACGGTGAAAAACCGCTATCCTCTGCCACTCATGTCCTCTGCTTTCGAGCTACTTCAGACTGCCAAGATTTTTACCAAGCTGGACTTAAGAAATGCATATCACTTGGTTAGAATAAGGGAAGGGGATGAGTGGAAAACAGGATTTAATACTCAGAGCGGTCACTATGAATACCTTGTGATGCCTTTTGGACTGTGTAATGCACCGGCTGTGTTTCAGGGTTTTGTGAATGAGGTTTTGTGGGAATTTTTGAATGTTTCTGTGTTTGTGTACCTTGATGACATTTAGATTTTCTCACCAGACTCTAAGTCCCATGTTCACCATGTCCGTCAGGTTCTGCAGAAACTACTCGAAAATCAATTATATGTCAAGGCAGAGAAGTGTGAGTTTCACGTAGAAAAGGTGGCCTTTCTAGGATATATAATCTCACCAAACCAGATGCAGATGGAACCTGCTAAAGTCAGTGCAGTTTCCAAGTAGCCAACACCAGACTCCAGGAAGAAGGTTCAGCAGTTCTTAGGGTTTGCATACTTCTACAGAAAGTTTATAAGAAACTTCAGTTCTGTAGCTGCTCCTCTGCATGTTCTGACTTCTTCCAAAGTTCCCTTCAAGTGAACTCCCCAGGCTGACTGCGCTTTCCAGCTCCTCAGGGAGAAGTTCACCACAGCGCCGATTCTCACCATTCAGGATCCCCAGCGCCAGTATGTGGTTGAGGTCGATGCTTCCAATGAGGTAATTGGAGACATTTTGTCCCAAACATCCTTGAAAGACAACAGGATACACCCATGTGTCTTCCTGTCGCGGAAGCTGACGGCGGCAGAGAAGAACTACGATGTGGGAAATAAGGAACTGTTAGCTGTAAAAGCTGCTCTGGAGGAATGGAGACACTGGTTGGAGGGGGCAGAACAGCCGTTCTTAGTTTGGACAGACCATAAAAACCTGGAGTATATCAGAAAGGCTAAACGCCTCAACTCTCGGCATGCCAGGTGGACTCTATTTTTCAGTAGGTTCAACTTCATTCTTTCTTTCCATCCCGGATCTCATAATCGGAAGCCTGATGCCTTGTCTCGCCTTTTCGATCCAGAACCTTTTTCGGTAGAGCCCAAGGCCATCCTTCCATTAAACCGTATGGTCGGAGCCTTTTCCTGGCAACTAGAATTGGACGTTAAACAGGCTAACACATTAAACCCAGCACCTAGCAAGTGTCCAAACCACCTGCTCTTTGTTCCTGTGTCTCTCCACTCTAAGGTCATCCACTGGGCCCACACGTCGGTGATCTCGTGCCACCCTGGAGTTAAAATGACTATGTACAGGATTAAGCAGCGTTTCTGGTGGCCAGCCATGAAGAAGGATGTGCAGGAGTACGTAGTGACTTGTTCGGTGTGTGTCTGCAATAAAACCTCGTCCCAGGTCAAGATGGGTTTGCTCCAACCACTGCCGATTCCACAACGTCCCTGGTCACATATATCTATGGACTTTGTGACAGGTCTTCCCTCGTCCAGAGGCAAAACTATGGTTCTGACAGTGGTGGACCGGTTCTCCAAGATGGTTCATTTCATTCCTCTAACCAAGATCCCCTCTGCCAAGTGTACCGCAGAGGTCATGATGAACCAGATATTCAGGATCCACAGATTTCCAAATGACATTGTTTCCGACAGAGGTCCACAATTCATTTCAGCTTTCTGGAAGGAATTTTGCAGACTCATAGGCGCTACTGTCAGCTTGTCTTCAGGTTACCACCCTCAATCAAATGGACAGTCGGAGCGTCTGAATCAAGAACTGGAGACTACACTACGCTGTCTCGTTTTCCAGAACCAGACCAACTGGAGCGACCACCTCACTTGGGTGGAGTTTGCCCACAATACTCTTCCCACGGTGGCTACAGGTCTCTCGCCTTTCCATTGTGCCAATGGTTATCAACCGCCGCTGTTCTCAACCGACGAAGGGGAAGTTAAGGTACCATCAGCTCACGCCTTGATTAGACACTGTCGCCGAGTTTGGGCTGGAGCTCGCCAATCTCTGCTACGAAGTTCAGCTCGGATGAAGGATGTAGCAGACATCCACCGCAGGGCCGCTCCCATCTACAAACCGGGTCAAAAGGTGTGGCTTTCCACCAAGGACCTACCACTTCAGGTGGCTTCCAAGAAGTTGACTCCAAGGTTTGTGGGGCCTTTTCCGGTGTCAAGAGTCATCAATCCGGTGTCTGTGCGCCTAAGACTTCCCAGACCCATGGGGGTACACCCTACATTCCACGTCAGCAGGATAAAGCCAGTTCATGAGAGCACGCTGATTCCCGCCTCCAAGCCCCCTCCACCACCCCAGTTCTTCGAAGGTGGCCTAACGTACAAGGTCCGCAAGTTGCTGGAAGTCCGCAATAGGGGTCGAGGAAAACAATTCCTGGTGGATTGGGTGGGTTATGGTCTCGAGGCAAGATGCTGGGTTCCTGCGAGGTTTATTGTGGATAAAACCCTGATTCAGGATTTTTATGATCGGCCTGGGCCGTCAGGAGTCGGCCCTAGAGGGGGGGGTACTGTTGTGCACCGTCAAAAGTGTTAGTAATCATGTTTCATGTTTATGTTTTATTATTGCTCACTTCCTGGTTTGTTTGTTTCACGTCTCATTTCAGGTCCCTTGACTCCCTTTCCTCATATGTTCTCCCGCCCTCATCAGTATCAGCCCCGCCCCTGATTGTGTTCACCTGTGTCTTGTTGTTGAGTGTTTAAAGTCCCCAGCGTTCAGTGTCAGTTCGTCTTGTCCTGTCCTCATGCCAGAACTCTGCCCATCACGGTTGCTCTTTTGGTTACCTGCCTTATTCATGCTCCTAAAACTTATTGTAAGTTAGTTCCTCACGGTGAGTGATTTTTTTGTTGTGCCTATGTGAAGCCTATTTTTGTTCGACTCGTTAAGAGTGCCGTTATCTGTTTTGAATATCCTTTTTGGCAAATAAAGTATATTACTTGTACTTTATCTCTGGCTCCTGGGTCATGCATTGTAGTCCTTTTTCCCTTGTGTATCCAAGTTCTTAACAGTTTACACAGTCACGTGTGGGGACTCGCCTATCTTATGGTAACAAATTGGAGGTCCCCATGAGGGGAATCATTAATTTTAGGGTGAAGACTTGGTTAGGTTTAGGATTAGGTTAAGGGTAAGGGTTAGGCATGTGTTGGTTAGGATAAGTCTCCAGGAAATGCATGTAAGTCAATGTAATGTCCCCTGAAGTGATGTATACATGGTGTATGTGTTCTATCTGTCTCTTTCGATTATGTTGTGTTTGTCATTTTAACTTTGGTGATCAATGTAACTCATCCTCATATTTTCCTTTTTAAAACAACAGTAAACAGCTAGATTTTCTTGCAACTAAACGTGTTGTAGGTGGGCTCCGAACATTATATTGCTATTCTTGGGAATATTCTTGATTAAAAAGGTTAGTTTTGGTGAATATACGAACACTCATAATAATTGTGTGGCTCTTACACTTGGTTGCCTCACTAATCTCATTTTAACGATATTTTCAATGCAAATCATTAAATAATGAAATTAGTGTATTGTGTGCCAGTAAATGATTAATGTCTTATCTCCGAACGATGCACATCTTGGAACAACTGCTTTAGAATTACACGCTCCATTAAATCATTGGAGAAAAAGTAGAAAGAAAACCCTCCTGCAGAAAGTACTCTGTGTATCAGAGTATTCCCAGTGCAGCTCAGCAAATATCCAACGTGGCACCGAGTGGTCTGAATAATCAGGATTCAATAGTATTAAGAGACTGCTGCATCCCCCAATTAAATGATACAAAGGCAATAAATACATTTAGTTCCCTGAATCCTTTCTATCAATTCTCTGGAACCATTAGATGTATACTTCTTTGCTGTCTGATGGGAAAACACAACTCTGTTTCAGGAGTTATTTAGTCTCCTACTCTGCTGAGTTGATTGACTCATCAATATCTCATCGACACACAAACCTCTCGTGCAAGACAACAGTTTCACAAACTCCATTTGTGACACAGCAGAGCAACGTGGATATAAATCGTACTTTCCGTGTGTTCCCCTCTTCCATTTTATGTTGATGGGTTTTTCTCTGGCTCATATTGAGGTTGTTCTTCTGGGCACAAAGCTGCCACACATGTCGCTCCCTAGCAGGCCTTTCATAAGCTCATCTCGAAAAAACCCTCAGACAGCCAGGACCCTCAAATGCTGCGCTGCTCCTTCTCTCTGCTGTGACTCAGCCGTGGAGTTTGAGTGGATCAGAGGGTTTCTGAGAATTACTGCCATAAGTAACTGCATCAGTAATGTGTGGGCAGCAGGGCGGGGACACAATGGCTGAAATCCACTTCACGATCATACTAGAACATTTTCTCCCCATCATAGTGTATAATCAAGACGATGTTCATAGCTTGTTCAGGTACATGTGAAAAGCACAGCATACACCTGTTTATACACGTCCCACTTTTATCTTTTTAGATATGTCAAACTACTTGCATGATATAATGTTGTTTAATAACCTAAATCATGAAATGAAATTTGAAGCAGACATGGTTTTTGCTCGTGCTTGGTGACGTTTTGTGTCCCAAAACCAAACTACTGTTGCATGCCTTTTGAAGAAAGTCTAAATTCTGTAGAGTTGTAATATTAAAGATGTGAAAGAAAAGGGAAGTCAAAAACATTGCCTCTACACTACAAGTACTACACCTCTTCACTCCTTTGATCTTAGGCCCTAACACCCCTATGCTCTTAAACATTAATGCTGACTTGCTTTGCCTTCTTATGAGACGTGTTGCATTGTTGGAGGAGCCTGGGACTTAATACCTTAAAAAACAAGAGTCCAATGGAGGCGTTTTAAAACCTATATAACCCACTACAGAAAAGGTAAAACCCCAAAGAGCATTATAGTGCCTTTTTAAGTAAGGCTTTAAGCAAATCTAAATTTCTTAGGGTTGTAACCCTGTAAGAAAAACAGTGCAACATCACTGCTCTCCTTTGATCTTATGCCCTTATGCTCTCAAACATTAATGCTGACTTGCTCTGCCTTGTAATGAGACATGTTGCATTGTTGGAGGAGCCTGGGACTTGAATGCAGTTTGTGAAGCTCATGTTGTTTGAGATCGAGTGTTACACTTTGCTTTGATTGTTACTCAAACATCTGGCAGAGAGTGTGAGGGAACATGCCTTATGTGTCACAATGAATACGGACTTACAACACTGTGTTCAATAAAACAGTTTGATTTTAGGCATTAATATTGATTCATTTAAAAATATTTTAACCTTTGCCGCTTTCAAACCAAGTACTTTGCCGTACTTAGTTCCCAGCACTTAGTTCCCAGCACTTAGTTCCCCCATGGAACTAAAGAGCAGATCGCATTCACACCGGGATAAGTCCCTGAGGGAAGGGACTGTCACTACCCGATCCGTCCCCCTGCCCGATCGGTACTGCGCATGTGCGAGATGGTCCGCCATATTGGACAACTCCGGACGGCAACCCAAGTTGGACACTTGACACAGTGGCTTTTAGCAAAGCTCAAAAAGAAAACTCGAGAGAGATGAGTTATTTTTATTACAACGTGACTTCACTATTATTTAACAACTCTTTTTATTGGGTTCTTTTATTTGGGGTTAAGTACATTGTCAGAATAATTGAGAAATGGATTTAACTTCTGTTAGACAGCTATCATACTGAATACATATTTACTGTGAATGTATGCAAAAATGTATGGCATATAACTAAGTCTTTGGTGTGAACGCAAAATCCCAGGAACTATCGGAACTAAAAGGGAAAAGTACTCCGGTGTGAAAGCGGCTCTTTTAATTAAAACAATTTTTTTTTATTGTCTTTTTTTTACAACATTTTTAATGCATGAGGATACTCTTAATTAACAGTTTATAAAATCAGGCTGTGATAACAAAAACAGTACTGGCACTTCTACATGAGTACTTGGTTGGTTGCTGCTGTATTGTAGGGCCAGAAGATTTGGACCATGAATAAGGAATTGTTTTCAATGTATACAACTTGATAATGTATATTCTGTCGTATATTTAATGAATCTTAAGTCTGTATTCAAAATCATCTTTGTCATCAAGCCTCAAAGAGAGACCCTGACAGGGCCACACATTATTTAAAAAGAACAATCTAAAGGGATAAAAACACAGTTTTAAAATATATCCAACCACACATAAGTTAAAATGTTATTATAAAAAAACGTACTCTGGACTTGTTGACAATACCCTAGTATCCAAACCTTTTATGCAAACAGGATTTATTTTCAATAAGAACCAACACATTGCAAGAAACACTCAACTTAAATTAACTTTGTAGCCAAACTTAGAGAATAAATGTGTTTTTTCTTTGTTTTGATGTAATACAAAACCTTAAGTAAAACCTAAGACTTCTTCGTCTTTGTGTTCCATTTGAATCAACATGTTTATAAGTAAATAAAACTGAACTCAACTTTAATGCCGTGGGCTTTATTTAATCCTCGCAGTGCCTCGTCCATCTGTTTGGCTATCTTGTGAGACGCCGAGTGATGTAGGCAGGGGACTCAAAACTCATCTTTGAATAATTTTTCGT
This sequence comes from Harpagifer antarcticus, assembly GCA_902827135.1. Taxonomy (NCBI): domain Eukaryota; kingdom Metazoa; phylum Chordata; class Actinopteri; order Perciformes; family Harpagiferidae; genus Harpagifer; species Harpagifer antarcticus. Next base: position 2,154,603 of record CADEHL010001271.1, on the reverse strand, counting down.
GGATCTCGCGCCAAGAGAGGACTAATCATTTTAATTTCCCTGCCGCCTCAGAAGGATTCAGTACTTTAAAACGTGGCTATTACAAAGGAATATAGCCTGTGACGAGAGATGGCTTTGAACTGCTTTTGGAAAAACAGACCATAATCATAATCATAGCCGAAAGACTTAGTCATTGCTCAAAACACTGCATTTGAACAAGGTCGCATTTCTGTTTACATGAAGTTAAGTTTATGTTTTCATGATACGAACGATACAATAGAGTGATGTTAACTGCACACCTTTGGGGTTACAATCCAATCATCTGTTGCTTCCTGCCACAGCTATGGAGAGAGTGGCTGCTATTCCTTTGTTAAATACAAAAATGATGAGATGTGGCTCAGTTTGTCAGAAGTAATCCTCCATGTGTTTATTTTTCACTGACTGTTCATCTAAGGTGAGGTTTGTCATCATGCGAAATAAACATCACCAATTTGGTGTTATTTTCAGCGGGAATCAACATTTTGATTAGTGCTCTGCGGGATCCCAACTCAATCTTTCTCAGTTTTATTACATTGCATTTAGCTGACGCTTTTATCCAAAGCCACTTACAATAAGTGCATTCGACCAAGAAGATACAAACTTGAAGAAAACAGAATCATATTAGTACATCAGGTTTCATAGAGCCAAACATTTCAAGTGCTACTCAACTGGCTTTAGAGAAGCCAGTCCTTTGTTAGTATATAAGTGCTTTGTTAGTAATTCTTTGTTAGTAATTCTATCGCTCGAAGTGGAGTCGAGAGAGATGAGTTTTCAGTCTGCGCCGGAAGGTGTGTAAGCTATCTGCTGTCCTGATGGGGAGCTCATTCCACCATTTTGGAGCCAGGATAGCAAACCCACGTGTTTTTGCTGATGGGAACTTGGGTCCCCCTCGCAATGCGGGGCATTTTCTTTTTTATTATCAGTACTAATGATATCAAAAAGTATTATTTAAAAAAAAACACAGACTCCACGGACACCAGGGAGAAGGAAACAATCTTCTTTCTTTATTCCACCAGGCATTGATGTTCGATATCGAGTCAAGTTTTTGACTTATTTAGCATAAATTATGAAGTTGATATATTCTTTTCTTTGTCCACTAAACCTAAGCCTAACTAGATTCAAGATTCAGAGGCTTTTACTCTTATAAGCACAAGAGCTAGTTTCTAAAATACAAGATCTTAGGAACCAGGCTCCAACAATGCAGCACACAATATACTTGAATAAATAAACCTAGTTGAAATATTTAAGATAATTCAAAATAATAATGACAAAATGGAGCAAGTAGAATGTTGAAAAAGTAAACTGTATTCTTGTAAAATTGAGTAAGACAGAATAAAAACCGAATGTAAAATTAAACACAACAGTGGAATAAGAAACTGTTTTGTTACAATAAATATTCAGACAGGGAAATGTGTTATGCGTTTTAAAGACAACTACCGCTGCACTTGTGGGGTAAGGCTGTGGGCTGATAAGTAGAAGAACTCTTTATGTTAAAATGTATCTGTCTCATCAAAATGTTAACATGATCAGTGGCAGATATTAACTTAGCACTTTACTCAGAAATATCTTCAGACTTTTCGTATTTCCCCTCTGTCCTATAAGCAGGTTAGTAACCTTGAGCATTACGGCATCATTAGGACCAAACTGCACTCTCATCTCGTCAAAATGTACAAATCTCATTTACATGGCACATCTCTGGGAGAGGAACTCCACGCTGCAAAATTGCATCGCAGGACTAATTGTATTTCCTTGTGCCTTCACACATATTACCACATCTTTATGTGTTGTATGCAGACTGCAATATTACAGCGCTGGAACGGGATCTGTAACATTGAGTTATCTATCCACACTTCAATCAGTTTACTGGTAATGCAGTAGCTAGTGGATGAGTCATTTATCGGTGTGTTTTTCGCCATGCTAATGGTGTTTTGCCTCATTAAGCCACAAGCAGATATTTTGTTTGAAGGGTGAGCTTTACAGGTCTCATTGTAGCTCCAGGTAATAATTTGCTCTTTCTTCCCGTCGATTTGACACATCAGCTTTTGTTACATATGCTTATGGAGCTCATTTGTATTATAGTTCATGTTTATTTGATGTGCACATCAGCAGTAACTTACCACAAGCCCATTTAGCCTTGTATCATTATCACCGTGGCAGCATTCATATATCAGCATTACTCCAAAACACAAAAAGTCAGGGGTGGAGGAGGAGTTGATGGTGTAAAAATTCATTACCCCGACAGTCGTCTGTAAACAATTCCTTTAACCAAGTTCTCTGTGAGGAGTGCTGGCCATTAAATCATAGAGCAGCTCTGCAGCAGGGCATTACTTTTAATGACTACACTGATGAACGACCGTGATGGGGCAGGTTGATGAGGGCAGGGAGGGATCTGACTGTGAAGTACTCTCTCAGAGTGGGAACATTTTTTGTTGAACCACCAACAGTGTACTTTTTACCTCGTTTTTGGTTGGTGTCATCAAACGCATTGAAGACCACACGTCATCCTGCAGAGAGGAGTGTTGGCAGTCTTGTATGAAATAAAAGCAGTGATGGAAAACATACTTATTCAAAAAAACGTCATTATGTATTTGTTGTTGATATTGTATTTATTACTCTCATTCTGTAATGTTATTATAAACCAAACTCTACCCACAGAGGCAATTACTCAAAGTATTTGTACCGAAAAAGTGTATAGGCTCAGTATTTAAGTATATGTAAATGTACGCATATTTTCTCCCACCAAATAAATTGGTGTACAATAGCTTTATGCTCTGCAGTGTGTATGTACATGCCCACTGGACTAATGAAATGAATACTTTTAAAACCACAACCCCCAGTGTGTGCCCATCAGCAATTATCTTATAATATTACAGTTTGTTTTGTTGCCTGGGAGATTTTCCATTTGATATCCGATCAAATGGTGTCTAACTCTCTGCGTCCCCTGAGCCTCCTTCCCACAGCCGCTGCTGTTATTGCTGTTCTCAATTTGTATCACCACGGCAGTTTTCCCTGGGTTACCATTTACACTTTATATACACACACCATTGTTAAAAAAGCAACATTAAACACCCAGGCTCGGTATGCATATACAATTCCCCCTACTTCATGATACAGTAAATTCAATCAGCTTGTGTTACTGACCGGCACCGCTGTGGATCAATTACGAGAAGCGACACTACAGAAACTAACAGGGTGGGTAATATTAAGATTAAAATGGCCCTATTGTGCTTTTTTGAGGTTTTCCTGTGTAGTGTTCTTTATAGGTTTGTTTTTTTGCATGCAGCCAGTCTGCAAAGGCTACAATCCTGAAATGCCTCCATTGGACGCCTTTGTTTACTTGACATCACACGGTTAGCTAACCAATCAGAGCACACTGGGCTCTGGTTTCAGACAGAGGGTGAAAAGAGGTGCTGCAGCTCAGGCAGTATGAGAAACATGAAGACGTTTTTGAACATTAAAGCATCGAGACATGTCACAGTAGAGACACTGCATACTGGGGTGGTTTTGGCGCAGTGGTTAGAGCGTTGGTCATCAGATCAAGGGGCGTTGGTGAACACCAGTTCGTATCCCGCCTCGTCCGCCACTGCGTCAGGCCGTTTACCCGCATTTGCTCCTGTGGGTAATGACTCTTACATGTCTAATATGTGTAATGTGTACTTGTAAAGCGCTTTGAGCTTTGAGCACCTGTAAAAGCACTCTAATAACAAATGTAATGCATTATTATTATTATTATACTAATATGAGCCTGGAAATGAGCAGAATATGGCTCCTTTAATATGTTTACTGTATATCATGAGTTCAGAGTATAATTATTTTGTGCCTTTCCCCAAGCAGAAAACCACAAGATCAATTATTGTAATTATTTATTAACAATGAATGTTAGTTATCGACTGTGCCAAGCATCACATCAACAAGACATTCATTATGAGGATGAAAGCAATCAATAAACATTTGTCACTTCTAAACATATTCAAGTATAAGTTGATTGCTTGTTTCTTAAAGGACTAAAAAGCAATTCAGTATTGCTGACATCAATGTTAATAGCACTGCGGACAGATGATATCATTTATTCTCTTTTTGTCACTGACAGCTGTATAGTCTTTCTCTCCTCTACTAATACATCTATGTTTCTTCAAGTAGCTACAGTAAGGGAAGGAGAGGAGAAGTAGTGAAGTGTCTTTAATAAATAACATTATGGAGCATAAGGTCAAAAGGGTCAACCCTCTTATGCCTATGTTGTCTCTTTGAGGTCGTACAAACATGCTGAATGCATTTCCTTTGAAAAAAGTGCTTTGTTTACATTATATTCAAGCTTGCAGTCTTCTGTCCTCCTGCCTTTGTCACTGCTTTGCTTCTTATCTTTGCTGCATTTCTTCTACCTTTTGAAAAAGCGTTAAAGTTACTGTAAGATGTGCATTTTGTTGCCATGGTTCAACGTCCTCAGGCATTTGCTCGATGCAAACCAAATGGGGACCCACTAGTTAAAAATCTAAAATGGCAAAACAATGTTCAAACTCAATATACACACAATGTTTTGTTATTGTTTATTTGGTGGGTGCTTTTTGCTAGTTTTGGACTTTTTAAAAATGTGTCCCTTCAAGAGTTGTTGTCTATAAACTCCTGGGCACAGACTTCCTGAGGCCTCATTTCCTGTGGGAAGATGAAGGTTACGTGATTGCATAACCATTTATACTCGGCGCTGCACAGTTTCTATTTTCCGAACTAACAGCGATATTGAAATGTTGTGTTGTGTGCACATGGTTAATGAGATGTTCACGCTGCATGTTGTGCATTTTAATCAACCCTGTGGATGCATGTAAAAAGAAGATAGAAAATCTAACTGCAATGCTAAAATGAAAATCTTGCTGACAGGCTACAGCTGTATTCTGGAGTAAGGAGCAGCAGCATGTCAGTCAGTGGCGAACCGTGCCTATCACAACTGGACCTTCTGTAGACACCATGGTAGACACACACACCCCCCCATTCGATCGAGGATATAGAATACCTTGGTTGAAGGACAAGATCTGATTGGTTGCTTTCTTTTCAAACACAAAACCACTGAAATGCGTAGTGCATGGTCCGAGAAGGACAAACAAATCAACGTAACACTGTAATAGTACAGATCAACAACACAGATACGATTCTCATTTATTAATTTTATATACATTTTATTTATATAATTAAATAGATTTTTTGTTTGTTTTATCTGAGTGTTCCAGAGTATTCTCTGAATACCTTGAAGGCCCTGACGGTTCGCCACTGGTCAAAGTACTGACATTTTGGACAGCCAAACCATTACGCACATGTTCAGGTGATGGTCTGATATCAGAGGGAACACTCACAAGAACATTGCCTTGCTGTTGGAAATGAAATGTGTCTCAGTATTTCATAGAGAGTTTGAGGAATACACCTTTTTAATAGTGTTTAAATGATTAGTTAATGAGTCAGTCAGTCAATGCAAGTAAACAACATGTCAACTGATAAGAGACGCCCCCCCCCCCCCCTTTAGCCTATTATGTAAAATGTATTGAAGTGCTAGCCAATAGAACCACAAGTGTGAAATAGTGATGTCACTATGTTCAAGAAGTAAAAAAAAAAAAGGAGTAAAATGGAGGCGTTTCAGGCAGGGAGAAAAACTCCCTCTGGAGCGATGTTAGCCTTCGCAGACCATTTAACGTCCACAAACACCTATATAATACACCACAAAAAAGAATAATAGGGTCACTTTTATTAAAACTCAAGCAATGTTTTTTAGTATCTAACTAATCATGAACACTGACTTTTAAAAATGTGTACACTGACTTTTTAAATTTGTATTCCTAACATTTATTCAGTCTGTATCAAATTTCAAACAAACTACTTAATTACATTACATGTCACTTGTTAGACGCTTTTATCCAAAGCGACTTACATTCTTAATACTGTGGGCAATCCCCACAGTATTAAGTGGGACATACAACATACAATGTAGGACATACAACTGTTTAACTGTTTAACTGATGCTGAAAGACCTGGTGAATATAGAAATAACTGCCAAAGGACATTTATAATTATTATGTCATACAAATAAATATGTCAAAGAATAGACACAGAGCGAAAGAGTAACAGACAGCCAATTTATGAGCCTGTCTGGCACATGTGTCATTGTTCTATGATTTAATTGGCTTGTCAGAAAAGGGCCCACGACATTCAGCAGGAACAAAAGGCAAAGTCCAGCGACCTTGTATTACCATGGCATTAAAACGTTATTGTCTCCCAGAGACACAGTGCACAGTGGATGAGCCTTTATTGATTTATCCTCTGAAGGCACATGTCCCAGCCTTTGGTAAGTACTTATTATAGAATCTGCATTAACATGCCTATTTGTAAGGTTATTTAGGGAGAAAGGGTCAAATTACTCTTGGGATAATTATTTCTTTGGGTATCGAAAGTCATCTACTTAGTCAAATACAGAGGGGAGAGGTGACGGGCTTATGCGATTTCATGTTAAGCTATTCTGGGAAACTCAATTAGGGTGAGATAGGTTCTTTTTAAATAGCTTAATATACATTAGACCTTAGCCAGAGCATGGTCGATAGTCAGGGTGCTCGGTGCATGCACAACGTAACAAACGAGAGAGCAGTAAAGACATTTTAAGAGGACAAATGGCTGTCGATGGATGTGTTGGCCGCTGATGGGATTTAACCCGTGACTTTCTAATTACGGCACAGTATCTTAAAAGCACAAGGGCACTTTGTCTGTGCTCCACCAGGGAAATCACACTCACACTGAGATTCTCCCTGTTTGGTGCAGGGATGATATACTTTCCATTTTATTTATTTTTGTGTCCTTGGACTTCACTTTGCCTCCCTACTTTCTGCCACATCTCATCCTGCTTACTGAGATGTTGCAGGTTCGGGTATCCCATGTCCTCTGAAGCTCAGTGGTCAGAGTGATACACTAACTCTGCCAGGATTAAGGGTTTTATTACATGTGTAGCTCAATAGATCGAGCATCGACCTGACACCGCCAAGGTTAGGTCTGTTGCTGTTGTGCGACAGCCTTTCATCGTCATGATGCTTTAAAGAGATTAGTTTGTGTATAAGAAAACCACATGTTTTCACATATCTATATTGAATGTATTTTTCTCACATAGCTGCCAGTTTCCAATTGCAAAAGGTTTTCACATGGTAGTGAGAGTAGCAAAAAAGGCCATGGCATTCTGTCTTATACTGTTTGTTTGTACCTGATTATATACGCTTTAAGAATCTGCATAGTTTGGAAAGAGTAGCATCCTTGTGCTCATGTTTTTTTCTTTTTAATAAAATAAATATGCCATTCTTCTTCTGCTTCCCCAACACCCTTTCAACTACAAATAGAGGGTGTTTCTCAATGTCGAGGAAGGCTGCTCCACTATTTCAAGGATGCTACGTCATCGAGTCCCGCCGAAGGACTGTTCCAATGTCCAGGATACTTGGAATTTTACTGAGGCCGGCGTCCTTCGTTGCGGGAAATTTCGAGGCTGCACATGTGTATCCTCTGCCGTCTTAAAATCCCCACAATGCTTTGCGCACGGACCAATTTCCAAAACTTTGGAGGAAATCGCACTTCATTTAAGGCGGGGCCTCGCATAGGACACACACCTGTTAGCCTGTTCCACAATTCTTCGTTTTCCGAGGCTAGGAAGGATTCTTGCCTCGCTTCTGAAGGAAGTGACTCGGAGGGACTTGTCCTACCAAGGAAGCGTCCTCGACATTGAGAAACACCCACAGTATCACAACCTTCCAAGTTATTATTATTTATTTCACGTGTTTCAAGTATGTCGTTTAACAAAATGACCCTAACAATTTAACGTGTAACACAAAAAAGGCTAACCGTTTGATAGGAAAACTAAATTCTCCTGACACATCGGTCACATGTTGCCCATGATTTCTAGTCATAAATTACATTAACAAAACAACAGTCCCTGTATTACTTCCGTATTTAAGAAAGTTTCTTTTAAAGTTACGGTTAACCAAGTTAATAGCACGGACTGTCTCTTTGTGAAAAAGGAAGTTGGAGATGTTAAGTTAGTGGTGCTTAACTCTACATGTTCACCTTAAGTTAAAGCTTCAGCAGTCAAGTCAACTGGTGTCCAATTACATTAATACTAACAAGTACAGTACTGCTGCCATTCACAATCAATTTGGAAGATCTTTACCTATTGCCAAGCCCCACTATAGTATGAAATGTCCTGTATGAAATGTCCTGTATGAAATGTCCTGTATGAAATGTGTCCTGTATGAAATGTGTCCTGTATGAAATGTCCTGTATGAAATGTGTCCTGTATGAAATGTGTCCTGTATGAAATGTCCTGTATGAAATGTGTCCTGTATGAAATGTCCTGTATGAAATGTCCTGTATGAAATGTGTCCTGTATGAAATGTGTCCTGTATGAAATGTCCTGTATGAAATGTCCTGTATGAAATGTCCTGTATGAAATGTGTCCTGTATGAAATGTGTCCTGTATGAAATGTCCTGTATGAAATGTCCTGTATGAAATGTCCTGTATGAAATGTGTCCTGTATGAAATGTCCTGTATGAAATGTCCTGTATGAAATGTCCTGTATGAAATGTGTCCTGTATGAAATGTCCTGTATGAAATGTCCTGTATGAAATGTGTCCTGTATGAAATGTGGGCAGTGTCAAAAATATTCATTGCCATTGTCACTTTGAATAGGATGCTTGAGATGTGTATGGTAGAACAACAGACAGATTTCTCCCGCTTCCTGCACCGAGGAGGTTGGAATTGGCCGTTTTCTGGAGGTTAACTAGGTATTTAATGATCAGTCAGTCACACATCAGAGACGACACCCAGGTCGGAGCGTTCCTCCTCACACTGGAGCTCTCCCCGCTGCAAGGAAACAATTGGTAATGGTTGAACACAGGTAATTGGAAATGGAAAATATACATTTAAAAAGGGGAAAACACCTAAGTGCTTTGTTAAAGAAGACATTCCTACGAGACAATGGCACCACCTTGTTATTTGTTATTATTCCGCTGCTGGAAATAGTCTCCATTACATTTACAGTGTGCTCTTGTTTGAGTTGGAACTGAATGTGTTTCAACAAATAGATTGTTTTATTATTCAACTAACTCAAATCGAAACTATAACAACAAACTATTTGAATCCTTTTTTAAATCAAAAAGTAAAAAGATTAGCTTGAATTACTTAATGATTGTGAATATTATATATTTGGGTTGTAGTGGGCTTTATCAACAAAATCAGGCATTTCAGGACATCCTTTATTTTTTACATTTAATAGAAAAAATTATCCATGAATCTTGTAAATGATCAGGGAATAATTTCGCCCTACATGTCACAGGTCACACCTACCTTGATCAGCCGTCATCTCCCTTAAGGAGGGGCTGCCCTAGCATGTTGTTGTTGTTACCAGTGTACGACCGGGCAACTGTCGGTCAGAGATAGTGATTGTTGTGGGGCACCTGGAACACATCCTTCTCGGGGTGTAGATGACCTCGAGCCTTAAGCGACAACAAATGTGATTCAGTGTCCTCAGCTGTTTAGTCTATCTATTGAAGAATGTTGATTATTACACTCTGAACTAGTTAAACCCTCGAGCTACAGGAGGGCTCTTCAGAATTGATTGTGGCATCTCAACCATGTGGTCAACTCGTGGCCCGTGACATGTGTCCGGCCGAAGCTCCAAATAAACCGTCAGTGTTTGCCATCAAAGCTCCAGCTCTCTTCGTGTCTCTCTGAGTCCTGACTCCTTGCTTCAGAGGTTTCCCCTACATCAATTATTAGATAATAAACCATTTGTTAACTGCATCCTTGTTTGAATATTGTTTAAAGCTACAGCGCAAAGCATTTTAGAATTAACTGAGGATATATAAAACTAAATACTTAACCGTTTAAGAATAGTGAGAACATTGCATTGCTTGCTTAGTTTTTTATGGAAATGCTGATTTTGAAAAACACAAAATAACAACACCCTAATCTTTTGAATATTGTCCAACAGATGCTGAGGTTTGCTGAAACATTGATAATCTACAGCATGTGTTAAAGGGAAGATACATTTATACCAACAGTGCTTCCTGGCAGTGTGTCATTTTAGTAATGTAGGCAGCACAATGCCCAAGCAGCTGCATGCAAGCACTTATAAAAACACTTGATGTTCATCTCTTTATGTTCCATCTCGCTCCTCTCCGGCTCACTCCTCACTCTGGAAAGCTATTGATTGAGATTACTTGATCCTCAGTGCTTTGATGTTTCTCATACTGCCGTGTCCTGCAGGACATCTTTGTCTCCTCCACCGGATGTTCTCGTCAGCTCCACCCTGTTGAGAGATTATCTTCCGGCAGGTTTCACGTTTCATCCCATCTCTCAGACACGTTGCTTCATGTGAGAAGCAACGTGTTCAAAAATAAAACCGATGACGTTCGGAGGCAGTTTAAGCTTTACGGTGCTTGACATTATAGTAATTGTATCATCAGTTGTAGCATAATTAGAATATTTAATACAATGGAAATGTGTTCGTGGCAAAAGTCATTATGTGAAAAGACATCTTAATTAGAATCACTGATATACTGCAAATGAAAAAGCAACAGTGGAAGAATCTAAAATGCAAATGGTCATATTTTATTTCTGAAGCATACACCACAAAATCGGTGTCTAAAGTTTGATTACCCAAATTCAGATGGGAAATGCTTTACAGCAATTTCTGATGAGCATACAGTAACCATTGAGTAATCTATCATATAATGTAAATGTAGAGTCTGCTGTGAGTGAGCATAGCTTTGATTTATCATCTTCCCTTTCAGTGAATCAAGCGAAAGTACGATCACGCTTTGGGAATCTTCTTGGCGGCCTTGGATTTGATGATGTCAGCCCCACTTGTTTTACGATGGGGTCTCGATTGGGTTTTGTTGGTGAGCCTTGATTACAACTGCAGCGCTACTCATTTCACAAATGAACAGTTCAGCAGACACACCACACCCTGTTGTATCGTCGATGATGGCTCAAACGGCAAAAAGGTCCTACTGTTGTGGAACAGCCCCAGCTGGTCCTTAAATCTTCTTTCAGTTGTCAAATCGAATAGTGCAACAATGAGTCTGTACACCTTAACATGAATTGGCATGTTACCACTTCTGGTGTCCTTGTCTCAAAGTCAACATGTTCTTGGTCAGATGCCTGAAATCAGATCTATGGTTTACACAAGCTTAAGAGATTTTCATGTTTTGTCTTTGACACAAAAATACATCAGTACATAGGCCTACATAGGATGGGAATTTGAAAGCAAATGTTTATTCGAATATTCGACCCCCAAAAAAACGGTTATCCGATTAACCAAAATATACTTATCCTATAAAAAAAAATAAGAATTTTGAAAGATAAATAAATACATGTTCAAATAAGTATAGAAACCAAGTCGAATTCGTCAAATTGATTGAACTGGTGATCACAGTTTGAACAGTTGACAGCTATAGGCCTACAGCTTTCATGCTTAAAACATAACTTGGTTTTTAAATGAAAGAGGGATCATACACGAACAACATAACCGGTTAGGGTAACGTAACACTATTACAACAGAGATCAACAACCTATAACAGGGCCTATGCACAGAATGCAGCTATTCAATACTCATTCTTGTTTAAGAATATGAGCATGTCTAGTACTCAGGGGAGATGCGGGTGTGGAGGCAGTACTCGAGTTGAGGGGGGATGGCATCCCCCCTGAAATAAAAACGGTCAAAATCATCCCCCTTCTAAAACTGCCATTCCCCCTTTCCATCCCTTATGTAATTTTATCAATGAACGTGGCACTGGTATTACTGCTATTTCAACATTAATTTTGCGCATTTTGAGTAAAATACTGTGGGCGAGGGAGAGCACGCACACACGCAATGACATTTTTACCAAGTCACTGACGCTATACTATGCGAGTGCCCTAGAAGGCGCCAGAGCGCCGTGATGCGCCTGTTTGATCGATGCCAGAAGCGTACGTAACGGTCATCACAATGGCCAAGCGACCAGGAGGACAACGCGATCTGAGGGACTTCATATTTAAAAATACTAAAAATAACATTTCAGGTACATCAAAAGTCAGTAATCTTAGTCATTACTCATTACTTTAGTCACTAAAGGTGAAATCTATGGACATAAGCAGCAATAACAACTTAGTTTGGAGTTTAGCTACGTTTTTCTCTCGTGTTAGCTAGCTGGTAAGACTCATAGCTGTTGATGAAATGATACCAGTACCACCAGCACCAGAAGAGCTGAAACCCCTCCTTCAAGCAGTGAACACTCTGGTCATCTCCACAGCTGAGTGTGAATGTGGGTTTAGTCAGATGAACATTTTAACCACAACTAGAAGCTCCCTAGAGGTAAAAAGCATGTCAGCCTTGCTTTTCATCAAATGTGTTGGCCGTCCACTGAACAAGTTCAGACCAGGTCCAGAGGTATATGTCAAGACTTGGCTTCAAAGCCATTGCTTAGCTAACAATCCGAAAGCAAGAGCCAGAACAATTGAGACCAAAAAGCATGATTATGAAAATCTTTGGAAACTTCTATGAGGGGGGGGGGAGAGTGGAGTCGGCAGCCATTGACAACATTGGTCCTATTTTGTATTATCTGTATAATCTTTTAATATATTTTCATATTTTGTAAACAATTTCAATTTGCACTTAATGCCCTGTTGAAAAAAGTAACATTGGGAATGTTAACATCAAATATTTGTATTTGAACTGCAATAAAATGATGACGGATCAATATTTTTCTAATTTTTTTCCTCAAATTTTTCATGAAGAATTTACATAATGATTTAATTAATCACGATACAAATGTAACCCTTTAGATACCAGTTTTGATCGTATACCAGTAACTGCTTTTTTGAAAAAATACACTATAATTCATTATTCTAAAAACTATTTTGACTTTATTATTAGTATAATCAGCTGATCCATCTGAATAATAAAGGAGGGACTGTTAACCTACAAGATTTGTGCCATAGACTTCCATTATAACCACATTTTTGTATCCCCTCCCTCCCTCCCTTTAAATTAAAGTGAAAAAAAGAATTTGCACTAATTGTCCTCTGCATTTGACCCTAAAGTTAGTGGTGCCATGGCAACCCAGGGACCGACTCTAATTCTGAGTTGCCTTGGTCAAGAGCAATGAAAGGAGTATCTGAACATCCATAACATGCATGTTGTTTTAGGAGTATAATAATTATCTTTATGCTGGTTGGTCTCCCACCCTCTGCGGGTTATCAGCACAAATTATGCCCATATGATAAAATCCACCATCCCCCTTTATTTATTTTTTACAACTTGAGTACTGTGCGGAGGCGATTCACAATCAGGCCAGCTGTAGAGAAGACCCTCTCAGCTGGAATTTGGGCATAAGATGAGGTTTGAGTCTGCGTGGTCTGTGTGTAGGGAGGGGCTAGATCTGATGGATTTGGACATAAACGCGAGTGAAGTATAACCGGACGCGAGAGAGAGAGGGATCAGCACCTGCAGCTCTGCCCGCTGTGAGAGACCGGTGAGCGGAGCAAAACACATCTTTAGACGTCAACTAACACATTTAGCTATGGCATGGTCGTATACATTGAATTATTCCATTTGATAATATGTAAGCCAACAAAAAAAAAAAAAGTATATTAAAAATATTCATAGCTCATATTCGAATACCTGAATAATTTAGAATATTCGATTAAACGTTCCCATCCCTAGTACATACCCCACTCATAGATGTCTGGATCTTCTGTGTCATGGTAAAACAGCAGTTGCTAACAAATAGCCAAATGAGACTGCTTTAAGTCATCACGTCCCACATTAGCTGCCTTTAGCTCAGCTTAACAGAGGTGATGTTTTTCATCTGTGCTGCAGCTCCTTTATAGCCCAACGTTAGCATTTTACTTCTAGAGGTTGCATTTATGCTTCAAAATCTTGTTATGGGACAACATGTGTAAGTATTATACATATGTTTACCAAACATCATTTTTTCTTCAATATTCCAAGATCCACTGAAACACATTGCTTTTGTTGAGGGAACCCATGCTGTGCACACCTCCACGTCGGCCTGCAAATATGTTTTCACTGCACCACTATTGAAGATGTACTATATCCAAGATGAAATGTGACAAAGGAAGAGGAAGACATGGGTTTTTTTATATACCTAATGTGTTGCAAGAAATGTCAACAACTCCTTCAGCGAGTTTGGCGTGTTGTCTCAGGAGTCCTCTATAGCTGTTGGACATGTCACTTACTGCCTGTGTTTATTTGCTTCAGTGTAAATGGTATGAACAGCCGGTTATGAGCTCCCACCCTCTAATCCACTGCTGGAGCTATTTCTACTGCTGTGTTGTCACTGTGGATCCAATCTCACCAGGAGTCTGAGCTCCAAAAACAGTAGTCATTGTCATGTGTCATTGTCAGTCTGGCTCTACATGCTGTGCCTTGCTATACTCCTCACCCGCCGAAAACACCTTATCTCTCTCCAACACATACGGCGGGGATCGAGAAAGAATAATGCTCCTTTTTAAAAAAACATCATAAAGACAAATCTGATGTGCGTTTGACCTTTCAACCCAGCCCAAGGTGGCAAAGACAAAGATAGAGAGGGCCGGTTGGAGCTGCAGTTCATAAGCAGGCGAGTTGAGGCTCAGATATGGTGTCTGGGGAATACAAGTCTCCATTTGTTCCATTAGTCTCCTCCCTTGGCACATCCTATTCCTTCTGGGAATTAGCCTGTCGATAAGACCGCATCAAACCCGCAGCAAAGGATGGAATCCATTTAACCAGCCCTTTGTTTCCGACATTTTTCAGCCGCCATCTGGAAAATGTCATGGCAACCTTATCACAAAAGTCACACACTGTAGTGTCGACATTCGGCATCTGACAGATAGAAATTGTTGGAAATAATGTGACATGTCAGTTCAAATATGCTCTAACCGAGCTCTTTCCATTTTCCTGAGTTTGCCTGAACAGGGGATGAGTGATAATGCTTCCAGCAGAGCAGGGAGAATTGTGATGTTCGGTTCATACAAAGGGCTGCTGTGGCTCTTCTCCACAGGTTGTAGTGTCCTTGAGCAAGACAATGAACCCCAAGTTGCTCTTCATGAGCAGGCCGGCGTCTTGCAGGGCAGCTCTGCTACCATAGGAGTGTGAATGAGAGGCAAATTGTAAAGGGCTTTGTCCGGTAAGAAAGAAAGGCAGTATATACATACAGTCCATTTACCATTCACACTTTGTATCATTATATTTGCACAGTGACCTTTTGTAGCACCTATTGACCTTGATAACAACGGTGATTAAAGTTGACTGGTATTAAATGGACTGTATTTATATAATAATGTATTATAAAAACAGAGCAGGAGCTTGCCATGGAAGATGTCACCTGCTCAAGGAAGCTGACATTCACCAACATTCACACAGCGTTGACCAAGCCATCGGTCAAGTTTCTTGCCCAAGGATACATTGACATGTTGACCGTAGGGCTGGGATCGAACCCACGACCTTTTGATTGGAAGACAATCACAGTTATGTTTATAAAATTCAACCGAAAAAGTAGTAGTAGCAGTGTATGTACACTACTAGAAGTATACCCTATGCTGGCATAATTACATGCACTAGCAAGAGTAGCAGTATGCAGAGAGGTAGTAACCATATGTGTGTAGATGTAGTGCTGATTGTAGTAGTAGCAGTAGTGGTGGTAGTATTATCTGTATGAATATGAATGGATCAGTATAAAAGTTGGTAGAATAATAAGGCTGGAATTGTTAGTAAGTTAAATGAGTAAGTTAGGTAATTAGGTTACACATATTCATACACTGTTTTCTTAGTCAAAATGCCTTTTCTAGGGGACTGAACAATAACAAATCAATGCAGATTTGGGGACTACGACTTTTAAGTGCAAGCCTAAAAACACCATACATCACACACATACAGTAATTGTATTGGAAGCAGGATTAGTTATACAATAGATGGTTTTTAATTATACTAATGTGCAGTGGTAATTGCAAGTATATTTTATATTAGTTGTATAAGCGGCATAAGTAATATTGGCTTCAACAAAATAGTTGTAAAACTGTTGAAATGAAAGTATTGGTATTTATTTGATAATGTTTGCTGTGCTACTTAAAATAGCTGTAGTACTGAGAGAAGTATGTGTAGTAGCAATCCTAATAGTGCTAGTCGTAGTTAGTCTGAATTCCTTGCTGCCTGGCTGTGTTTCCATGTAGTGTATCAAATGGAAAGGTGTACTATGTTCTTTCAAATCAAATCAAGCTTTATTTATATTGCATATTTATAAACGATTTTTGGTTGAGCCAAAGTGCTGTACATGTAATAAAAATAGCCTACAGTAGAGACACTTTACAGCAAATACAACAGCACAGATTGTTCAGAATATCAGTATGAGAAAAAACGACACCCTCTGTCCTTAGACCCTCACATCGTACAAGGAAACACTTCCAGAGAAACCCCACAGTTTAAAGGGAACATGGGAGAAACCTCAGGGAGAGCAACAGAGGAGGGATCCCTCTCCCAGGACGGACAGACGTGCAATAGATGCCGTGTGTAAATCGAAGAGATAATACATTTTACAGCATATAGATCGAATGTTAGGAAATGCATGTGTCTATAATAAGAAGACTACAACTTGCCACTCTTTTGGCATTTCTAAGCTATGTCGTGGAAAGATCCGCACAGCCCATGATGTCTCTATTTCAAACCGGCAGCTCTTGAACACAGCGTCCCCTTTTATTCTTTTTTTTTTAAAGTGAGTCCTCCTTTCAGCAATTGCAGTATGCCACGGTGCAGCAGACAAGCAATTAGTCCACAAAGGCCAGACAATTACAGAGACTGCAGCAACACTTCAAAGAGTCCAGGGCATAAATCCTTAAGGGCACAGTAAGCATCCCCGCGCACATCTTCGCTGGTTGGCAGTTTGTTATTTTGTCTGCAGCCTGTGCAGAGAAGCAGCTGGAAAGTGTCAGTCTGCTCCTCTGAGCCCTAGGCGAGATAAAGCGGTGATGGACCTGGAAACACGGAGAGAGAGACCTGTTGGTAGTTTTGGAGGAAGGTTGCCTCCCCTGTGCGGTTAGCGTTAGCTTTCCTGCTGCGGCTCTACAGACTTGCCGCGTGTGACCTCTACTCGATAGACATTTGCATCTGATTCAACTGATTCTACCTTTACACAACATTTCACTTATGGAAATGAAGTCAGTGTTGTATTCAACTTGAGCATCATTCACATGATACTCGGAAAAACAGCTCTGTGCTTGTGTTTCCGTCGTGTTTCAATGGAGAGAGCGGCTCCAACCGACTGTGCAGTAGCGCTCAAGGCTGAAAATCGTTGCCATGACTTAAAGTTCAAATTATTTCAATGTTTAACTTGTTTACTGCTGACCTTTCCAATAAGCAACCAATAAGATAACAGCTATATGTAGCGGGGCAAGCTAGCAGGGGAGATAACCATAGGAAAACAACACTTAACTAGCTGTTTTCACCACATAGCTCTGCGGCCAACCTCGAAGTGCAAATAGCGTATCAAGGGAAATGTTATCAAAATCCCAATATGTCTTCAGATAAGAGAGCGCAGTATTTGGTCTACTCAAAATATGTTAAAATATAATTACAAATGAAGTCATGTGATGCTGCAGAAAAGTCCCAAACCTGCACATGTATCAAACGGACTTGGTAAAAGAGCTTTGTTTGTTACAGATCCTCTTAAGAAATCACCCCCCAACAAGGAATGTGCTTTTCAATGATCTGTCAATAGTGTTTCAAAAAAGATGATTAACTCTAATAATCGAGTCAGACTGCAACTGCAATATCGGTCTATATAATCACATTCAGTTATTATCGATAATCTTTTTGCTAGATATGTGCTGACTCACATCCAGTTTCCTCATTGTTGTGTAAATGTATTGCAAAGAAAAGGATATAATGAATACAGCTAGGGGGGTGGGGGGATGGGAACATGATTATGAGATTAGATTCCCTGTGATTTAAAAAAGAAACATGTTGCATCTTCATGAAATCAAGAGAACAGTGGTTTGTTGTTTACCTTGAGTAAAAGATTGTGAGAAGGAGAAGAGCTGACGATGATGAGAAGATGCTGCGCTCAGCGTCTTGCCAATTGCTTGATTACACTGTTGTTGATTGGAGGAAAAACACTACAATTAGATCAAATTACCATGATTTGTTCAAATTGCAGTCTCTGCTACGTTTTCAAGTATTTGAGGTGAATTATGTCGCATAAATATTGCAGCTGGAAACATGTAGCACTCAATATTTTAACAGACTTAGAATTTGTGAGTTTTCAAACCTTCTGATACCTTGTGTTTTTAACCCTCCTGTTGTCTTCGGGTCAAATCTGACCGATTTACTGCTTTCATCAATCATACCTTTTTTGTTTTACATTCGATTGCATTAAGGCTTCATGATATCCTTCAGAGTCGACATTTGAAAATATAAAATGGCTGATCACCACTTTCATTGCATTTTGGATGATTTAGTCAACTTTGTAACAACCATGGTGTTCCCGCTCAAACATGACCGCCATAAAGAAAAGGAATTAGTAACCATCCGGATCAGATAAAACACACACACCCACACACACACTCTAGATGTGTTCCCCCCCCTTATGTGCCCAATACCCCCCATGTGAATCACACCTGGCACACACACACACACACACAGAACAATTTGACACATTTCCCGCTCTTATGTGCCCCTCCCCCCACATGGATCACACCTGGCACACGCAATACATGTTCAGTGTCTATTCTTTGTATATGTACTGCAGTGTTTCATGTATACCAGTAGTCTGATACAATATGTACAGTTTGAAAGGGTGTTAAATTAAATGTGGTGATGATTCATTGTTTTTGTGTTAATGTAATATCAGTTAAAACAGGACCGGTCAAATTTGACCACAAACACCAAAGTAAGGGGAAACGAAGACAATAGGAGGGTTAAAAAGTCTGTCAATCAATGAACAAATCATATTTAGAGTTAAATAAGATATTTAGAAATGTAGTGATATGTGGGGTTTTCCCAATACAATAGGGTTGAAATATGTAACATTTTTCCAACTGGCCACTGTCAGCAATTGCATATATTTAGGTTTGTGTACTATTTCAGAAAACATAATTATACATAAAACTTATCTTGCCTAATCTCAACCAGCAATCTATTCTACTAGCATTATGAGGTTGTACGAACTTAGTTTAGATCATAGCTTAATTTATCTTTTAATCAGTGTCAAAATGTTTGCCTAACGAAGACAAAAAATCTCCAGAACATTCACTGCTGTATTTTTTAGAACTGTAGTGATATGTGGGGTTTTCCAAATACAATAGGGTTGAAATATGTACAATTGTTTTGAACTGGCCACTGTCAGCAATTGCATATATTTAGGTTTGTGTACAGTATTTCAGATAACGTATACATAAAACATATCTTGCCAGCAATCTATTCTACTAGCATTATGATGTTGTACGAACTTAGTTTCCTAATTTATATTTGATTCAGTGTCAAAATGTTTGCCTAACGAAGCCAACAAATCTCCAGAACATTCACTGCTGTGTTTTCTAATGCACATCTCTGAAAAAGCAGTACGTTTTTTTATCACATTTTCTCCACAGCTCAGTAACTTGGAACTGTTACTTCCTATCTGGAGCCAGACTTTTGCAGTTTTGTTGTGTGCATCTTATCATGCAGGAAGACCCTTTTTTAAATTGGCTTAGTTGGGAATAGTTGTGTTAATTGTCGGCATCTGGCCTCTTACACGGCTCATGCACTGCTCAGGTCTCCGGCTTCATCGAGGTAATTGTCTGTCACATTGCTGCCGTTTAGCTCTAATGTGTTACTGTGGATAGTCCATGCTAAGTTCAACAAAGTCCTGGGAGTTTAAATAGATGAAGAAACTTTTCATTGAGTGGAAGGAAGTTATACTGTGCTAATATAATTGGAAACATTTGAATAAAGGGAAGGGTTGTGACACTGTTCTCCACCCAAATCAAGTGATAAGTAGTTCATTCTAGTTTTGAACCCATTTTAAAGGGTTTTGTTTAGTTTTGGTTAAGATAATATAAAGATAATCAGTGTACTGCTGTGGACCAGGGCTACATCAAATCTTATGTTAAAGAAAGGCCCACCAAAAAACAACACGATAACAAATATTATTTATATGTTACCACTTTACCTTCTTCATCAGACAGGCCTTTCTAACGGGAACCTAAACTAAGATCTACTTCAAAGCCACCAGACTCCATTGACACAAACAATTGTTTTACCTTGCATAACACAGGAGTTGCTGTTCCAGCTGTTTTGGTTTCAAGACCCTGGTTCGAGGAGGACACCAAAAAAGTCCTAGAAAGGCAAGGTAAACTTAACTATGTGCATTTAAAAAAAAAAAAGAGTTATAGTTTCGGCGAAACATAAAGGTACCATGGGGTCAGATTATAATTTTCCATATATTCGTTCAGATGTGTGTATCTCATTTTTTAAACGAGTATTTTTAAATGCCATTTTATATCATTGCTTTTAAATGAGTGTTTTTAGATATCATTTCATAATATGTTTCTTAAATGCTATTAATGTCTTTAATATTTGTAAAGCACTTTGAATTGCCTTGTTGAAATGTGCTATATAAATAAACTTGCCTTACCTTACCCCGGCCTTGATTGGTTAATTAGGTTGGGTTCATTTGTGACTTTAGTGAATCCAAACTAACCTTTTGAAACACACAAGTTACACTATACCACAAAGTAAATACTGTTTCTGTCAAAGGAGCCTGGTGGTAGGTTATTGGATCCAGGTTGCTCAGTAACTCTCAATAAGTAACTCACACAACACTGCTTCAAAAAACCTGAACCATCCATTAACATTTTGAATTTGAGCACTCAGTCTTGTTAGTGTATTTAAGATTATAAAGACTCTTCTCAAGTACGCCGTGCTTTACCTAATATTCCACTCTTATACCTTCAGCTGAGTGGGGACAGTTTCAGGTTTCTTTATAAAACACATATTTATCTTTCTTGTGATCAATATATCATAAAAGATGCCATGTATTATATACAAACCTTTTGAGCCATCGTTTTATTTCTACATTTTATTTAACTTAACTCATTGTCCTTAGTTTATACAAGAACTAGAAAATAACTGAGTATAACATTGCAACTGTTCACATTATTCCCTAACAATTACTCTTATTCATCTTAAAGGTCCCATGTCATGGCCGTTTCTACTGATCATAATTCCATTGTTGAGGTCTACTAAAATAAAGGTATATTGTGCACTTTTCCAAACTCACATTGGTTTCTCATACAGCATCTCTGTGTAGTATGTGTATTCACTCTCTGTCCTACACGGCTTGTTGGAGCTCCTGCCCCCCCCCTCCCTGTGTGCCCAGTGGCCGTCTGCGAGACATAGCGAAACACTCACACACCCGCAGCCTGGCTGGGAGTTTGTGTGTGTGCCCAGGCTGAGTTCCACGGTGTCTTGCTGGCTCGCCAACCTCACACCAGTGAGCCAGCTCACAGTGTCCCGCTCCTCGCAGCAGCGAGCTTCGCAACGTCCTGGTGTGCGTGTGTGTGTGTGTGTGTGTCCACAGATTGGTCCAAACGTAACGGATCCGCGGATTGGTCCATTTGATTTGGACCAATCTGCGGAGACGTCACTACACCCAAGAAGTAAACAATGGAAAAAGAGAAATCTTCAACGAGGCGTTCTGGGGCAGCATAGACAGGTATTTTCTGTATTAGAGTTTTACTCGCTACAGGGTGTACTTTGAGGGTTTGCGACTCTGCAGACCGTTTACATGCAGAAAAAGCTACAGAACACACAAGGGGACGGGTAATAACCGGAAAAGCATGACATGGGACCTTTAACCCATCAATAGGTGCCTTTTCAATGTAAATCAAGTCTGTGTTCCTTTAAAAGACTTTGGCATTTAAGCCAAAATAACCTTTACAACATTTCAAAATAACCCTATAATGTCAAATTCTATCCACGTTTGAACTTCCATCCAAAAACTACACATACAATTGTTCTCACATAAATCCTGTTAATGGAGGACAAATGTAATCCTCTAGATTTGCCAGAAATGGCTCCAAGTCTAATTTAACATGAAAGTGCTCAGTTTAGAAAACTGAAAATCCATTAGGAAGCAAAGAAGTGTGACATGTTTTAATTTGGATAAAATTGAATTTGTAAACAGACTTTTAACATCTGAAAATGCTTGTTGAGATGATAGCAATTGTATAGTGTGTGGTACCAAAGAGCGGATTTTTAGATATAATTAAATTCCTCCAGTTGGGCTTTATTTGCTAAATACTTCAGATAAAACCATTCACCCACCAGAAAATAGACCCATTTCCTCTCTTTCCTTTGTTCTCCTCTGACTGCTTGATTGTCACAGTGGCGCAGTTATCATGTGAAGAAGCTGCTTCCCATAATGAGAGTATTCAGCACAAAGTGTTGTATAAGAAATTATTACAATTAATCCAGCTCCCGGAGGCAGATATCTCGCCAGGAAATGAAGCCACTTCAGAATAGAAATCCCATCCGTCACTCAGCGGAGACTTAATGTTGACATTTTGGGTGGTCCCATTATTTTGTATGTAATCTATCATAAAAGGCGCCCTGCGGATCAGATAGGCTGTCGGTTTCAGCTTTGAAACATATATATCAAAGAGCTTTTCTGAAATCACTGGAGTGCAAAATTACAGCTCCAGTTACCTGACAGAGGCCTATCAAGTTTGTGATTATGTCTCAAACCTGAATGTGAACTGATATCGAGCCGTGATTGTTCTCCCAGCAAGCGGGTGACACTTTGTTGATCATATGTCTCCTTTTAAATACAGATGTGTGTCCCTAATCATTTGTATCATTTCCATCTGACTCATAGTTAAAGGGGCAGGGTTTAAAGCAAACCAGTGACACTCTGAATATTCAAAGGGACCGTGATGCTAATGTTCAGGTTTCATATTGTTATTTTCTCTACAGTCAAAGTCAATGTCAACTTTAATGTCAATATTTCAGTTTGTGTGTACACAGAGTGACATGTTCACATGCTTTAATGTTCAAAAATATCTTTATTTTTCTCACACTGCCTGTGCTGCAGCACCTCTTTTCACCCTCTGTCTGAAACCAGAGCCCAGTCTGCTCTGATTGGTTAGCTGGCTGGCTCTGTTGTGATTGGTCCACTGCTTGGATGTCCCGCCCCTAAGCCTTTCATGTACAAAAAAACTCCCTCTGGAGAGAGCTCCGGGATTTGAGTCTTTGCATCCATTTACATTTTAGAGTAAATTCAACCTATTTAGGAGTACCCTTTCATCCTCCTGCCATTCACCAATACCATGTGATCAATTTGCTTCACTCCTTGAATTTCTGCCGTGTTTACTTTAAAAGCAATCCCATTTATGTCGACGTATTTCCTTTTAAAGCCAGCACAAATCATTTTTCTCACAGGTTAACATCTTTATCTATTACTGAGATGTTGCTATTACCGTTGACACTCCATACATAATTGACCGGAGAAGCAGAAAAAGTGAACACTACTTCTCCAAACTGCTAAAATGAATAGTCGTACATCTGAGCACGGTGTTCTGCTCGACTGGATTTAACTGCCTGGTTGCCTTTGTCAGAGCCCGACAAACCACGAAAGAACGAGAACAAATATGGAAAGCTAACGCTGCCAAATGCTCCACCGAGAAGAGACAAAAGGAAGAGGCAACGGGTTCAGGGCAGTGAGATCATTCCTCCTATGTCCTCACCTCATCTTTCTTCACCGTCCTTTTCACCTGCATGGCAGATATATCGTCATGAGCTTCAAAGAAGAAGAGAGGAAGTGAACTGTAGCTTCCTTGTGTTCCCTGGATAAAAGCTAAATGAGAGAACCCTTAAAAACCCAATTTTCTAAGAAGAACTAAGACCCTGACAACCAGTCTTTTACTAAAGAGAGGTGTCACACTTTGGGTGGTCGTTTTATTTTGTAATTAAACCCTGATTACCACATGGGCAAGTTTTAACAACACAGGCTCTCATTTATTCAGTTAGAGCACCATGTATATTCGATTAACAGAAGCCAGTACCATTAACAGTGCATTGTGGGAAGTGGTAAAGACAGACTGTGGTAATAATTAGTTTTTCCCGTTGCTTTCTCATGACTTTCAATGAAAACAAGTGGAAACACAATAAATTAAACCAGCTCCATTGAGATTAGTCGAGGTCTGGAGTTGCAGTATAGGCAACAATTCATCATTAACATCGGCCAACCAGCAGAGTTGGAAGTTGCCAGTGGAAATCTAATTTAGGGTTATTTGTTAGGCAAGCACTAACAAGCAGTGCAGCAGTAAAGTAGGATTAGTTTGGAGAACAAACGAGTACATAGACCAGATGAGAAGGTAAGGAAATGTCATGAGAGAAGAGTAGAAAAATAAATCGGGAATACAATGAGACGTGGGGCTATACTAATCCTATTATACTAAATCCATTTCAATGTAAGGCGCTGCAACCCACAACTTTTTTCAATTTCCTTAATTTAAAAATTGTTTTCTTATAATATTGTTTGTAATTTGATTCATTCTAAAAAAGGGAAAATACATCTCAAGTGATATCTTTAAAGATTGTAGTTTGTATGTCCAAAAAACCCAAAGTAATGAAACTTCCAATGATATGAAGCAGGAAAAAGTTCCAAATGGTACAAAAAGGGGACGCTGAAAATGCTATTTTAAATATTTTTGCTCCTGATACCAATTACCAATCATATTTTTGCTGATTCATTCAGTGATAAAATGATGAATCTGTTCATCCTTGTCAGCTTTGGTAATCACCTTTCTATACAGTAGTATCAGTGTTCCCGCAATCAATCTTTTAATTACATTGAGCTACTGTTAAGTTTGGTGCACCAAATCAATCTCTGGCATCCTTACCTACATTATTGAAATATGATGCACAAGGATATCTGATAAAGACTTAAAGTTCACCTATTGTGCAAAATCCACTTTTCCATGTCTTTTATACATAAACATCACCAACCAAGGTAACCCCCCCCCCCCCCCTATCACCTGAATCTCCTCCTAGAGCACCATTGTGTTCTTTTTAACCAAATGTCTCTCAGAGGGGCGTGGGGAGGGGCTCCTTATTTTCATCTAAAGTAACAGACAGAGAATCAGCACTTTTGAAACAGGGCTGAAACAGAGGGGATTATGGGTAATGCTGCAATGATCTGTTTGGTGTTTGCAGTCAAACACTTCAGAGACATGTTTGTATATCTGAGACCTATAATACAGTATAATAGGGGTCCTTTAAAATGTAAAATAAAGACAACACGATCTGATCAACACTGAAAGGCGAGATGAGGAAATTGGGATTTTGTGAAAGAAAGTTGTATCAGTGGATCCCTGAGGTAAATTCAACGTGTAGAGGAGATGGAAGGAGGTGAAATGAAGGAGGAAGTGAAGAGCAGGTGTGAGGAAAGGAAGAAAGGAGGAGCTACAGGACGCTCAGAGATTTTTGGATGTCTGCCCGGTTAAAGCAAAGCTGCCAAATCCCCTCCTGGACCGTGTGCTTCTCGAACAGCTGAGGCTTACTGTGGGAGGTGCTGGGACACGGAGATCTATCAATACTGAGGGCAAGGGAACATCAACAGTAATGATGAAGAGGCAGGCTATCGTTTTCATCTGGATATTATTAGATTATTCTAAAAGTGATGCATTGCACACAGCACTTTCTAAACTATAGTCAGATTTCATCGCACAGGCAGGAAATTAAAATTATCATCCAGACAAGCTCCGGTTTAATCGTCTGTGTCTCTGTGGAATTGTCAAAG
Source organism: Harpagifer antarcticus (assembly GCA_902827135.1). NCBI lineage: Eukaryota > Metazoa > Chordata > Actinopteri > Perciformes > Harpagiferidae > Harpagifer > Harpagifer antarcticus. The sequence continues at coordinate 2,128,758 of CADEHL010001271.1, read as the reverse complement.
CGATATTTATTTATGACCGCTGCATCTTTGTCAACAGAACGCATGATAAAATGCAAGATAAATGCTCAACCTGACATCTTATGATCAATGGGAGTTGTTTCACCAAACAAGTGGTGGGCACATCTGGCACGGCTCTCCAGTTAAATTGGTTGCTTTTAGGCATTTCTTGAATCTTGATCTAGTCCAATAGTCTTGTTATACTGTTTGATTTCATTTAACCAGTCCTCTCAGACAGTGCCAATTCTAGAGTCTGTGGGGGCCCTAGGCAAACATTCACTGGGGCCCCTCGAACCAGCTTTTCATCACCACGCACAGCCGAGAGCCCCCCCGGAGCGGAGCAAGGAAACGAAATTTAAGTTAAGAAGCAGCATTTTACGGCTCGCTATGCATGGGGCTACCTTGAGGGGGTTTCCCGACATGTCGTTGCAGTAATTAAAGGGTGTTTCATGTTGTCGTTGCTGTGGACCTTCTTTGGGGGCCCCCTTCTGGTCCGGGGCCCCAAGCAGTTGCCGGCAGCCCTGCTCTCAGACCTACTCTAATGATATGGTCCAAAAAAATCTAAAAAAGTATGGTTCTTGTAATTTACTTGATTTATTTTCTATGTCATGCAACTTTACACTTGGATGCATCTTTGTACCTAAGTGTACAGTTTCTTTGCCAAATATTGTATTTGTCCCACTTGTCTGACAGCTTTATTTGCTATTAAAATGTAATACTCTTTTGTCCGGGGTACATACACATTTTGTAATTTGTAATTTAGATGTCTCTGATGATGAATTTAGATTTGCTCCATTACATTTAGCACCTACTATATTATATTTCTGAGGACTTTAAACACCTACAGCAATAAAATGAAGCATACACACCCCCGTTTTATATATTCAAAGAAATCATACATATTTAACACTTAACATGGAAGTGCATTGTGCTGACAATACTTACACACCTTTTAATTAAGAAATGCAGGACTTTTACTTGTGCATAATTTTCTGCGTGGTAAAAATACTTATTTATTGAGCAAACAATCTGAATTATTTTAGGAACCAATGCTCTTTCAGGTAAGTAAACTGAACACTTTTACCCAGGAGACAGCCTTTTTTTGTGAAACCAATGTTGCCTATTTTAAATGTGTCTCTGTTACTTAAATGACAAACATATCAATTGAATTAAATCCATGATCAGTAGTTTTGTTCCTAACATTCCTAATGATTAGGTTTGGCTTTTCACAGATGTGAACGCTCTAAACAAGATGTCTAAATGATAAACATTGCATTGTGAGAAGCGGCCACAAAATACTTTTGGGAACCTACAACATCAAACCCATCAAATATATATATATACTGTGTTGTCAAACATTGGCAAACAAGGGTTTTGCCAATTTCATGTTTCGTTAAGACTATGAAATAAAACAAATTCCTGCTGGTCGTGCAATATTACATTACATTAAATTAGTTGTTAGACGCTTTTATCCAAAGCGACTTACATACTCACTGTGGACAATCCCCACAGGAGCAATTTGGGGTGAAGTGTCTCAGGGACACAACGACATGCTGACTGCAGTGGGGTTTGACCCTGTGCTCCCCTGATCCCAACACCAACGCACTATTCCACTGCGCCACACGCCTCCCCAACATATATCCACAACAGAAGACCTTTTGGACTACCCAACTAATTGATATTCCATTCTGATAATTGTCCCATTAGCAGTGATCTTATGACATCTCCGCAAAAACCTTTTAAATTCGCCTCAAATGTGATTGTGTCTCACTGACTTCATTTCTGCATTTACTTCTCTCAACCAATCATGATAGCTACAGAAGCAACAGAAGTGTAAGAAATTAATAATGTACCCCATATATGATCCCGTGGCACTTTCTATTTATAAAGGATAAGGTCGGCGACACTGATGTTTCATGAATATTACAGTATCATTACACATTTATGTAAAGTCCTGCAGACAAATGCATTTTTTAATTGAATATGCTTGCAGAATAGATGGAGTCAGAGCAGCTTTATCAGTCAAAGTCTCCTCCAGTGTGTAATGAGTTTCATTGATAGTGGATTCCAGATCGGCCGGTTGAAAAGCAGATGTGCAGCCATCAGACTTACTCTCTTCAGCTTCCCCGTCGGTCCAATAAAAGGTGATCAGATGTGTTTCATGCATGCATTAAAACTTTAGATAAGCACAGTAACCGTCACACAAGACTCAAGAGACATTCTTAACTGTAGACACAAAAAAGTTTACGCAAAATAGGACCAATAAGAAAAGGGAAATAAAGTGTACTTTTTGTGAATAGTAATGTACTCTACAGAGAAATGGCTGGATGATAACTTTTAGTTATATCAATTCAACAATTACAACTGAATTGCAATATATACTGCAAATGATTATGAAAACCTTTAACAGCAATAATGCGTTCTTTTTGGATAACTATACTCAAAGCAGGCTTCAGTTGATAATTAACCAAAGCATACTTAATTTAAAAAGAGTGTTTGTTTTTTTAAAAGCCGTGTTTGTTTAAAACAGTAATGTACCACAGCTAACTTCCCTGAGGGAAAAGGTGCTGTGCAAATGATCATTTATCGCATTTCTCTTGCAACTAAAGCAACTTGCAGTGATAATCAGTCTCATCACTTTCCAGCTCTTACGTTTCAAACTAAACAACAAGGGAACATATAATGAGAACTTGTTTACAGGCATGAAGTGAATTTATTCAACAAAGAAGCCGCACAACACCCGATTCTCTGACTGTCTGCTTCCGAAGCGTGATAGTGACAGCTGATAAGGATTATAAACAATATGTGTTTTGTCTGGCAGCTCAACAAGGCTTTGAAGAAGTTAATCTCATGTGATCTTAAATTATATTACATTCACCATGGAGATTCATGATATTAGTAGCATCTGCAGCTGACACACGATCAGTCAATTAGGTTAAAGGAGCCCTATTATGCTAAGTCTCAGGTTCTAATTATTATGTTGTGCCTCTACTGTGACATGTCTCCATGCTTTAATGTTCAAAACACTATTTATTTTTCTCATACTGCCTGTGCTGCAGCACCTCTTTTCACCCTCTGTCTGAAACCAGAGCCCAGTCTGCTCTGATTGGTTATATGTTGTGATTGGTCAACCGCTTAGAGATGTCCCGCCACTTTGACTATAACGAACAATTTGTTGGAGCGCTAGCCGATAGAAGTGTGAGTGTTACAGTGATGTCATTATTTTAAAATAGTAAACAAAGGAGTCCAATGGAGGCCTGCAGGGTGGGGGAGTGTGTGGGATAAAAACTCACAAAACACACACAGGGATTTTAGCCTCTGCAGTCCATTTACAAAAACCTTTATGACACACTACAGAAAAGGATAAAAACATCTTTAAATGACCAAATCTATGACTTATTTTACTGCCCTGTTTCAACCCATGCTTGTGCTGCAGATCATGTTTGATGTAACCACAATCAGATTAAGATGTGGAGTTCTGTTCTGACCTCACTAAGCTACCCCTTGTTTCTCGTGCACTGATTCGCTAAGCTGAACAGCCAATCAGAGTGATTTATTTTGCCAACAGCCTCCGCTGCCGATTCAACATGGCTGTCAGCACGGCCGAAAAGACACGGCAGTGCGGGACACACCAATCAGAGTATGGCGACAGGACGCTCATCGACGGCCAGACATCTATCGACGGCCGAAATCAGCTTGGTGTGTCAGGGCCTTAAAAATACTCAAGTTCTAATTATAACCAAACCTTCCAGAAAAATAAAAATAAAAAGACAATCAATAAAGGTTTACTTTGACTATGTTATTAGGAAATACAGACATCAAGATTGAGCCTTGGTAGTGATGAATCTACAGTCAGGTGGGATACACTTTTGCAAAAGAACAGGAAACAAAATGATAACATTGCAGTCTAAGCTTTTACAGAGAAAACATTGTGGAAAACGTTCATGGAAATATTGTATTTCTTTGAGTTAAATGTTATTTTTAAAGGATGTATTCCTCATTGGTCCACATATATCTGATGTCTCTTTTAGTTCAGTGTTTCTCAAAATGGGGGGCGTGCCGAGGCATGACAGGAGTCAAGAGACCAGGAGGACAAATTGGTATGACAAAAGAAATAAATACAAAAAAGATCATTATTATTTATTCGAAATAATATGCTACGGTACAAGTACGTCTGGGTCCTCTAGGTTTCATTCAAGCTAGGCTGTGTGTGTGTGTGTGTGTGTGTGTGTGTGTGTGTGTGTGTGTGTGTGTGTGTGTGTGTGTGTGTGTGTGTGTGGAACGAGCCATTTTGTGTGCGTGCGCGAACGAGAGCGAGAGAGCGCACCGGTACCGGAGATCGTTGTTGTTAGCTTCTGGTGCTAGCGAGCTATGCTAACGGGAATAAGGAGCTTTTTCAACAACAAGGCGGAGGAGACTCCTAACTTTAGTCTAAGTTATCTCAGTGGGTCTCAAACGGCTTGGTCATGATTAATGTAAACAATTATTTCCGAGGCACACCTTCATATGATCATTATAGGTATAAAAAAACAAGAGAATAAATGTAAAAGAGCCTTCTTTCCACCTTACTTAAGCTCTTTTCTGTTCTTTGGTTTTAGCGCCTGGCCGACGCGCTCACACATCACTCAGAGATATGTTTGTTTTTGATACATTCATTTCCATGTTATCGTTTCCATTTCAACCCTGGTTGTTCTCTTCTTTAAAACACACACATGAAGGTATCTTACCAGACGATGTTGAAACAGTGTTCGTCATTTAAATACAAATCTTCTCTTCTCTGCAGCGGTCAAAAAACCGTGTGGCTTCCCAACCAAACTAGAACCCAGAATATAATCAGCAGGACTCTTTTAACCAGCTGAGGCAATCGCAGCACCAATCAGCCGTTCCGCCCAGCCGTGGCTGCGGATCCCGATCAAATGACACCAATCAATTATACTCCATTACATACATTAAATGATTAAATAATCAAAATAATAAATCAACGTTTTGGCTCCTACACTCCGGCCCCTAATTGTTATGGAATCACACATGACAATTACTAATAAACATAAAATGGTGAGCCAATACAAAACATTTGTTTGTTAACTACTATAATTCATATGAAGTCCACTGCGATATAGTGTCCATCTTCAGGGCTTCTGACCCTTTGTAGGGCGAATGTGTATTAACACATTGTCGTACAAAACCTCTCGAGTCTTGCAAGATTTGCGTTATTCGTCCCATGAGCCAGGAATTTCTTGGAACATTTTCGTAGACGATAAGGACAATGTCCCCGGTTGCGAAATTCCTCCTTTTCCTGTTCCACTTTTGCCTTATTTGGAGTTCCGGTAGGTATTCTTTGGTCCATCGCTTCCAAAATAAGTTGGCCATGTACTGAATTTGGCGCCATCTTCTCTTCCCGTGGCAGTCGCTCGGATTGAAGACACCAGGCGGAAGAAATGGTTTTGATTTGAGCAGCAAAAGGTGATTTGGAGTGAGGGGCTCTAAATCTCCAGGGTCGTTGGAAATAGTCGTTATGGGTCGATCATTTATGATCGCCTCCACTTCGCAGAAAAGTGTGGCAAGTCCTTCCTTGTCAAGCTTCTGTTCTTGCGTGAGAGCACAGATTCCTCCGTGGTGGGAGCCTGCTGGTGGGTTAAATATCCAGTTTATTTCCTCTTTAAGAAGCTTGTTCTGAATTCGTGTATGGTTTAACACTTGTATTGCTTCTTTTAGTTCACGTTCAGCTCTAACCAAGTTGGTTCCGTTGTCTGACCTCATGACCTTGACAGGGCCTCTTCTTGCAATGAATCTCCTGATGGCATTAATGCAAGAGTCAGAGTTGAGACTGTGTGCAAGTTCAAGGTGAACTGCTCTGATGTTTAGACAGGTAAAAATTACACCGTATCTTTTAACTGTGGCTCTTCTTAAACTCAAATGGGCAAAAGAAATCCACACCCACGTTTGTGAAGGGCGGATCATCAGGGATAACTCTTTCTTCCGGCAAGTCTGCCATGAATTGCTGACTTTTTACACCACTGAGTTTCCGGCAGGTTACACATTTAGAGAGGATTTTTCGGATGGCAGAATTTTCTCCAGGAATCCAATATTTCTGCCTTAAACGTGACAGAGTATGACTCCTTCCACTGTGCCCTATGTTCTCATGGACATGTCTGATGAGGAGTTGAGTCACATGATTGTTTGCAGGTAAGATAATTGGGCTTTTGGCTTCGGCTGGCATTGCGGATTTTGCTAACCTTCCGCCAACTTTTACCAAGTTGTTCTGCAGAATGGGTGCTAGTTTGTGAAGATGACTGCTCTTTTTTACTGCAAGTCCTTTCTTTAGCACAGTTATCTCATCCTTAAATGAAGCGGACTGACAAAAATGAATTATGGCAGCTTCCGCTTCCTCCAAGTTTTCAACAGTGAGAGGTCCTTTTTCATGTTTTACTCTCTTTTCCTTCAAATCCATTTTTGCCCTCGCCATTAGAGCGGATTTTATGCGTAGCATCCAGGCCACAGCTTTTTTCAGGCGATGCCAGTGGGAATAGTAAGTGAGCAACTTGTTCACCGCACCAGAGCTTTCTTCCATGGGGGTCACACTTACTGCAAAAACTTTCACTTCAGGGTCTCTGGCTGTTAGAGTCAAATCTGGAGATTTAGGCCACTGATGCTCAGGGAGACTAAGGAACTCTGGTCCCCTTAACCAGGTTTCGTCTCTCAGAAAGCGACTTACAGAGATTCCCCTTGAAACACAGTCAGCTGGATTCAGGCAACCATTAACATACTGTAGTGGCAATTTCCAATATCTCCATTGGGAAGTCTCTGAAGCAGATCGAATGACTGTGACTCTGTTGGCGACGAAGGTGTGGAATCTTGTTGTTTCATTTTGTATGTACTTCAGCACAGACGTGCTGTCGGTCCAAAACACGGATGGCTGGAGTTTAAGCTCTAACTCTTCCTGCATCATTCGGTCCATCCGGACGGCTACAGTGGCAGCGGTAAGCTCCATTCTTGGGATGGTCACAGGTTTGAGTGGAACTACTCTGGCCTTACCCATGATAAAGGAACAATGAACTGCGTTTGCTTTGTTCATTAGGCGAAGGTAAGACACCGTTCCGTAACCACTTTCACTAGCATCTCCAAAGTGGTGAAGCTGAGCTGAGACTGGATCTCCAAAGTTGAGTGGTGTGATGCATCTTTTGACTTTGAAGTCTCTCAGTAATTGCAAGTGGAGTAGCCAGCTCAACCACTGTTGCTTACATTCTTCAGGAATATTTTCGTCCCCTCCTAGCCTTATTCCTGTTAATGTTTGCAAGATTTGCTTTGCAGGGAGGATCACAGGGGACAACATACCCATCGGATCAAATATAGAGCTCATGACTGACAGAATACCTCTCCTGGTAAGTGGTTTATCCTGAGGAGTGAGTTTGAAATGGAATGAGTCCGTTTCCGTGCACCACTGAACTCCGAGAGCTCTTTCAACAGGTAGGGTACTTTTATCCAGATCCAGATCCTTGATTTCCTTTGATCTACTTTCCTCGGGTATTGTTTGTAGTAGAGCTCTGCTGTTGCTTACCCATTTGTTTAACTTAAAACCACCCTTACTGCACAGGGTTTTAAGTTCGTGAGCGATTATCACTGCCTTCCTCTCGTCTTCCATTGATTTTAGGCAATCGTCCACATACACATTTCTTAGCATCAAAGAGACTGCCTCTGGGCTAAAGTCATCCACATTGTCTCTTGCACACTGTTGTAGGGCAACGTTGGCACAACTAGGCGAGGATGTTGCTCCAAAGATGTGTACAACCATTTGGTACTCTTCTAGCTCACTACTGAGATCTCCATCGGGCCACCACAAGAATGTGAGAAGATCTGAGTCTTCCTCTGGCACCTTGACCTGATGGAACATGGCTTCAATATCTGCCATGAATGCAATGTTCTTCTGCCGGAATCTTGTAAGGACACCAATAAGACTGTTGGTTAAATCTGGGCCTTGGAGAAGATGTGCATTCAGAGATGTGCCCTGGTAAGTTGCACCGCAATCAAAAACCACCCTCAGTTTACGCTTTTTTGGATGGTACACGTCGTGGTGTGGAATATACCAGCTCCTTTTGCTTTGATTTGCCTTGTCTTTTTGTTCAGGTGTCATTCTGATGGCAAAACCTTTATCAACAACATTCGCCATGAACTCTTTGTATTCCTTGTAGAATTTGTTGTTTTGTTGGAATTTTCTTTTTAGGTTCGAAGCTCTTTGTTCTATTATTGGGAAAATCAAGTCCCTTTTCCTTTAATGGCAGTCCAATACTGTAGTGTCCGTCTACTAACTTGACAGAATTAGAGACACTTTCCATGAACTTGTGATCCTCTCTTGACATTTCCAGACGCTCCTTGTGTTGATGTTCTGGAAAGTCCAGCTTCAATTGCTGCTTCAACAATTCCTCGATTTCCACAACAGAAATTCTGTTTGCTGTAACGACTGGCTTAATCCAACGAGTCATATCTGACCTTCCTAGAGGTCCAGTTATTGTCCAACCTAAAATGGTCTTAACAGCGTACGGGCCATTCCCTTGGCTGTTTATGACTTTGCATGGCTCTAGAGCTTTTGGCACGTTGCACCCAATTAGCAAGCCAACCTCTGCATCAATTTGTGGTATATTGACCTCTTTCAGGTATTCCCATTGTCCCACGTCCTCCTGAGAGGGAATATTTGCCTTTCGTACTGGTATTTTGTTTTGGGAATAAACAGGTGGAAGTGCTACATACTGGTTACTTTCAAGACCACATATTTCAAGGTCACATGCAACAGATGTTTTAGCTGACTCCTCTTTATTCATTGTTCGTAGGAGTATCTCCGTGTTGTGTCCAGTCACTTGAAGCTGCTGTAGAATGGACTCTGTGCAAAAGGTAGCCGTACTACCTGGGTCCAGAAAGGCATATGTTGTTATGATGGTATTACCCTTTTTTGTTTTCACCTTCACAGGAACGATAGCCAGGGTGCCTTCAGGCTCTCCGGCCCCAATATCCTCCTCCCGTGAATCATCTTTATCCATATCCACTAAAGCATTTGCAACAGTCTTTACCTTTCCTTTGCTCGACTCGATATTACTGAAATGCAACAGAGTGGGGTGTGTGAGATCGCACTCTTTGCAGGTATGTCTTTGTTTGCATCCTTTACTCATGTGGCCCTTTTCCAAACATCCAAAGTCCTTTGCCTCTGAGGAATTCCAACTTCTCTTTGTGGGTGTTTTTGAGAATCTGATTGCGAGCAGAAAGATGATGTTCTCCTTTACAGTAGATGCATCGGTTTGATTGGGATGTGTCACTGTGTCGGTTACAGTTTTCTTTCTGAGGTATTGGGGATACACTAGCGGCGAAACCATTTTTATATAACTCTGGAGATCTCGGTTTGAACCTTGCGCTGGGAGTAGCAGGAACGAATGTGTTGCTTGTCTTTGCTGATATATTTGGAATTTCCTTTAAGTTTCCGAACACTGGATGAGAAAGGATTCTAGCATGATGGTCGACAAACTTCTGTTGTTTCTATCTTGTATGTCATAAGCTTTAGCCCTCCAGTTTTCTCTCAGCTTATATGGGAGTTTAGAAAGAACAGCTCGCATGTTGATTGGGTGATCCATTTCCTCCATGTATTCCACACTATCCATTGTATTGAGACTCCATTAAGAAACACAGCAAAGGTTTTTAAAGCTTGCGGATCCTCAGGTTTAATAGATGGCCAATTGAGAGCCTTGTCGATGTAGGCTGTCGCGATAAGATATTCATCTCCATAATGATGCTTCAACAACCTTTTTGCTTCCGTGTATCCTTCGTCAGATTGCATATATTGGCAACTGCGCACAAGCTCTCTTGGTTGGCCAATAGTGCATTGCTCCAAGAAGTAAAGCCTGTCCTTACTGATTTCTGTTTTCTCTTCAATACCATGCTCAAATGCCCTTATGAAGGACCGATAGTCCAAAGGGTTTCCGTTGAAGGTAGGAATGCTGAGCGGGGTTAATGAAGAAAGTTTCTGTTGCTTTACCATTGTTTCTGTTATTGTGGTCTGTTTTTCCATGATGCTTATTAAGCTGTTCATATTGCCCTCTCCCTTGCTAGAAGACGTGTTGGATGAAGTTGAACTTTCGGGACGTTGTCGTATGAATTGTGTTTCACTATTAACAGTATTTGCAGTTTTATTGATGTTTGGTGTATGCTTGTTAGCATTCAAATGAGCATTTTCTTGCTCTAATGCTGTATTCACAAACAGTGAGTTATCCAAATATTCATTCATTCTGTCTCCTGCTTGGTACGGTTTTTTGACGAATAAAAGAGCCTTCTTTCCACCTTTCTTAAGCTCTTTTCTGTTATTTGGTTTTAGCGCCTGGCCGACGCGCTCACACATCACTCAGAGATATGTTTGTTTTTGGTACATTTATTTCCATGTTATCGTTTCCATTTCAACACTGGTTGTTCTCTTCTTTAAAACACACACATGAAGGTATCTTACCAGACGATTTTGAAACAGTGTTCGTCATTTAAATAAACAAATCTTCTCTTCTCTGCAGTGGTCAACAAACCGTGTGGCTTCCCAACCAAACTAGAACCCAGAGTATAATCAGCAGGACTCTTTTAACCAGCTGAGGCAATCGCAGCACCAATCAGCCGTTCCACCCAGCCGTGGCTGCGGATCCCGATCAAATGACACCAATCAATTATACTCCATTACATACATTAAATGATTAAATAATCTAAATAATAAATTAACGTTTTGGCTCCTACAAAATGAAAAACAGGTATGAAATACTATGACAGTAAAACAAGAATAAAGTTTAAAAGGGGAGTGATTTGTAAAATATCCATAAAGAAAAGGTAAATCTGTTTACAGTTCTGTTTCAAATGGGTGTTGAGAGATGTATCCATAGATCTCTTAATGTTGCTCTCAAAGTGCACCAGATTGATGCATTTAACTTCAATATTTAAAACAAATCTTCCCGGGGGAGCATGCCCCCGGACTCCCCTAGAGGATGTTAGGTCCACCATCCACTGCTTACACCTATATGCCGTGAGCTGATTATCGAGCCTTCATTGTAACATTTGCGGGTCCACTGTGTGTGTGTGTGTGTGTGTGTGTGTGTGTGTGTGTGTGTGTGTGTGTGTGTGTGTGTGTGTGTGTGTGTGTGTGTGTGTGTGTGTGTGTGTGTGTTGTGTGTGTGTGTGTGTGTGTGTGTGGGGAGTGTTGCAGTAGAAAGTTCCACTGCAGCGCCCGGTACCTTAATGGGAAACCCTACATGTTTGAGCACCCTCTATGAAACGTCAAGCTACCCCACAGCACCCCCAAAATACATCTCTGGCGCCGCCACTGAGCCTGCAACCCCGTTTTGAAGAAATGTGCAGTGACAAACAGGCTCATTGCAGCCACTAATGCTTTGATAAGACACACCTTTTTGCCAAATATCAGCATTTTCTTTCTTTTCATTTTTTTTGCACAGATTTCAAAGTATTATAACTTATTGTTCTAGCAAAGGGATTGCACAATTGTATTATGTATTTATTTGTTTGAGCACACAGACTTATGGAGCATTGTTTTATTATCACTGTTATCACAAAAATATAAATGCAACACTTTTGTTTCTGCTCCCATTTTTCATGAGATGAACTCAAAGATCTAAAACATTTTCTATATACACAAAATAACCATTTCTCTCAAATATTGTTCACAAATCTGAAAAGATCTGTGATAGTGAGCACTTCTCCTTTGCCGAGATAATCCATCCCACCTCACAGGTGTGGCATATCAAGATGCTGATTAGACAGCATGATTATTGCACAGGTGTGCCTTAGGCTGGCCACAATAAAAGGCCACTCTGAAACGTGCATTTTTGCTTTATTGGGGGGGGCCGGGGGGGGTCCGAAAAACCAGTCAGTATCTGGTGTGAGGGGTAGGCGTAGGGGTAGGGGTAGGGTTAGGGTAATGTTGTGAATTGTGTGGCCTGTGTTCGTCGTCCATTACATACGCCTGCCCATACCATAACCCTACCACCACCATGGGCCACTCGATTCACAACATTACCCTAACCCTACCCCTACCCCTCACACCAGATACTGCCTGGTTTTCGGACCCCCCCAATAAAGCAAAACTGCACGTTTCAGAGTGGCCTTTTATTGTGGCCAGCCTAAGGCACACCTGTGCAATAATCATGCTGTCTAATCAGCATCTTGATATGCCACACCTGTGAGGTGGGATGGATTATCTCGGCAAAGGAGAAGTGCTCACTATCACAGATTTTTTCAGATTTGTTATTTTGTCTATATAAAAAATGTTTTAGATCTTTGAGTTCATCTCATGAAAAATGGGAGCAAAAGCAAAAGTGTTGCGTTTATATTTTTGTTCAGTGTAGCAAAGTGATTTTTTTATTTTTTGAAAGGAATGCTCACGTTCATATTGATGTATTTTAATAAATGTTAATATGGCCCATTTCGTGACTATTTGTGTTGGGGGGACCCAACTTTTTTTTTTCTCCAAAAGGGGGGCCTGGCATAAAAAGTTTGAGAACCACTGATTTATAGTTAAAGCTTGAGTCACGTGTACTTAGCAAGCTTCATGTATTTCATGATTTATTTACTGTTAACATTTGCATGTTGTTTTCAACCAGAGTACCACCACCAACATACAACAGTTTTTGCATTATTATAATTATTGTTTGCAGATTTTCTGATTGTATGAAGGAAAACGGTTGGATGAAAAAGCACTCGGTTGCTTTGTCACCTTTTCTATATATAGAGGTGAAACTAATTAATCTCACGACTGCAGGAGAGCGCTTGTTAAAGAAGAAAAAGTTCTAACATAGGTTGCTAACTTTCAACGCTGACATTTCTCTGTGAAAAGTTAACTTCTACAGGAAGAAGTTTAAGTAATGAGTCAAAAATACCTTTTCTAATGTTCTGCACTGCATATATAAAGTGAAGCATGCATGACTTTTTAATTGCATGACCTATTGTATGCCTCTTTTAGATCACATTTCAGTTTCCATAGGAGCATGGGTTTCAAGTTATAAGAAGACCAGTGACACAAAAGTACATCCAGGCAATTGTAGGAGGGACTCATGTAAAGTCAACAGCCTTAATATACTGAGTTAATGATTGAGAAGTTGTTATAATGAGAAGAATGATTGGAAATCAAAGTGTAATTCTTAGCAAGTATCTATGTTTACATATATTATGTTATATTTTCGGGAAATAGTTGGAGATTTTGCTTTCAAGTGAGTTAGAGCAGTAGTCTGTAATACATTAATGTCGAGTGTCCTCCTATGTCTTTTGGCTCGATTTGATCTGCAATCAGATCCAGTAGCAGTAATCCTCAGAGACACAATGGCGAGGCATTGCACTCAGAAATGATTTTTTTTTTTTAAATATATGAAATGGATTTCACGCCTGACTTGTCAAGTGAATTGCGGATTATAATTTACATGGCTCTTCTTTATTCATAAACCTCTAAATTCTATTAATTCAGCAAACACCTTTTTAGAAAAATACATGTAATATATTCCCTAACCAAAATGGCTGCAACTGTTCTTGTACGGTTATAGAATCTTACTGTTGATGGTGATTTATTCATGATTACCAATCTTTGTTTGTGACTGAATCTGACAAAAAGACCCAGAAGCTAAAGATGTTATGGTTGCAACCTGCTACTGTGTAACGCCTTTTCATCTTTCCGGCATTTATGGTTGCCAATCTCACATGTGAGTAGGGACTGTATGAAGCAGAGCTATTAGTGTCCCTCTGAGTTAACGATTCACTTTTCTCCTTTACGCGAGCGGGGAATCTCGAGGAAGATGCGATTCAAGTTATTTTTGAGACACAACACAATTATTTAGATTGTTTTTTTAAAAAGAGATTCTTTCTATGATTGTCCTTTCTAAAGCATGTTGCCAAGAACAAAGAAAGTGTGGAAGAATCTGCACTTCTGCTTTCATGAGCCTATGCTGAAATGTCTCATAAGGAAGAAAACAACATTTCTGTGTTAACCATGCATGAATAATTAGGCTTTTTCTAGAGTCACTGTCTGAGTCAGACTCACACTGTAATGGCTGGCACATCCTTAAACACAAGAACAAAGAGGGTAACCAACGCAATGTCTTTTCTGTGCTTTGGCAAAAATGATGTGTCATTTCCAGCGCATCCTCATGTAAACTGAGAGAAAACACAAAAACAAACACCTTAGGGTTTTTCTTGAAGCAAAGCATTATTATTTATTTTTTTCTCCTTCTTCTGCGCAACTGCGCGAGTGAACATGTTTGTGATCTCAGTAGTGTCCTTCCAATTGTAGCTTACCAACCAGTAAGGCATCACACACAGTATATATCTGGTTTTGCATTTCTCTAATACTCAAACAAATCACAAGAGCTAAATGATAAAGAACTTAGATAACAATGCTTGTATCTGCTTTAAACCTGTACTGCAATCATTGGCATGTTCAACTAACTAGCTAACTAGCTGTAGTAGCCTAATAGCTAAGCATTATTTCCAAGGTCGATGGATATCCTTCACTAACAAAACAATTTTGTGAAATTTCAGGATTACTCTGTTTACTACTAGCACAACCACTGTGAAGTTCCCCCAATGTGTTTAAGCCAATCATGGATGCTAACAGTTTAAGTTAGCAGTTCCTGCTTTTTATTGGATTTGGCGAAGTTAATATGCTAGAAACTCATTAACATTACTTGAGACATCGCTGAGTAGGAACTTTTCAGCTTTTAGGTATGGATTACAATAGGCGCTTTCACACCAAGTACTTTGCCGTACTTAGTTCATCAGAACTCTTTAGTTCTGATGAACTAAAGAGTAGATCACGCTCACACCGGAATAAATCCCTGGGGGAGGATTAGGCAAATGAAGCCGCTGACGTCACTTCTTCTTCTTCTGCTTTGGGTTTACTGGCAGGCCGCAAACAACTTCACGGTGTATACTGCCACCCGGAGTTGGGGAGTTGGAGCCTTCCGAGTAAATCGCCAGAAACGCCGACACCTCATCTCCACCGCTCCCATGTTTTCTTTTGTGTTGCCAAGTTAGTCTCTCTCCGTTTGTGCGCTGGGCTAATGCTAATGCTAATAATGCTAATGCGAGGGAAATAAAATGGCGGCTTCACAAAACTTTTTGGGAGTTTTACGGGGCGTGGTTTGCAATCCGCCCAGCCAATCAGAAATGGGAACCTTTTTCTCCCATGAAAGTCTGCTCTCTAAGGGGGTGAAAAGGTTCTCATGAACTAAGATCTAGTTCTGGATTTTTTTGGTGTGAACGCAAATGTTCTGAATTATATCGAAACTATACTGGGAAAAGTACTCCGGTGTGAAAGCGCCTATTGTTATTTTCTCAAAGGCTTATTTTCTTGTAATGTTACGATAAACATATACAAAATCAAGTAAAAGAACAACATTAGTCCATAATAATACAGTATGAGAGGGAGGCGTATGGCGCACTGGATAGAGCGTTGGTGATGGGTTCAGGCGGTCACAGGTTCAAACCCCACTGCAGTCAGCATGTCGTTATGTCTCTGAGACACTTCACCTGCTCCTGTGGGGATTGTCCACAGTATTGAGTAAGTCGCTTTGGATAAAGTGTCTTACATGTTTTCTTATCATACTACATAAATAATAGGTCTACACCAGGGATGGGCAACTTTGATGGTGGTGGGGGCCACATCATTGATGTACTGGCCACCAGGGGGCTGCAGATTCACTTGGAACACACACACAACAATTCCATGTGTTGTATGTAATTATTAACAAATATACTAAGTCTGACATCTTCATTGACATTTTACAATCAAAGGGAACATCCCCAAACAATGGGAACATCCTCTAATAAGCTCACTAAACAAATATCAGTTCACAGACATTTTATTTCATTTTTACAAGTGGCATCTTTGTATTGAACAGGTTATTAAACAGTGGAATAAAACTATTTTAAACTATTGGAAAGCACGGAAAATGTGTGTGTATTGAGATTAACCATTAGATGACATACACATGAAGTCATGAACACTAACCCAGACATTAGTTGTCTAACTTGAACCTAAAACACGTGTAGCCAGTCTCTGCATTCCCCTTATTCCACAATAAGGGGAATGTCAACACAGACACCTGTCAGCCCGCACTGTTCCTCAGCACCACTCCCCCTCCCTTTCAACCCGCTGAAATGATGAATGAAAAGCTAGTAATCATAGATAACACGGCAGGGTCCGTGACAGTTTGTTTTCATCTGATTTCAAATAAACAAAGTCTTGGTTTTTAGAATATTAAAACTTGTTTCGCCAAAGCTTGTAAAGGCATAATTACAAGAGGCAACTTAACGTCACAGCAGGCATAACAACAGCCGGTGTTTCTTGTGAGGGTTTCCCCGGGAAACAAACACAATGCACACAAATGCGTCAGAGATTATTTTGCGGTATTTGAAATCATCTACGAAGCTCGCGACGTAACTAGGAGTCTAGTGGAAGGTATCAGTACTACAAGTAAAAAAATATATATCTTTTTTTAAAACATTTTTTTATTAATTACGTTGTTTATAAATTAATCTGAGGGCCGCAAAAAGAGGAGGTGGGGGCCGCATGCGGCTCGCGGGCCCCATTTGCCCATCCCTGGTCTACACAAAAAAGTAACGCTGCTCCTTTTATTCACATGTCTTCTTTGTGGATAATCAGCTGGCTATAATGCTGACTTTTAGCTTGGCAGCTGTAACCTCAGTAATGTAGATTTATACCATGTAACATCTGGTTAATTCTCATCAATAAGTCAGCTTGCAGTAAAAGGTCAGCCGGAGATAGGGTTGCCAACTTCCAGACATGGAAAAACGGGACACATGCATGTGTCCCTTGCGCGTGCGGGGGACATTTTGGAAATTTTGTCCAAAATGTTAAAAAATAAAATATTTGAAAAATGGTATTAAGTAATGAAAAGTATACATGATGTGAACATGCACGGTACATCATTATTAGACTTAATGTTATCCTTCAACCAACCATTTTCCCATCAATCGGCTGACTGACTCTCACTCAAAAACAGCACCACAACAGCGCCCTCTCTCTCTCTCTCTCTCTCTCTCTCTCTCTCTCTCTCTCTCTCTCTCTCTCTCTCTCTCTCTCTCTCTCTCTCTTCTCTCTCTCTCTCTCTCTCTCTCTCTCTCTCTCTCTCTCTCTCTCTCCTCTCTCTCTCTCTCTCTCTCGCTCTCTCTCTCTCTCTCTCTCTCTCTCTCTCTCTCTCTCTCTCTCTCTCTCTCTCTCTCTCAAAACCACACGTTAACAAAATAGAACAATAGTTGGCTTTTCCAGAGAGATTGATCAGTATCAGTAAGGACCAGACAGAAAGGCATGTAGGCCTATTGCTACTGATAATATATGGACAGGATATGGATGTCCATTTAAATTTGTAAATGTCCATATAAGACGTAAAGTAAACGTCCGTATAAGTGTCCTTCATGGGGGGTCGGGGGAGTCGGTGAGGAAAAACACATTAGGAGTGTGTAAAAAGCACAGCCCAATATTGTCAAAATAAAAATACAATAAAAATATTACTCACCTATTTATTTTTCCAGGGATACTTCTTGCTGCTCCTAACCGCACCCAGCAATTCTTTGTCCTTCTGCGCAGCAAGAAAGAAGTCTTTGCAGGGCATGTTCATGTTCACTGAAATCTGAAGCTCAGTTTTGATCAGGTCAGTGCTGCAGCGATTTCTTGCATCTGACCACTTGTTGGCCATAAGTGAAAAAATCCTCTCCACAAAGGCATTTGATCCGGGCACACTGAGAACGAATGACACTATCTGGAAAAGGTTGGTCAAGTTAGCTTTTCCGACTTTTTCACATCAGTGATGCAGAGGTTTGTTTCCTCTAGCTTCTTTACAAGCTGGTCGAAGACAACTCCCACGTTTTGAAAGAAACACAAGTAGATCTCAACTGTGGCAGCTTTATCCTCATCATCATCAGAAAATATCTTCCTAAGCACCACAGGGCAGGCCTCGCCGAGTGACCTGAAATATGCTGTTATTGCTGGCCAGCTCTGTAGGAGACGCTCAACAGCTGGATACAGTGACAGCCATCTCGTGCAGACGTGACGCAGAATCTCTCTCCACTCAATGTCCACAAACTCGAAAGATCCACGAAGGTTCTCTCGCCGAGAAGCTGACACTGAGAAGTGGCTATACACTTTTAAGACAACTGTCTCTATGTCCACTGACAGCTGGTCGCATGCATGTTTACAGGCATTGTGAGCGACGTGGGCTGGGCAATTTGCTTTCAAAATGCGACTGTTGTCACTCTGTAATAACTGGTAAACAGAGTGATGCCTGCCATAATTGACATTGGCATTGTCAGCAGAATAAGATGTGATACACTCTGTCTTGAGTTCATATTTGGTCAAACACTCAATTATGGCGTGGTGGATCCCACTGGCGGATTCATCACTGTCTTCATAGAAATCTAGTAGTTTGGACTGTACTCCATCTTGATTGAAGTATCTCAGGCACACAGGAAACATTTATCGGTTCCCCTTGTTTGAGGCTTCTGTGGCTACTGAAAAATACACAGGGACTGCATCCACCTCCTCACCTGCTGCAACCTCGGTGGGAGGAGGACACAGCTCTTTTAGAATATCCCTCACAGTTTTGGGGCCAAGCACATTGACTGTTATCATCTCAGCCTTTGTTCTTCCACATTGCATTTTCTTTGCAGTGTTCGAATCACTAAACATGGCACTTGCCAGCTTATTACTGCAGTCCATGCTGTTGTAACTCAAACCATGCTTAACTGTGTGATACACTGATGTAACCTCACATGCAGCAACTTTGTCTTGTTCTGCAGTTGAACTGCCGAAGAATTTTGTAATATTTGATGCACCTTTATTTTGTGTTGCTCGCTTGTGCAGTTCTGTGCCAGCATGCTGTTTCAGGTCGTTTTCTCCACCGTGACCTATTGAAAACTCCCTCCGACACAAGGTGCAGAAGACCCGAGACAGATCTCCACTCACGGGCTTTACCCAACTGTATTTTCCTTTCCACTGTGTGTTGAAAGACACAAGTCTTTTCTTTTTAGAAGGGCCAGGGCCCAGAACCACATCCTCTCTCTCTTCTACTCTTTCATCGCCACCTCCACCGGCAGCGCTCATTTTCCACTACTGAACAGGCTGACATGCCACACAAACAATGATGCCGCGCCCGCGAAAATCTCACACACACGTGCGAGCATTGTGCCTGCCCTGTCAACTGAGCGGTCCTAGCGCCCTTCGCGGCCAGACACACTGCATTGCGCGCAAACAGAATTTTTTATTTTATTTTCCCCTTTACACGGGAATCCGGGACAAACAATGTCCCGTACGGGACACGCCCCTTTTGGCTCAAATACGGGACGTCCCGGCTAATACGGGACGGTTGGCAACCCTAGCCGGAGATGTCATTTTCAACAAACTCATGAAGCTAACATTTAATTAGCCTGCTAGCTGCAATATTTAACAGCTGACAGCTGAACATGAGAATCCTGCTTGTGTTGAGCTCTCTCTGAAATCAAGCAGCCATTGTACAAAATAACAAAGAATGTCAGGTGCTACATCCAGTGCACGTGTACACACACATGTGAAGTGCAAGAAAAAAAGCTTGACATGTGTAGCAACATTCTCTTTTTTTTATCATCATGCTTCCAAAATCAGCAGCCCCTTGATGGATTCTGCGAAATAAGCTTGGTATTCATCCGTCGTTTTCTGCTGCTTTATCACTCCTGAAGTTAAAGTCTCAAACATGGAGTCATACAATGCATGTCTATTATACTATGTGAGTAGTAAAGATAGGCTTTTGCATTATTTGCATGCAAATTGTCCTAGCGCAGTGAATGAAATTGGCTGAGAAAATAGAGAGCGCCAACCTGGCAGCAGAATCTCACGCCTCGGTGAACTCTAAGGTGTGTTGAGAGCAAGTTGGCAGAGCCCTGATTTACATTCAAGGCTGAATGCGGCCAATTCTACTGAAGAATATACAATTCATATAAATTCATTGACGAGAACAAGTCTAGATAAATGCCAAAGGGATGAAAGCTGTCTTCATGGTGCCAGAGGTTTTGCAGCACTCTGGCATCAATTCAGCCGGTGTCTCTACATGTGATGTTATTCAGGGATCTCACTTCACTGAGATTATCAGAGTGATTACGAGGGGTTGTCAATACTAACACACTTCTCCAGGATCTGATTTCTATTTGAAAGGATATCCATAGACAAATATGTATTTTCCATTGAATGCAACCCTTATGTGAGCCATTCTCCTGACTGGAGAAGCTGTTTTTATTGGTATAGAACTAGCACAATTTGAGCATTATTGCGATCTGAGAATTAAATTAAATGGTCTCTTTAAGTGCTTGAGGGAAAAACACCAGACAAAATAAAATCCTACCCTCACCTTCTTCACACTTCAACAGTTTGGTTTGCTATCAAAATGTCAACCACAGAGATGGACAGTATCTTCTGTATCTGCATTTGGAAGTTGTGTGATAACCAATGCACAAATAGGATATTCAGATTAAGGTGGAGAAATTATTAATACATGAACTGCATACTGTAGCTATGTTTCTACTATGCATATTCAGGGTTTACATAACTATAGAACAATACACAATTAAAGGCACCAATCAACCATTCATAAAAAACAAGACCATTTAGGAAATCTAGTTACAAGATTGGGCGGTGGTGGGGAAGTCGATAGGGGCTTGGCTTGGCAACTGGAAGCTCCACTTGCTTGGAACAGCCTACAGTCCAAATTGAAATTGTGCAATTTTGTTTCTCTGAATGTTTTTAAGGCACGTCTGCACGAAATGCTTTATGACACTATGGGCGTTTGTAAGTGTTGGTGAATATGTAAATATGATGTCCTCTATTGTTTTTTTTTATGTTTCATGTGGAACAAAATTGATGCAGGTCTCCCTTGTAAAAGAGATCCATGATCTCAAGGGACCTATCTGTCTAAACAAAGGTTTGAAATGAAATTAAATGAAATTGGGTTCATGATATTATTCCAATAATGATAATAAAAGCTTACTTCTTTTGTTAAGAAAACACGTTTTTTGTTATCACCCCTCTTTCAATGAACATCCCTTTTATCGAAAATCAATAAATCATTCTTAATGAATCTTTTATAAATCAAAAGGTCCCCATTCCTAAAATATGTATTAACAATCAACAACATTGTGAGTCTGTTCTTTCTAACATAATGTATGTATTCCAAAAAATATAACAAGCTACAAATATTTTTCAATTCCCTTTTTATGTAAGGACTTTCACGGATATCCCAAAGCGTTTATCCCGATTAGTGATGACATCTTTTATCGCCCGATGCTACACCTATTTGTCCCTGTCATGTATTTAAAAGGGTGAGAGTAAAGGAGCAACGAAGTTTAGGCGCTCAGTGCTGCTGTCATGTTGAAGGTATTTATTAGATTACTTTAAAACCCACAGTGCATACAGCTACACATTTTCCCAGGCTTACAGACTTTAATTTCTGCCATGTTGCTTTCATGGAGAGTTGAATAGTGTGCATCCATCCTCTGGTGGAGTATCCAGGGCTTTAGATGTGCTTTAAGGGAGTTATGCCTTTTAGACGAGATGTTTCAAGGAAGGGAGCTTGAAATATAACTTTAATTTGGACTGATCTCTTTATACGCCTTCATTAATCCACAACTCTGCCCTACAGTGACCCATTAAAGCTTCTGGTGCTGAAGTGAAGAGCGATAGGCCGCTGTTTAATTTGTAGAATTGTATCTGTCTTTAAGGAGAACATATGGAGGGAAGTGTATGGGTGGATTTGCTTTCCTTGTGTATAGTGTTCAACTGTGTACTTCTCATTCTCTCTGTGAATGGGCTCTCTGTGTGATAATTAAATGCAATTCTGCAGCGGGAAAATGCAAATGAATGGGACAGACGGAGCAACAAGCCAGGAAGTTATTTAGAGGCAAGAAATGAAGCTGTCGTAGAAAGAGAAGAGCTCTTCATGTTTATCCTGTCCTCTGCACTTGAACAACATAATGAACTACTTCACTTTGTTTTGTAAAGTGCAGGCATTGACCTCCTGCACTCGTAAAAACAAAATTAAGTGATGTGTTGCTGAGAGGATGCGTCTGACTGTCACAATAAAAATGATTTCAAGAACGCCATACATTTTCTGATAATCAAATAAGACTTACGGTTTTAATCCAAGACCCATTTCTAGTAAACTATTCCGCACGATGGGCACAGTAATTCCCCCAAGGTCAAAGTAATAACATAAAAATGCAGACTTCTCAATATGCATGCAAATAACAGAAACCCATCATAGTAAATGTATTATGCGGTACACAGACCCCTGGGGGGAGGGTTGTGAATTTCAAAAGATTAAAATCTGTGAAGAGTGAGACAGATTTTGACAGTCAAACAAATGTCAGTTAAATTAAAAGACAATAAGACTATTTTCTTCTGTCGTTTAGTCTGTGTCTTAAGACTACATTTGGCTTAACTTTTTAATTTCCTTAAATCAAACTCACATAAACACACTGTAAGTAAAAGGTTAAGGCTCAACTTGATTTCTTTGTCACTTCCAGTATTGTTTTTGGTTGAGATGAATAAAGTGGTTAATGGTGAAATGTGAGACACGCTAGAAAGCAAGACGGAACATTTGGAAAAAACCATCCATTCTTACGGAAATTTGGCACTAGCAACTACTTAATCTAAATGTAGACTTAGCACGTACAATGACAGAATTACGTTAAAGTCTATATCCATTATAAAAACCGTCTTTTTTCATCACCATAACATTACATGTATAGTAAGCTGATCACAGTATCCGAGTCTCTGATGTGCTGCTGTGTGTCTTTGATTGTTGTAGTCAGTACTCTTCCTGATAATATAGGATATAGTTTCTCCATTCGACTCCTAGTTTTCGCTAACAGTAGTGACAAAATAATTAATACAGGAAACAACTTTAGCAACTTTCAAAGAAGAAATACTATTTAACAATGTCAGACTTTAACTTAAATGTGATCATAACTGTTAATCATCACAATGTGTAATTGTATGTTATGTTAGGAAAATGCACAAATCCCCTTTCTTGTCCCCATTGACATCAGGACAGCAGAAAGCGTACACATATTCCGGTACAGACTAAAAACTCATCTCTTTCGACTCCACTTCGAGCGATAGAATTACTAACAAAGCACTTATATACTAATAAAGGACTGGCTTATCTATAGCCAGTTGAGTAGCACTTGAAATGTTTTGCTCTATGAAACCTGATGTACTTATATGATTCTGTTTTCTTCTAGTTTGTATCTTCTTGGTCGAACGCACTTATTGTAAGTGGCTTTGGATAAAAGCGTCAGCTAAATGCAATGTAATGTTCTTTCCACTGGTATCTTAAAGGGCACCTATCATGCAAAATGCACCTTTGTACGTCTTTTATACATGATTATGTGTCCCCGGTGTTCCAGGGAACTCACCAAGTGTCAGAAAACACAACCCTCTCTATTTTCCTCCTTCGCCAAATCTCTAAAAAAGGGGCTGCAACGGATCTGAAAAAAATGGATCCACATTCCGACACTTTTCTATGTCACAAAGACGTACTCCGCTTATTGGTCAACTCTCCACCTATCAGGGGAATGAGCCACGGCCACGTGCATTGCCAAACCTCTCATTCGCATATAGGCTATCGGCAGGCTACCCCAGTCACATCTGTGTTTTTGCCTGCTCTTGGCAGGATGTCTAAGCCAGTTAAACCACGGACATGTTTATGAACTTCTCTCAAGTCCAACACGGATATGCCTCCAAACTAATGCTACACCCGGGATCAATACCAACCATCCGGGACCAGGCCAGTGAGGACACATCCAATTCTGAAGCTGTAAGTTTTATTTAGCAGTGTTTTTCCTGATAAAGCTATCTCTAGCTGGTAGCATGTAGCTTAGCCGTATCAATGTCACCTCAACCCCAACTAGTAATCGGTTAGGTGTTTATATGTTCTTGTAACATTTTATTTTGTACGCTCCGCAGTCTTTGCTTTGTCTTTTATTTTAATTATCAGGCATTTGCGAACATGTTCAGACTGCCGTAATGGTGATCTGTGTGAAGGCTGTAAAGCCACGCCTGGCCTAGCCGATAACACAAGTATTTATTCTCCTATGTATTAGTATTTTGTATCCTCTAAAAAATCATATTGAGTAAGTTATAATAACAAACGTAATCTTCTGGAGGTAAGTGCCGTTTTTTCCAGCGTTATGTAAAAGCTTTTGTGATTGTAGTCTGTAAGAACGATCAGATATCATCGACCTGTAAACTAAGCTAAGCTAAGCTAATGAGACATGCCGTTTTTTGCAGCGTTATATGTAAAAGCTTTTGCATGTTTACTTGTTTGCACACATGAATATAAATGGGGGTGTGTTAGGATACAACACTGTATGTATGTATGCGAGGGGACACACACCACGAGTAAAACGGAGCTAAAGCCCTGGTATGTTGTTGTTGACGACATGCATTTACTAATCTCAACCACTTTTTTTGTTGTGCTTTTTTTAACATTGCACAGGCTACGTGGCCAACTTGATGGACCTCATCTTCGAGTCTTTGTGGACCTTGCACCATTATGAGCAACCTGACAGGGAGGAGGTCATCGCCGGGTATGCCACACGGTTCAATTTGGCTGCTGTCTGAACCTAACATAGACATTTCACGGATCAGAGGACAACGCAGGCCGGAATCACCACTCTGATCCTCTCTCCATGGGTTCAAATAACCGTTGATTTTGACAATAAAGTTCCGAGTTGATATCAAATGTGTCGTGATTATTCATGTTTGGATGGGTAAAGAATATTCTGATTTCAAAAGCATAAGGTTGTGTGTGGACTTTTTTTGTCATACACATGGGTGCGTTATGCCATTGCTGTGTAGTATATAATAGTACAATGACAGAATGAAAGATTGCATAAAGCCATATACACCAGTATTTATTTCCATGAACAATATTAGCATTCGTTTTACAATTTCAGTCAAAACAAACCACTCAGTGCTCTATTTGCCTCAACTGTAGTCCAACTGTGTTCAGCTCTGTAAATATTCAATGCATTCTGCAGGGAAAACACATTTAGGCACACAATCCAGGATGATCCACCACACAGGTTAGAGTCCTCAAGTTCCTGCATCCGTCTTTACACCTAGTGTGATAAACATATATTGAATGACATGTGAAAAATGTATTCTCTAAACAGACAACTTAGTGAAGCTAATGTTACGTGTGGTATCTCCATGCAGCACATGCTCCGGTTCAGAAGGCATCGTGGCGCAAGTTGCACATGTACCCCTTTAGAAAGAAGTCAATAACTGAGCTTTTAAAACACATGAAACACACATTGCTGACAACTGAGATGTTTGCACCTCCACCAAAACCTCCGCTGCTTCAGTTTCTGGATCAAATTGATAATATGCTTGAACACATGCATTGCTCTGAGATGACATGTGTATTCCACACTCGTAAACACAGCAAGCATGGTAACGTGATTCTCGCCGGCTCTTCTGCAGGGGGCGTGGTCAGCTGCTGCTCAGAATTTTCATAGGCAGGTTTGGAATAAAGCGAAAATGAGCGAAACGAGGCATGGCTAAAAAATGATCTGTTTGGTATTTTGGAAAATAAAATGTATAAATATACCTTATATAGGTATGGTCATACACTATATCATTTAAATATAGCATGATAGGTCACCTTTAAATAATAAGGTCTAAGTGCTCTGGTGTTATCGTTACTTTTTTTTGTACTTATTGTGTGAGATCAACAAGATGAATTGTCCCAACACTTTCATGGTTACAAGAGGATGAACAGTAACGCATGTAGTGATTTTCAGACACTCCTCTAATGCCAACATTAGGTTGAGTTTTATGAGTATTGTTTTAACTATCATTTTAGATGGATAGCCATGAGACAAACAATGATGTTAACCGCTGAATCTTAATAACTGTGTTAAATGTTGATTAGCTCATGTTTACAGCCTAAACTAAGATAGTGAACATGGCACATCTGCTATGTAACATCAGCATATCTTCAATGTGGGCTTGTTATTATATGATAACATCCAAGAAGAAACCCATCAAATAGAAAATAGAACAACCCTGATCTTTCTTTCCCATGCATGCAGCGAAAACAAAAAAGGCCCCCAATTCCATTACCTTTCACACATTTCCTTTATATACTGTATGGTCCTTTTTATGGGATCACCCCTTAACATTTACACACAGCTGTATACAATTGCAGACCTAAGAACTGGTCACCATATCATTTCCTGAAGGCTGTTGTAGGACTTATAATAGATAATGAACATGCAGCCCTCAGAGGTGCTTATGTGTTCAATAAATTCCCAGGAAAAGCGCTAAAATCCCACGTGAGGGGTCACACGCTGCAGGAAAATGCAGGAAATGTTGGTTGACGTTTATTATTTTGGGAAATATAATCTTGCTTGCTCCATTGAATTCAAATTGCCACAAACTCAACTGTGCATAGCATTCTCCTGGAGCGAATAACTGTTTATACGTGTGCCATATGTGCTTAACAAAAACACATTTATATTGAGCGCTATAAAACGTAGCTCTATTCTCTTTCCAGTGTAGGATCTATGCCTTGGATTGCGATGTGTGAGACAAAAGATTAATACGGTGTTACAGTGTCAAACATCTGACAGCTTTGTGGCTGAAAATGTAAATCAAACGGCCCTAAAGATGTGAATGCCAAGCACAACCAATTCCGACTTTACTGCACAATAGGCTGTCCTCACTGCCTTTTACTAATACTTCACCTTCGGGTGGTAAAAACCGGTATCATGAATTCAACAAGACAACTGGCTGTAGAAGAGATACACTCGAGACAAGATGTGCATCCTTTTTACAAGGTTCTAGTGGTCCATCAGATATGTGTCGACTGCCTCTTCCTACTGTATATGTATGCAGTCGGACAGAAACAAGAAACTCTGGTACCAATAAATAAACTGTACGCATCAGAGGATGTGTGCTCTGGTGTGAGCGCGGGCATCAAGACGCTGACTGCTGCTCATGTAATTATTTCCGTGTCATTAAAGATGAAGATTTCTGATAGTTACACAGAGAACTTCTAAGGTCAAATATCAAAGAGGACATATTATGCTCATATTTGTATTTTGTGCCTCTATACTGTGATATTCATACATGCTTTAATGTTCAAGAAGGTCTTTCCCCCATTCTGCCATACTGTCTTTTCACCCTCTGCCTGAAACCAGAGCCCAGTCTGCGCTGATTGGTTAGCTGTCTGGCTCTGTTGTGATTGGTCCAGCGCTTAGAAATGTCCCGCCCTTAAGGCCCGTCCACACGGTGGCGTGCGTTGACGCTTCAACTCTTCTGCCCATTCACTTTGAATGGGGTGACGTCACGATTTGCTGAACTGCATTGTGGTTCCGTTGCTTCGCGTTGCTTCGCGTTGCTTCGCGTTGCTCGCTTCAAAAGTTGAGCAATGTTCAACTTTTGAAGCTTCGACGGAAGCGTCAGCCAATCAAATCATATGCCAGTACAAGCTCTAGCCAATCAAAACCGCGTGCTTGTGTGTCCGGGGCGGGAGATTCATGTGATTGGTTGTTGGTTGAGTTTCAGACAAGCTCACCGGCAAGCTTCAACGCACGCCGCCGTGTGGACGCTGCGTTAGCCTATCAAGTGCAATGTGTTGGAGCGCTAGCCAATAGATTTTCGAGGGTTACATAGTGATGTTAGTGATGAAACTCCCTTTGGAGGGAACTTTGGGATTTTAGCCTTTGCAGACCATTTACATGCACACGCAACACCGTTATACTGTAACACACTACAGGGAAGGGGAAACTCCAAAAAGCATAATAGGGCCCCCTTAACATATCTCAAACTATTGTTGTCTAGTTTAATTTTTGCGATAAAAAAATAACAATTTACCTGTTAAAAATAAGGAATTGTGTTACACTTGTGGATGTATAGTCTGCCAGCTGGTATGGAAGTAAGTTCAGTTATCATCATGAAAGTAAAGATCTTCAGTCATAGATATGTCAGGGTAAAGATCACAAACCCACCGCCTGTGCTCAAAGATGATCTCTGGTGTTGAAGTGAAGAGGACCTTAGACTTCTTCACTTCTGGTCTGGTGTGATGTTATCTGTGTCAGTGAGTGTTCACACACTGCTGCGGAAGTCTCTCTCCTGGGAAGTCCTGTCTTAAGGTACAGCATCAGATACAGTGATAGTGTTAAATGGCTGTTGTGTAATTGCCTATTCATGGTTTATTGAGCATTGTTCGTATGCTGATATTTGTAATCAGCTGTCAACTGTTGCCTGGAAACAGCTGCTGTAAGCATGCGATAACAGAGAGCAGGGAGGACTGACGAGGGAGGGAACAGGATAGCGGGTGTCTTTGAGAAGTGGTGATACTCTCATTATTTTTGAATTACCTTCACCGAAAGATGAGAAAATAACTGAGATACAAACCCTATGTCTGACAGAGCTGACCACCCGACAAGCAATCCACAAGCTTAATAAACCTCTGAGATTTATTCAGGGTCCATCCATTACAAATGAGGATTTTAGGATTTCCAAATGAAATCTTAAAATTATTTATATTGTGGTCTCCTCCTTCACGTCGAAAGGACTCAGTTGAGGTGGTTCGGGCACCTAGTTAGGATGCAACCTGGGCGCCTCCCTAGGGAGGTGTTCCAGGCACGTCCAGCTGGGAAGAGACCGAGGGGTAGACCTAGGACCAGGTGGAGGGATTATATCTCTTGGCTGGCCTGGGAGCACCTTGGGATCCCCCAGTCAGAGCTGGTTGATGTCGCCAGGGAAAGGAAAGGTTGGGGCTCTCTGCTGGAACTGCTACCCCCGCGACCCGACCACGGATAAGCGGGAGAAGATGGATGGATGTAGCTCTCCTTTCTTTGATTTTGAGACCAGTAAAGCATTAAATTGGCTTAAAAACAGTCCTATTACACGGTTATTTTTAATAACTTCTCTAGGGCCTTTTATTATTTCACATGTTTTTTTGTTGTTGTAGAAAACAGCTCTTTTTCTCAACTGGTCAGAAGTGAACTTTAATCGTCAGCTTGAAGCCAAGAGGCGCATTCACACCACAGTACTTTTCCCACAAAGGTTCATCAGAACTTAGTTCATGAGAACTCTTTAGTTCTCATGAACTAGCAGCTTCTACTGAAGTCTTCCGAGTAAATCGCCAGAACGCCGACACCTCCTCATCTCCACCGCTCCCAAGTTTTATTTTGTGTTGCCATAAGTTAGTCTCTCTGCATTTCTGCGCTGGGCTAATGCTAATAATGCTAATGCGAGGATAATAAAATGGCGGCTTCACAAAACATTTTGGGAGTTTTACGGGGCGTGGTTTGCAATCCGCCCAGCCAATCAGACATAGGAACCTTTTTCTCCCACGAAAGTCCCTGCTCTCTAGTAGGGACGGAAAAGGGGGTGAAAAGGTTCTCATGAACTAATTTTAGTTCCGGCTCTTTTTGGTGTGAACGCAACATTTCCGAACTATATCATAAGTGGGAAAAGTACTGCGGTGTGAACGCGCCTAAGGTGTCCTCAAGAGTACTTTTAATGCTAATCGTCTTTTGTTAGTTAGCAAAGATTTGTGCAGTACATTTTTGACCTTCCGCTTTAGCCAGCTACTCCATTGGTTGGCCGTTCCCCTAAAATGTCCCACAAGGTTCGCCCTAGGAGGCCTACATTTGGCAAGGAGGTCAAGTGCAGGACTTAAGGTGTGTGTCTGTGCCAGTTGGCAACAAAACGCATCTGGCATTGAGTGTCCTTTATCAACAATATGCACAACTTCTAAACAGATTTCTGTACCATAGTCAAACTTATGTGACATTTGTTGCAGACTCTTCTTGTGAGAAGCATTATTGGGTTCAACAGAGAGTTACTGTGTCAATGGTAAGTTGGGGCCCCAGGATTTGGGACCTGTATTGCACCTTGGGGATTTCGATTTACAGGAAAACAGCGTTGAAGAACATCAACATCCGTACATAACATCAAGTAAAGTAACGTAAAACAAATGTTGGTAATCCATAAAATACAGTGCAACATTTACACCATTAGAATTTTTGTTTTTACATTATGTATGTTGACAGTATTAACATGTTGTTAAATGTCAACACCAGTTCCACATTAGTATTGTGACTGATTAACATTCAAGCCCAATATCAGTTTACGTGTGGCTGTTAATTAAATTAAATGGAAACAACATAAAGTCATTGCTGCAAAATTCAACACCTAGTTTTTTTATTAGCATTTTAACAAAAATAGTGTAAAATATATATTTTACTGATACTGTGTCATCAGGTTCCTAAGCGGCATGCTCTTTCATGAAATGCCTCAGGCAAAGCAACCATGTACTATACTAATCAAACAATAAACAATAGGATGTATTTATATGATACCTTTCCAACGGCTTGAAATTATGAACAAAAAGGTGTAAAAAGTAAGACAGTAATCTAAGATAATTATAAATATTCATTAAAACAAGAACATACCTTTATTATAATGCTTTTTGGTTCAGGTTTAGCTGATGCTTTTGTCTAATGCAACTCACAATACTTACAAAAATACATAAGAATACAAACTCAGCACAACAAGAAATATGTAAGTGTATTCTCTTCAAAAAAGCCAAAGCATTGTAAGTGATGGTGCATTAGCTTCAAATGGGCTTAACCCTTTTAAGTGCTATATTGTTTTGCTTTAAAAAAAAAAAAAGGTATAATTGTCAAGGTACAAGCAAACCATCTGGGATTTTATTTTGTGAAGGATGATATGTAGAATTTCTATTTCAATCATTCCACCATTGTTGAGCCAGGATAGCAAACCGGTGTGTTTTTGTTGAGGGGAAGCTGGCTCCAACCCACAATGAGGCAAGCCAATTGGCTGATGCAGCATGAAGTGCACGTGCTGAAGTGTTAAGTGTATGAAGCCCTGGATCCCTTCACAGCACGATAGACTGGTACAAGGGGTTTGAAGCGGAATCGTTCAGCCAGTGATGGCAGCAGAGCAGTGGTAGTAGTAGTATGGGAGAATTATTATTAGTAGTATTAGGAAGATACAATTACTCAAGCAGCTTCATTCTGAATTAGCTGCAGACGTTGAAAGGCACTTGCAGGTGGACCAGCCAGGAGGGAGTCGAGTAGCTAATTTATTTTTTACCGGATAAACCTTTGGCACTACTCTGACATTGTAGGAAACTTCCAATCTTGCAAAGCACCCTTATTTGATTTTATTTAGCAAAAAACAATTAAGCACAAAGATGAATCACTGAGGAAAACATTTGTGTTTTTTTTGTCTTGTATTAGTTCCACCTGTCAGTAGCTTTATTCACTGAACCAATGACTCGTGATAAAGTGCAGACAGAGAGATACAGTATAAGACAAAGGTGAACATCCTCCTCCACTTCCTCTTCACTGGAGAGTGTTACATGTTGGAGGAGTCCCTCTCGGCCAGAGAACCACAGGACTTCTTCTCCGAACAGCTGGCTCTGTGGCTGAGGGCCGTGGAGCTGCAGAGATCCGTGCGATGTTTCCTCCTGGCAGTGATGGAGCAGCTCTGCAGAAAGCGTTCCCTCGGTGCGGGGTGCGTCTCACTGTGTTTGGCAGCCCAGGAGACGGCTTCACATCTGGTCCTTTCACTCGGTAGGAGTAAATTCTCCTAATGACGAGCGGCTGGCCGACGGCCCGATGCGCCGGACGGCTGTAAAGATGTCCTCCTGCTCTAGTGGAGGGAGACATCTAAAGATGGAAGACTGTCCATGATTTGTGAAACGTTGAACACATTTCAGAGGGTTTTATGGCCTGCATGGAAATGAGGATGGCTTGAAGCAGAGCATGAAGCTATTGTCTGACATTTCACTCTGAGGGTTCATTTTCTCCACGGTCGCAGTGTGGACTGAGAGAGGTGGAGCCAGATGGACAGTGAGCCAGATAGAAGATGGATGCTACATCTCTAAATGATTAATTCAAGACCATGAGGATTTATCTTACAGCCAGTTCATAAAGATAATTACTAACACGCTTTGCCAAGAAATCAGTACGCAGTTTTCTTGGCTGGTGTCTTTGACTTGTGTTCTTATTTGTTAATCGTAATACCTAAAAAGGAACACATAGTTAATAGTACCTCCCCATTAATGTAGACCACGGAGACTGCATATTTAATATTGATTGAAGAAGCCATGCTGTTATTTCGTTGCTGTGAGTAAAGTCTCTAAAAATAATTTGCAGTCCTGCTTCAGTTCCAATGCATTGTGGGGATTTTGTGACCTGATCGCTGGATTTTCAGTTCAAATGTTGTTTAGAAAAGTCGTTAAAAAATAACAGCTTGTGTCTCCTAGCATGGAATGGGGAAACATCCACCCAAAGGCCAAAAGGTATACTGCTGTATCCACAAACACATCCAAAAACAGTTTCATCTACTTAAAACAATCTGCAGTACGTATACTGTACAACGAATATTTTCAGATTCAAAATTGTCAAGAATGTTGTTTTCTCTAAAATACCTGTTGATACAGTAGAAGCAGGATGGTTTTCCTTAAACATTATCTTGTTAAATAAATACAAATAGAGAGTTTGAAATGTGCATCATCAGCC
This sequence comes from Harpagifer antarcticus, assembly GCA_902827135.1. Lineage (NCBI taxonomy): Eukaryota > Metazoa > Chordata > Actinopteri > Perciformes > Harpagiferidae > Harpagifer > Harpagifer antarcticus. The sequence goes on along the minus strand of CADEHL010001271.1, from coordinate 2,096,130 downwards.
AAACCTTCATGGCTAAATGAACATCAGAGTTTCACTTTCCGAGAAAATCTAACATCAAAGACATCGCCTAAAAACTTCCAAACAAACACTCTTAGCAGAGTACCAACATATAGACAACTCACATACATCAACCTCACAGACATCCCAGCTGGATATCTCTGAAGTCTGTGGTGATGAGATACTGAAGCAGAATGCACTCATGTGGCTACAAGTGCATTTTTGAGAATGCTGCAAAGCTTGCTTACAGAAAGTGATGGTTATTTAGTGCTTTTCTACAGATCAAATCCTGAACACACCCTGAACTGCAGGGCTAACTTTCTGTTCAAAGGCTGCATGTTCAAAGAGTCTGTGCAGATGTTAGGCGAAATAAAATACAATTACATTTTATTCTGCAGCTTGCATGTCTGTGGTCTGACTCTGGTTGAACCCTTAGATTGACAGAGTACATACACGTTTGAACGACAGACATAAATATCGCTATTAAAGTCCTATTGTTATATTAGGGGTTTTATAACGTTGTTGCTGTGGGGTTTAGAAGGTCTTTTATTATATTGTCACTCACACAATACATCACAGCTGAAACAATTGGTCAAAAAGGATTAGTCAGTTAACAGAAAGTGATTTTACAATGCCAGAGGATTTTCATTGTTTCATTGTTTTAAATTAGAAATGTGGTGGTTTAAGAATTGTTTGTTAATTCCCAATCAATGGGGATTTATTATTCAATAAATAATGATTTGATTTAGAAAGCATAATTTAATTCACAGATTTTGAATATCCTCCCCAGTGGCAGACGTATAATATATTTAAGTTATATTATTCCAAATGATAATATAATATTCAGCAGCAGGTCTGGGCTTCTTCTGAAAATCTAGACTTTACATAAGACACTTTGAGATATTAACAGTAATCACACATTTTTGATCCATACGAAGCCTCTCATGGTCATGTCTTGCAAAAATTACTTGTGCAGAAATCTATTGTGAAAGGATGTGAAGCATGGCTGCACAGAATTTTCAAATCCATCGAAGTAGTACACAAGTATTATTGATGCAATACGTTACAGTATACACGGGTTATACATGTAAATATATAAATATGTATATTAAGAGGGTGATTGGAGCTAGAGTTTGAAAATGTATAAGTATGTTTGGGGAGATGTGAAGGGGCTCAGTCGTTTGATGCTGTCTTCAAAGACATACAAATACAGTAAGATTGAATCGTCTTTTACCTTCTGGAGTGTGTGGGTTGTGGACAGGAGTTGTGTAATCTCGCAGCGCTCAGGTTGAATCATGGGAGTGAGAGTAAAAACCCAACAGGATAAAACCAGGACAGTGTGAAACAAACAAACGGCGTGCTGTGTTTGTGAATCCCTGCTCTCACACACCGATGTTTCCTCCAAACTCAGACACAGCGAGGCAGGACAGGCTTAGAAACAGTTGACCTCTGGGTTTAACTTTAAGACTTGTTTCTCTTTCTCGGGTCGACCTTAGGGAGCGCTGCCTTTTCGCCGGACACTGAGCAACAAAAGGACAGAAAGGTTGTGTGTGAAGAAGCGAGGTCTGGTGCTCCTGTCATGGTTGACCTGGGTATTCCTGTCACCGCTGAGTCTCCACAGCCCTCTGAGCATTAAGACTTTTTTTGGGAGTCAATAAATAAACAGAAGTATAGTTTAGTTTTCTCACTATGAGAACAATTAAAGGCCCTTTTGAACATAAAAGCAAGGAAACATGTCACAGTACTAAACACATTTGTGAACCTATTTCCACTTAAAGCTTTGCAATGTAACTTGGTGTTTGACATTCATGGTTCCCAGGAAATGACTGTTTGACCTCTAAATGTTTATCTTGCCATCCAGTTGATCCACATTCATGGTTCTCAGAGGATGTGTTTGACCTTTCCTCAAGTGGACATGCAATAGATGCACACCTTTTAGGAACATACCCATACAACTGTTGGAGAAATTGTCATGAAATGTGGTTCACACTTTGATGTTACCTGTCAGGCTGAAAACAGTACAGCAAGACACAAACAAACACTGTGTTGTGTTTGTGAATTTCTGCTCTGATAGCCCTGTATTGCACAGATCAAATCTGGCAGGAAAAGGTGTAGAAACAGTTGACTTTGAGACCTGTTTCCTCCTTGTTTCTCTCTCTCGGGGCGACCTTGAGGAGCGCTCCCTCGCTGCCTTTTCGCAGCACGCTGAGCAGCAAAAGGTCGGACAAGTTGCATGCTAAGCGGAGTCTGTAGCTCCTGTCAGGGTCGACCTGGGCACTATCAGGCCGCGATCAGTGGGCCGTGTCTGGATGGCAGGACGCATCCCCGTCACCGCTGAGTGTCCGCGGGCGAAGTGTCCTGACAGGAAGCTCAGCGTGACGACAGGACGGCTAAAGGGGACGTCTGCTGTCTGCAGCTCACATCACCATCTGTCCTCCACTCTGCATGTTAAAAACTCACCTCCAAACTCAGATAAACATACCAGAAAAAGCTCAAAATAATCATCATTATTCAGCAACTGCAGTCAGCACTAAACTGTGACTTTATAATGTCGCAAAGATTTATCACATGACCTTTTTTAAAGTTCTGTCTTTTGCACAGACATGCGTCCAGACCGGCTTAATGAGCCCCTAAAACTCCCATCTGTGTGAAGTGAAGGTGTTACATTTTCTCAGGAGGGATGAGGCTATTTTGTAAAAGGACATTTCACATGAAGACATTATTTGTTAATCAAGTAATTGATCAATAACAAAGCCTTAACAACTGAGGTTAAACTGTGTGTTACGCTTCATGAACTGTAGAAATACAAAAGGTAATCCATCAAAACACTGATTATCCAAAGGTGTATTCTTAACATTTTTAAGGAAAGTAAATGTTTAGCTTTTTTGCTTCATGAATACCTAATAGTTTGAATACAAAGTAGTATAAAAATAGTATTGCCATGATTGCAACGAGATATTCATGGTTCTAAGTGGATGACCTTGTTTGTACTCTAAATGTGTCTTTAATGCCACCAGAAGCTTAATACATCTTCCCTTACTGTGGTGTTGGCAGAATCTTTATTTCAGCGTATTTCTGGCATATTCATTAAAGTCACATGGTAAGCTATATGATGTGTGTTACTGAGTTGGGTCACACAGAGTTAGAGACAACGGTCGTTCTGAATTATCAATAGATGTATTCATTTTAAGTGAGCTAACACGAGGTTAGAGGAATTCAGAGAAGGCCTCAGGTAATAAAAACAGTTAACCTTTGTTAGTTTACTACTCCTAAGGATGTCATGAGATGGTGACTTCAACATATACAAGTATAGCTTTCAGAGAGAAAAACATGTGACATTTGTGTGGTAGGCTGCATGATAACATGTGTGTGTGTTCATTGCAGTGGCTATATATGCTGTATGATTGTTGCTACTGTTGGAGGGAATTTCCGCGATTGGCTGCTGTGGCAGCAGGTGATGTACTCCCCATTGTTTGTTTCTAAATAATAATTACTGATCAACTATATCTGTTTTTATTGATTCCTCTCTGTTTCATTCTTTCCTGCTGTGAGTGCTGGATTGCCACAACAGTGGGAATTAATGGCTAATTTATAAAAAATGGTATACAAAAATCTATATTTTCCACATGAGTCATGCAGACTTTTCCTCTAGTGGACCAAGAGATGTTTGACTTATAGGAAACATACTTCCATAGCTGTAACACGTTCACTTCCCCCCTCAAGATTAATTGTAATAACTTTAGTCTTCCCCCGACCACATTTTTCCCAGTGCTTTTTATTAGATTAAATTCATGCAAAACTAATGACATTCCTATCAGCTCTACTTAGTGTGGGGATTGGAGCTAAGGGCTAAGTTAACAGTCTAATGATGGATGAGTTTAACACTCTTTTAAGCATTAATAAGTTAATCAATAAAAGTTAATAATCCCTCCAGAGAAGACAACAATTATATATCCTGTAATTTATCCATGTGCATGTTTTTAAAAAAAAACTAAAACCCTTGAATCTCTTCACTCAGGTATTTTTCCACAGGCCCTGAAAACTGCAGTCATTAAACCACTCTTAAAAAAGAATAATCTAGATGCTTCAGTAATGAACAATTATAGGCCCATATCAAACCTCCCATTTCTAGGTAAAATCATTGAAAAAGTTGTTTTTCAACAGTTGAGTAATTTTTTGCATTTAAATGACTGTTTCGATGTGTTCCAGTCAGGCTTTCGTCCAAACCACAGCACTGAGACTGCTCTTGTAAAGGTCTTTAATGACATGCACTTAAACACAGACAGTGGCAGAACTTCAGTGTTAGTATTATTAGATCTCAGTGCTGCGTTTGACACTGTTGACCACAGCATATTACTAGGCCGACTGGAAAACTGGGTGGGACTTTAGGAAACAGTTCTACATTCGTTTGAATCCTACTTAAAGGACAGAAACAACTTTGTTTCTATAGGTAAATACACATCTGAGTTGACAAATATGACGTGGGGTTCCTCAAGGCTCCATCTTGGGGCCTCTTCTCTTTAACATCTACATGCTACCACTGGCTCAGATAATGAAAAACAACAAAATAAGTTATAGCTATGCAGATGACACACACATTTACGTAACAATTTCACCAGGAGACTATGCTCCAATTAAAACACTGAGTAAGTGCATTGAACAAATCAATGACTGGATGTGTCAAAACTTTCTCCAATTAAACAAAGATAAAACTGAGGTAATGGTTTTTGTAGCCAAGGCAGAACGTATAAAAGTTAGCGCTGAGCTTCAGTCTGCAATGTTCAAAACAACAGATAAAGCCAGAAATCTAGGTGTAGTCATGGACTCTGACCTGAGTTTCAACAGTCACATTAAAACAGTTACTAAATCAGCCTACTATCACCTAAAGAATATATCTAGGATTAAAAGACTAATGTCACAGCAGGTTTTGGAAAAACTTGTCTATGCTTTTATCTTCAGTAGACTGGACTACTGCAATGGTGTCTTCACAGGTCTCACTAAATAATCTATTAGGAAGCTGCAGCTGATTCAGAACGCCGCTGCTCGAGTCCTCACTAACACTAAGAAAGTGGATCACATCACTCCTGTTATGAAGTCTTTACACTGGCTTCCTGTGTGTCAAAGAATAGATTTCAAAATACTGCTGCTGGTTTATAAAGCTTTGAATGGTTTAGGCCCAAAATACATTTCTGATCTCCTGCTAAATTATGAACCATCCAGATCTCTCAGGTCTTCAGGGACTGGTCAGCTTTCTGTCCCCAGAGTCAGAACTAAACATGGTAAAGCAGCGTTCAGTTATTATGCTCCAAATATCTGGACTGCAACTCTGACTACTTTTAAATCCAGGCTGAAGACTTTTCTTTTTGTCGCTGCTTTTAATTGAACTATTCATATCTTAGACTGCACTGTAACTTTTATCCATGTATTTTTTCTTTTAATGTTTATCCATGTATTTCTTCTTTTAATGTTTATTTTATTGGCTTTTCTTTTTAATGACTGATTTTAAATGCCATTTTCTTAATGTCTTTCATTTTTTGTAAAGCACTTTGAATTGCCTTGTGTTGAAAAGTGCTATATAAATAAACTTGCCTTGCCTTACCTTGCCTATAGTACTGCCATTTTCTAAATTGGCCAATAAAAAAAGGAATAATACCAAAACAACTTTATATACATACCGAGCAATAACCACCAACCAGAGTGTGTTGGGGCGCCACTGATGGCTTAGCCCCGGACAACCCCAGCCCAATTTAACCCCTGTGTATTTGTGAGGGAGCTCTTATATGCCATTACCCCGCTGAAGCTCACCAAAGTTTAATATATTTCATAGTTCAAAGTTTTGTCAATTGTTTTGTTTATTGGTCAAATACTGGTTTCTGAGGAGTTTTACTGGAATGAAAGAGCACAGAGTACAGAAGCAACAAAGCAGCATACTGCACTAAACCTGACCTTCACAGAGAGGTTGAAGTTCATGTGGAGAGGAGGCTTCAGTAGTCTGTATGTTTTATCTCTTGGGAACAATGCCTACATCAAATACTTTGTAATGGTTTCTTTTTCTAATAAACCTTGCATTGGGTTGGTCACACAATTCATTCTCTTGTGCTTTGTTTTATCTGAATTATGATAAGGAGTTTAGTTATCACAAATTGTTTAGTTGTGCTATCTTACAATCAATATAGTAAGTGTGAGGTCAATTGTGTCGCCAATGTAACCGGTTAGAACTTGAAGTTGCGATGAGGTCTTAAAATGAATGGAAAGGGTCTTAAAAAAGGTCTTAAAAGGTCTTACATTTGACTTCAGGATTCCTGCATATACCCTGTTACATAACCAGATGATTTTTGAACTGAGGAAAGGCTTCAGTCCCTGAGATCAAATCTATTATCTATCAGCGATCATCTGAACTCCTCACTGATTATCACTGAGGCGGGCGGACCCTCACCGTGCCCTCAATCAGTCTCCAGCGAGGGGGCTGACTTTGTGATTACGCTGCGATCTTTATGAATGGAATAACAGAGAGCGGTGTTAAATCCTCCTGATGGAGGCGAGGGTGTGCTGGGTGGAGCCCTCCCATGTGACGGAGGAGATAAAAGACTGGAGATAATTAAGGAACTGCCTCGACTCTTTCTCTACTCACACGGCTGTTTCATTAAAGGAAGTTCTGTAAGGACAAATATAATATAAACTACCAGCCTGTGTGCCTCTGAATATAAATCCTGTGTGTGTGTGTGTGTGTGTGTGTGTGTGTGGTGTGTGTGTGTGTGTGTGTGTGTGTGTGTGTGGTGTGTGTGTGTGTGTGTGTGTGTGTGTGTGTGTGTGTGTGTGTGTGTGTGTGTGTGTGTGTGTGTGTGTGTGTGTGTGTGTGTGTGTGTGTGTGTGTGGGAGCATTTATCAGCAGCACAGGGGGGCGTGGTGATGGCAGCTGCTCACTTTTACACCAAAGTTTCAGCTCTGATGGTCTCTGGGGAGCATGAACACATGAACAACTGAAGTTACTTTCAGGCTTTACACATTTATACTGCACTATATGTTCATGATATTTTATTATCTTTGCTTTTCAATGCCTGTCTTTAAGTGCCATTTTATAATGTGTTTCTGCTGTATTTATTCTTAAATGTCTTTTATTTTAATTTGTAAAGCACTTTGAATTGCCGTGAGCTGAAAGGTGCTATATAAATAAACTTGTACGTACACAATTATACTGCTGTATGTACACATACAAAATATATATAAACATTTAAAAAACTGAAATAGCATTTTCTGTTTAAGTTCAATAACGATACTTGAAGTCTATTTTCTTTTTTTTATTAAAATAACTTCTTTGCTTTCTTTAGCTTCAGTTTTCTGTACGTGAGAGAAGGCATGAGTATTGTCTACATATTTAATTATATTTTAAGTTATTCATATGTGTATCATATATACATCTTAACTTGTGCTTATCTTTGTATTGGTTTTGTGAGTAGATTGTGCAAAAAAAAGGGTGTTCAACTGTTTTTCATTCACTGCAAGTACTGCAGTTTTAACACAAATATTAAACAAATAAGTTGCTTTCTTGTACTGCACCGGAGTCAGTTTGAGATATCAATCAGCTTTTATTCCAAAGCTAAGCATCCTCTAACACTTTTACAGTGATCGTATAGTGGTATCATTTGTTTAGAGAAAAAGGATTCTAAATACAAATATAAAGAAACCCAATAACATTTATTACAAACATAAAACAATTTAGTTTGTAATTGTGACAATAAAGATTAATCAAATTACTTAGATGAACAATATTCAATAAAACATTTAACAGCTCAAAATAAACATACCTGCAAACCATGGAATAGACACACAGATCCACAGTTTAGCCACAGTACAGTGAGATGTTGCTCTACAAAGGAAAGTTTGACATCAGTGATGTAAATGCCACATGCTCTCCTCCACAACGTTAGCGGCTAACTAGTTAGCTGGAAAACGGCACACTCTGTTTATGTACAATTTTTTAAAAAAGTGATACACTACGGAATCTAAAGACATTTAGCTAAACATAAAATATAACCAATAAATGCCGATAGATTATACACAGAATAGTACACGTAGGTCACAATTATTATTATATTTACAACTGAGTGAACAGAGCAACAACTCACCCAAAGCTAAGAATCCTCTAACACTGACGGATTCCCAAAATGCACCACATTCAGCGCAACACTAGCTTCCGGCTGCGGCTTTTCAAAATAAAATAAAAGGACAAAACTATGGCTGTAGTCCCAGGTTGGTACACTGTATTGCTCTGGTATATATGTTACACTGTTACATATATACCAGAGCAGTACAGCATACCAACCTGGACAATTTTTTTATATTGCCCTTTTTTAAACACATTTCTTCTTCAAATGCCATGACTGGCTTTTAATGTCACTATTCATTTCAAAAGATGTCGGTGTATGCTGGTGGTCAGACTAATGGTGCTATAATTAGTGACTTCTGAAAGATATTGAGTCAGATTAAACAATAACCGACCTAGCTATAGAGCGACTTTAGTGGAGGCAAAATACAGAGGAAAGTGTCGGACATTGTAAATGCAGCAGGTTTTTATTACCGGTGTAAAATGTGTATCTGTTGGAGGAGTTGTTCACATGGAAGCATCTCTCCACGTGGATCCAAAGATAAGTGTGCAGCCTCGTGCAGTTTGGAGGATGCTTTTATCCAAAACGCCTGACACAACCTGCTGCCACATATATTTTGTAAGATGAATAAACCCGGAGAGGAGAATAACACTCGGTCACTGAATGTGTTATTTCATGGTTGTGAATTTGGTAAACATGCAGTGGATGTGACATTATTTTACAGATGAGTTATTTTGAAATGTTGTAATGTTCACATCTGACCCTGAAGGCGCTAAATAAAGTTTCCTTGTGAATCTGAACTCTTTGTCAATGAACTGGGTATGCTTTTTAAAAACGAAAAGTGAGAAACATTAAAGAAAAAACTGGTTTGGGTCAGGTTCTTTGTTGTCAAATATTATAAACATATCTGGGACTTACACAGATATTATTTTAGACCCCCCCAAAAAATATATTTGTATGACATAGTTTACAATTACATATACTTATTTGTATATATGCATGATATAGACTTACAACTGTGCTATGACTTCTATACTGTGAGTTTTTGACTATATAATATTTCTAATAAAGTATGTCAAAAAAGTGTTATCAAAAATGTAAATAAATAGCCATAATATAGTATGTCATACAAATATATTAATAGCATATCATACGAAAATAAAAAAGTTATAAAAAAACATATACTATGACTGTTTTTTTCATTTATATAATATAGCCTACTTTAATTTAGTTTTATCCACATATCATAAATACTATACATTTTTAAAGAATTTTCTTTATGAATTATTTTACAGTGATTCTTTTTGACATACTAAACTCTTCCACACTACTATTTATACTTCAATATGACTTGTTCAATGACATCCATCCATCCATCTTCTCCCGCTTATCCGTGGTCGGGTCGCGGGGGTAGCAGTTCCAGCAGAGAGCCCCAAACTTTCCTTTCCCTGGCGACATCAACCAGCTCTGGGGGATCCCAAGGCGCTCCCAGGCCAGCGAAGAGATATAATCCCTCCACCTGGTCCTAGGTCTACCCCTTGGTCTCTTCCCAGCTGGACGTGCCTGGAACACCTCCCTAGGGAGGTGCCCAGGTGGAATCCTTACTAGGTGCCCGAACCACCTCAACTGGCTCCTTTCAACGCGAAGGAGGAGCGGTTCAACTCCGAGTCCCTCCCGGATGACTGCTTCTCCCCTTATCGCTAAGGGAGACGCCAGCCACCCGCGATCTCGTTCTTTCGGTCATCATGACGACATACTATTACTTTTATTTTTTTTATAGAAACCCATGTCCTAATAATGTCCTTAAAAAAGTCACATTAATTCATACTCATATGTAATGACATTCTATCATATTTGGAAATTGTAATGACATACTTCACTTACACCCATTTATTGTTTTATCAATTTATGACACACTTTACCATTTGTTATGTTATGACAATACTATGCGGACTATAACTTGTTTAGTATATATTTGACAGATTTCTTTATATTACACTGTTCCATACTCCTTTTATGAAATACTTTATTATGATTTGTTTTATGACTTAAAGGTGGGGTAGGTAATTCACTTCAGAAACACTTTTTGTTATATTCCATGGAATGCTCTTAACATCCCGATAGCAATGAATATATTAAATGCTTTGACAATAAATGTCATGAACAAATGTCATCTGTGGAAGCCGTGGCGCCGTAAAAAGCACGACCAATCATCTGAGCCAGCCCGGCTAAAATAACTGGATGGCCTACCTGCCTGTCAGCCTTCCATCTCGTGCACAAACTTATCTCGTGCCCTCATTGGTCATGTGCCGTTCGTGTGTGTACTTTCAAATTCTAGCGCACTCAAGCTGGTTTCTCCATTCTTACCTACCCTACCTTTAAGAAGGGTCTGTTATAAAGACCTCATTACAAAATTCACAATATAACATGGTTTCTTATAACTTACTCTGACATTTCTTGTGACATACTATACCATGCCATTTTATGCCACTTGTTTATTTTAAATAATATATTATATTTGTATGACTTACTTCTCAGACTTTTTTTCAAAGACCTAGTGTACTAATATACTAAATATACTAAGTGTTTGTGACATCCTTAACCAAGTCATGTTTTAACAACCTATTAATTATGTTTGTATAACTACAAATGAAAATAAAATGCAAAGCGCAGGCTGGATCAACAGGCTGGAGAGTTATTCTGTTTAAATAACTTAAATACTTATCACTTGTGGGTGAGCTGTTGAGTTTGGTTCAGAAGCATCCTCAACAGTTCAGGGTTTTCCTACATTATTTAAATATATTTGACATAAAATGATAAGCTACTATCACCCATGCTGCCCTGCTTTCTTTGTGATTAATGTTAGAGCTCTTCATGTTTAACAATTGTATTTTCTCTGTTTGCTAATTATAATTATAAGTCATGCCTCTCTGCAAGATACACAGACCCGAAGGCACAACTGAGCCTTGACCTTGTTCTTGAAGCATAATAATTGGCAACCGGCTGTTTTAACTCCTAAAGGAAACGTGTCAATGTGTGATTTGTGTTCCAGGATTTAATGAGGAAAAGAAGAAACAATAATCCACTTTCTTTCATGGTCTATTTTTTATTGTTGGGTAAAATGACAAGCGTGTTTTCTCTATATAAATAACAATCACATGAAGGAACATACAGACATGGCTATGTGGCGGTGAAAGCGGTGATAGTGATCACAAGGTGCCCGTACAGGATGCAGATAATGAAAGCTGCGTGTTGTGTTTTCATTTCTTAAAAAGGAGAGTGTTGATTATGAACAGAACCTGGGTCAATCTGTACATACAATGGGAAAGTAATGGACTCACGGTCCACCGCTATGTACAGAACTTAAATAGAGAGAAACGGTCAGAGGTCATCATCAGCAGTACAGTACAGTCGGGTTTAAAGGTTGGAAATCAAATTAAAATATATACGAGTTAAGATTAAACGGGAGAGACGGAATGACTTTATATAATCTGTACAACTCAAAAGTCCTTACTAAATCTGAATACAGTTGCCCATTGTGATTCACAGAGTCAGAGTGCTAGGGTGAAAATGCATAGAAATGTGTCCAGCTAGGAAACCGCTTCACTCTTCGGCTACGTGTCTACAGCAGGAGCTTCCAGAAAGAGTTGTTTGTCAAAGACCCTCTACTTAAATACAACCCCACCCTCATTACTTCACATCGAAACATGTTGCAAATGCATGTCATCAAAAGCTCACTGCTTTTCCTATCTTCTTTTCTTTTGGTCCAGAGATGTTAAAGTTATGATTTTCTTCCCACACACTCGTGCTCTAAATCCCTAGTTTCACAATGTGGAGTGTATAAACCTGGTAGGATTAAACTAACACTGCCACCGACTCTCATGTTTCTGCTTTGGACTAATAAAAGGAAAATAATAAAGATATCATTCAGAACCGTCCAACGCTGGTTATGCATTTTGGATTAAAGGTTACAGAGCGTAATGACCACTCGGCCTCCACTTCAAACGGGATAGGATCACAGCGAGGACTCGTTTTAATTAGACTGAATCAGGGACGGGCGGAGAGACGAGAGCGCTGGGTCTGTGAGGAACCACGCTCACCACGAATGGAGGGTCAAAGGAGGAGGTGCAGTCGGCAGTCACACAGGGAATAATTACGCTAATTCCTCTGACGGAGGGGAATTTTCCTTGAAGGCACAGGAAAAAGTTGGGATGGGAAAACTAAAAGTACAAGAGTAAATTCACACATATACAGTTCATATATATATATTTCTGCCAATTCAGATAGATATTAGTTTTGTTCAGAGATTATCTACAGCATTCCCACACACTAAATATAACTGATTGTGAATAATAATGCAACGTTGCACATGTTTACCAATTTTCCTGAAAAAGATCACCAGCAATATCTTTATGTTGACTTTAATGTGAACCACCCATGATTAACTTGGCTTTAAGACATTAACAATCAATTACTCCCTCATGTGTATTTTCTTTTTATACAAATCGTCAATTGGTTTCTGAATCTGTGGTATGCACTATCACGTTCCAACAATTAAAACATCTGCAACAGAATTCAGTGCAACAGTACCCTTTGAGTGAAACAAAGCTCATTGGGCGTTCTAAGACTCGCCGACCCACACCACCACGTTGCCTTTGAGGACGTCGGTGATCTCGCAGTTGAGCTTGTTGAGCCGTCCGTCCAGAACGAAGAGGGAGTCTCGGGAGGGGGTCATGAGGTACTGTCCGAACAGACCGCTGCCGGCCATCACCCTGTTCCTGCCGCTCCACGGCCACTCGAACACCTTGGTGGCATCCTTCAGGCTCTTGATCATCTTCACTTTGCCGCTGCTCAGCTCCACGAACAGAGCGTCCGTCTGGCGTCCCGAGCTGCCGAACACGTTGTACTGGTGGAGCTCGGTGAAGGAGCGCTGGAAGGCCAGGTCGGACAGGTGGAGGTTGGTGTGGATGTCGAAGGGATCCTGGATCTCTCCGCGCTCCGAGACCACCTGGATCCTCATCAGGCCGCCGCTGTCGTCCACGGTCACCAGGTAGTGGCCGTCCGGAGACACGTACGGCGTGCCGGTGACGACTCCATTCTGTCCGATCAAGCTGTCTGTCACACTGTCCACGATGAGCTGTGGCTGCGAGGCGCCGGTGGAGTCGGGCCTGCAGTTGACAAAGTAATAACCACCGAGGTGTGTGTAGGCTACAGACTTGGGGATGCAGTTGAACTCCCGTAGGCTGATGTTTTTCACATAGGACATCGTCTCCAGGTCGATCTTGTGGAGGACAGGCTCATTTCTGTGAAGGATGAGGCCATATCTGTAGACAAAAGAAAAACAGAGACAATTATTTAATCAATATCACATTTTGACTTCTTGTGAAGGCGAAATTGTGACAGATTTTCGGCCATGTTAACATCATGGCTCTAGAGATGGCAATCGGTTGAATGACCTCTTTAGTCCAGAACAAGTCCAACATATATTGGATCGAGAGCCATCAAACTTTGTGAAGAGATCCATGAGAATGATCCTTAAAATCCAATGTTATATGGTTAACATATCTGATCATTTAATGAGTAAAATACCGCCATCCCATCATCTCCATTTAGTGCTACCTAGCATGCTTAACATTCTTAACAAAGACAGTACAATGGGAAACATTTTACCTCTTAAATCGTACCTTAGCTGAAGTGTTTAAGAGAATCTAACAATTAAATACAGCCACACTTAACAAGAAACACATTGAACTAAAATACATTTGAATTGTGTGCAACAACACTCTTCTTAGACAAGACGCCAAAGTTAAAGTTAAAGCAATCATGCATTGTGTTAGAACATCCACTTATAAGTCAGGAATGTGCCAGAAAAAAAAGTAGTGATGCATTTTGCTTAAAAATAAATCCACACATCCACTTAAATTTCCTATAACTTTCACTTGGTATTGTTGGACTGGCAAACCTTCTTTAAAGACATTTTAAGGGAAAAATCCAATAGTTATCTGAGAGATCCATTAAACTAATAGCAGTGGTCCCTTTCAATCTTCACATTGACAGCCGAGCATCCTCTACACTTTCCCCTCTAATAGAATTATTGCAGTTTTATATGTGGCCATGGATCAGTGGGAAAACTATTCATTAGAAAAACCCCAAAGAATCCTAATGGCACATTATCTTTTAACAGCTGAACAAGTAGACGGGTAATATGCAAGGAGCCGACAGGCCTCAATTAAATGTGAATACCAACTGATCGATGCTGACAGCCACTTCAATCTTGCCGTCATTCATCATTTTTCATGCCATTTGAACACCAAGCTGTCTGTACCTGCGAACAGAAAATGGCTGTTTGAAAGCCACATTATTATCCCCGCGGAGGGAACCATTGATCCAGAGATCGTTCTGACCACTGGGTCCAGACAGGAGGCAGCACTGAGCTGATTCAGACAAAAATGAGGAGAATATAAAGGTGATCTTTAAAATGGTGTGATGTCAGGTAGAAGTTTTTCGGATTACGTCCAAATTGTATTCCAAATGTCTTTTCCCTTTCTAAGAATTGTTGTCCTTGGACTATCTGGTGGGTTTCTGGCATGTCAAAAAGTGTGTTAGGATGACTTGCAGTTACAGTAATTCTGTGATTTCCCACAAACATCCGCTATAACATATAGTGAGCTTGTTTGAACAGTATTGGAATATTTCTCCTTTGTTTACACCTAAGAAATTGAACTTAATGAAGACATTTAAAATAGGAAACTATAATTGATGATTTGCTTTTAGCTAACGGTGCAAACCTGTGGGAGAATCCAGGGTTGTGGGTTCTGCTTTTCTACATGACTCCCCTATACAGAGGGGCAAAAAAAGTATTTAGTCAGCTACCAATTGTGCAAGTTCTCCCACTTAAAAAGATGAGAGGCCTGTAATTTTCATCCTAGGTACACTTCAACTATGAGAGACAGAATGGGGGGAAAGAATCCAGGAAATCACATTGTAGGATTTTTAATGAATTAATTGGTAAATTCCTCGGTAAAATAAGTATTTGGTCACCTGCAAACAAACAGATTTCTGGCTCTCACAGACCTGTAACTTCTTCTTTAAGAGCCTCCTCTGTCCTCCACTTGTTAACTGTATTAATGGCACCTGTTTGAACTCGTTATCAGTATAAAAGACACCTGTCCACAACCTCAAACAGTCACACTCCAAACTCCACTATGGCCAAGACCAAAGAGCTGTCAAAGGATACCAGAAACGAAATTGTAGACCTGCACCAGGCTGGGAGACTGAATCTGCAATAGGTAAGCAGCTTGGTGTGAAGAAATCAACTGTGGGAGCAATTATTAGAAAATAGAAGACATACAAGACCACTGATAATCTCCCTCGATCTGGGGCTCCACGCAAGATCTCACCCCGTGGGGTCAAAATGATCACAAGAACGGTGAGCAAAAATCCCAGAACCACACGGGGGGACCTAGTCAATGACCTGCAGAGAGCTGGGACCAAAGTAACAAAGGCTACCATCAGTAACACACTACGCCGCAAGGGACTCAAATCCTGCAGTGCCAGACGTGTCCCCCTGCTTAAGCCAGTACTTGTCCAGGCCCGTCTGAAGTTTGCTAGAGAGCATTTAGATGATCCAGAAGAGGATTGGGAGAATGTCATATGTTCAGATGAAACCAAAATAGAACTTTTTGGTAAAAACTCAACTAGACGTGTTTGGATGAGAAAGAATGCTGAGTTGCATCCAAAGAACACCATACCTACTGTGAAACATGGGGGTGGAAACATCATGCCAGGACGAATGATCCGTGTAAAGGAAAGAATGAATGGGGCCATGTATCGTGAGATTTTCAGTGACAACCTCCTTCCATCAGCAAGGGCATTGAAGATGAAACGTGGCTGGGTCTTTCAGCATGACAATGATCCCCAAACACACCGCCCGGGCAACGAAGGACTGGCTTTGTAAGAAGCATTTCAAGGTCCTGGAGTGGCCTAGCCAGTCTCCAGATCTCAACCCCATAGAAAATCTTTGGAGGGAGTTGAAAGTCTGTGTTGCCCAGCGACAGCCCCAAAACATCACTGCTCTAGAGGAGATCTGCATGGAGGAATGGGCCAAAATACCAGCAACAGTGTGTGAAACCTTGTGAAGACTTACAGAAAACGTTTGACCTCTGTCATTGCCAACAAAGGGTATATAACAAAGTATTGAGATGAACTTTTGTTATTGACCAAATGCTTATTTTCCACCATAATTTACAAATAAATTCTTTAAAAAATCAGACAATGTGATTTCTGGATTTGTTTTTTCTTTCTCATTCTGTCTCTCATAGTTGAGGTATACCTAGGATGAACATTACAGGCCTCTCTCATCTTTTTAAGTGGGAGAACTTGCACAATTGGTGGCTGACTAAATACTTTTGTGCCTCACTGTATCTTATATAGCTAGGCTGTGTGTGCCGCTTTAATAATGCTGTGAATGACATAGAACATTTAACAATGAGGAGGTTGTATGTTTTGACTTATGTGAAAACCAACCAAATTGGCTTTATGTGACTGTTATCTGTCAGTTCGAATACATCCAAACACAAGCGCTCTGACACTTATCAGGTTCTTGATTGTAGTTTACCCCACCTTTATCATTATAAAACGCTCCAAAAGACAAACACTTTTAAATGTCCTGTGCAGTTTAAACCCGACATCTTTTTCCTCCACTGTTGATTTAAAGACCAATATTCCCGCTCCGTCAAACTCTGCTGAGAAAGCTTTGCCTTGGATTGGATTTAATCTGTTGTGACAGATCAGTGGGCAGGAAGTTAAAGGTCAATGCTGCATTGATCCTGCTATGAAAATATTATTTTCACCAGCAGCAGGATGTGTTTTATGTATTGTAAATTAATAATCAGACATTGTTTGGCCTCACTCACAGCTGGGTTGCTTGGTTGGTAGACGCAGATTGCTCTTAGCAAACTGACAGCTGCTGTTTGTCTTTTGTGCCGATGATTTATACATGAAAGATTCCCCCTGCTCCGACAACAGGGCTACGTTTAACTAAAGACACATCTGCATGACAATATTTTCACTTTACGAAGTGACTGGGTCTCAACACTTTGGTCTGCAGTCCAGTTACAGCTCCTGAGGGCTAAATTAATAAACAGGGAATAGAACGATAACTGCTGCATAGTTACAAATATCGGTAACACAGCAATTCTTGTTCAGCTGGAGAAAAAAACAACGAATCAACATTTCCCCCGGCTTGTTGTGTCGTGAGGCAGGCGGAGGAAAGGTGCATCCAGCTGCAGGGTGCTGTACAACGAGTACAAATAATAAACAGGGTTTTCTGCTGACATGCAGAGTTCAATAAAAAATGACATGTAATGTAGGTCGAAGGTTTAATGAATAATAGCCCCCAGAATTTCCTGCTTGCATTATAGTTGCAGCTGAGGGAATCCCGAGTCATTAAACAATCCCCGGAAGTTGCTGAATATATGTCTGCTGCTCACACTCTGCTCATGTTGCTAAATTGCCTAATCAATGCTGCGTTCCTGCCAACAGACAAATGGCTGTCTGGGTACAAGACCCGGAAATATACTAATCTGGCCCACGGGCATGACATTTCAGCTTCAAGTTTCTGCAAAACAACCACATTCATGCACACATTGATCTAAAGCTCTGTGTACTTCAGCTGTATACTTTTGAATGTTCAGAGTAAATATACAGATTATGTCACCGTGTAAACGAGTCTAAATGATGAGTTTGTAACAACATTGGAACATGCAGAGCCAACTCGAAACTAAATGTGCTTCCTCCATCTGCCTCAGCATAATGCAGCGAATCACATCATGAATAGAGAGTTATCAGAATAAACCATCACTGGACATGAGGTGGAATCGTTTCTATAACTTTGACACAATCCAAGAAAACATCCCTCTGAAGTACGGGCCAAATAAACCGTTTGATGTACTTTATGATGAAACACTTCATAAAGCTGTGCATATTGCAGGACTAGTGTAATGTGTGAACTACATTACTTGGTGTAGGCTGTTTTTGTCATTTTTTGGTCAACTGTCAGTATTTTTCATTTTGTACTATTTAATAGCTTCCAAATAATGAGCATTTGCTGTAAAATGAATATCTTTAGAATTTATACTGTCAAACTTTTGAAAGGTTACAATGGCAATGTTTCCAGTTTTCTGACTAAACTACTAAACGTAATCATTTGTTATTTTCTGTAAAATAAATACAAACACTTCTGTGACAAAATGACCTAATATCAGGTAAAGTTGCTATTTAGTCTTCATGCTTGTAAAGGTGAATACATCATCTACCAGGCAATGAGCTGACCAATCATGTAAGATGCTAAACATTCAAGCAATGTAAAAGTATTTCCTTAGGTATTGTGATTTACATTTTGCCCACTTAAACTTATTTGAATGGACCTGGCAGTTCAAATATATTTTCTAAGAGTTTCGAAATGATGAGCAACTAGTCGGTAAAGATGGCCATTTCCCAAACACCACTGTTTTGTTTCCTGCAGGTCTCACTGGGTCTGATTACAGTCGAGGCAGAAAACCCCCCACACCACCCTGGACCCTCACTAAGGGAACGTTAACATCCGGAAGTCCTGCAGACCTCCTGCTTGTTCCTGGACTCTCAGTCTAACGTTAGGGACCGACTTTACTGTCCAAGTTTAACCTGAGTGAGACGACCTCAGCAGAATGTCTGTGCTCGATTAACTGAAATGTCAGAGGAGGAAAAGTGCCCACTGTCCCCGTGTGGAAACATATAGCTTTATAATTGGGGCAATAAACATAAATAATTAATGCAAGACTAAGTGCACTAATGACCTATTGAATTACCTTTATTGGGAAAAGAACCTGCCTCTAACCATATGCCAACACACCTCAGCATCAGCACTGAGGAGGTGATTTAATCAATGTGTCTCTGATAATGTTTAAAAGAGAAATGCCAGCAGCTATTCACATTCTGTCTAATTCAGTTGTTTTAAAGTTTATAACAACTGTGTGTGTATGTACTCTTAAAGAACGAGCAAACACAAACCTGCATGGCTTTTGAAACGAGAAGAGCAGAGTTACTGCTTGCATGTACTCATCAGTATGGTGCTTAGCAACATAATTGCACTGCCTACCTTTGTGTTAGAAACATAGCGGGTTACAGCAGTGTGCAACTGCTGTGCAGTGTGAACATTCTTCACAGCACTCAGGTTTCTCACAAAAATAAAACCAACAAAGAAAATGGCAAATAAATATGTGCAATTATGACCTGACATTTGGAAGACTAAGAAATGAATGAAAAATGAACATTAGCCGTAGTCTTTGTGGCTTAAAGATCAGTCTTATGAACACCTAATCTGTCCTGAAAGCTTCTTATGTTGAAGGTTGTTTTGATTTTTTTAACCTTCGCTCACAGGAAGTGTTCATCCCTTAGATCTAACTATTCTGATTCTGATAGCAAAACAATAACAAGTGGTGTGTGAAGCTTAACTCAAACTACCTTTCTGTGTCTATTTGGATAATTGTGCACGAAAGCAGCTCTAAGAAATAGATTTGTTTCTTCGATGTGATCATTTTAATCAAGAACATGTTCAATCGGGATCAGTGTTAGTAACTGGCTTCTGGATTTTAAAATGGGATATCAAAAGTTAATTCCACAGTTAATGTAACTAAGGGTTTATTTTTAGATCTTTTCCAGGTGATTGGCTACGGTTTCTGCAGCACAGACGACCGCTGGGCCCGTTCTCCAAAAAAACTCCCATTAACGCCGTAACAGAGCGGCGCACACACTCAGTTTCACACCAAATGCCCGTCCAAATCATTATCACAGTATTGAGTCTAGCAGAAAAAAAATGGAATGAAATGCCAATGGGGTGAATGTAATTTGCAAATCAATTTGCATTAGCAGCGCTCTTGGATCCTGCCGGACGCACCTGATGTGGTTAATGATGAGGCTGGAGGCGGGGAGGAAGAAGTCGTCCACTCGGTCGAAGCGTCTACCGATGGGCTGCGTGTGAACCGTGTGATGGGAGACTCGCCCACTGGCCTGATTGATCACCTGGTGAGCACCAACGAAGAAGAAGGTGGGCGTTAAATATGAGCGTGATGAATACAGTCAGTGCTGCAGGTTTAAGTCTTTAAGTCACACTGTAGCTTATAGCTTATGAGTTGTTGTAGTTGAATATACATATCAAAATGTTAAAAAGGAAAAAATAGGCCTTTATTAGGTAATTTGCATGATAAGAGAGTTATTATGAGGTTATCATGTGTTGCTAAGAAAAAACTTCAAATTAGTTTAGGTACAACCTGTAATGGAGTATCAGCAGTAATTAACATACAGCTTAGAAAGATCATGATCACATATATTAAAAAAAATATTCATATTAGTATTTAGTGTCTCTACAAGTCTCCATGCTTTAATGTTCAAAAAGCTCTTTATTTTTCTCATACGGCCTGTGCTGCTGAAAACAGAGCCCAGTCTGCTCTGATTGGTTAGCTGGCGGCTCTGTTGTGATTTGTCAACCGCTTAGAGATGTCCCGCCTCTTAGCCTATCACGCACAATGTGTTGGAGCGCTAGCCAATAGAAGCGCTCAGTGTTACATACTGTATAAGTGTAGCCTTTGCAGACTATTCACATGCACACAAACCTACATAACACTCTATACAGGGAAAGCGGAAACATATAAATAGGGCCTCTTTAAATTGTATTTTTGTATCAGCACTTTATCTCACTCCAAATGTTCTGGAGCTTAAACAATTGGAAATATGTCACTCTCCAAATATTTAGCCACTGAACTGAAAGTGATTATTAAGCGCCTCTCATCAAGCAAGACAAACAAATCCAGGATTGGAAATCCCTGAGAGGCTGCAATGATTACTGCAAACATTCATTCCATATTGGAACAAAGGGAAAATCTGGTCATTTTAATAGTTAGTCCCCTGAGAAGACAGTCATTTTAATAGTTAGTCCCCTGAGAAGACAGTCATTTTAATAGTTAGTCCCCTGAGAAGACAGTCATTTTAATAGTTAGTCCCCTGAGAAGACAGTCATTCTTCGGGTGATTTGAAATAAACTGTACCTGTGTTGCTGAGACAAAGTTGTTGCAGGTAAAATAAAGATTGAACGTAACTAATCATTGTGTTTGTATGACTATTACATTGTTTTGTTGACAAACCTTTATATCAGAGTCTATGCAAAGAAATAATTTTGATATTGTAATCAGCGCTTGTCGACTGATGTGAAATGTTTTTTTATAATGATGGTAATCTATTCAAATCAGTACACGTCATGACTTAATAGTTTGAGTCTCTTTTGAAGCAATGCCAAACGTTTTGCTAAAATTAGCTTAGAGGAATACTTGTCATTATTTTTAATGTCGTGTAAGATTGTCATTCTTTAAAGCAGTGACCATTTATTGCTATTATGTAGATTTCTGATGTGAGAGACAAGCCCTCAGTCTTTTTCCTTATTTCTGAGGTGTGGTGAGCTTCAGAGTGTGTGCTGTTGTCACCACTTTCTAAATAACACTTGTGCATGCGGAGCAGACATGTGATCGGTGTGCAGGTCTGCTTTGATTCTGCCACAATGCACAAAGCTAATTTCCACAGACCAAACCTTGCATTATGAATTTCTGTGCAGGCGATGAAAAGCTGAATTTTCTAAGCGAGTAAAACCACTCTGCATCGAGATTGACCCTCAGAGGAAGAAAAATATGTTTTTATTTGAAATGTATTACCATTTCATTACATATTTATTGATTCTATTTGTAGCATGATCTTCAAATCTGTATCAGGGTGACACAGTCTGTAAGTGTAAGGAAGGTGACTCTTCTATTCAAGAAGTTGTTTACACCAATATTTAGATAACATTATATGACGTCTAACCATGTTTTTGACCTGCTGAAACATATATAAATATTCAACTATTTCCCTGTTCGGCTATCATTGATGTGACCACTATGGTGGGGCCGCTATGCTGGGTAATTGGGTCTTGTTGATGTTCTAGCGTTTAGCAGTAAATTCTCGTTTGTTTATCTCCGTGCCAGAGAGAATCAGGATTTTATTTTGTATTTCCTCAGTTGATGCAAAATCAAACCCTCCTCCATGTTTACCTGATGTCTTGTTAGATCAGTAAAGTGTCCATTTCCACATCACCTTCACAATCATTCAAATGTGACTTTTCTATTTCCTAAGCTAAAACTTCCCTTAGACTTTTAATGTAAAACGTTTTGAGTATTGTTGACATTCGTAAAATCTTTCACAGACTAGTTGAGCTAGTTCAATTTCTGATTAATACTTGTAATGAAAGATTTATTGTTGATGTTAAGTGAGATTTAATTAGCTGCTTATTGTGTTTCCAATGGCTTGACCTTGATAAATAAAGAATTCAACATTGTGATATTGTTAACAGCACTAGATGGTGAATCAGTTGAAACATTTGAGTTGTTCAATATTTGTAGGACATTGCAATCTAAAGCCATCATTGTTATCACTCGTGAAAATAATTAACATATTTTGTGATATGTTGTCAAGAAGACACACACACACACACACACACACACACACACACACACACACACACACACACACACCACACACACACACACACACACACACACATATTCCAGCCCTTTGAAAATGAACTTTTGATCAAATCCTGACAATGCTGAACGTCATCATATCAGTGCTTGAGTATCTCATGCTCTGCCTTTTCACAGGGATACATCTCTGCAGAGATACTGTATAAATATCATGTGGGGGTTTTATTCAGGAAATTGTGGACTCACCTGGAGAGTGGGGAAGTTCTTCTCCATGTCTCCCCAGCTCAGCAGCCACACCTGGTCATGAGATTGTCGTAGAGAAGCTTCACGGGATAAGGGTCGGTGCTGAAAGTCTGATGGGACAACACACACACACACACGATCAAATCAAACCAAACTGAGCCTTTTAAGACAGCAGGTCCACAGAATAACAATTCAAGGCAATCTAGACTCTGCTTTTGAAGAGATCCTTCTTTGATGTGCAGTGGTAATGCTTTTGGAAAGTTTTCCTGCAGACTAATGCATCAGGGGTTGACAGGAGTGGCGCTCATTTAACAAGGCTGTGTGGAGGTGGGCTTTTTATGTAGAAGGTGTTTTTGCTGTCGAGCTGCATAGCAAATCAAGTGGTGACAGACACAATTTCTTCACCACTGAAATAATGGCTTTCAGTATTTATCCGACACACGGCGGCAATACTCTGAGAGAGAACAATGGATGAGTCACATGTGACAGAAAACCCTCCTCATGCATTATGTCCACCTGAAAGCAGATGGCTCAAAGAGAATAGGCAGATCACAGGGGACAAGCATGCATGCAGTAGCTAACAACAGCGAGAGAAAGCAATCATCCTTTTTAAAAGAAAATTATTGCCAGCCTGTATTCCCACAATCCCCTTTGACTTACTTTCTTTGCTGTTTGCTTCGCAGCACTAATAGTATTGTTTACCTAGGCAAAATATATATTGTATCACTGAGCGCTAACCGCTCCTCAGAGGTTTATTGCACATAAGATGAGGATATCTGTTGAATTCTAACTAATCTCTGAGCATGTAGTCATCGGAGGGAACAGGTGTTCCTGTTGTTCTTTTCTCTTCACTAACAACTTTCTTCCGGCTGAGGAAGATTATGAAGATCTGCATCCCATATGTTTGTGTAACTTTACGATCTGACAGCGAAGAAGAGCGGAAAAACTCATCACAGCGCCGTCAAACATTTACCCGTGTGCATTTTGTAATGAATTGGTAATAACATGTAAAATATACAATCTGTTCATTCAAAAAAAGTCTTCACCGAGCATTTAATTGGTTACAAATTTCAGGATGCTATTTTGCTATTTGCTCATTATTATGACTTTACGCACGTCAATCATATTAATAATTCAGCGAAACCTGGAACTGGAAAACCAAAACTCGTGTCTCTCGTACTATTCCAGACGAAAGGCGGGTTCAGGTGGTTAATTAACAACTGCTATAATAATGCGATGAAGCTAAAGCTCCAGGCACCTGAATAATGAGCCTGTGACAGTCTCTGGGAGCCAACCTGTTTACTGGCAGGTCCCCGAGAGGCTGGCAATCTGTACACAGCCAACACGGTGTCAGGAACATCTGCAGGGATCTGTGCAGCCCTGGATTACCATGGCACTCCCTGAAATGTACTGACACCCAGGATTTAACTCAGCGCTGCTCACTAGAAATGGGCTGAATGTTGTCATGTAGGGAAGGAGCTCCTTCCTGAGAATGCCTCGCAAATATAAAATTCCCTCAGGAAAATAAATGGTGCTGCAGGGAGGCAGAGAGTTAGAGGAATTGCTTCTTGCTGCAGTTGTTAAAATATCTATAAAGGGTTGCCAGGTTACTGTATCCGTGCGTCTTGGGGTTACTTGGTTACCACATCGATGGGGCGGTTAAGTGTGGGTCCTGACTTCAGTGGTAAGTATAAAACCGGTCAGGTCAGGGGTGAGCAGGTGAACTAATGGGTGGAAAACAGATCTTAAAGCTGGATAAACAGCACTGCAGATCGATGCCCTTACAGGGCTTTGGAGTGGAAAAGAAAAACACATTATAATGCGGAAAAATCCAATAGATGTTGAACCTGACGAGACAAAATCCTGTAATCTAGTGTCCAACTAGTGTAGGGGTTTATCAAACCTGAATTAATTGTACATTATTATATTAAATTCATAAGGTCAAAATGTGGAGGTAAATACAATTATATATCAAATACATTTTAACAAAATAATGATTGAGTGGCAGCCTGGTTAATGTGTCTGCAGATGTACAATTATGATTAAATGTACATCACACGTTATAATAAAAGGGGATGTTATGCATGTAAGGTCCAAATACTAGGTCTTGATTTTAGTGTGACATGTTGATATTTAAACCAGCAAAATTGCAGATTAAAAACTTAATGCTGCTGTTTTTCTACATTGCTAAAAAGGTAAGCTGTTTCAGAAAGGTTGCAAATAAGAACAGCGCTTAATGACAACATGTTGACATCTATCAGTATCAGGAGCGCCTCTAATCTGATATCATTAGCAGGAACTGAAAGAAAATGTAAGATTATTTAGCCATGTGTCGTTTTAAATCAACCTCCATGTCTGCAGCACACTACAGCACTCACTCTTATTTATGAGGATCCTACTAAATTATAAAACAAGTAGAGATTTGTTTAAGTGCAAGCGTAACTAATGTGCAAGCTGTTCCAAGAAATACAAAGTTCGATGTGCATTTTTGGTAAAAGTTTGAGCAAGCAGTTTAACATTCTCAAATCATAGTGAAGGACAATGTATTAATCAAAAATGTATCAAAAATGAATCCTGGAGTCAAAGGGGGCCATTTTGTGAAAACAGTGTCCTTCATTCCTTCAATGTTGTGTTTAAGAAATGTGGCCGTGGGAACATATAGTATGGGAGTTTTGGTTTGATTGTTAGAATAAGATGGAGAGAAATAATACACTTTCCTCCTTCAACCTTGAGTTTCTTTTACCCATATGGAGGCAAAAAAAACGGAAATACTTTGTGTAAAACTCCTCCATCATCAAACATTGTTGTGCGGACCTGACAAATTTGACATGGACCTTGTTTTCCAATTTATCCCGAACAGTACCTGGATAGCCTTCTGAGACTGGATGTCAACTATGAGCACTCGATCCAAGGTTGGCTGCGTCACATAAATAAACTTGTCCTTGATGTTGACCGCTGATGACCACACACACCTCTGAACCTCCTCTCCTGGCGAGGTGGGGCACACCTCCTCCTGGAAGAACAAAACACACACACACATTCTCAGTTAATTGTTTTTCATATCACAGGGAAACACGTCTCATTAAAAAACAATTATCTTCATCCAGACGTTACTCTGTGTTGTTTACGACGAGCGGTCTTATCTCCCGTGCTGATGTGAGTCGTGTTATCTTGGCAACTTAGATAAATTAGCTTTGCAGGGTGCTGAAAAATCTCTGTAATCGCTGCTAGTTGTCCATATATAGTCCACACGGCACAAAGCCTACATACGACGGTTCAGCTTTCAGTCCTGGCAGCTCTCACGTTCCCGGCCAACAAGAACCTCAACCAGCCTTCTGTCTCTGGAGCTTTCCCCCCCCCTCCCCCTGGTTAAACAAACCTTCAGACCCTGTAGGACGATTTAGCGAGCTGCTGGCCAGGAAGGATGAATAGAGTGCTCCGGCATTGAAGGATGAACTCTTTCTTCCATATTTACAACCTCACAGTCAAATGACTTTCCACTGGGCGACAACAGCCATACTGTATATGAAAGCAATCCATCTGGGTACTTTCCCTCTACATCAGGGCTCTGACCCCTTTTGGGTGAAAATATCTGTCATTTGACTGCCGGTAAATACAGTTTCTGAGGTCTACAAAAACATTAACAATATGGTGCCCACTAGTCTCTCAGGCAAACCATTTCACAATGTTATTAAGGATCAATGATTAGTGTCAAAACATGGTGGAAAAAAGGAGAGATTGAAAGTGATATCACAGGGGATTGATGTCCAATCAGTCTGTCGGTGGAGGAGTGGACCAATGACCCGAGTGTGATGTGAGGTGTTTAACATTATAACAGTTTACTTTGACGATTGACCTCATTAGCATCCTAATTAACCTGTGATGGGTTTTCCCACAGATGTAATGACTGACTGACCCATTGTTTCTGATGTGTGTCCTCTCTGTGGATGTCCTAAAGCCACGCATATTTTTATTTTACTGTCCTTTTCGCAAAGTGAAAGTAAAGACAAATCTCTGGACCTTTTTTTGTTGTTTGACGTGCAATAGATGACACTGCGGCTTTTTTTTTAATTCTTCGTTTTCACCCTATTGAAACATTCATCGTACATTTCTTCTTTGGTTTACCCCCTGCTTATGTGTTATCCGTTGAAAGGAAGGTTCATTTGGGAAGGCATGCAACACTAACATCTAGAGACGTGGTGTTGTTCAGAATACTAAACGTTGGCAGTGCTTTGGCATTTTTAGCTTCACAACAATGTCAACAGTGTCCATTTGTAGCACCGTCTGTTAGTGTTTTAGATCTGAAACAAGTTAGGAAGGTCTGTTTTTAAAGTACAGAAACGCCTGCTCCGGCTGAAGTAATCGTGGAGTCACTGTTATTGAACCCCGTGAAGCTCCTGCAGTCCCACGCTGCGGCCATTTTGTGCTACTTGGCTGTACATATCTGACTTTATGCACCTCAAGAAGAGGGAAATCGAACATCTGATGCCCAGCTGAGGGTGTGAACGGAGGCGGCTGTAATATTTCACTGTTGGTGTTACATATGTCTGTAAATGTGTGGGTGAAATGCATGTATATGATTCATGTGGTGACTGACCGCTTCTAAATAATGCATGTATTATTTTCCCTTTATTATAGAAATGTCTTTGTGTATTTCATGGATTCACTTTAATCCATACGGCATTATGGAGCACTGGAACCATGCCAGGGAAAGCACAAAGCTGCATTGTATTGTTTAAAGACATCATAAATGCGATCCTCCCCAGTGGCAGACGTATAATATATTTAAGTTATATTATTCCAAATGATAATATAATATTCAGCAGCAGGTCTGGGCTTCTTCTGAAAATCTAGACTTTACATAAGACACTTTGAGATATTAACAGTAATCACACATTTTTGATCCATACGAAGCCTCTCATGGTCATGTCTTGCAAAAATTACTTGTGCAGAAATCTTTGTGAAAGGATGTGAAGCATGGCTGCACAGAATTTTCAAATCCATCGAAGTAGTACACAAGTATTATTGATGCAATACGTTACAGTATACACGGGTTATACATGTAAATATATAAATATGTATATTAAGAGGGTGATTGGAGCTAGAGTTTGAAAATGTATAAGTATGTTTGGGGAGATGTGAAGGGGCTCAGTCGTTTGATGCTGTCTTCAAAGACATACAAATACAGTAAGATTGAATCGTCTTTTACCTTCTGGAGTGTGTGGGTTGTGGACAGGAGTTGTGTAATCTCGCAGCGCTCAGGTTGAATCATGGGAGTGAGAGTAAAAACCCCAACAGGATAAAACCAGGACAGTGTGAAAACAAACAAACGGCGTGCTGTGTTTGTGAATCCCTGCTCTCACACACCGATGTTTCCTCCAAACTCAGACACAGCGAGGCAGGACAGGCTTAGAAACAGTTGACCTCTGGGTTTAACTTTAAGACTTGTTTCTCTTTCTCGGGTCGACCTTAGGGAGCGCTGCCTTTTCGCCGGACACTGAGCAACAAAAGGACAGAAAGGTTGTGTGTGAAGAAGCGAGGTCTGGTGCTCCTGTCATGGTTTGACCTGGGTATTCCTGTCACCGCTGAGTCTCCACAGCCCTCTGAGCATTAAGACTTTTTTGGGAGTCAATAAATAAACAGAGTATAGTTTAGTTTTCTCACTATGAGAAACAATTAAAGGCCCTTTTGAACATAAAAGCAAGGGAAACATGTCACAGTACTAAACACATTTGTGAACCTATTTCCCACTTAAAGCTTTGCAATGTAACTTGGTGTTTGACATTCATGGTTCCCAGGAAATGACTGTTTGACCTCTAAATGTTTATCTTGCCATCCAGTTGATCCACATTCATGGTTCTCAGAGGATGTGTTTGACCTTTCCTCAAGTGGACATGCAATAGGATGCACACCTTTTAGGAACATACCCATACAACTGTTGGAGAAATTGTCATGATGAAATGTGGTTCACACTTTGATGTTACCTGTCAGGCTGAAACAGTACAGCAAGACACAAACAAACACTGTGTTGTGTTTGTGAATTCTGCTCTGCTAGCCCTGTATTGCACAGATCAAATCTGGCAGGAAAAGGTTGTAGAAACAGTTGACTTTGAGACCTGTTTCCTCCTTGTTTCTCTCTCTCGGGGCGACCTTGAGGAGCGCTCCCTCGCTGCCTTTTCGCAGCACGCTGAGCAGCAAAAGGTCGGACAAGTTGCATGCTAAGCGGAGTCTGTAGCTCTGTCAGGGTCGACCTGGGCACTATCAGGCCGCGATCAGTGGGCCGTGTCTGGATGGCAGGACGCATCCCCGTCACCGCTGAGTGTCCGCGGGCGAAGTGTCCTGACAGGAAGCTCAGCGTGACGACAGGACGGCTAAAGGGGACGTCTGCTGTCTGCAGCTCACATCACCATCTGTCCTCCACTCTGCATGTTAAAAACTCACCTCCAAACTCAGATAAAACATACCAGAAAAAGCTCAAAATAATCATCATTTATTCAGCAACTGCAGTCAGCACTAAACTGTGACCTTATAATGTCGCAAAGATTTATCACATGACCTTTTTTAAAGTTCTGTCTTTTGCACAGACATGCGTCCAGACCGGCTTAATGAGCCCCTAAAACTCCCATCTGTGTGAAGTGAAGGTGTTACATTTTCTCAGGAGGGATGAGGCTATTTTGTAAAAGGACATTTCACATGAAGACATTATTTGTTAATCAAGTAATTGATCAATAACAAAGCCTTAACAACTGAGGTTAAACTGTGTGTTACGCTTCATGAACTGTAGAAATACAAAAGGTAATCCATCAAAACACTGATTATCCAAAGGTGTATTCTTAACATTTTTAAGGAAAGTAAATGTTTAGCTTTTTTGCTTCATGAATACCTAATAGTTTGAATACAAAGTAGTATAAAAATAGTATTGCCATGATTGCAACGAGATATTCATGGTTCTAAGTGGATGACCTTGTTTGTACTCTAAATGTGTCTTTAATGCCACCAGAAGCTTAATACATCTTCCCTTACTGTGGTGTTGGCAGAATCTTTATTTCAGCGTATTTCTGGCATATTCATTAAAGTCACATGGTAAGCTATATGATGTGTGTTACTGAGTTGGGTCACACAGAGTTAGAGACAACGGTCGTTCTGAATTATCAATAGATGTATTCATTTTAAGTGAGCTAACACGAGGTTAGAGGAATTCAGAGAAGGCCTCAGGTAATAAAAACAGTTAACCTTTGTTAGTTTACTACTCCTAAGGATGTCATGAGATGGTGACTTCAACATATACAAGTATAGCTTTCAGAGAGAAAAACATGTGACATTTGTGTGGTAGGCTGCATGATAACATGTGTGTGTGTTCATTGCAGTGGCTATATATGCTGTATGATTGTTGCTACTGTTGGAGGGAATTTCCGCGATTGGCTGCTGTGGCAGCAGGTGATGTACTCCCCATTGTTTGTTTCTAAATAATAATTACTGATCAACTATATCTGTTTTTTATTGATTCCTCTCTGTTTCATTCTTTCCTGCTGTGAGTGCTGGATTGCCACAACAGTGGGAATTAATGGCTAATTTATAAAAAATGGTATACAAAAATCTATATTTTCCACATGAGTCATGCAGACTTTTCCTCTAGTGGACCAAGAGATGTTTGACTTATAGGAAACATACTTCCATAGCTGTAACACGTTCATTCCCCCCTCAAGATTAATTGTAATAACTTTAGTCTTCCCCCGACCACATTTTTCCCAGTGCTTTTTATTAGATTAAATTCATGCAAAACTAATGACATTCCTATCAGCTCTACTTAGTGTGGGGATTGGAGCTAAGGGCTAAGTTAACAGTCTAATGATGGATGAGTTTAACACTCTTTTAAGCATTAATAAGTTAATCAATAAAAGTTAATAATCCCTCCAGAGAAGACAACAATTATATATCCTGTAATTTATTCCATGTGCATGTTTTTAAAAAAAAACTAAAACCCTTGAATCTCTTCACTCAGGTATTTTTCCACAGGCCCTGAAAACTGCAGTCATTAAACCACTCTTAAAAAAGAATAATCTAGATGCTTCAGTAATGAACAATTATAGGCCCATATCAAACCTCCCATTTCTAGGTAAAATCATTGAAAAGTTGTTTTCAACAGTTGAGTAATTTTTGCATTTAAATGACTGTTTCGATGTGTTCCAGTCAGGCTTTCGTCCAAACCACAGCACTGAGACTGCTCTTGTAAAGGTCTTTAATGACATGCACTTAAACACAGACAGTGGCAGAACTTCAGTGTTAGTATTATTAGATCTCAGTGCTGCGTTTGACACTGTTGACCACAGCATATTACTAGGCCGACTGGAAAACTGGGTGGGACTTTAGGAAACAGTTCTACATTCGTTTGAATCCTACTTAAAGGACAGAAACAACTTTGTTTCTATAGGTAAATACACATCTGAGTTGACAAATATGACGTGGGGTTCCTCAAGGCTCCATCTTGGGGCCTCTTCTCTTTAACATCTACATGCTACCACTGGCTCAGATAATGAAAAACAACAAAATAAGTTATAGCTATGCAGATGACACACACATTTACGTAACAATTTCACCAGGAGACTATGCTCCAATTAAAACACTGAGTAAGTGCATTGAACAAATCAATGACTGGATGTGTCAAAACTTTCTCCAATTAAACAAAGATAAAACTGAGGTAATGGTTTTTGTAGCCAAGGCAGAACGTATAAAAGTTAGCGCTGAGCTTCAGTCTGCAATGTTCAAAACAACAGATAAAGCCAGAAATCTAGGTGTAGTCATGGACTCTGACCTGAGTTTCAACAGTCACATTAAAACAGTTACTAAATCAGCCTACTATCACCTAAAGAATATATCTAGGATTAAAAGACTAATGTCACAGCAGGTTTTGGAAAAACTTGTCTATGCTTTTATCTTCAGTAGACTGGACTACTGCAATGGTGTCTTCACAGGTCTCACTAAATAATCTATTAGGAAGCTGCAGCTGATTCAGAACGCCGCTGCTCGAGTCCTCACTAACACTAGAAAGTGGATCACATCACTCCTGTTATGAAGTCTTTACACTGGCTTCCTGTGTGTCAAAGAATAGATTTCAAAATACTGCTGCTGGTTTATAAAGCTTTGAATGGTTTAGGCCCAAAATACATTTCTGATCTCCTGCTAAATTATGAACCATCCAGATCTCTCAGGTCTTCAGGGACTGGTCAGCTTTCTGTCCCCAGAGTCAGAACTAAACATGGGTAAAGCAGCGTTCAGTTATTATGCTCCAAATATCTGGACTGCAACTCTGACTACTTTTAAATCCAGGCTGAAGACTTTTCTTTTTGTCGCTGCTTTTAATTGAACTATTCATATCTTAGACTGCACTGTAACTTTTATCCATGTATTTTTTCTTTTAATGTTTATCCATGTATTTCTTCTTTTAATGTTTATTTTATTGGCTTTTCTTTTTAATGACTGATTTTAAATGCCATTTTCTTAATGTCTTTCATTTTTTGTAAAGCACTTTGAATTGCCTTGTGTTGAAAAGTGCTATATAAATAAACTTGCCTTGCCTTACCTTGCCTATAGTACTGCCATTTTCTAAATTGGCCAATAAAAAAAGGAATAATACCAAAACAACTTTATATACATACCGAGCAATAACCACCAACCAGAGTGTGTTGGGGCGCCACTGATGGCTTAGCCCCGGACAACCCCAGCCCAATTTAACCCCTGTGTATTTGTGAGGGAGCTCTTATATGCCATTACCCCGCTGAAGCTCACCAAAGTTTAATATATTTCATAGTTCAAAGTTTTGTCAATTGTTTTGTTTATTGGTCAAATACTGGTTTCTGAGGAGTTTTACTGGAATGAAAGAGCACAGAGTACAGAAGCAACAAAGCAGCATACTGCACTAAACCTGACCTTCACAGAGAGGTTGAAGTTCATGTGGAGAGGAGGCTTCAGTAGTCTGTATGTTTTATCTCTTGGGAACAATGCCTACATCAAATACTTTGTAATGGTTTCTTTTTCTAATAAACCTTGCATTGGGTTGGTCACACAATTCATTCTCTTGTGCTTTGTTTTATCTGAATTATGATAAGGAGTTTAGTTATCACAAATTGTTTAGTTGTGCTATCTTACAATCAATATAGTAAGTGTGAGGTCAATTGTGTCGCCAATGTAACCGGTTAGAACTTGAAGTTGCGATGAGGTCTTAAAATGAATGGAAAGGGTCTTAAAAAAGGTCTTAAAAGGTCTTACATTTGACTTCAGGATTCCTGCATATACCCTGTTACATAACCAGATGATTTTTGAACTGAGGAAAGGCTTCAGTCCCTGAGATCAAATCTATTATCTATCAGCGATCATCTGAACTCCTCACTGATTATCACTGAGGCGGGCGGACCCTCACCGTGCCCTCAATCAGTCTCCAGCGAGGGGGCTGACTTTGTGATTACGCTGCGATCTTTATGAATGGAATAACAGAGAGCGGTGTTAAATCCTCCTGATGGAGGCGAGGGTGTGCTGGGTGGAGCCCTCCCATGTGACGGAGGAGATAAAAGACTGGAGATAATTAAGGAACTGCCTCGACTCTTTCTCTACTCACACGGCTGTTTCATTAAAGGAAGTTCTGTAAGGACAAATATAATATAAACTACCAGCCTGTGTGCCTCTGAATATAAATCCTGTGTGTGTGTGTGTGTGTGTGTGTGTGTGTGTGCGTGTGTGTGTGTGTGTGTGTGTGTGTGTGTGTGGTGTGTGTGTGTGTGTGTGTGTGTGTGTGTGTGTGTGTGTGTGTGTGTGTGTGTGTGTGTGTGTGTGTGTGTGTGTGTGTGTGTGTGGGAGCATTTATCAGCAGCACAGGGGGGCGTGGGTGATGGCAGCTGCTCACTTTTACACCAAAGTTTCAGCTCTGATGGTCTCTGGGGAGCATGAACACATGAACAACTGAAGTTACTTTCAGGCTTTACACATTTATACTGCACTATATGTTCATGATATTTTATTATCTTTGCTTTTCA
This sequence comes from Harpagifer antarcticus, assembly GCA_902827135.1. NCBI lineage: Eukaryota > Metazoa > Chordata > Actinopteri > Perciformes > Harpagiferidae > Harpagifer > Harpagifer antarcticus. Next base: position 2,062,215 of record CADEHL010001271.1, on the reverse strand, counting down.
ATGCCTGTCTTTAAGTGCCATTTTATAATGTGTTTCTGCTGTATTTATTCTTAAATGTCTTTTATTTTAATTTGTAAAGCACTTTGAATTGCCGTGAGCTGAAAGGTGCTATATAAATAAACTTGTACGTACACAATTATACTGCTGTATGTACACATACAAAATATATATAAACATTTAAAAACTGAAATAGCATTTTCTGTTTAAGTTCAATAACGATACTTGAAGTCTATTTTCTTTTTTTTATTAAAATAACTTCTTTGCTTTCTTTAGCTTCAGTTTTCTGTACGTGAGAGAAGGCATGAGTATTGTCTACATATTTAATTATATTTTAAGTTATTCATATGTGTATCATATATACATCTTAACTTGTGCTTATCTTTGTATTGGTTTTGTGAGTAGATTGTGCAAAAAAAAGGGTGTTCAAACTGTTTTTCATTCACTGCAAGTACTGCAGTTTTAACACAAATATTAAACAAATAAGTTGCTTTCTTGTACTGCACCGGAGTCAGTTTGAGATATCAATCAGCTTTTATTCCAAAGCTAAGCATCCTCTAACACTTTTACAGTGATCGTATAGTGGTATCATTTGTTTAGAGAAAAAGGATTCTAAATACAAATATAAAGAAACCCAATAACATTTATTACAAACATAAAACAATTTAGTTTGTAATTGTGACAATAAAGATTAATCAAATTACTTAGATGAACAATATTCAATAAAACATTTAACAGCTCAAAATAAACATACCTGCAAACCATGGAATAGACACACAGATCCACAGTTTAGCCACAGTACAGTGAGATGTTGCTCTACAAAGGAAAGTTTGACATCAGTGATGTAAATGCCACATGCTCTCCTCCACAACGTTAGCGGCTAACTAGTTAGCTGGAAAACGGCACACTCTGTTTATGTACAATTTTTTAAAAAAGTGATACACTACGGAATCTAAAGACATTTAGCTAAACATAAAATATAACCAATAATGCCGATAGATTATACACAGAATAGTACACGTAGGTCACAATTATTATTATATTTACAACTGAGTGAACAGAGCAACAACTCACCCAAAGCTAAGAATCCTCTAACACTGACGGATTCCCAAAATGCACCACATTCAGCGCAACACTAGCTTCCGGCTGCGGCTTTTCAAAATAAAATAAAAGGACAAAACTATGGCTGTAGTCCCAGGTTGGTACACTGTATTGCTCTGGTATATATGTTACACTGTTACATATATACCAGAGCAGTACAGCATACCAACCTGGACAATTTTTTTATATTGCCCTTTTTTAAACACATTTCTTCTTCAAATGCCATGACTGGCTTTTAATGTCACTATTCATTTCAAAAGATGTCGGTGTATGCTGGTGGTCAGACTAATGGTGCTATAATTAGTGACTTCTGAAAGATATTGAGTCAGATTAAACAATAACCGACCTAGCTATAGAGCGACTTTAGTGGAGGCAAAATACAGAGGAAAGTGTCGGACATTGTAAATGCAGCAGGTTTTTATTACCGGTGTAAAATGTGTATCTGTTGGAGGAGTTGTTCACATGGAAGCATCTCTCCACGTGGATCCAAAGATAAGTGTGCAGCCTCGTGCAGTTTGGAGGATGCTTTTATCCAAAACGCCTGACACAACCTGCTGCCACATATATTTTGTAAGATGAATAAACCCGGAGAGGAGAATAACACTCGGTCACTGAATGTGTTATTTCATGGTTGTGAATTTGGTAAACATGCAGTGGATGTGACATTATTTTACAGATGAGTTATTTTGAAATGTTGTAATGTTCACATCTGACCCTGAAGGCGCTAAATAAAGTTTCCTTGTGAATCTGAACTCTTTGTCAATGAACTGGGTATGCTTTTTAAAAACGAAAAGTGAGAAACATTAAAGAAAAAACTGGTTTGGGTCAGGTTCTTTGTTGTCAAATATTATAAACATATCTGGGACTTACACAGATATTATTTTAGACCCCCCCAAAAAATATATTTGTATGACATAGTTTACAATTACATATACTTATTTGTATATATGCATGATATAGACTTACAACTGTGCTATGACTTCTATACTGTGAGTTTTTGACTATATAATATTTCTAATAAGTATGTCAAAAAAGTGTTATCAAAAATGTAAATAAATAGCCATAATATAGTATGTCATACAAATATATTAATAGCATATCATACGAAAATAAAAAAGTTATAAAAAACATATACTATGACTGTTTTTTTCATTTATATAATATAGCCTACTTTAATTTAGTTTTATCCACATATCATAAATACTATACATTTTTAAAGAATTTTCTTTATGAATTATTTTACAGTGATTCTTTTTGACATACTAAACTCTTCCACACTACTATTTATACTTCAATATGACTTGTTCAATGACATCCATCCATCCATCTTCTCCCGCTTATCCGTGGTCGGGTCGCGGGGGTAGCAGTTCCAGCAGAGAGCCCCAAACTTTCCTTTCCCTGGCGACATCAACCAGCTCTGGGGGATCCCAAGGCGCTCCCAGGCCAGCGAAGAGATATAATCCCTCCACCTGGTCCTAGGTCTACCCCTTGGTCTCTTCCCAGCTGGACGTGCCTGGAACACCTCCCTAGGGAGGTGCCCAGGTGGAATCCTTACTAGGTGCCCGAACCACCTCAACTGGCTCCTTTCAACGCGAAGGAGGAGCGGTTCAACTCCGAGTCCCTCCCGGATGACTGCTTCTCCCCTTATCGCTAAGGGAGACGCCAGCCACCCGCGATCTCGTTCTTTCGGTCATCATGACGACATACTATTACTTTTATTTTTTTTATAGAAACCCATGTCCTAATAATGTCCTTAAAAAGTCACATTAATTCATACTCATATGTAATGACATTCTATCATATTTGGAAATTGTAATGACATACTTCACTTACACCCATTATTGTTTTATCAATTTATGACACACTTTACCATTTGTTATGTTATGACAATACTATGCGGACTATAACTTGTTTAGTATATATTTGACAGATTTCTTTATATTACACTGTTCCATACTCCTTTTATGAAATACTTTATTATGATTTGTTTTATGACTTAAAGGTGGGGTAGGTAATTCACTTCAGAAACACTTTTTGTTATATTCCATGGAATGCTCTTAACATCCCGATAGCAATGAATATATTAAATGCTTTGACAATAAATGTCATGAACAAATGTCATCTGTGGAAGCCGTGGCGCCGTAAAAAGCACGACCAATCATCTGAGCCAGCCCGGCTAAAATAACTGGATGGCCTACCTGCCTGTCAGCCTTCCATCTCGTGCACAAACTTATCTCGTGCCCTCATTGGTCATGTGCCGTTCGTGTGTGTACTTTCAAATTCTAGCGCACTCAAGCTGGTTTCTCCATTCTTACCTACCCTACCTTTAAGAAGGGTCTGTTATAAAGACCTCATTACAAAATTCACAATATAACATGGTTTCTTATAACTTACTCTGACATTTCTTGTGACATACTATACCATGCCATTTTATGCCACTTGTTTATTTTAAATAATATATTATATTTGTATGACTTACTTCTCAGACTTTTTTTCAAAGACCTAGTGTACTAATATACTAAATATACTAAGTGTTTGTGACATCCTTAACCAAGTCATGTTTTAACAACCTATTAATTATGTTTGTATAACTACAAATGAAAATAAAATGCAAAGCGCAGGCTGGATCAACAGGCTGGAGAGTTATTCTGTTTAAATAACTTAAATACTTATCACTTGTGGGTGAGCTGTTGAGTTTGGTTCAGAAGCATCCTCAACAGTTCAGGGTTTTCCTACATTATTTAAATATATTTGACATAAAATGATAAGCTACTATCACCCATGCTGCCCTGCTTTCTTTGTGATTAATGTTAGAGCTCTTCATGTTTAACAATTGTATTTTCTCTGTTTGCTAATTATAATTATAAGTCATGCCTCTCTGCAAGATACACAGACCCGAAGGCACAACTGAGCCTTGACCTTGTTCTTGAAGCATAATAATTGGCAACCGGCTGTTTTAACTCCTAAAGGAAACGTGTCAATGTGTGATTTGTGTTCCAGGATTTAATGAGGAAAAGAAGAAACAATAATCCACTTTCTTTCATGGTCTATTTTTTATTGTTGGGTAAAATGACAAGCGTGTTTTCTCTATATAAATAACAATCACATGAAGGAACATACAGACATGGCTATGTGGCGGTGGAAAGCGGTGATAGTGATCACAAGGTGCCCGTACAGGATGCAGATAATGAAAGCTGCGTGTTGTGTTTTCATTTCTTAAAAAGGAGAGTGTTGATTATGAACAGAACCTGGGTCAATCTGTACATACAATGGGAAAGTAATGGACTCACGGTCCACCGCTATGTACAGAACTTAAATAGAGAGAAACGGTCAGAGGTCATCATCAGCAGTACAGTACAGTCGGGTTTAAAGGTTGGAAATCAAATTAAAATATATACGAGTTAAGATTAAACGGGAGAGACGGAATGACTTTATATAATCTGTACAACTCAAAAGTCCTTACTAAATCTGAATACAGTTGCCCATTGTGATTCACAGAGTCAGAGTGCTAGGGTGAAAATGCATAGAAATGTGTCCAGCTAGGAAACCGCTTCACTCTTCGGCTACGTGTCTACAGCAGGAGCTTCCAGAAAGAGTTGTTTGTCAAAGACCCTCTACTTAAATACAACCCCACCCTCATTACTTCACATCGAAACATGTTGCAAATGCATGTCATCAAAAGCTCACTGCTTTTCCTATCTTCTTTTCTTTTGGTCCAGAGATGTTAAAGTTATGATTTTCTTCCCACACACTCGTGCTCTAAATCCCTAGTTTCACAATGTGGAGTGTATAAACCTGGTAGGATTAAACTAACACTGCCACCGACTCTCATGTTTCTGCTTTGGACTAATAAAAGGAAAATAATAAAGATATCATTCAGAACCGTCCAACGCTGGTTATGCATTTTGGATTAAAGGTTACAGAGCGTAATGACCACTCGGCCTCCACTTCAAACGGGATAGGATCACAGCGAGGACTCGTTTTAATTAGACTGAATCAGGGACGGGCGGAGAGACGAGAGCGCTGGGTCTGTGAGGAACCACGCTCACCACGAATGGAGGGTCAAAGGAGGAGGTGCAGTCGGCAGTCACACAGGGAATAATTACGCTAATTCCTCTGACGGAGGGGAATTTTCCTTGAAGGCACAGGAAAAAGTTGGGATGGGAAAACTAAAAGTACAAGAGTAAATTCACACATATACAGTTCATATATATATATTTCTGCCAATTCAGATAGATATTAGTTTTGTTCAGAGATTATCTACAGCATTCCCACACACTAAATATAACTGATTGTGAATAATAATGCAACGTTGCACATGTTTACCAATTTTCCTGAAAAAGATCACCAGCAATATCTTTATGTTGACTTTAATGTGAACCACCCATGATTAACTTGGCTTTAAGACATTAACAATCAATTACTCCCTCATGTGTATTTTCTTTTTATACAAATCGTCAATTTGGTTTCTGAATCTGTGGTATGCACTATCACGTTCCAACAATTAAAACATCTGCAACAGAATTCAGTGCAACAGTACCCTTTGAGTGAAACAAAGCTCATTGGGCGTTCTAAGACTCGCCGACCCACACCACCACGTTGCCTTTGAGGACGTCGGTGATCTCGCAGTTGAGCTTGTTGAGCCGTCCGTCCAGAACGAAGAGGGAGTCTCGGGAGGGGGTCATGAGGTACTGTCCGAACAGACCGCTGCCGGCCATCACCCTGTTCCTGCCGCTCCACGGCCACTCGAACACCTTGGTGGCATCCTTCAGGCTCTTGATCATCTTCACTTTGCCGCTGCTCAGCTCCACGAACAGAGCGTCCGTCTGGCGTCCCGAGCTGCCGAACACGTTGTACTGGTGGAGCTCGGTGAAGGAGCGCTGGAAGGCCAGGTCGGACAGGTGGAGGTTGGTGTGGATGTCGAAGGGATCCTGGATCTCTCCGCGCTCCGAGACCACCTGGATCCTCATCAGGCCGCCGCTGTCGTCCACGGTCACCAGGTAGTGGCCGTCCGGAGACACGTACGGCGTGCCGGTGACGACTCCATTCTGTCCGATCAAGCTGTCTGTCACACTGTCCACGATGAGCTGTGGCTGCGAGGCGCCGGTGGAGTCGGGCCTGCAGTTGACAAAGTAATAACCACCGAGGTGTGTGTAGGCTACAGACTTGGGGATGCAGTTGAACTCCCGTAGGCTGATGTTTTTCACATAGGACATCGTCTCCAGGTCGATCTTGTGGAGGACAGGCTCATTTCTGTGAAGGATGAGGCCATATCTGTAGACAAAAGAAAAACAGAGACAATTATTTAATCAATATCACATTTTGACTTCTTGTGAAGGCGAAATTGTGACAGATTTTCGGCCATGTTAACATCATGGCTCTAGAGATGGCAATCGGTTGAATGACCTCTTTAGTCCAGAACAAGTCCAACATATATTGGATCGAGAGCCATCAAACTTTGTGAAGAGATCCATGAGAATGATCCTTAAAATCCAATGTTATATGGTTAACATATCTGATCATTTAATGAGTAAAATACCGCCATCCCATCATCTCCATTTAGTGCTACCTAGCATGCTTAACATTCTTAACAAAGACAGTACAATGGGAAACATTTTACCTCTTAAATCGTACCTTAGCTGAAGTGTTTAAGAGAATCTAACAATTAAAATACAGCCACACTTAACAAGAAACACATTGAACTAAAATACATTTGAATTGTGTGCAACAACACTCTTCTTAGACAAGACGCCAAAGTTAAAGTTAAAGCAATCATGCATTGTGTTAGAACATCCACTTATAAGTCAGGAATGTGCCAGAAAAAAAAGTAGTGATGCATTTTGCTTAAAAATAAATCCACACATCCACTTAAATTTCCTATAACTTTCACTTGGTATTGTTGGACTGGCAAACCTTCTTTAAAGACATTTTAAGGGAAAAATCCAATAGTTATCTGAGAGATCCATTAAACTAATAGCAGTGGTCCCTTTCAATCTTCACATTGACAGCCGAGCATCCTCTACACTTTCCCCTCTAATAGAATTATTGCAGTTTTATATGTGGCCATGGATCAGTGGGAAAACTATTCATTAGAAAAACCCAAAGAATCCTAATGGCACATTATCTTTTAACAGCTGAACAAGTAGACGGGTAATATGCAAGGAGCCGACAGGCCTCAATTAAATGTGAATACCAACTGATCGATGCTGACAGCCACTTCAATCTTGCCGTCATTCATCATTTTTCATGCCATTTGAACACCAAGCTGTCTGTACCTGCGAACAGAAAATGGCTGTTTGAAAGCCACATTATTATCCCCGCGGAGGGAACCATTGATCCAGAGATCGTTCTGACCACTGGGTCCAGACAGGAGGCAGCACTGAGCTGATTCAGACAAAAATGAGGAGAATATAAAGGTGATCTTTAAAATGGTGTGATGTCAGGTAGAAGTTTTTCGGATTACGTCCAAATTGTATTCCAAATGTCTTTTCCCTTTCTAAGAATTGTTGTCCTTGGACTATCTGGTGGGTTTCTGGCATGTCAAAAAGTGTGTTAGGATGACTTGCAGTTACAGTAATTCTGTGATTTCCCACAAACATCCGCTATAACATATAGTGAGCTTGTTTGAACAGTATTGGAATATTTCTCCTTTGTTTACACCTAAGAAATTGAACTTAATGAAGACATTTAAAATAGGAAACTATAATTGATGATTTGCTTTTAGCTAACGGTGCAAACCTGTGGGAGAATCCAGGGTTGTGGGTTCTGCTTTTCTACATGACTCCCCTATACAGAGGGGCAAAAAAGTATTTAGTCAGCTACCAATTGTGCAAGTTCTCCCACTTAAAAAGATGAGAGGCCTGTAATTTTCATCCTAGGTACACTTCAACTATGAGAGACAGAATGGGGGGAAAGAATCCAGGAAATCACATTGTAGGATTTTTAATGAATTAATTGGTAAATTCCTCGGTAAAATAAGTATTTGGTCACCTGCAAACAAACAGATTTCTGGCTCTCACAGACCTGTAACTTCTTCTTTAAGAGCCTCCTCTGTCCTCCACTTGTTAACTGTATTAATGGCACCTGTTTGAACTCGTTATCAGTATAAAAGACACCTGTCCACAACCTCAAACAGTCACACTCCAAACTCCACTATGGCCAAGACCAAAGAGCTGTCAAAGGATACCAGAAACGAAATTGTAGACCTGCACCAGGCTGGGAAGACTGAATCTGCAATAGGTAAGCAGCTTGGTGTGAAGAAATCAACTGTGGGAGCAATTATTAGAAAATAGAAGACATACAAGACCACTGATAATCTCCCTCGATCTGGGGCTCCACGCAAGATCTCACCCCGTGGGGTCAAAATGATCACAAGAACGGTGAGCAAAAATCCCAGAACCACACGGGGGGACCTAGTCAATGACCTGCAGAGAGCTGGGACCAAAGTAACAAAGGCTACCATCAGTAACACACTACGCCGCAAGGGACTCAAATCCTGCAGTGCCAGACGTGTCCCCCTGCTTAAGCCAGTACTTGTCCAGGCCCGTCTGAAGTTTGCTAGAGAGCATTTAGATGATCCAGAAGAGGATTGGGAGAATGTCATATGTTCAGATGAAACCAAAATAGAACTTTTTGGTAAAAACTCAACTAGACGTGTTTGGATGAGAAAGAATGCTGAGTTGCATCCAAAGAACACCATACCTACTGTGAAACATGGGGGTGGAAACATCATGCCAGGACGAATGATCCGTGTAAAGGAAAGAATGAATGGGGCCATGTATCGTGAGATTTTCAGTGACAACCTCCTTCCATCAGCAAGGGCATTGAAGATGAAACGTGGCTGGGTCTTTCAGCATGACAATGATCCCAAACACACCGCCCGGGCAACGAAGGACTGGCTTTGTAAGAAGCATTTCAAGGTCCTGGAGTGGCCTAGCCAGTCTCCAGATCTCAACCCCATAGAAAATCTTTGGAGGGAGTTGAAAGTCTGTGTTGCCCAGCGACAGCCCCAAAACATCACTGCTCTAGAGGAGATCTGCATGGAGGAATGGGCCAAAATACCAGCAACAGTGTGTGAAAACCTTGTGAAGACTTACAGAAAACGTTTGACCTCTGTCATTGCCAACAAAGGGTATATAACAAAGTATTGAGATGAACTTTTGTTATTGACCAAATGCTTATTTTCCACCATAATTTACAAATAAATTCTTTAAAAATCAGACAATGTGATTTTCTGGATTTGTTTTTTCTTTCTCATTCTGTCTCTCATAGTTGAGGTATACCTAGGATGAACATTACAGGCCTCTCTCATCTTTTTAAGTGGGAGAACTTGCACAATTGGTGGCTGACTAAATACTTTTGTGCCTCACTGTATCTTATATAGCTAGGCTGTGTGTGCCGCTTTAATAATGCTGTGAATGACATAGAACATTTAACAATGAGGAGGTTGTATGTTTTGACTTTATGTGAAAACCAACCAAATTGGCTTTATGTGACTGTTATCTGTCAGTTCGAATACATCCAAACACAAGCGCTCTGACACTTATCAGGTTCTTGATTGTAGTTTACCCCACCTTTATCATTATAAAACGCTCCAAAAGACAAACACTTTTAAATGTCCTGTGCAGTTTAAACCCGACATCTTTTTCCTCCACTGTTGATTTAAAGACCAATATTCCCGCTCCGTCAAACTCTGCTGAGAAAGCTTTGCCTTGGATTGGATTTAATCTGTTGTGACAGATCAGTGGGCAGGAAGTTAAAGGTCAATGCTGCATTGATCCTGCTATGAAAATATTATTTTCACCAGCAGCAGGATGTGTTTTTATGTATTGTAAATTAATAATCAGACATTGTTTGGCCTCACTCACAGCTGGGTTGCTTGGTTGGTAGACGCAGATTGCTCTTAGCAAACTGACAGCTGCTGTTTGTCTTTTGTGCCGATGATTTATACATGAAAGATTCCCCCTGCTCCGACAACAGGGCTACGTTTAACTAAAGACACATCTGCATGACAATATTTTCACTTTACGAAGTGACTGGGTCTCAACACTTTGGTCTGCAGTCCAGTTACAGCTCCTGAGGGCTAAATTAATAAACAGGGAATAGAACGATAACTGCTGCATAGTTACAAATATCGGTAACACAGCAATTCTTGTTCAGCTGGAGAAAAAACAACGAATCAACATTTCCCCCGGCTTGTTGTGTCGTGAGGCAGGCGGAGGAAAGGTGCATCCAGCTGCAGGGTGCTGTACAACGAGTACAAATAATAAACAGGGTTTTCTGCTGACATGCAGAGTTCAATAAAAAAATGACATGTAATGTAGGTCGAAGGTTTAATGAATAATAGCCCCCAGAATTTCCTGCTTGCATTATAGTTGCAGCTGAGGGAATCCCGAGTCATTAAACAATCCCCGGAAGTTGCTGAATATATGTCTGCTGCTCACACTCTGCTCATGTTGCTAAATTGCCTAATCAATGCTGCGTTCCTGCCAACAGACAAATGGCTGTCTGGGTACAAGACCCGGAAATATACTAATCTGGCCCACGGGCATGACATTTCAGCTTCAAGTTTCTGCAAAACAACCACATTCATGCACACATTGATCTAAAGCTCTGTGTACTTCAGCTGTATACTTTTGAATGTTCAGAGTAAATATACAGATTATGTCACCGTGTAAACGAGTCTAAATGATGAGTTTGTAACAACATTGGAACATGCAGAGCCAACTCGAAACTAAATGTGCTTCCTCCATCTGCCTCAGCATAATGCAGCGAATCACATCATGAATAGAGAGTTATCAGAATAAACCATCACTGGACATGAGGTGGAATCGTTTCTATAACTTTGACACAATCCAAGAAAACATCCCTCTGAAGTACGGGCCAAATAAACCGTTTGATGTACTTTATGATGAAACACTTCATAAAGCTGTGCATATTGCAGGACTAGTGTAATGTGTGAACTACATTACTTGGTGTAGGCTGTTTTTGTCATTTTTTGGTCAACTGTCAGTATTTTTCATTTTGTACTATTTAATAGCTTCCAAATAATGAGCATTTGCTGTAAAATGAATATCTTTAGAATTTATACTGTCAAACTTTTGAAAGGTTACAATGGCAATGTTTCCAGTTTTCTGACTAAACTACTAAACGTAATCATTTGTTATTTTCTGTAAAATAAATACAAACACTTCTGTGACAAAATGACCTAATATCAGGTAAAGTTGCTATTTAGTCTTCATGCTTGTAAAGGTGAATACATCATCTACCAGGCAATGAGCTGACCAATCATGTAAGATGCTAAACATTCAAGCAATGTAAAAGTATTTCCTTAGGTATTGTGATTTACATTTTGCCACTTAAACTTATTTGAATGGACCTGGCAGTTCAAATATATTTTCTAAGAGTTTCGAAAATGATGAGCAACTAGTCGGTAAAGATGGCCATTTCCAAACACCACTGTTTTGTTTCCTGCAGGTCTCACTGGGTCTGATTACAGTCGAGGCAGAAAACCCCCCACACCACCCTGGACCCTCACTAAGGGAACGTTAACATCCGGAAGTCCTGCAGACCTCCTGCTTGTTCCTGGACTCTCAGTCTAACGTTAGGGACCGACTTTACTGTCCAAGTTTAACCTGAGTGAGACGACCTCAGCAGAATGTCTGTGCTCGATTAACTGAAATGTCAGAGGAGGAAAAGTGCCCACTGTCCCCGTGTGGAAACATATAGCTTTATAATTGGGGCAATAAACATAAATAATTAATGCAAGACTAAGTGCACTAATGACCTATTGAATTACCTTTATTGGGAAAAGAACCTGCCTCTAACCATATGCCAACACACCTCAGCATCAGCACTGAGGAGGTGATTTAATCAATGTGTCTCTGATAATGTTTAAAAGAGAAATGCCAGCAGCTATTCACATTCTGTCTAATTCAGTTGTTTTAAAGTTTATAACAACTGTGTGTGTATGTACTCTTAAAGAACGAGCAAACACAAACCTGCATGGCTTTTGAAACGAGAAGAGCAGAGTTACTGCTGCATGTACTCATCAGTATGGTGCTTAGCAACATAATTGCACTGCCTACCTTTGTGTTAGAAACATAGCGGGTTACAGCAGTGTGCAACTGCTGTGCAGTGTGAACATTCTTCACAGCACTCAGGTTTCTCACAAAAATAAAACCAACAAAGAAAATGGCAAATAAATATGTGCAATTATGACCTGACATTTGGAAGACTAAGAAATGAATGAAAAATGAACATTAGCCGTAGTCTTTGTGGCTTAAAGATCAGTCTTATGAACACCTAATCTGTCTGAAAGCTTCTTATGTTGAAGGTTGTTTTGATTTTTTTAACCTTCGCTCACAGGAAGTGTTCATCCCTTAGATCTAACTATTCTGATTCTGATAGCAAAACAATAACAAGTGGTGTGTGAAGCTTAACTCAAACTACCTTTCTGTGTCTATTTGGATAATTGTGCACGAAAGCAGCTCTAAGAAATAGATTTGTTTCTTCGATGTGATCATTTTTAATCAAGAACATGTTCAATCGGGATCAGTGTTAGTAACTGGCTTCTGGATTTTAAAATGGGATATCAAAAGTTAATTCCACAGTTAATGTAACTAAGGGTTTATTTTTAGATCTTTTCCAGGTGATTGGCTACGGTTTCTGCAGCACAGACGACCGCTGGGCCGTTCTCCAAAAAACTCCCATTAACGCCGTAACAGAGCGGCGCACACACTCAGTTTCACACCAAATGCCCGTCCAAATCATTATCACAGTATTGAGTCTAGCAGAAAAAAAATGGAATGAAATGCCAATGGGGTGAATGTAATTTGCAAATCAATTTGCATTAGCAGCGCTCTTGGATCCTGCCGGACGCACCTGATGTGGTTAATGATGAGGCTGGAGGCGGGGAGGAAGAAGTCGTCCACTCGGTCGAAGCGTCTACCGATGGGCTGCGTGTGAACCGTGTGATGGGAGACTCGCCCACTGGCCTGATTGATCACCTGGTGAGCACCAACGAAGAAGAAGGTGGGCGTTAAATATGAGCGTGATGAATACAGTCAGTGCTGCAGGTTTAAGTCTTTAAGTCACACTGTAGCTTATAGCTTATGAGTTGTTGTAGTTGAATATACATATCAAAATGTTAAAAAGGAAAAAATAGGCCTTTATTAGGTAATTTGCATGATAAGAGAGTTATTATGAGGTTATCATGTGTTGCTAAGAAAAAAACTTCAAATTAGTTTAGGTACAACCTGTAATGGAGTATCAGCAGTAATTAACATACAGCTTAGAAAAGATCATGATCACATATATTAAAAAAAAATATTCATATTAGTATTTAGTGTCTCTACAAGTCTCCATGCTTTAATGTTCAAAAAGCTCTTTATTTTTCTCATACGGCCTGTGCTGCTGAAAACAGAGCCCAGTCTGCTCTGATTGGTTAGCTGGCCGGCTCTGTTGTGATTTGTCAACCGCTTAGAGATGTCCCGCCTCTTAGCCTATCACGCACAATGTGTTGGAGCGCTAGCCAATAGAAGCGCTCAGTGTTACATACTGTATAAGTGTAGCCTTTGCAGACTATTCACATGCACACAAACCTACATAACACTCTATACAGGGAAAGCGGAAACATATAAATAGGGCCTCTTTAAATTGTATTTTTGTATCAGCACTTTATCTCACTCCAAATGTTCTGGAGCTTAAACAATTGGAAATATGTCACTCTCCAAATATTTAGCCACTGAACTGAAAGTGATTATTAAGCGCCTCTCATCAAGCAAGACAAACAAATCCAGGATTGGAAATCCCTGAGAGGCTGCAATGATTACTGCAACATTCATTCCATATTGGAACAAAGGGAAAATCTGGTCATTTTAATAGTTAGTCCCCTGAGAAGACAGTCATTTTAATAGTTAGTCCCCTGAGAAGACAGTCATTTTAATAGTTAGTCCCCTGAGAAGACAGTCATTTTAATAGTTAGTCCCCTGAGAAGACAGTCATTCTTCGGGTGATTTGAAATAAACTGTACCTGTGTTGCTGAGACAAAGTTGTTGCAGGTAAAATAAAGATTGAACGTAACTAATCATTGTGTTTGTATGACTATTACATTGTTTTGTTGACAAACCTTTATATCAGAGTCTATGCAAAGAAATAATTTTGATATTGTAATCAGCGCTTGTCGACTGATGTGAAATGTTTTTTATAATGATGGTAATCTATTCAAATCAGTACACGTCATGACTTAATAGTTTGAGTCCCTTTTGAAGCAATGCCAAACGTTTTGCTAAAATTAGCTTAGAGGAATACTTGTCATTATTTTTAATGTCGTGTAAGATTGTCATTCTTTAAAAGCAGTGACCATTTATTGCTATTATGTAGATTTCTGATGTGAGAGACAAGCCCTCAGTCTTTTTCCTTATTTCTGAGGTGTGTGAGCTTCAGAGTGTGTGCTGTTGTCACCACTTTCTAAATAACACTTGTGCATGCGGAGCAGACATGTGATCGGTGTGCAGGTCTGCTTTGATTCTGCCACAATGCACAAAGCTAATTTCCACAGACCAAACCTTGCATTATGAATTTCTGTGCAGGCGATGAAAAGCTGAATTTTCTAAGCGAGTAAAACCACTCTGCATCGAGATGACCCTCAGAGGAAGAAAAATATGTTTTTATTTTGAAATGTATTACCATTTCATTACATATTTATTGATTCTATTTGTAGCATGATCTTCAAATCTGTATCAGGGTGACACAGTCTGTAAGTGTAAGGAAGGTGACTCTTCTATTCAAGAAGTTGTTTACACCAATATTTAGATAACATTATATGACGTCTAACCATGTTTTTGACCTGCTGAAACATATATAAATATTCAACTATTTCCCTGTTCGGCTATCATTGATGTGACCACTATGGTGGGCCGCTATGCTGGGTAATTGGTCTTGTTGATGTTCTAGCGTTTAGCAGTAAATTCTCGTTTGTTTATCTCCGTGCCAGAGAGAATCAGGATTTTATTTTGTATTTCCTCAGTTGATGCAAAATCAAACCCTCCTCCATGTTTACCTGATGTCTTGTTAGATCAGTAAAGTGTCCATTTCCACATCACCTTCACAATCATTCAAATGTGACTTTTCTATTTCCTAAGCTATAAACTCTTCCCTTAGACTTTTAATGTAAAACGTTTTGAGTATTGTTGACATTCGTAAAATCTTTCACAGACTAGTTGAGCTAGTTCAATTTCTGATTAATACTTGTAATGAAAGATTTATTGTTGATGTTAAGTGAGATTTAATTAGCTGCTTATTGTGTTTCCAATGGCTTGACCTTGATAAATAAAGAATTCAACATTGTGATATTGTTAACAGCACTAGATGGTGAATCAGTTGAAACATTTGAGTTGTTCAATATTTGTAGGACATTGCAATCTAAAGCCATCATTGTTATCACTCGTGAAAATAATTAACATATTTTGTGATATGTTGTCAAGAAGACACACACACACACACACACACACACACACACACACACACACACACACACACACACACACACACACACACACACTCACACACACATATTCCAGCCCTTTGAAAATGAACTTTTGATCAAATCCTGACAATGCTGAACGTCATCATATCAGTGCTTGAGTATCTCATGCTCTGCCTTTTCACAGGGATACATCTCTGCAGAGATACTGTATAAATATCATGTGGGGGTTTTATTCAGGAAATTGTGGACTCACCTGGAGAGTGGGGAAGTTCTTCTCCATGTCTCCCCAGCTCAGCAGCCACACCTGGTCATGAGATTTGTCGTAGAGAAGCTTCACGGGATAAGGGTCGGTGCTGAAAGTCTGATGGGACACACACACACACACACACACGATCAAATCAAACCAAACTGAGCCTTTTAAGACAGCAGGTCCACAGAATAACAATTCAAGGCAATCTAGACTCTGCTTTTGAAGAGATCCTTCTTTGATGTGCAGTGGTAATGCTTTTGGAAAGTTTTCCTGCAGACTAATGCATCAGGGGTTGACAGGAGTGGCGCTCATTTAACAAGGCTGTGTGGAGGTGGGCTTTTTATGTAGAAGGTGTTTTTGCTGTCGAGCTGCATAGCAAATCAAGTGGTGACAGACACAATTTCTTCACCACTGAAATAATGGCTTTCAGTATTTATCCGACACACGGCGGCAATACTCTGAGAGAGAACAATGGATGAGTCACATGTGACAGAAAACCCTCCTCATGCATTATGTCCACCTGAAAGCAGATGGCTCAAAGAGAATAGGCAGATCACAGGGGACAAGCATGCATGCAGTAGCTAACAACAGCGAGAGAAAGCAATCATCCTTTTTAAAAGAAAATTATTGCCAGCCTGTATTCCCACAATCCCCTTTGACTTACTTTCTTTGCTGTTTGCTTCGCAGCACTAATAGTATTGTTTACCTAGGCAAAATATATATTGTATCACTGAGCGCTAACCGCTCCTCAGAGGTTTATTGCACATAAGATGAGGATATCTGTTGAATTCTAACTAATCTCTGAGCATGTAGTCATCGGAGGGAACAGGTGTTCCTGTTGTTCTTTTCTCTTCACTAACAACTTTCTTCCGGCTGAGGAAGATTATGAAGATCTGCATCCCATATGTTTGTGTAACTTTACGATCTGACAGCGAAGAAGAGCGGAAAAACTCATCACAGCGCCGTCAAACATTTACCCGTGTGCATTTTGTAATGAATTGGTAATAACATGTAAAATATACAATCTGTTCATTCAAAAAAAGTCTTCACCGAGCATTTAATTGGTTACAAATTTCAGGATGCTATTTTGCTATTTGCTCATTATTATGACTTTACGCACGTCAATCATATTAATAATTCAGCGAAACCTGGAACTGGAAAACCAAAACTCGTGTCTCTCGTACTATTCCAGACGAAAGGCGGGTTCAGGTGGTTAATTAACAACTGCTAATATAATGCGATGAAGCTAAAGCTCCAGGCACCTGAATAATGAGCCTGTGACAGTCTCTGGGAGCCAACCTGTTTACTGGCAGGTCCCCGAGAGGCTGGCAATCTGTACACAGCCAACACGGTGTCAGGAACATCTGCAGGGATCTGTGCAGCCCTGGATTACCATGGCACTCCCTGAAATGTACTGACACCCAGGATTTAACTCAGCGCTGCTCACTAGAAATGGGCTGAATGTTGTCATGTAGGGAAGGAGCTCCTTCCTGAGAATGCCTCGCAAATATAAAATTCCCTCAGGAAAATAAATGGTGCTGCAGGGAGGCAGAGAGTTAGAGGAATTGCTTCTTGCTGCAGTTGTTAAAATATCTATAAAGGGTTGCCAGGTTACTGTATCCGTGCGTCTTGGGGTTACTTGGTTACCACATCGATGGGGCGGTTAAGTGTGGGTCCTGACTTCAGTGGTAAGTATAAAACCGGTCAGGTCAGGGGTGAGCAGGTGAACTAATGGGTGGAAAACAGATCTTAAAGCTGGATAAACAGCACTGCAGATCGATGCCCTTACAGGGCTTTGGAGTGGAAAAGAAAAACACATTATAATGCGGAAAAATCCAATAGATGTTGAACCTGACGAGACAAAATCCTGTAATCTAGTGTCCAACTAGTGTAGGGGTTTATCAAACCTGAATTAATTGTACATTATTATATTAAATTCATAAGGTCAAAATGTGGAGGTAAATACAATTATATATCAAATACATTTTAACAATAAATAATGATTGAGTGGCAGCCTGGTTAATGTGTCTGCAGATGTACAATTATGATTAAATGTACATCACACGTTATAATAAAAGGGGATGTTATGCATCGTAAGGTCCAAATACTAGGTCTTGATTTTAGTGTGACATGTTGATATTTAAACCAGCAAAATTGCAGATTAAAAACTTTAATGCTGCTGTTTTTCTACATTGCTAAAAAAGGTAAGCTGTTTCAGAAAGGTTGCAAATAAGAACAGCGCTTAATGACAACATGTTGACATCTATCAGTATCAGGTAGCGCCTCTAATCTGATATCATTAGCAGGAACTGAAAGAAAATGTAAGATTATTTAGCCATGTGTCGTTTTAAGTCAACCTCCATGTCTGCAGCACACTACAGCACTCACTCTTATTTATGAGGATCCTACTAAATTATAAAACAAGTAGATTTGTTTAAGTGCAAGCGTAACTAATGTGCAAGCTGTTCCAAGAAATACAAAGTTCGATGTGCATTTTTGGTAAAAGTTTGAGCAAGCAGTTTAACATTCTCAAATCATAGTGAAGGACAATGTATTAATCAAAAATGTATCAAAAATGAATCCTGGAGTCAAAGGGGGCCATTTTGTGAAAACAGTGTCCTTCATTCCTTCAATGTTGTGTTTAAGAAATGTGGCCGTGGGAACATATAGTATGGGAGTTTTGGTTTGATTGTTAGAATAAGATGGAGAGAAATAATACACTTTCCTCCTTCAACCTTGAGTTTCTTTTACCCATATGGAGGCAAAAAAAACGGAAATACTTTGTGTAAAACTCCTCCATCATCAAACATTGTTGTGCGGACCTGACAAATTTGACATGGACCTTGTTTTCCAATTTATCCCGAACAGTACCTGGATAGCCTTCTGAGACTGGATGTCAACTATGAGCACTCGATCCAAGGTTGGCTGCGTCACATAAATAAACTTGTCCTTGATGTTGACCGCTGATGACCACACACACCTCTGAACCTCCTCTCCTGGCGAGGTGGGGCACACCTCCTCCTGGAAGAACAAAACACACACACACATTCTCAGTTAATTGTTTTTCATATCACAGGGAAACACGTCTCATTAAAAAACAATTATCTTCATCCAGACGTTACTCTGTGTTGTTTACGACGAGCGGTCTTATCTCCCGTGCTGATGTGAGTCGTGTTATCTTGGCAACTTAGATAAATTAGCTTTGCAGGGTGCTGAAAAATCTCTGTAATCGCTGCTAGTTGTCCATATATAGTCCACACGGCACAAAGCCTACATACGACGGTTCAGCTTTCAGTCCTGGCAGCTCTCACGTTCCCGGCCAACAAGAACCTCAACCAGCCTTCTGTCTCTGGAGCTTTCCCCCCCCCCTCCCCCTGGTTAAACAAACCTTCAGACCCTGTAGGACGATTTAGCGAGCTGCTGGCCAGGAAGGATGAATAGAGTGCTCCGGCATTGAAGGATGAACTCTTTCTTCCATATTTACAACCTCACAGTCAAATGACTTTCCACTGGGCGACAACAGCCATACTGTATATGAAAGCAATCCATCTGGGTACTTTCCCTCTACATCAGGGCTCTGACCCCTTTTTGGGTGAAAATATCTGTCATTTGACTGCCGGTAAATACAGTTTCTGAGGTCTACAAAAACATTAACAATATGGTGCCCACTAGTCTCTCAGGCAAACCATTTCACAATGTTATTAAGGATCAATGATTAGTGTCAAAACATGGTGGAAAAAAGGAGATTGAAAGTGATATCACAGGGGATTGATGTCCAATCAGTCTGTCGGTGGAGGAGTGGACCAATGACCCGAGTGTGATGTGAGGTGTTTAACATTATAACAGTTTACTTTGACGATTGACCTCATTAGCATCCTAATTAACCTGTGATGGGTTTTCCCACAGATGTAATGACTGACTGACCCATTGTTTCTGATGTGTGTCCTCTCTGTGGATGTCCTAAAGCCACGCATATTTTTATTTTACTGTCCTTTTCGCAAAGTGAAAGTAAAGACAAATCTCTGGACCTTTTTTTGTTGTTTGACGTGCAATAGATGACACTGCGGCTTTTTTTTTAATTCTTCGTTTTCACCCTATTGAAACATTCATCGTACATTTCTTCTTTGGTTTACCCCCTGCTTATGTGTTATCCGTTGAAAGGAAGGTTCATTTGGGAAGGCATGCAACACTAACATCTAGAGACGTGGTGTTGTTCAGAATACTAAACGTTGGCAGTGCTTTGGCATTTTTAGCTTCACAACAATGTCAACAGTGTCCATTTGTAGCACCGTCTGTTAGTGTTTTAGATCTGAAACAAGTTAGGAAGGTCTGTTTTTAAAGTACAGAAACGCCTGCTCCGGCTGAAGTAATCGTGGAGTCACTGTTATTGAACCCCGTGAAGCTCCTGCAGTCCCACGCTGCGGCCATTTTGTGCTACTTGGCTGTACATATCTGACTTTATGCACCTCAAGAAGAGGGAAATCGAACATCTGATGCCCAGCTGAGGGTGTGAACGGAGGCGGCTGTAATATTTCACTGTTGGTGTTACATATGTCTGTAAATGTGTGGGTGAAATGCATGTATATGATTCATGTGGTGACTGACCGCTTCTAAATAATGCATGTATTATTTTCCCTTTATTATAGAAATGTCTTTGTGTATTTCATGGATTCACTTTAATCCATACGGCATTATGGAGCACTGGAACCATGCCAGGGAAAGCACAAAGCTGCATTGTATTGTTTAAAGACATCATAAATGCGTATAAACTACTGCTTTATATTGCTCTCACTTGTAAATGTGATATTTAAAGAGCTGTGTTGACAAATATGATGTGTTCTGCTTCTCCCCAGCTATGCCACTGGATGATTTGTAGTACTAATATATTTGTCACACCACATCAACAACGTCATCTGTGGGGAGGGAAACTGCGGTAAAAAGTGAAACGGCAATATCTCAAATGTCAGAAAGAAGAATTCAAAAGCAGCAACACTGGCTTTTATTTCTTAAAGGTTTTCTGTAACGTCTCGATCCAAACTGCTGTAAACTTGCAGTATGATGGGATGTGTCCGGTTCATAATATTTCAGCATGTGCTGTTTGTCAAATGGTTGACAACTCAATTGGAATTTAAGCTTACAACCCTAATAACCACATTTTGAAATAACCCTAATCCAATACATAACTACCAGACAGAAGGCTATGCACACGACGATCATTGTTTATAGATTTACACCCTGATTCTTCTTTCTTCTTTTGTTCTAAACTAAACTGTGAATCACCACAATGGAAAAATTAGGAGCTCAGAAAAAGCTTCTGTTGAAATGGATGGGTACGAAACTAAAGTAAGAGCACGTTATTTCGGTTAAGCTACAACAACAAAAATGAAATTTAAAAAGGTACAATTGTGCTATATTTTTATTTAAATGATCATAATGCAAACTTTTTCCTACAATCTGCATTATTGACTGCGTTTCGAGTTTCATTTTTAACACACGTTGTAAATTGAATCAAAACAAAACCTCATCAAAACGACTTTAGTATAACACGAGGGTGTGGCCTAAAGCATGTACGTTAGGAAGCCGACTTCTGGTTGCACACAGGACATGAATAGCGGCCTCTCATCCACCCCAACCTCCTCCCTGCACTTTGATTTGATTAGATGTAGGTTTTGGGAAAGTCATTTTTACGAGGCCAGGCTAACATTATACATTTTCAATACATACCCACAATACTTCCAAATGTCTGACTAATAAAGAAAACCTTTGAACATCAAAACAGGACTCCACACAATGCTGTGGCAGCTTGAAAACATGTACGCCTCTTATCGGTCACAGAGGGATGAAAGACAAATATACCTTCCGGACCGACTTTAACACAATTGGACATCACAGTGTTTTTCCTGATACTGTGTGAATCGCAGTAAAACACTCTATATGGTACTTAAGGATAATGGATTGGCTGTGCTATTATCATAAACAAATCAATCAATGCTCCTCAGTGATGGAGGAAACGTGAGCTCCATGTGTTCGTGAAGCAATCCCCACATGACAGAACTGGAGCTGGCATCACAGCGTTCGCAGTGATTGATATCCTAATACAAGCACACCTCTCGGAGGAACGCTCCGCTGATTGTTGTGCATTCATGGCATCGCTTCATGTATAACAGCCATCCAATCAGCAGCCGGCTCCTGGATGGGAAGCTGCTCAGGGGAAAGCGTCCGTTCAAGAACACATGTAAATCTAACAGGTATCCATCAGCGACTCGCTTTGAATATTTTTCTGCTAAGAGGCTTTGGAGATAAACTGTGTTTTGGTGGGGGAGGCTGGGTGTGAAGACTCCTCTGAGAGGTGAAACCCCCTCTGACTGCCTGTGGTCTTTAAATAACAAACACACCAGTGTACGGTGGCCTTCGAGTCCACTGGGCTTCGTTTTCTGGAGCTAGCAATATGAGACAGAAGAACTTGTGACGATCTGCCCGGGGAAATCAGGTCGGCTGAATCAGTGATTACATTATACGGGTAATATATCACATTTCTGCATGAACATTTAAAAAAACAACTAGTCTTGTGTTTTATAATATGTTGATTTAAACTTAGATTGTTCCAAATGTATATATAACACTTTTCAAACCCAGAAAAATTAAATCTATTTAAAGGGCCCATGTCATGCTTTTCCGGTTATTACCCGTCCCCTTGTGTGTTATGAAGGTTTGTATGCATGTAAACGGTCTGCAGAGTCACAAACCCTCAAAGTACACCCTGTAGCGAGTAAAACTCTAACACAGAAAAGACCTGTCTATGCTGCTCCAGAACGCCTCGTTGGAGATTTCTCTTTTTCCATTGTTTGCTTCCTGGGTTCTGTGACGTGTGAACACCCAAATCAACAACAAATGACCGGATTGGCCCAAATGGACCAATCCGCGGAGCACCTCACACACCAGGATCCCTTGGCTAACTAACAGGGAGTCCCCATTGACTTGCATAGAGCTCCCTGAACGCTGGTTATAGACGAGTTGGGATGGCGGAGAAATGCTCTCCGCAGACCCATTCTCACAGCGTTAGAAACCTTTTTCTTACTCAATATCAAGCCACACATATTGTTTGTACTTCGGCTGTGAGTGTTTGTGTGTGCTCAGGATGAGTTTCGCTTGTTCCCACTGTATCGCCGACCCGGAAACCTGTCCGCTCCTCGCAGCAGTTCGCAGCAGTGGCTCGCAGCAACGAGCCTCGCAACGTCCCGGCCAATCAGAGCACACTGGGCTCACAGGGAGGGGGGGGCAGCAGCTCCAACAACATACTTGCCAACCTTGAGACCTCAGAAATTGGGAGGATTTCAAAACCACCGCATTAAACATTAACATGCTTATTGTAGTTGTAAGTGCACTGCCTTGCGGCTTGAAGCACCATCCTTGATGGAGCATATGTGTGGGCAGGAAAGGAGTGAGCAGAAGGTGGAGTTGTCGATTCTTGTTCTGTTTTCTGTGACTCCTCACCCTCTCAGACTTTCAGTTGCGCGCGCTACTAAAGAGACGTGCTACCATGGAAACCAAACAATGGTGTAGCTGTATTAAAGTCCGAGTGGAAACAGTCCTGAGTAAATCTGATTTAGTCAGAAATCGGGAGAAATGCGGGAGAAATATAACCCCGGGAGGAAACCGGGAGAGGGCAATGACATCGGGTTGGCAAGAATGTCCAACAAGCCGTTTAGGACAGAGAGTGAATACACATACTATACAGAGATGCTGTATGAGAAACCAATGTGACTTTGGAAAATTGCACAATTTAAATCTATTCTAGACCTCAACAATGGAAATATGATCAGCAGAAATGACATGGGACCTTTAAGCTAAAGGTACATTTCATTTCGTTATGCTTGTCAAGTATAACTTTACTTTTTAACAAGGTAGGATTTAAGTCATCAGAAAACTCTTATTTTGTTGAGAAATAACGTGAGCAAATGTGGCCTTTAGCTAGTAGCTGTCTCATACCGGTTCATGTGGAAAACACATCTTTTTTAAGAAGCACAACTGCTCTATTTTTCGTTTAACCAGCTCTCACCATTTGTTTTGGAGAGGAGACCTCTGCAGATAATTAAGCTCCCACTTTATATCTGCACTAATCAATGGTTTTAAAGTGTCCAGAAACATTTACTACGCATTATAAGAAAGGGGTTGCTTGTAATGACAAACGCTCTCAGCTCCATCATCCAGCTCTATGGATCTTCTTAAATCCACAGCACACTTTCAGGTCATTAATTTGGTGTTAAACTTTAAAAGGTTCAGTTCAGTCTGACCCCGATCAACAGCAGCAGCTTCCATATAAATAATAATTCTGATAAACCCACCGAACAGCCAGATACATCCCTGAGGAGTAAGGGAAGACCGTACACAAACAGCGCTAAGAGTGAGAGAGAGGACGTTGGAATTACAAGGCGGACATAAACAAGACGCATAATGAATGCTAATGTTGCTCTGGGTCTGCTGGATGTGTATAGGGCTAACTGTTTAACAGGCAACACACAATAACAACTTTATAATGTGACATCTCGATATTATGTATCTGTTTGCACCGACTTCTCTGTGCAGCCCTTCTTTCAAAACATACACAGTTTAACGTTAACTGTCTAAATTGTGTGTCTGCAACACCCTATGTGTGCCGCCCCTTTTTACATTAAGCTGAACAAAAAAACAAAACAATTTTTCAAATAGTTTCGAATAGTTTCATAGCACTTGGGTGTTTTAGTATTATAATTGTTTTCTCTATGTTCTATATCCTTCATCTCTGTTTGATGACAACCACACATTCCTTAAATCACAAAGGAACATGTCATTTGACTTGTAGACCACAACATACATTATTTTCATTAAAGAAAATATTCTTACTCTATGTGGTAAATGGTGCCACACCCTAACGAGCTATTTGTATAAAGACTTCAAAACTCGTTGACATCATATCAAACAAATCATGACACATTCATTGCACTTCAACACATTGATGCTTGTGGCACAGTGGATGTGTGCATATGTGCACAGGTTCAAACCCCACTGCAGTCAGCATGTCGTTGTGTCCCTGGGCAAGACACTTCACCCCAAATTGCTCCTGTGGGGATTGGCCACAGTACTGAGTATGTATGTCGCTTTAGATAAAAGCGTCTAACAAGTAACATGTAATGTAATTACAGATAGAGATCATGCAGGTTCTCTCAATAAATAAAACACATTTTCTGTGTGCAAATCATATCTGTATGCACTAAGCTGTTGGCATGATGTTTAAAGGCTGTGACTACATTTACAGTGTAATAGCAAGGCGTCTCTAGGTCAGGACGCTGAGTCTTTACCTGCTCGGCTGCATTAGAATAGGAATCCCAGTATAAACTATATTGACGCTCATGATCGATTTCAGTAGCTGTTACTGGGTCAGCCAACAGGACGCACGTCAAGGCCAGCGGATAATGAATCACACCGGTCACACATTAACATATTTTACCATTCCCAGTTAACTGTTTACTCACAGTGGTTCATCGTAGAAGAAAAGCATTTATCACACATGTATGTATGTATTGCTTCATAGTGCAAAATGTAGACTTCTGATTTATGCCAGCTCGCACCACTGTTGATCGCTCACTTTTTCATGAGATTATCTGGTTCTTTTACAAGGTTTTCTAACGCAATGAAATAAAGACTGTAATGGAGCGTTTTTGCCAAGCATCAATAATTCAATTTCTTTGGACGGGAAAGATGTCCAATGTGTTTTGCGCACTGATTTCTTAGATACAGATTATGTTACAAATGCTTAAGATATCCATATTTCAGGGTTTAAGCAGTAAATGTGCTGTTCATTGTGTTTTGATATAATGTTGAGTATAATGCTTGAATACTAGTGACACTTTCCAAGGGAATTGTCAAGCTAAATAGAAAAGTCAAAAGCACCAGTCTTTAACAAATGAATAACAAGATCATTGACACGTATTCCCCCTGTCTGCAAACGGTTGCTGTGTTGCAACCCAATATTCACTCTCCACTAACTCCCAACATGTGTTTATGCTGCAAACCTTTCTTTCTGCTGTCAGGTAGCGTACTGTGGGTTCATTAGAGGTTGTTGTTGTTGTTGGCTATAAAAGCAAAATGAGGTGAAAGACTAAACTGCTTAATGGGAATGATATAAATTGTAGAATCACAAACAAGATGTTGGTTAAAAACAATCAGAGCTAACATGTCGGTTGCACGCCTGAGTAAAAGAGGGGACATGTTAAAGTATGATTTGTAAACATTTGTAAAATTAGGAAGGCTTGAACAATTATTTACATGTTTTAAGGTTATTCTTACATTAATTAGCTCCAGTGAACAAAAGATGAACCTCTATCTGGATTTATTTCTAAACCATAACAGCTGAGGATCATGGGTACTGTACCAAACCAAATCCAACCAGATGAGTAGAACGTGACTAATAACAAACTAACTTGAAATAATGAAGATTGATAATCAAAAACGCAAGTTAAATTAACCAGGTGGCTGCTGTGTTTCCTGTTAACTTAAAATAATATAAAATAAACGGTAAGATATGGAAATAATAACATCAGTAAAAGATGATTTATGTCAAGGGCTCCTCACAGCTTCCATTTACACAGATGACTGAGGTATTTCAGTTCAGAAGAATCACTATAAACTGTCACAAACGAGCTGAGGACCAAAATGCATAACACGGGAAACCAGAGATAGTCGGTAACCAGCTTTATTTGAGGCAATAGGCTGGTAGGAGACAACACGGCAGATACTAGGCCAAGGGCTGGTCGGGGACAGGCGAGGTTTCCGGGAGCAGGCAGGACGGGAGTCGTAGGCACAGAACGGGTCAGGGAGCAGGCGAGGCAGGCTGGTCAGGGACAGGCAGGGTCGAAACCGGGAGAGCAATCTGAGGAGTAGTGCGGGAAAGACTGGCATGCTGCGAAGTACGATCTGGCACTGAGGTGAAGGTGAAGTGGGCCTAAATACTAATGGAGCTGATGGGTGAAACAGAGTGAGAGAGAGAGAGACAGGGTGTGACTACCAGGTGACTAAGGAATGATAATGCAGAAAATAGGTGAGTGAGAAAGCAGACTGTGACAGAACCCCCCCCTTAATGGACGGCTCCAGACGTCTAACCAATACTAAAAAACCCAACAAAAGAGACCCAAGAAAAAAAAAAAAAAAAAAAAAACCCTACAGACACCGGGTGGAAAGAGGAGGTATGGGAAAGGTTAGTACTCATCTGAGACTGCTCTCTCGGCCTCTCCCTCCTGGAAATCCTCGTCCTCCTCGACCGATGACGACTCCCCCTCCCCCTCGACGAAGCCTCTGGTCCGTAGCGGACGAGTACTCCCTGGCTTAACGCCTGGTCGAGCGTGGGTCCTAGACGGCTGCTCCGGGTAACGCAGGTGGAAGTCTCGGATGAGCTGAGGGTTGAGGATATGACGAGCCGGAACCCACTGCCTCTCCTCAGGACCATAGCCCTCCCAGTCCACCAAATATTGAACCCCTCTTCCTCTGAGACGGGAACGGAGTAAACGACGAAGGGTGTAGGTAGGGCCCCCATCGATCATCCTCGGGGGTGGTGGTGGAGGGGCGGCGGAAACCATAGGGCTCTCCCGGACAGGTTTAATCCTGGAGACGTGGAAGGTGGGATGGATTTTCATGTTCCGGGGCAAACTCAGTCGAACTGCTGCAGGATTAATGACCTTGACAATCTCGAAGGGTCCAATAAACCTGGGCGCTAACTTTTTAGACTCCATCCGAAGGGGAATGTTCTGGGTGGAAAGCCACACCCTCTGGCCTACCCGGTACACAGGTGCCTTGGTTCGTCGGCGGTTCGCTGATGTGGCGTACCGGTTAGCAGACCGAAGCAGAGTAGTACGAGCCTGCCTCCAAGTCCTCCGACAACGTCGGATGAAAGCCTGGACAGACGGACAGGTAACCTCCTTCTCCAATGCAGAGAACAATGGGGGTTGAAAACCGTAAGCACACTGAAAAGGGGAAAGACCAGTAGCGGAACTGATGAGGGTGTTGTGGGCATACTCCACCCACAGGAGTTGTTTTGACCAGGTCGTGGGATGATCGGAAGCCATGCAGCGGAGAGTGGTCTCCATCTCCTGATTCTTCCGTTCAGTCTGGCCATTGGCCTGTGGGTGGAAACCGGAGGTGAGACTAACCGTCGCCCCGATGAGCTCACAAAACTCCCTCCAAAACACAGAGGTGAATTGGGGCCCCCGGTCGGAAACCACATCAGTCGCCAGTCCGTGAATGCGAAACACGTGGAGCAGAATCAGTTCCGCCGTCTCCTTAGCTGACGGGATCTTAGGCAGGGGTATGAAATGGGCCATCTTACTAAACCGATCTACCACCGTCAAGATGGCAGTATGTCCGTGGGACGGTGGTAGACCAGTCACAAAGTCCAATGAGATATGTGACCAAGGGCGACGTGGGACCGGTAATGGATGAAGGAGGCCAGCTGGCGCTTGGTGAGATGGTTTGTGCCGATTGCACACAGGACAGGCGTTCACAAACTCCCGGGTGTCAGCCTCCAGCGTGGCCCACCAGAACCGTTGTAGGACCATCCCCTTGGTACGTTGAATTCCAGGGTGGCAGGAAAGTCTGGAGCTATGAGCCCACTGAAGCACCTCAGCCCTCAAAACCTGAGGCACAAACAAGCGGTTTAGAGGACAAGAACTAGGACCGGGTTGGTCCACCAAAGCGGTCTTAACCCTCTCCTCAATCTCCCAAGCGAGGACGCCGATCACTCGAGGAGCAGGAAGAATAGTGTCTGGAATACCCCGGGTGTCTCCCTCCCTCCCGAACTGCCGGGACAAAGCGTCGGCCTTCACGTTGCGGGAGCCCGGGCGGTAGGAGAGAAAAAAAATTAAACCGGGT
This sequence comes from Harpagifer antarcticus, assembly GCA_902827135.1. NCBI lineage: Eukaryota > Metazoa > Chordata > Actinopteri > Perciformes > Harpagiferidae > Harpagifer > Harpagifer antarcticus. The sequence goes on along the minus strand of CADEHL010001271.1, from coordinate 2,033,479 downwards.
GAAAAATAACGACCACCTGGCTTGCCGAGAATTCAGTCTCTGTGCCGACCTGATGTATTCCAGGTTCTTATGGTCGGTCCATACCTGAAATGGTTGTTCTGTCCCCTCAAGCCAGTGTCGCCACTCCTCCAACGCCAACTTGACTGCTAGAAGCTCTCGATTCCCCACGTCATAGTTTCTCTCCGCCGGACTCAATCTCCTCGAAAAGAAAGCACAGGGGTGGAGCTTCTGGTTCTCACCAGAACGTTGCGACAGAATGGCCCCCACCCCTACGTCAGAAGCATCCACCTCCACCACCAACTGACCAGCGGTGTCTGGTACTTGAAGGATAGGAGCTGACGTAAACCGGCCCTTGAGGTCCTGAAAAGCCTCCTCGGCTGCAGGGGACCATCGGAACGTCACCTTGGATGAGGTCAGGGCGGTGAGCGGGGCGGCCACGGTGCTGTAGCCACGGATGAACCGTCTGTAAAAGTTGGCGAATCCCAGGAAACGCTGCAGCTCCTTCCGAGAATCAGAAACCCGCCACGAGGTAACTGCTGAGACCTTAGAAGGATCCATCTCCACACTTCCTTGACCCACGATGTAGCCCAGAAAGGCGACCGAAGAAGTGTGAAACTCGCACTTCTCCGTCTTGACGAACAGTGAGTTCTCCAGAAGTCTCTGGAGGACTGTCTGGACATGATGGACGTGCTCCTTGAGGTTCTTAGAAAAAATCAAGATGTCGTCCAGATAGACAAAAACATAACGATCCAACATGTCTCGGAGTACGTCGTTCACCAACGCCTGGAAAACTGCAGGGGCGTTGGTAAGTCCAAATGGCATCACCAGGTACTCGTAATGTCCCGAAGAGGTGTTGAAGGCGGTCTTCCATTCGTCCCCCTCCCGGATTCGTACCAGGTGATAAGCGTTTCGTAGATCCAGCTTAGTGAAGATTGTAGCCCCCTGTAGTAACTCAAATGCTGACGAGATGAGTGGCAAGGGATAACGATTCTTCACCGTGACGTCGTTCAGGCCCCGATAGTCAATGCAGGGTCTCAGGGTCTTGTCCTTCTTCGCCACAAAAAAAAACCCTGCTCCTGCGGGTGATGTGGAAGGACGAATAATTCCCGCAGCCAGAGAGTCATTGACGTAGGTCTCCATGGCCTTCCTCTCCGGTGCCGAAAGCGAGTACAACCGGGCCTTGGGTGGGACTGCGCCTGGATGTAGCTCAATGGCGCAGTCATAGGGCCGATGAGGTGGAAGAGATGTCGCCTTAGCCTTGCTAAACACCTCCTTAAAGTCCAAATACTCCGCCGGAACCCCTGTGACATCCGGAACCAGGTTCATATCCACAGATAGTTGAGGTGCGGCGGCCTGCTTGAGACAAACCTGATGACAGGAAGAACTCCAACCTAGGATGGACCCAGTTGCCCAGTCAATGTTCGGGTTGTGGCGGCGGAGCCACGGATAACCCAAAATCAGAGGGATTTGGGGGGACCGTAGCACATGAAACTGGATTGTCTCATGGTGGTTCCCCGACATGAGCATATGGACCGGTGTCGTCTGGTGTGTCACTGTTCCCAGCAGGTGACCATCCAAGGCATTAGCCGGTACCGGCTGGAGCAGCCGAACCTGTTGGATGCCCAGCTGTCGTGCGAGCTCCTCGTCAATGATGCTAACATCTGATCCGGAGTCGATAAAAACAGCCAGAGCCTGAGATTTGCCTGTCAGGAGGAGTCGAGCATGGCACAAGGGTCTTAAATTGGGGATCAGCTCAGAGGTTTGGCCCACCAGTATACTCCCCATTACTGATGAGCTCTGTCTTTTACCTCTTCGACGTACTTCCCTCTCCTCAGAGGTAAGACTGGTACGACCCACTTGCATGGGCTCGACCTCGTACCGTGAGTCAGAGTAGGAGTGGGAACTCTCCGCCGAACCCGGAAGTCGAAATCTCCCGGAAACCGGAAGTTGTTGTCGCGAGCAGCGGCCCGCCGCTCGCGTCTGTTGCTCTCCTCTCCGAGTCTGGATTCGTCCGTCAATCCGAGAGGTGAGCTCTATCAACCCATCCAAGGAAGCAGGGAGATCATAGGAAACCAGCTCATCTTTCATATAATCCGCTAATCCTCTCAGATATGCGTCACACTGCGCTGGCTCATTCCAGCTGCTGCGGCGGCTGCTGGTGCGGAAGTCAATAGCGTAATCCACCACGGTGCCGGAACCCTGGCTCAAACTCAGCAGGCCTCCAGCAGCGTCGGGACCCAGACGAACGGGACCGAACACCTTCCGCATCTCCGCGGAAAAGGCAGCAAACGAGGCGCAGGCTGGTGTCTGCTGCTCCCACTCTGCAGTTCCCCATAAACGGGCTCTCCCCGTTAGATGATTAACGGTGAAAGCTACACGAGCCGCCTCGGAGGCGAAGGTGTGTGGCTGCAGTGAAAACAATATGGAACAGTTTGTGAGAAACGGCCTGCATCCCTCCGGCTCACCCGCGTAACGTTCCGGCGTTCCCACACGAGGCTCCGGAGCGTATCCCGTCGACCCAGGGGCTGGAGCGAGCATCGGAGCTGCGGGCGGAGGGACGGTAGCAGCCATGGTAGCGGCTAGCTGTTGTACGGTGGCGGCCATCTGTTGCATCTGGGAGGTAAGGTAAGCCAGCGTTTGTCCCTGGGTTGAGGTTGCCTGGTGGGACTCGATAGCTAAGGTAGCTATTGTGACCTCCTGTCTTTGGATGGCGTCCTCAACCCTCTCAAAGCGGTCTCTAGGAGACCCGGTGTTTGCTTGGTCCATTTCTGGCCAGATCGTTCTGTCACAAACGAGCTGAGGACCAAAATGCATAACACGGGAAACCAGAGATAGTCGGTAACCAGCTTTATTTGAGGCAATAGGCTGGTAGGAGACAACACGGCAGATACTAGGCCAAGGGCTGGTCGGGGACAGGCGAGGTTTCCGGGAGCAGGCAGGACGGGAGTCGTAGGCACAGAACGGGTCAGGGAGCAGGCGAGGCAGGCTGGTCAGGGACAGGCAGGGTCGAAACCGGGAGAGCAATCTGAGGAGTAGTGCGGGAAAGACTGGCATGCTGCGAAGTACGATCTGGCACTGAGGTGAAGGTGAAGTGGGCCTAAATACTAATGGAGCTGATGGGTGAAACAGAGTGAGAGAGAGAGAGACAGGGTGTGACTACCAGGTGACTAAGGAATGATAATGCAGAAAATAGGTGAGTGAGAAAGCAGACTGTGACATAAACACAGCCTTAACCCTCAATCTGACCGATTTACTGCTTTCATCAATCATAACTTTGTTGTTTTACATTCCATTGCATTAAAGCTTTATGATATCCTTCACAGTAGACATTTGAACATATACAATTGCTGATCTACACTTTCATTGCATTGTGGATGATTTAGTCAACTTTGTAACACCCGTGGTGTGACCGCCATAAAGAGAAGGAATTAGTAACCATCCGGATCGGATAACACACACACACACACACACACACACACACACACACATACACACACACACACACACACACACACACACACCATGTATACATCACTCCAGGGGACATTACATTGACTTACATGCATTTCCTGGAGACTTATCCGAACCTTAACCATAACCAGCACATGCCTAACCCTAACCCTTACCCTTACCCTAATCCTAAACCTAACCAAGTCTTCACCCTAAAATTAATGATTCCCCTTATGGGGACCTCCAATTTGTCCCCATAAGGGAGGCGAGTCCCCACACGTGACTGTGTAAACAGATTTAGGTCCCCACTAGTATAGTAATGCTAGGCCACACACACACACACACACCCACACCCACACCCACACCCACACACACACACACACACACACACACACACACACACACACACACACACACACACACACACGTGGTCGTCCCCCTTATCTGCCCAATCCCCCCCCACATGAATCACACCTGGCACACACGACACAATACATGTTCAGTGTCTATTCTTTGTATATGTACTGCAGTGTTTCATGCATACCAGTAGTCTGATTATTTACAGTTTGAAAGGGTGTTAAATTCAATTTGGAGAATGATTAATGGTTTTTGTGTTACAGTTTTTCTCGATTGCTAACACACTAAAATGCTACATAAAGCACAATTATTTTGACTGACACTCAAAGAGCAAAACATCGGCTCAAATCACCAAAACTCTAAACACGTTTTCAGCTTTTCACACAATTTGCAAATCAACATGACACTTTCTGCAAACCACTGCACACGTTTCTCCACGTGAGACACAGGAATCTGACATAAAGTCACGTGTTAGCAGGTTTACAACACTGATATTCAAAATGCCTCACACATGGACCAATGATCAAGAAACACGTTCCACCTGACCAAACACCTGGTAGCATAATTGTTGGCTCATCAATCAGGATGTTGGCACTATAAAAAGACCACAGGTGAGAACTTTCTTTCAGCAACAATGGAAGCCAACATGGAAGCAAGAGGAAGGAAGAGCTGGGCTGAGAGTGACAGGAGGAGGAAGAGGTGGGCTGAGAGTGAGAGGAGGAGGAAGAGGTGGGGTGAGAGTGAGAAGAAGAGGAAGAGGTGGACTGAGAGTGAGAGGAGGAAGAAGAGGTGGACTGAGAGTGAGAGGAGGAAGAAGAGGTGGGCTGAGAGTGAGAGGAGGAGGAAGAGGTGGGCTGAGAGTGAGAGGAGGAGGAAGAGGTGGGGTAAGAGTGAGAGGAGGAAGAATGAGAGGTAGAGGTAGAGCTGGAGGGAAAGGACGTGGACAAAGAAGAATACTCTCTAATGAAAGGAAATGTTATCAACCATGGTGTGACGATGAGAGAGGCTGGACAGAGGGTTCAGCCTAATTTAATCCGATGTAATGTTGCCTCTGTAATCCGAACACTTGGTCTTGAAAACATGTTAGTTAGTTTGTAGCTCTGCATAATTCATGATATATCAGCGCTTATATCTGTTGTGTGAAACACTTCATTACTGTAATTGAATTGGGGGCATGTTGCATACTATAACTGTACAACAATCCTGCTACATAGACACTGAGCGACCACTATATCTTTGTTTATCTGAAGGACTGAGAAACAAAGAGGTGGAAGGCTAAGGGTTTCCAATGAGGCAGGAAGCAGCAGTTACAACCTGGGTTTTGGCAAACAATGCATCACACTTAGAGAGATCTGAAGCATAGTAGCTATGTGCTGAGATGTTGCACAATGTTAGTTTTGAATAAAATGTGATTTTTTTTCCTTTCTTCATTTACTGTATTTCTGTAAACTCAAGCAATCTTTCTCTGCAGAAACCTCTCTGTGCAGAGCATAGCCCATAACAGATGAAAGTGCTTTAGATTATGCTCAGCAGTGTGTAGTTGGGTGGTCAAACAATATTTGGTGCTAAAGTTTGCAGTAGGTAAGTGTTTACTTAGCAGGAGACATTAGGTGTTTTGCACTTTGGGTGTGTGGTTTTGTGAATTGTGTTTAGTGTTCTGATAAACTGAGCAATTAAAAAAAAATTTGTGTTTGCAATCGAGAACAACTGTAATTTAATAGCAGTTAAAACAGGACCGGTAGAATTTGACCGCGAACACCAAAGTAAGGGGGGGGGGGGAAACGAAGACAATAGGAGAGAAAGGCATAAAAACCTTTCTTTTAAAAAAAGCCTTTTTATTAAACTTGTGTTTCTTTCCATTACGCCTCTTGTAAAACTTTGGGATTGCTTTTAGCAATGAAAGGTGCTTTTCAAACACAATGCATTATTATTATTAACTCATCTTTAAAACGTAAAAAAAGAAAAAGCTGACTCACCTGCAGAGCTAGCAGCTTCTCACTGGGCTTAATGTGTCGCTGTATCTCACACGCCACAGGCTGAATGACTTTAATACCGTCTTCATAGAACACATAGAACATGTTTCCAATGCCGAGACCTGAACAAAAAAGCAAAAACAGACTTGTCACACACTGTGAAGACCCCAGAATAGCATGTGAGACTGCACAGTGGGAACATTTGCAACGGAAATAAGCCGACAACATTGTTATCTACGTTCAAAGCATCAAATCATTTAATCCCTCTCATCACAGTTCAGTAACCCTATTACAAAAATTCAATTAACTCAGTTTAATGAATCCTATAGTGAAGCAGAAGCAGTCTAGACGTACCTTCTTCTCGCCACAAAATGTTTGCCACTGTGAGGGAGAAAAAGAGGAAAGCGTGGTTAAAAATCAATGCAAGAATCAATGGGGTCCCTTTGTGAGAGCTACCCGAACACTAACTCCTATTGAGGCAAAGAGGAGAGCGGGCCGCATTAAAGTTTTATGGAAGCTGTCTCTCTGACACCACACCTCGTGCAACAAACAATCGATAGAGCCCTCTGCTTGGAAATCATTTGATACCAAACACTGGAAAACGGAGTGCAGTCAACACAATACAAGTACTGTAAAGCCTTTATGGTTTTTGCTGTAACACAAGTATGCTGATGTAACGGAGTTAAAAATGTGTAGACATAATTATTAGTTATAAATTACGATTTATAATAGGTTGTGAATTTTATTTTTATGACATTGTTTCCTTTTGATGTTTTTGAGTTATGTTTCTGGTGGGAATACTTTCCCGTTGCACATCTTTTCCCATTTCCTGTATGTAATTTCCGCTTTCCCCTGACATTGAAGTGAGTGCTGCGGAGGATGTGCAGCGTGGATTCAAAGAGAACATTGATTTTGTTCTCAGTCCTCAGAATAAATGCCAGAAAACACCCCAGATGCTTCGCTGTCGGTAATTGAAGGATAACAGGTCGCTTACAGTTGTGACCCGCTACACTGAGAGACATAAAAATAGACTAATAAATACAAAATCCAAGACATCAGATCATCAATACGGGCCGTATGGATAAGACGCCTTAGACACCCATGAGTAGTCCACAGGCTTCAAGCTCAGATGATTATCATACGTCATTAAGAGGCTCAGTGTGTTCCTTCTTCGGTGGCAAACCCAGTTCCTGCTCCCAGAGCAGTTCATTTCTCATTAAATTCACTTAAAGGTGAATAATGACGGGGAAATGTCGAATGAAAGCCACATAACAACCTGAGTGCTTTAGTGGCTGACCTGAAAAGCACAGCAGCTGTTTGATTTCAAAAGCAGCCACTGGAGAGAAAAAATTAAAATCACTTAAAATTACATGACTAAAGAGTGATGTGCTAAGGAGAAAAAGTAGAGCCATTATAAAGTTATTTTGCATGTACTATTCTGCTGCTCAATCATTCTTATCCTCCGCCACAGCAGCTGCAGTACTATCCTCTCACGCTGGCTTTTTAACCGTGACCTTCTCTCTCATTGTTCATCCGTCCCCCGGCCTTACCTTTGCTTCCCCGTCTTCAGGCATTCTCAGGCTACAAACCAATCTCCAGCTCAATTCACATCCGATTCTAATCTCGCCTCTATTGCAATGCTCATTCCCGCAGCCTCGTGCTCGGGTGGACGGATGCAGAGAGGGAAAAGGGGAGACAAAGCCGAGCAGACACCGTGTGTCGTTAGTCAGCCTTAATCTTTCAAAAGTGCTTTGTCAAGTGTTTCCTGTGCACTCTTGCATACCTTTCATCTCATTAAAAGTTACACAAAAAGGAGTAGGGTCTATAGATAGGAGGAACAGAGACGAGAGGGAGGGAAGCGAAGGGCAAAAACAATACCATTTATTTGAGATGTGCCAAAAAATGGAAAATGGAGAAAATGGGAAAGAGGAGTTGAGATGAGATCTTGTGTGCCCGGGTCTTTTCCAATAGCCCACAGTATTGATGCTATTCATCACTTGGCAGAGAGACTGTGGCTGTTCTGCTCATACAAGCAGCCCATACATCAACTTCATCATCCATATAACAAAACAAGCCGGCTGCCACTGTAGGCGGTGAGTTCACTCTTTCTGGCCGTAATAACTGTGTTTCCACCGGGGTCCAAACATTGGGAACGCCACGCTCTGCCTGGACTCTGTACTTCCTGCCCGTCGGCAAGGTTACATAAATCCAATTTGTTTACGGGAGCAGTGACAGTGGGCCAAAATGCCTTTGGTGTTTACCATAGTGGCATGGCAGGAAGACAGCGGATGCATAATAAAAGAGTGATTGTGTCGGAATAGACGCATATGCAGAATGTAACTGTGGAGCCTGCGGTGTGAAGGCTTTCCACGTCTTCCAGAAGTTTCTTGGAAATGTTCTGCTTTAATCATAAGGACAGATACTTTATTATAGAATGCAGTAGTCACTTTCGATGATGAAGCAGAACAGAAATGCAACTCCAAAGGGGAAATAAATATCTCTGTCTTTTTGCTTTTTTCCTCATCTGCATTGATACAAACAGAGACTGTTTCAGGGCAGTGACTCATTACATGCAGCACAGGTAAAGCAGATATCCATTTCTACAGCAATGCCAACAAGACTCCAGATGCAGCTGCCAGCTCTCACTTAAAGCACATTGGATTCAAACGCCTCAGGACCCCCCGCCTTGGGTTTTAGCGAAAGCCTCTAAACCTGAACATCAGCAGAAATGTGAATTTGCATCAATGTCTTGTCTTTTTCTAATTTTCTCACTATTGATTCTCTATAAAGAAAGTGTCCTGTTTATATTTGTTCTTATTAGAATCAAGGCTTAAGAGGACTGACTTTGAGAGAGCTGTGAAAATAAGCTTCCTACTAAATGCAATGGGGAGCTACAATAACACACAGTTATTTATGAGTGTTATACCTGAGGATGTTTTACCCCAAAAGTTTACTTTGATCATTTAGCCATGTTTTATTTTATTTTATTTTATGGAGAAATACTTTGATTTGAAACTAAGTTTAAGAGGCATTCAGGTATAAAACTGGTGATACCATATTTCTCTTAGTAATAATAATTTTCATAATTATTACAATTGTTTTGAGGCACTTTATATGGCACCCAAGGACAGCATACAGTTCATAAAAACTCTACAAGTTTAAAAGGAAATACCTGAAAAACACACAAAAGACATTCAACGCAGACCCAACTGAAGAGAAAAGGAGAATAACATTTAAAGGTGGGGTAGGTCATTTTGGAGAAACCAGCTCGAGTGCGCTAGAATTTGAAAATACACAGCCGGAAAAAATCTACCACTTCCTTACAGAGACCCTCCTCCAACACACATGAACGTGCACATGACCAATGAGGGCACGAGATAAGTGTGTGCACAGATGGAAGGCTGACAGGCAGGTAGGCCATCCAGTTACTTTTGCTTTTTACAGCGCCACGGCTTCCACAGATGATATTTTTTTATGGATTTTGTGTCAAAGCACTTCAGATATTCATTGCTATCGGGATGTTAAGAGCATTCCATGGAATATAACAAAAAGTGTATCTCGAGCCGGTTTCTCAAACTTACCTACCCCACCTATAAAGGAAACAGAGAATGATGAATATTCAGTGTCAACCAACCCTAACGATCATAAGTCACAATGTACCGGTCCATACCTATACTATTTATTCTACCCTGTCTGTTGCTTTTAACCCCAAACCCATTGGTTCCTACAGTTTTTAACTATGTCTGGGCTTTGTAGTTGAATTTGACTTTACTCAAACTGCTGTTAATATTGTTTTTCTGAGGACCAATGATATGAATATTGACTATTTGTCAGAAATGTTTTGAATATTTTTTTAACAATGGCACCTCTATGGCACAGAGAGATATATCAGGCTTTGGCTCTACTACAGGCAACACTTATTCAATTCCTCTTTGTTTTGTTTTTTATATTCAAATAATGTGTATATTGTTGGGGAATAATTTGCCCTGCATGTCCTCCTTCGCCCTCTGACGCAGCTGACCAGCATTGAGCAGCCGTTATCTCCCATAAGGAGGGGCTGCCCTAGCATATTGTTGATGTTGCCAGTTTATGACCGGGCAACTCTCTGTCAGAGATAGTTATTGTTGTGGGACACCTGGAACACAACCTTCTCGGGGCTTGTTGACTCCAAGGTGTGAAATCTTCGAGGCCATAAGCGTCAGCTGCAAGGGATTCAGTGTCCCCGTCTCATTAGTCTATCTAGTGTATGTTGATTAGCCTCCTCCAAACTAGTTAAAACCTGATTTGGTCTCGTCAGAATTGATTGTGGCAACTCCTGTGTTGTCAGAACCTCTGACTCTTGACTTGTCTTGTGAATTCTCCGGCTCCAAATAAACCATCAGTGTTTGACATCAAAGCTCCAGCTCTCCCCGTGTCTCCTTTTGAGTCGGTGACTCCTCCTGCATTGCTACACAGAAGTTTCCCCCACATATATAATTAGACGCACGTAGAATATCACCAGCCTTATCTTAAAAATAAAAACTGCTTAATATGTAGTTTACAAAAGGAAAGGTAGAAAAATCCAGTGCAAGGAATTGAGAATCATAAAGCATTGTGATGTATTTCTTTGCATCAACTTGAAAGCACCCTGATTAATTAGACTTAGACATACTTTATTGTCATTTCAGCAAGACACAGAGTGTACTATTAAAACGAAATGTCGTTGTACTGGCTTACAGGAACAGGACAATATAAAAACTTACTAAAATTGTACATATAGATAAATAATAGTGACGTGGTGCTGATGAAATTAAAGATAAAGTGTGCATTTAAAATATAAATACTTACTATACATATAAATAAAAAACAATTAAAAAATAATAGGGGGTCAAACAGGAAGTCATGAAATTGTAACCCTCCGAACAAAAGCAGAATTACAAGGTATATTTCCCTGCATGATTTGCAAAATGAAAGAGATAGTTTATACAGTAGAGGAGAAGTGTCAAAGGGTAATTTAAACGGGGAGATATTTCATGTCCAATTCAAAGCGTCCACCAACTGCTGGTGGCCTTTCTAGTGCTAAAGCGCTTCACTACTTTATGCTTCTCACCTGACTTCTTCTCTCTGCTCCACATAGTCATGACTCACATAGTGATCAAGTCCCCCTTCTGACAAAAGTCTTTCTGCTTTTATGTACTACCCATCCATTTCTCAGGCAGAACATTCCTCAAGACTTTTCTCATTGCTTTTAGCACCTCTGTAAAGATTGAGGGCCAACTTCAACCGCAAGTCCCCGGCAGTACAATTTACAGGCAGGTAGAGTCAGGAAGCTTTCAAAAATAACTAGACTGACTGCGCTAGAATTAAAGCCGGAAGCCTATGGAGGACTGGGGGCTGTATCATCTTTTTATGAGGACAAGTATTCAACAGACTTAATCCTTGGAGAAAAACACCAGAGAGTTATAAAAAATATATAAGCTACTGGAGAGAGTTTGAAACATTGAAGCATGAACAATAAAGTGTCTGTGCTCATCACAAACGTAAAGTGCAATAGGAGACACGGAGAGTTAATATGAACCGCCTTACAATGATAGGAAAGGCCAGTTTCTTCTAACAACAGTGCATTTTCAATATAATATATACATTTTAAGTCACAATATCAACATGACCTTTTAGCCAGGTTATGTTAACATTATTTTTGTTTTATTCTGTGTAAAGTTATCATCATAAATAAGGAATTGTACATTTTTCTGAGATTGTTGTGTGCTTGCTTTGTCCTCCCTGCTTTATGTTTTGCATTGATTCATTCGTTTTGGCAGTATTTTACAGAATGCATGATCTACAATATTCTTAAGCTGCACTGTAACCGGGGATTGCATGCATTTTAAACTTCCTGTTGGATTTACAATATTTATTTCGCAAAGCTCGTAGCATGACACTCAGCCGACAGACGGAGCTGCTGGGACTGTGGACTCCTTGTTGCTGACAGCGTGTCCAACACCGTGTGAAAGCCCGCTGTGATGGGGAGGGACGCCTCTGATGGGAACATGGACGCTATTTTGGCACGAGTTGATGTTTTCTATTCAGAGGATATGGAGCAGACAGCATGGCCGACAGAGTAAAACAGAATCTTTTAGCAGACTTTAGAGTGGAGTGGTGGTTTTCATCGTATCTGTGTGATTGCATTGTTTTCTCCCAACCAATCACTTCACCAGCCGATGTCCCTGATTAGATCTTCCTCTCGGCTTGGATGTGTGAAATTAAACAGTTTGAAAATGTATGAAAGGTAACATTTCAAAAATAAAAAGGTCTGTAAAGACGAATGTAATGGTGGAAGAAGTACTCAGATGTTCTTGAGTTAAAGACGTCCTGAGTGAAATTGTGTTCTTAATTATAAGCACAAAATTATTTGCTTTCAAATCTACCTAAATCACCAAAGGTACTCGATATTCATTATGGCACATTAAGGAATCCTAATTTTTTTTTATTATTGATGCATTAAAATGTGTTTATCACTTAATTGTTGCAGATTAAGCTCAGGTGTATTACTTTATATAATGCTGGGTAACGTAATCTTTATCAACAAACCATTAATGAGGTTGTATCAATAATATGAATCTGCAAAAACTAGTAACTAAAGATGTTACATTAATATAGTAGAGTAAAAAGTCCAATATCTCCATCTGAATTGTAGTAGAAGTATACCAGGTAAGGTCAAATAACCTCAACATTGTATTAAATACAGAACTTTATTAATGTAATTCGTAACATTTCAGCACTGGGCAGGTGCAGTATGTAGAATATATAATTGGGTAAAGTATAGAGAACACATAGCAAAGATTTCATAGTCTATACGAAGAAAACAATAAAAGGCTGGAAAGGGAACAACAGAGGCGATTTATTAGCGAAAAATGATTCATGGTTGAGGGAGGCGGGGGGGTTACATATCAATAATAGTGATCCAACAGTTATTTGCCATGTTCATACTACCAGCTAACCCTTGAAAATATATATTTGTGTCCATTAGGTTTCATGTGTTGCCTGTTTTTAAGTGTCAGTACCTTCACATAAAACAAACCACTCTGTATTTAATCAAAACCTAAAATGGCTAAATCGTTGAAAAATCACACAAAATCTGCAGATGTAATGAGACTCGTAAGTGACTCATGACTCAGTGGGGATGCTTTGCAGTGCAGCTCTTTCCAGCCCACTAGAGTTTCAAGACTTTGTGTTCCAGCTGAAGAACGTAAGGGTCATATATTACTTAACGGGCCTCTTCAGTGAGTCATGAAGTATTGAGTGAAGAAAACAGAATAAGAAGTGAAGAGTTCACACTGCAGTTGTGAGTGGAGACCAGAACAGGATATGAAGCAGTTCTCTCCACCTGATACCCGTTGACCCTCAAATGTAGGCTTACTGTGTATTGTTATGTTACATATGCACTAAATCTACAAAATAAGCTATAGTTAAGGGTAGAAACATTGTACTGTTAAACCCGAGAGGACCCTAATCCGGGTCTGGCGGGTAGTTTTTTCACAAAACTGTGTCTCAGGGCTTCTTAATATTTAAAAACGTATTAATGTGTCCTACTCACGTAACGGTTAGAAACTCAGCTAACTGAAGATACGAACCATTTTTACTAGTGATGCACTAGTAAAAATATCGGACCGATAATTATCGGCCCGATAATTATCGGTCCGATATTAGGAATTATGACGTCATCCCGATAAACCCGATAAAAGTATTAATAGCCCCGATAATATACAATATATTTTTTGGGTAAAAAAAAAGAAAAGAATACTGCGGTGTGGGTGGATTGGGATGAGGGGCGCTTGTTTTTCACTCGGCTCCTCCCGTTTTGCCAGTACTGTGATATTAGTGGTTTAGGAAGAGGGGAGTTTTTCACAAATCCAGCGCTCCCTAACTCATGCCTGGCTGTGACGTAAATGGTGTGCGGCCGTGAAGCCAGGACAGTAAACAAACATGTCGTCGGTAGTATGGGACTATTTCAAAGTTTCAGAGTTAGATAGTTCGCTTGCTATTTGTATTAACAAATGCAGAAGTTCCACGAGGAGGGAAAAAGGCAACGAGCTATAATACTTCCAACCTGAGTAGTCACCTGAAACATCGCCATCGCTACGATGGTGTGTTAAAAGCGTACGAAGACGCCTGCGCTGCTAAACTAGCGGCGAATCCAAAGCCAGCTGCAAAGGTACCACCAGATGTGCAAAAACTACAGGTACATTTAATATATACATATATTATATTATTATCGTTTATCGGTATCGGTATCGGTCTTGAGAAGCAGGAAGTTATCGGTATCGGTTTAAAAAAAACAATATCGTGCATCCCTAATTTTTACGGAAACAAAGCACAAGTCTCACAAGAAGCGTCTAAATGAGGCTTGAGCGAAAAAATGCTAACACAGTTAGCACAGAACTCATGGTATAAATACCCTTATTACTTATCGTAATTGCACATCCAATCCAACGATTAGCAAACTGAGATTCCACAGATTCCAGAAATATCAGTATCATCTCTGAGCGATCAGAACTCGTGACAGGGGAAGCAAACACAGATATCACAACACGCAGCTTCACGGAGCATTCACGGGAGATCGTCTCCCCTTAACTGTTATTCTGATCAAAAGTCGTGTTCAATGGCATTAAACGATAAAAACGCTGCTGAAGGTTAATCCAATGGTTAATCCAATGTGTCTGTGTCACTTTGAAATGATTCCTGATAATCCATCATTCCATTTTATGTCAAAAACGGAGATTTCATATTAGCTGCTAATGATCGCCACCAGAGTGTATCGCAGCTTCCGGCTCCGGGGCATTCTGGCTGCGCATCACTCATTCACCAATGGGTAATGTTCGGACAAAGTAAACGGGCAATATTATATTTGATATAAATCATAATTATATTGCTGCTAAAAAGAAGCGTGAGCTTTCACAACATCCCCCAACATTTTGTCTCTTTGCATGTGTTACCTATCATAATATGCATGTATCCATAAACCATTTATAAAGATACATGAACCTTAGGTAAAGGGACAACTCATTAAAATGTTTCAGCGACTATGAGTGCCCAGATGTCTAATGTAATGCAGTAAAGTCATTAATTAGCAACACAAACACTGAAAACTTCCTCAAATCTTATTAAAGTCTTAATTATTTGCCAGAGTTCAAGGGTAACGGTTACAGCACACAAATACAACACTAGTGCTGTTGCCATGTGTCCTCTATGCTACACTAATTACCTTCAAAAGACACCAATTAACAACCATATAGTGAAACCTAGGGAACAATAACTGCTCAGTTGTCACAAACGAGCTGAGGACCAAAATGCAGAACACGGGAAACCAGAGATAGTCGGTAACCAGCTTTATTAGAGGCAATAGGCTGGTAGGAGACAACACAGCAGATAGTAGGCAAAGGGCTGGTCGGGGACAGGCGAGGTTTCCGGGAGAAGGCAGGACGGGAGTCGCAGGTACAGAACGGGTCAGGGAGCAGGCGAGGCAGGCTGGCCAGGGACAGGCGAGGGTTCCGGGAGAAGACAGGACGGGAGTCGCAGGTACAGAACGGGTCAGGGAGCAGGCGAGGCAGGCTGGTCAGGGACAGGCAGGGTCGAAACCGGGAGAGCAATCTGAGGAGTAATGCGGGAAAGACTGGCATGCTGCAAAGTACGATCTGGCACTGAGGTGAAAGTGAAGTGGGCCTAAATACTAATGGAGCTGATGGGTGTAACAGAGTGAGAGAGAGAGAGACAGGGTGTGACTACCAGGTGACTAAGGAATGATCATGCAGAAAATAGGTGAGTGAGAAAGCAGACTGTGACAGAACCCCCCCCTTAATGGACGGCTCCAGACGTCTAAACAATTCTTTTAAAGGAGACTCAAGAAAGAAAAAAAAACCCTACAGATACCGGGTGGAAGGTGGAGGTATGGGAAAGGTTAGTACTCGTCTGAGACTGCTCTCTCGGCCTCTCCCTCCTGGAAATCCTCGTCCTCCTCGCCCGATGACGCTTCCCCCTCCTCCTCGACGAAGCCTCTGGTCCGTAGCGGATGAGTACTCCCTGGCTTAACGCCTGGTTGAGCGTGGGTCCTAGACGGCTGCTTCGGGTAACGCAGGTGGAAGTCTCGGATGAGTTGCGGGTTGAGGATATGACGAGCCGGAACCCACTGCCTCTCCTCAGGACCATAGCCCTCCCAGTCCACCAAATATTGAACCCCTCTTCCTCTGAGACGGGAACAGAGTAGACGACGAAGGGTGTAGGTAGGGCCCCCATCGATCATCCTAGGGGGTGGTGGTGGAGGGGCGGCGGAAACCATAGGACTCTCCCGGACAGGTTTAATCCTAGAAACGTGGAAGGTGGGATGGATCTTCATGTTCCGGGGCAAACTCAGTCGAACTGCTGCAGGATTAATGACCTTGACAATCCTGAAGGGTCCAATAAACCTAGGCGCTAATTTCTTAGACTCCACCCGAAGGGGAATGTTCTGAGTGGAAAGCCACACCCACTGGTCTACCTGGTATACAGGTGCCTTGGTGCGTCGGCGGTTCGCTGATGTGGCGTACCGGTTAGCAGACTGAAGCAGAGTTGTTCGAGCCTGCCTCCAAGTCCTCCGACAACGTCTGATGAAAGCCTGGACAGACGGACAGGTAACCTCCTTCTCCAATGCAGAGAACAATAGGGGGTTGAAAACCGTAAGCACACTGAAAAGGGGAAAGACCAGTAGCGGAACTGATGAGGGTGTTGTGGGCATACTCCACCCACAGGAGTTGTTTTGACCAGGTCGTGGGATGATCGGAAGCCATGCAGCGGAGAGTGGTCTCCATCTCCTGATTCTTCCATTCGGTCTGGCCATTGGCCTGTGGGTGGAAACCGGAGGTGAGACTGACTGTTGCCCCGATCAATTCACAAAACTCCCTCCAAAACACAGAGGTGAATTGGGGCCCCCGGTCGGAAACCACATCAGTCGCCAGTCCATGAATACGAAAAACATGGAGAAGAATCAGTTCTGCCGTCTCCTTAGCTGACGGGATCTTAGGCAGGGGTACGAAATGAGCCATCTTACTAAACCGATCTACCACCGTCAAGATGGCAGTATGTCCGTGGGACGGTGGTAGACCAGTCACAAAGTCCAATGAAATATGTGACAAAGGGCGACGTGGGACCGGTAATGGATGAAGGAGGCCAGCTGGCGCTTGGTGAGATGGTTTGTGCCGATTGCAAACAGGACAGGCGTTCACAAACTCCCGGGTGTCAGCCTCCAGCGTGGCACACCAGAACCGTTGTAGGACCATCCCTCTGGTACGTTGAATTCCAGGGTGGCAGGAAAGTCTGGAGCTATGAGCCCACTGAAGCACCTCAGCCCTCAAAACCTGAGGCACAAACAAGCGGTTAAGAGGACAAGAACTAGGACCGGGTTGGTCCACCAAAGCGGTCTTAACCCTCTCCTCAATCTCCCAAGCGAGGACGCCGATCACTCGAGGAGCAGGAAGAATAGTGTCCGGAATACCCCGGGTGTCTCCCTCCCTCCCGAACTGCCGGGACAAAGCGTCGGCCTTCACGTTGCGGGAGCCCGGGCGGTAGGAGAGGAAAAAATTAAACGGGTGAAAAATAACGACCACCTGGCCTTGCCGAGAATTCAGTCTTTGTGCCGACCTGATGTACTCCAGGTTCTTATGGTCAGTCCAAACCTGAAATGGTTGTTCTGTCCCCTCAAGCCAGTGTCGCCACTCCTCCAATGCCAACTTGACTGCTAGCAGCTCCCCGATTCCCCACGTCATAGTTTCTCTCCGCCGGACTCAATCTCTTCGAAAAGAAAGCACAGGGGTGGAGCTTCTGGTTCTCACCAGAACGTTGCGACAGGATGGCCCCCACCCCTACGTCAGAAGCATCCACCTCCACCACCAACTGACCAGCGGGGTCTGGTACTTTCAGGATAGGAGCCGACGTAAACCGGCCCTTGAGGTCCTGAAAAACCTCCTCGGCTGCAGGGGACCATCGGAACGTCACCTTGGACGAGGTCAGGGCGGTGAGCGGGGCGGCCACTGTGCTGTAGCCACGGATGAACCGTCTGTAGAAGTTGGCGAATCCCAGGAAACGCTGCAGCTCCCTCCGGGAATCAAGGACCCGCCACGAGGTAACTGCTGAAACCTTAGAAGGATCCATCTCCACACTTCCTTGACCCACGATGTAGCCAAGAAAGGCGACCGAAGAAGTGTGAAACTCGCACTTCTCCGTCTTGACGAACAGCGAGTTCTCCAGAAGTCTCTGGAGGACTGTCTGGACATGATGGACGTGCTCCTTGAGGTTCTTTGAAAAAATCAAGATGTCGTCCAGATAGACAAAAACATAACGATCCAACATGTCTCGGAGTACGTCGTTCACCAACGCCTGGAAAACTGCAGGGGCGTTGGTAAGTCCAAATGGCATCACCAGGTACTCGTAATGTCCCGAAGAGGTGTTGAAGGCGGTCTTCCATTCGTCCCCCTCCCGGATTCGTACCAGGTGATAAGCCTTTCGTAGATCCAGCTTAGTGAAGATTGTAGCCCCCTGTAGTAACTCAAATGCTGACGAGATGAGTGGCAAGGGATAACGATTCTTCACTGTGACGTCGTTCAGGCCCCGATAGTCAATGCAGGGTCTCAGGGTCTTTGTCCTTCTTCGCCACAAAAAAAAACCCTGCTCCTGCGGGTGATTGTGGAAGGACGAATAATTCCCGCAGCCAGAGAGTCATTGACGTAAGTCTCCATGGCCTTCCTCTCCGGTGCCGAAAGCGAGTACAACCGGGCCTTGGGTGGGACTGCGCCTGGATGTAGCTCAATGGCGCAGTCATAGGGCCGATGAGGTGGGAGAGATGTCGCCTTAGCCTTGCTAAACACCTCCTTAAAGTCCAAATATTCCGCCGGAACCCCTGTGACATCCGGAACCAGGTTCATATCCACAGATAGTTGAGGTGCGGCGGCCTGCTTGAGACAAACCTGATGACCGGAGGAACTCCAACCTAGGATGGACCCAGTTGCCCAGTCAATGTTCGGGTTGTGGCGGCGGAGCCACGGATAACCCAAAATCAGAGGGATTTGGGGGGACCGTAGCACATGAAACTGGATTGTCTCATGGTGGTTCCCCGACATGAGCATACGGACCGGTGTCGTCTGGTGTGTCACTGTTCCCAGCAGGTGACCATCCAAAGCATTAGCCGGTACCGGCTGGAGCAGCCGAACCTGTTGGATGCCCAGCTGTCGTGCGAGCTCCTCGTCAATGATGCTAACATCTGATCCGGAGTCGATAAAAACAGCCAGAGCCTGAGATTTGCCTGTCAGGAGGAGTCGAGCATGGCACAAGGGTCTTAGATTGGGGATCAGCTCAGAGGTTTGGCCCACCAGTATACTCCCCATTACTGATGAGCTCTGTCTTTTACCGGACAACGGGAAACCCTATGTCCAGCCTGACCACAGTAAAGGCAAAGATTACCTCTTCGACGTAATTCCCTCTCCTCAGAGGTAAGACTGGTACGACCCACTTGCATGGGCTCGACCTCGTACCGTGAGTCAGAGTAGGAGTGGGAACTCTCCGCCGAACCCGGAAGTCGAAATCTCCCGGAAACCGGAAGTTGTTGTTGCGAGCAGCGGCCCGCCGCTCGCGTCTGTTGCTCTCCTCTCCGAGTCTGGATTCGTCCGTCAATCCGAGAGGTGAGCTCAATCAACCCATCCAAGGAAGCAGGGAGATCATAGGAAACCAGCTCATCTCTCATATAATCCGCTAATCCTCTCAGATATGCGTCACACTGCGCCGGCTCATTCCAGCTGCTGCGACGGCTGCTGGTGCGGAAGTCAATAGCGTAATCCACCACCGTGCCGGAACCCTGGCACAAACTCAGCAGACCTCCAGCAGCGTCGGGACCCAGACGAACGGGACCGAACACCTTCCGCATCTCCGCGGAAAATGCAGCAAAAGAGGCGCAGGCTGGTGTCTGCTGCTCCCACTCTGCAGTTCCCCATAAACGTGCTCTCCCCGTCAGATGATTAACGGTGAAAGCTACACGAGCCGCCTCGGAGGCGAAGGTGTGTGGCTGCAGTGAAAACAATATGGAACAGTTTGTGAGAAAAGGACTGCATCCCTCCGGCTCACCAGCGTAGCGTTCCGGCGTTCCCACACGAGGCTCCGGAGCGTATCCCGTCGACCCAGGGGCTGGAGCGAGCATCGGAGCTGCGGGCGGAGGGACGGTAGCAGCCATGGTAGCGGCTAGCTGTTGTACGGTGGCGGC
This sequence comes from Harpagifer antarcticus, assembly GCA_902827135.1. NCBI lineage: Eukaryota > Metazoa > Chordata > Actinopteri > Perciformes > Harpagiferidae > Harpagifer > Harpagifer antarcticus. The sequence goes on along the minus strand of CADEHL010001271.1, from coordinate 2,013,442 downwards.
CATCTGTTGCATCTGGGAGGTAAGGTAAGCCAGCGTTTGTCCCTGAGTTGAGGTTGCCTGGTGGGTCTCGATAGCTAAGGTAGCTATTGTGACCTCCTGTCTTTGGATGGCATCCTCAACCCTCTCAAAGCGGTCTCTAGGAGACCCGGTGTTTGCTTGGTCCATTTCTGGCCAGATCGTTCTGTCACAAACGAGCTGAGGACCAAAATGCAGAACACGGGAAACCAGAGATAGTCGGTAACCAGCTTTATTAGAGGCAATAGGCTGGTAGGAGACAACACGGCAGATAGTAGGCAAAGGGCTGGTCGGGGACAGGCGAGGTTTCCGGGAGAAGGCAGGACGGGAGTCGCAGGTACAGAACGGGTCAGGGAGCAGGCGAGGCAGGCTGGTCAGGGACAGGCGAGGGTTCCGGGAGAAGACAGGACGGGAGTCGCAGGTACAGAACGGGTCAGGGAGCAGGCGAGGCAGGCTGGTCAGGGACAGGCAGGGTCGAAACCGGGAGAGCAATCTGAGGAGTAATGCGGGAAAGACTGGCATGCTGCAAAGTACGATCTGGCACTGAGGTGAAAGTGAAGTGGGCCTAAATACTAATGGAGCTGATGGGTGTAACAGAGTGAGAGAGAGAGAGACAGGGTGTGACTACCAGGTGACTAAGGAATGATCATGCAGAAAATAGGTGAGTGAGAAAGCAGACTGTGACATCAGTAAATCACCTACATAATAAGAACATATTATACGAGATTATTCATACGCAAATACAATACGTCTAAGTAATAGATGGAAGGGTGGCACTAAAGACCATGATATTCTCATTTCAACTTCTGTTATGAGACTTTCACTTACAATATTGGAATAATGATATAACTATTAGATCTTTAATTGTTCCAGAAGGGCACTTGGGCTAAAGAGAGCAGAGGGGCATCTGATTGAGCCAGTGTATGCACCTCTCAGTCCTCTGAAGATCCCTCATGTGAGGCCTGAAGAGCAGCTTAATGTACATTAAGCGGAGAAACTGAAGCAACAAACGCTCTTTCTGAGCCTCGCCCATCTTCTGACGCTGCAGGAATAATTGGCACATTTTTGAAGGGCAGATATTTATGCCAGTTTAGCGGCAGACTGTCAGAGATGGATGGTGCTGTGCAAGCTGGTGACAGACGTTGTTAAAGAGATCTCAAGAGTGGTGACTGCTCAGATTTACCCAAACAATGAAGCACTCGGGTACATTTGAGAGAAAAACAATTCACTTCAGCACCTCTGCTGAGGAGGTTTTGACCTTCAAGCTCCTCGGAGGTGAATTCATCTAAAAAAGATCATTCTTTCCTCTCTCATCAAATCATGTTTTTCAGTTAATCTCCGGCCTAATACCTTATTCAGCCCTTTGACAACGGGCTTAGTTAGATATTCAGCCCTGTCTCCCATCCAGTATCTAAACGAGGAGCCTCGGGCAGGTCATAAACACAATGACTTTCGCACAATGAGATCATTACTTTCCACACAGTCAGATTTCTCCAATACTTCCAAGTACAATTGCAATGTGCTATTTGAATCTGCGTCTGTTTCAGATCAATGGTATTAGATCAAGGGAAGTCTGGTGCAACAACAAGCCCACCAGCATCTCAATGTGTGTTGGATCAGAGCATCAACCTCTTTGCTTTGAAGCATCCTGGATTCTGCGACTTAAGGCAATGCCACTGTTTGAGGACAATTTAAGTTAGTACTTGTGAACATGGAATACTTTCTGCCAAAGCTAGAACACCAAAGGGACTAACACTTCAAAAACATATGGGGAAGTAGTAGCTCTTCTGCTTTGTTTTGGGTCTTCTGGGATGTGATTACACGCTAAAAGTTTGTATTGTTGGCAAGTCGATGACTGTCAACTTTCTCAAAATATGCCCTTTTTTCCTTTATTGTGAAAAAGAGACTATTAAGCTGTCGACATGAACAATATAGAGGTATATGACCATAAACATGCAGACATGCTCAAATCGCTTTTGATCCATCCAAAATGTCCATGGTTGCAAATTACTTTGAACGTGAAACACCAAGCTGCATCTATATTTCTCAACTCATTTCTTAAAAAGGTCAAATTTAGAGAATTGATAAAAAGTGCTTATTATAAAATGCAGAAGCCTGATGAAGTCTTTTATGAAGTTTAAAGGAAGTTTTCCTTCCGACCAGATATTTGGATATGCATCACGACCCGAGCTTTCTATCTGTTGGCTAGTCGGTTTTGTTTACGACGCACAGACATGACCCTAAACAAGAAGGAGGGAGTCTGTCGCAAACTGGGTTATTCTGAAATGTTTCCATTTTCAAAGACAGATCTTGAAAACTCATCTTTTTCGACTCCACTTCGAGCGATATAATTACTAACAAAGCACTTATATACTAATAGAGGACTGGCTTATCTATAGCCAGTTGAGTAGCACTTGAAATGTTTGGCTCTATGAAACCTGATGTACTTATATGATTCTGTTTTCTTCAAGGTTGTGTCTTCCTGGTCGAATGCACTTGTAAGTCGCTTTGGATAAAAGCGTCAGCTAAATGTAATGTAATGTAATGTAATGTAATGTAATGTAACCTTAAACCCTATTAACATCAGAATATACCACATCCTAATTAAAAAAATGCTAATATTGGAGTTTATAGTAGCATAACACAGGTGTTACATAACACCTAAACACTGACATTACATTACATTGCATTTAGCTGACGCTTTTATCCAAAGCGACTTACAATAAGTACATACGACCAGGAAGACACAACCTTGAAGAAAACAGAATCATATAAGTACATCAGGTTTCATAGAGCCAAACATTTCAAGTGCTACTCAACTGGCTATAAGCCAGTCCTTTATTAGTATATAAGTGCTCTGTTAGCAGTTATTTGTTAGTAATTCTGACAGTACTTATGCATAGCAGTCATTGTTTAGATGTTATGTACGTTATGGAGGATTTGGGGAATTGGCTTTACACGTGTATAATGTTGGATTTGTTTTTGACATGTTTTAAATCCAATCTTTGTTGATTGCATTTTTTCCATAATTCCTACCCTGTAACCATTCCCTGAAACCAGGATGTGACCACATGTGGATCTACAGACTACAGTAAGTGGACCAGTGATTTAGAGAGCCTCTCTGGCCAGAACATGACGCCATATGGAGCTCGTAAGGATCCACACTGCATGTACTCCAGCCTGGGGGTCCAGATGAGGATTTTGACAAACTGTGATTTATGGGACATAAGTGGGGTACCCAGATGTTACTTTTTGATTACATTTTTGCAGTCTTGATTGGTGAAACTGACCATTTAATAAATTAGAAATGCCATGGCAAGTGTACGAAAACAAACTGAGTAGAAAATGGTGCTGTATATCGGAGGAGGATACTCAGCACAGGTGACTTCCGCCCTGATTGCTAATGTGTATGTCTCTGTCGGCGAACAACATTACTAATACATTAGTTGTTTCTAATTTGATTTCAAGTGCATTCGCTGCGGTTTCTATCCGCTTTACAAGTGCAGGTTACCTCTTCCCCATCATGGCCAGACACATTTCCAGGAAGGTAGGCAGGAAATGGAAAAAGTGAAAGCGGGAATAGCAATACACTTTACAGGCCTTGATGGACAATCCCATACTTCAAAGAACACATAAAGAATTTCCAATGCTCTGAGCGGTGATTCAGACGGTGCTTGTAGAAAGAGATAATTAACGGGTGATCTAAAGCTCAATCAATCTTCCTACTTGTTCTGTTAAGGTCAGGTTACTTTGACAAAGAACAGCATACACTCATATTTGAGAAGTCTGTTTGTTTTTGTATATGTTTTTAATTAACTATAAGTATTGCAATATCTGTATTTTAGCTTTAAAATGTGTTCTTTCTGTTTATATGGATGATCCTGTCTTAAGTAAGTAAAACATATTTGATTCATATGTCATTCTGTTTGCTGTATTTATATGTAAGTTACTAAAAAGACCATGCGTTCTTTAATCAGACATGTTTCAAACGTTTGGATCATGACTTGAATGTGGGGATTACATTTAACATCATTATTGAAGATATTTTTTTATCAAATAGAATTTAAATGTTTGAACTTGTAAGAAGAGCATAAGTACCGTGGGGAAATATCCCTTACATAATTGTGAGAGATTCACAAAATATCTGAAGCATGCACATCCAACAACTTCTCTAAGCTTCACAGCAAGATCATGCATTTTTCATATTCCACTGGTGATTTTATTTTTTATATTTTTGTCAATACAGCTTCTTGTCATACATATTAATATTCATAAAAAGGACAAAACACTCAGGTAAAAACATCTGCTGTACTTAATGAAACTTGTTGTGCCTGATGAATTATGCTGTGTTAACAACGAACAACAGAAATCTGTCCTGGACTTAAACTCGGAAGTATTGACGGCAGCTGGCAGCTCTCCTAGAAAATCTCACCCTGGCGACCTCTCATTGCAGAGCCCAATAACAGATATATGTCCATCTCCAGGGCCTCATCAAATGCCAATAAAATGCAAAGAGAGGGTCAGAAATCAAACCTGCAGCCTACTCATAGAGTTAATACGTTTCGTGTTTGTTTGAGTTATATGATTTTATGAGAGAGAGGTTGAACAGCAATAAAGAAAGCTGCATTAAGAATATATTCCGTTTATCTTCTTACCACATATGTATAGGTTGAAAATACACACACCCCCCCACACACACCCCCCCCCCACACACACACCCCCACACACACACACACCCCCCCCCCACACACACCACACACACACACACACACACAAACACACACACCATGTATACATCACTTCAGGGGACATTACATTGACTTACATGCATTTCCTGGAGACTTATCCTAACCTTAACCATAACCAACACATGTCTAACCCTTAACCTAATCCTAAACCTAACCAAGTCTTCACCCTAAAATGAATGATTCCCCTCATGGGGACCTCCAATTTGTCCCCATAAGGGAGGCGAGTCCCCACACGTGACTGTGTAATCAGATGTAGGTCCCCACAAGTATAGTAATGCTAGACCTCACACACACACACACACACACAGGGCCGGCCCTGACCAATTTGCTGCCCTAGGCAAGATTTTAGCTGGCGCCCCCCCCCCCCCCCCCCCAAAATGCAGACACTTACTATGACTCGCGCATGCATGCACGGTTGTGGCATGACCACCAAAACAGAAAGACATGGACACAAGATGTGGGCAAATGTATTTAGACTCCTATCCATTTGAACATGATTTAAGTGGGGGGTGGACTTAACCTCCTCTAGGGGGGTCCGGGCTTGCTCCCCCGGACCCCCCTTTGTAATATTGAAGTTAAAAGCATCAATCTGGTGCACTTTGAGAGCAACATGAAGAGATCTATGGATACCTCTCTCAGCACCCATTTGAAACAGAACTGTAAGCAGATTTTATTTTTATTTATGGATATTTTACAAATCACTCCCCTTTCAAACTGTATTCTTGTTTATTAATAACAACTTTTTTTTACTGTCATATAGTATTTTATACCCGTTTACTTTATTCTCTTATTTTTTTATAACTATAATGATCATAAAAGCTGAGGTTATCAGAGCCTCTCAGTCTTTCAGGAGAGAGCTCTCTAAAGCTCTCCCCCCCCCCGCGGCAGTACATTCCAATGTTAATAAAAGCACACAGAAGCTGTATACGTGTTTTGGAGTTTGATTTATTTTAAATTAACACAAATACAACATTAAAACCTACAGTATAATTGCACACTAAAACCATTATTTCCAACAAGTTCAACTTAATTTGGGGGGGGGGGTGCGCCATAGTTTATGGGCGCTGTACGCAATAAAGGTGTAGTTCTGTTAGTATAAGTTAATAAGATGTACTTTGTTGATCCAAAATCGGGAAATTGTGTTATATTTTCAATATATTTTTATTTTTCAATTTTCGGCACCCCCCATTGATTGATGCAACCTTAGCATTCACCTATACTGCCAATGCCAAGGGCTGGCCCTGCACACACACACACACACACACACACACACATACACACACACACACACACACACACACACACACAACACACAGACACACACACACACGCACACACACCCACACACACACACACACACCACACACACACACACACAGACACACACACACACACACACACACACACCCACACACACACACACACACCACACACCACACACACACACACACTAAGTTCAGTCTTTGTTATTTTGAACTTTATATCCTGATGTTGTGTACTTGACATTTAGACTTGAAAATAATTCAAACATACCTCAATCACATGAACAAACAGAGCTACAGAGGTGCGTTATATAAGATGTGATGCCAAGTAGCAGCATGTATCATCTGTAAAGGAAGCCTTAAAATCAGTTGTTTCATAATAGGATTTCAAAGCAAAAAGAGACAGATTTCCAAAGAAACTAAATCAACTTTGTAACACTCTTTGGTCAAACAGACACCAACGGCAGCACACAGCAAAATAAAGTGTCGTGAAGCAGGGGAACGACTAAAGCACATGAAAACAGACAGAAACATAGACCTGGGAATAAAAACAGGATTCACACCCATGTTGGTCGAAACAGGGTCTCTCTTCAGCAAGACACCTGAACAACTTCTAGGGTTTATCTTGTTTTTAAGGAAAATGCTGAAAACACCTTTTAGAAGGTTTTCTGTAAGTAGTGACCATTTTTTAAATAAATGTTTGTGCCAGAAAAGCTCCTTTAATGAAGATACAGCGTCACAAGTGGGAGATAGAGGGGATGACATTGCCTGAAGCTTCAGCGCACTCAGGAGGCGGACATGGCATACATGCCAGCTTTCACCACTTAGATATCCCACAGCACAATAGGGACAACATTGAGCCTAAAATAGTAAGTTAAAGTTGATCAAAAGGAGCTAACATTTAGTGAAAATAAATACAAAATGACATTTGAAGACTACCTTCAGAACTAAATGGCCTCTGGGATATAATTGTGGGAGCGGAGGTGAGGGTTTCAGAGGTTGAAGGCTGCAGGCGGTGTGTGATGACACCGAATATGAGCCTCAGGCTCGAAGAGACAGATAGTAGAAAGTCCTCTTCCCTTAGTTCACTTCACTAGTTTCTGAATTAAGGTGGAATCCTCTTAGGAAAACCAGAGTGGGTCAAGTATGCAATCAGTCAGATATTTATGCCAGACTAATATCTTTTTTCTGTATCTTCGTGATAAAGTAGTGCAGCCACGTCTGTGTGTCTGCGACATCCCTTTGAACTCGTTGTCCTGTGGGGTTTCTCACACCAAAAATGGTCTACAATATCCATATCCCAGCCCTATTTTAGCCCGCGGTGGAACTTCAAAAGCTTCAAAGCACACGACTGACTTCCGACCTCGGCGAGAATGATCCTCTGATGCATGTCAGGCAGGGTGCAGGAAGTGTCGTACTTCCAGGATGACATCTAAGCGCGTCGGGGGGTAGAAGAGGCGCAGGAGAGTGTACAGGTGTGTGACTACACTGCAAAGTTGCTAAGAGTGCTGTTTGGGAAGCCTAATTAGCCCAAGAAAAGAACAAACACACGAACAACTGGTCCTCAACCCCAAAGGCAGATTCTGACATTTCAGAGAAGGTCAGAGCTAATTACCGTGCAAGACTGTTCATACAAGAGGAGATTGTTTGTGTGGAAAAATGCTTCTAAATTTGAAGAAGGTTCCTTGTGTCACAACCTTTATGTTTCACGGTGACATATTGACAATGCCAAATACCACCTAAATCAATTGATACACGTGCCAAACATCACTGATGTGGCGCGTGCCGGAGAGGAAACTGTGGGTCAATTAGTCGATAATGAACTGACAGTAGAGTAACTGACAACAACTTTCATTCACCTCATCACTTTTTTTTTGAACCAGTGCCTTTATTTGAGTGATAGCTATGAAAGGGGGGGACAGAGGGAATGACATGTGGCACATAGTGTTGGATACAAACCCGGCTCCTCCGCTTGGGAGCTATAGGCCGGCCAATATCACCTATTTAACAATAAGAAGGATTAGCTAATTTTCCCTCATTTATTTAATTGTAATATGAACATCTGTAAGACAACAGATATCCTCAGGCTCTCGGTATTTGGCCAATGGTATTAATGGGTATATTCCAACTTTTTGTACATTTTATAGACGTGACGATTTTTTAATTGAACATTTCAAAGTAATCACTAATTAAAATGATATCTGCAACTCGTGATTATTTGTATAATTGTAATATATATTTAAGTGTATATATATGTATTATATTTCTGATTATTTCAATAATTGTTTAGCAAATTTTCAGAAAAGTGTGAAAAAAATGCCCATTTGAAATTGCCATGGACCAAGATGCAGAATACTGTTGTTGTCTTTCTAACAGGCCACAAGAAAAAAACATCCACTATAAAAATATATTATCTGTTGACCAAATGATAAATGAGTCAACCTATTGTCATTGACTCATTTATCGTTTAGTGCATGAACAGTTCTTCCTGCTTCTTAACCCGGAGACAAAGAGTTAAGATAGTATCTCATGACTTCCCTCGCAGAGGCTCTATCATTGCATCACAGGATATAAACCATTAGGATCTGACAGGATTCATTATTTAGAGCTCCATTTGCATGGCTCCATTATCCCTTGGATAGAAAAAGAGGAAACATCATGACTTATACATACGAGTTTTGCGTGCAGAGTCCTCCACAAATAGCGAAGAGATGTCTTCGTCTATGCCAGCATCGTTTTGGCGATGCAGGTATAAGCGCCCGTATCCTCAAAGTGCACGTTGCTGATGTGAACCTCACTCCCATTAGCTTTGAGAAACAACAGAGGAGAACAGACAAGGAATGACTTTCGGAAAGAGATAAAAGGAGACCTGCATGCTACCATCACTCGGTTACACAAGACTTCTCTAATATGTTGGGAAGGGAGGTGAGAGGTGTGTTCTCTGAGACTATGAGGAGGTAGGAGTTCAAAGTGAGAATGTGGCACATGTCAGCCACATGCTGTTTGTGTGAGCACTGGGACAGGTTTCTGCTTTAATGGGTTTTGTGTACAAGCTAAAAAGGGAACACATTTGGCTTCAGTGTTGATTGAAAAATATGTGAGGCTTTATTCCACAATACTTGATACTGGGGCCAGACAAACAAACCAAATGTATTAAGCACCCCCATTTCTTGATGATTAACATATTGCAATTTAGAACTAACATCTTTAAAGCGAAAAAAGCCACTATGACCCAAAGTTAAACCGATTAATGAAAAACACGGCAGCATCATCGACTGCATTAAAACCATATTAGGATTGAGTCAAAATGAGAGAAGGATTGCATGCACTGATAGAAAATGAATGGTTGCATTTAGTGTTCTTGATGGCCATCATTCATCTTGACATAGATTTTAGTTTTTATCGCCAGCACTGTTTTTACAACAGCAATAGCGTCAGTCATAGTAGTCGTGGTCATATAGTTGATACGATCAATGTGACATTTATTATACTGATAGTGGCAGCAATTGCAAAAGTAACTGTAGCAGTTTAAGTGCAAGTAAGAGGTGCAGTAACATAATAATGGAAGTAGCAGTGGTGTGAATAGGAATAGGAGTAGCACATGATAACCAAAGGCCCTACGTAGCTGTGTACGTAACAGGATGTATGATTACCTAGAAGAGCATCAAGACTGTTTTAGGCATGTGATAGCTATGCGATTAACATGATGATTCAGCCTCTATGGAGATAGACATATGACAAGCACGATCATCTCAGACGTGGGTCTTAGCTAATCTAAACTAAACATTGTATACTGCTTTGTGTTAGGGAAATAATTGTCCTCGACTCCTAGATATGACGTGCATGACTAACCCTGACGTCGATGTTTATCTCCTTTAAGGACATAGGCTGCTTCAGCCATAAAGTTATTGTTCCCATTCTGTGACCGGGCAACACTAGGTCACAGATGGTCTGTTGTTGTGGGTGCACTGGGACACTTCCTTCTTTGTTGTTTGTGGACTCCAAGGTATGAAATCTTCGAGGCCATAAGTGACGGATGCAAGTGACTCAGTTAAATGGGCTAACGAGAGAGAGGCGCTCCAGAATTGACGTGGCAACTCTCCCGTGCAGTCTCACCGTGACTGATGTGACTTGTGATGTGAATCCTCCGGCCGAAACTCCAAATAAACCATCAGTGTTTGACATCAAAAGCTCCTGCTCTACCGTGTCTCCTTCCTGAGTCGGTGACTCCCACTGCATTGCTACACAGAAGTTTCCCCCACACTTTGAACCGGTATTCCACCATCTTGTGACTGTGTAACTCCCTCTCTTGTATATCAGCATTTGAAGTTGTTCAGGAACTAGTTGTACACAATGCTCTGTATGTGAAGACTACTTCCATTCTTGCAAGGATAATACATATGTATCCTGCTATTGAAGCTCAAGCCGGTGACGAGTGATACTTTTCTAACACACGTGTAGATGCAGAGAGCAGTGAAGCAGGGTACCTTGCAGGGTGAGTTGTTTTGGACAGCTTGGAGGTGATGTCCATGCCGTTCTTCAGCCAGGCCAGCTGCGGGCCGGGGATGCCCTCAGCGTGGCACCGCAGAGAGGCCGTGACGCCCGGCTCCCTGGCCTGGCTCTCTGGGTACACCCGGATGATGGGGGGAACTGAAGTATGGTAAAAAAAGAGAGAGAAGGAAACAGAGAGAAAGGAATAAATGCAATACAATGGTTTGTTTAGTATCACTTGAGGAGGGAGGTAACCTTATTGAATGAGAAGTTTCCAAGCTTTAACTTATGGGTTGGCATTAGCATACACTATCAATAAGGACGAGTGTTATTTTCGCCAATGCCTTCAGAAAAGGTTAACATGCTCTGTGAAGCCAAACTAATCAGATATATAAATAAGGGAGATAACCTCTGTGCGGAAGTTATTGATTTCACTTGGTAGACATTGATTTTATGTAACCTTTTGTCAGGCAGGGAATGAGGGGATAGAAGTGGAGAAAAACTAAATGTGTGAATGAACAAAAAAGGCTAAAACGAAACGTCGCTCACTGCTGCAAACTGTGCCAAAAGCTGACTGCACACATTCCTGCACATTTTACCCTACCCCGAAGCAAAAACAAACAAACATTAAGAACAATCCTACATACTGTATTTCAAGAACCAAAAATCAACATGAATCAAAAAAACACACAAAAACATTAATAATGCATTTATGCAATGGCTGAGGATATGCCACAAGTGTTGCTTTATACCCGATGGCTAAATAGTTCGAGTCTTGCTCCACAAAACATGGAAAATATCAAAAGAATGAATTTGAATAATCCTTTAAAGGAAGCAGCCTTCTCTGGGTAGCATAACAATGATAAAACCTTTCAAGAAAAGGATAGCAGTATATCTGAGGACACTCTCCCAAAGAAATGGTGACAGAAACTTGGACTGTGACAATTAAATGTTTACAGAGCGACCACAGAAAGAATCTTCCTGTCATCCTAAGATGTAAGACGTCATCCTGGCAGGGGTTTAAGAAGGGACGTCACATTTCTCCATCTTCCCATCTTGTTTTGAGCACTTTCTCATTGCCTCTGTGGCCCAAATCAGTGTCCTCCTTTCAGACTTCTGAGACGTGAGATGGAAGCGAGCGTCTTGGCAGGAGGTGAGAAGGCAGATGATGTGCTGTAGAGACCATTTCCTGTGGGCAATGGGTCAGAGGAAGTCTTCTAGGCAAGGTGAACGAAATGACTGAAGATTGTTGCCACGGCCATCTGGTAACTCCCGGGCTTTGGAGATCGTGTCAACCTGATTAGATGGCTAGTTACCTAAACACATAAATATCGTGAGAAATTCTGAAATGAAGCTATAAAAGGAAGTTTGATACTAGTAATACAGACTATTAGAGCTGTAATATTAAGTCGAGGTTATTGGATGTCACTGGTTACGGTTCTGATAATTGATTAATTATTTGATTTACTTTTAAGTAAAAATGCCAAACATTTGCTGCTCTAACCTGTATTTCATGGAGGTTCAATTAGAACGTTGCTGTCTTTCAACTTTAGTTTTTTTAGATTGGATGTTGTTGAAGACTTTAACTTAAAGTGGACCTATCATGCTATATTTGAATAATATATTGTAGGGCCATACCTATACAAAACAGATCATGCATTTAGCCATGCTTTGCTCTATTTGCTCTTTTTATCCATGTTTTTTCAAGGGGCTGAATCTGAGAAGTCTTCTTCGCTGATTTTGTGGCAGACTACAGCGCCACCTACAGGCCTGGCATATGTACTACAGTGTCTCCAGCGCTTTCGAACGTCAATTGCCGTGGCTGTCTCCTCCTGATAGGTGGAGAGTTCCCCATATAGGCGGAGCTCCTTGTTTCTGACGTCAGAGATATTTCAAATCTGGATCAGCTCCGTTGCAGCCCCGTTTTTAGAGATGTGGGTATGGAGGAAAAGAGAGAGGGTTGTGTTTTCTGACACTTGGTGAGTTCCCTCACACACTGGGGACACTTTGGCATGATAGGTCCCGTTTAATATTGTTTCACATGAAAAACAAATCCACAAACGATTATCTTATCTATAGCCAGCTGAGTAGCACTTGAAATGTTTGGCTCTATGATACCTGATGTACTTTATGATTCTGTTTTTTCTTCTGGGCTGTGTCTTCCTGGTCGTATGTACTTATTGTAAGTCGCTTTGGACAAAAGCGTCAGCTAAATGCAATGTAATGTAATGTAATGTAATCTTCAGATTAATCAATAATGATTGCAGCCCTTCATAGGATCACTTTTGAGACCAGGAGGCCGAGTCGCAGTCTTACATGCTTCTCTGCGCTCTCTCCTAGGCAGTCATCCATAGGAATCCCAAACCCAATAAAATACCCAATATTAGCGGTGTGTGTGTCTGCCCAAGGACAATTTAAGGTAAAACCTAATAGAGGTGTCATACATAATAACCTAATAAAAGTGAATGTAACAACTACTACAGTGCAACAAAACAGGAATATTAAATGTGGTCTCTTAAACACAAGATCTCCAGCATCTAAAGCAATATTGGTAAATTATTTAATATCAGATTATATTATTGATATATGCTGTCTCACTGAAACTTGGTTGAGACATGAAGAATATGTCAGCATAAATGAGGCCACTCCACCCAGCCATATCAATACTCATATTGCCCGAGGCGTGGGCCGAGGAGGTGGAGTTGCAGCAATCTTTGACTCAAGTTTACTTATCAATACTAAACCAAAATTAAATTATACCTCCTTTGAAAGTCTCGTTTTTAGTCTTACGCATCCGACCTGGAAAACTTTGCAGCCAATCTTATTTGTTACAGTGTACCGTGCACCAGGTCCTTATTCAGAATTCTTATCAGAATTCTCTGAGTTTTTATCAACTTTGGTTCTTAAAACAGATAAAGTAATTATCGTAGGTGACTTTAATATTCATGTTGACGATGATAAAAATAGCCTTACTGTTGCATTTAACTCTATATTAGATTCTGTTGGTTTTGTCAGAGTGTAAATAAACCAACCCACTGCTATAATCACACTCTCGACCTTGTTCTGACTTATGGTATTGAAATTGAGCAACTATTAGTCGAACCGCATAATCCTGCTTTATCCGACCATTTCTTAGTAACTTTTGAAGTACTGTTACTAGACTACAAAGCATTAGTCAAAAGCTCCTGCAGCAGAAACCTATCTGTTAGTGCTATAGCCAAATTTAAGGAAGAGATTCCACCAATACTTAACTCGATAGCATGTCTGCATGTAGGGGAGGAAACTTATACAAAATGTACACCACCCCTAATTGATCATGTTGTTGATAGTGCTACAGATGCGCTGCGAATAAAATTAGACTCTGTTGCTCCTTTGAAAAAGAAGAAAATAAAACAACATAGATTAGCTCCATGGCATAATGCCGAAACCCGCAAAATAAAGCAAAAGTCGAGACAACTTGAAAGGATATGGCGTTCCACTAAACTTGAAGAATCTCGTTTAATTTGGCATATTACTCTCAATGAATATAAGAAAGCACTGCGTAAAGCGAGAGCAGCCTACTACTCTTCATTAATAGATGAGAATAAGAATAATGCAAGATTTATTTTCAGCACTGTAGCCAGGCTGACAGAGCCATAGCTCGATTGAGCCTTCTATTCCCATAGCACTCAGTAGTAATGATTTTATGTGCTTTTTTAACGATAAAGTTGTTACTCTTAGAAACAAAATTAAGGCGAGACACCCCAGGTGAATAGGGTAATTTTTTTAACTTAAAGGTATCAGCTAGAAATTTATCCAGTTAATGTCTTACAATAAGGCAATTGTCTTTTGTATTACAAGTTTTCTGAAATAGCATGTTTAAATATGCAAATGAGCCATTATCTCATTAAATATGCACATATTTTAACACATTTCAGGAATCGAAATCTGAACTTTGGATAAAGCCAGGTTCCAAATTCTTGTTTCATTTTGTAGTCATATTAGTATCTAAGGCTTTTTACAGAAGGGATATTGGATATCTCTTTTTATCACTCAATAAATCAGAAAATACTGTCAACAGCCCTAAAATATCCATTTTCGCCATGTTTTTAGGTATACAATGTTGTATAATTCAGGCTATGAATTATATATGAACAAACCCTTCTGTAAAAAGCCTTCATAATATTGATAGGAATATAACTGGAAGGTTTGGTGTCTCTTACGTGCTTCTGAAGTTGAAATTTCGAACTCAGAGTAGGAGACAAAACTCATTTTGAGAAAACGACCTTTAAAGATTGCAGTGAGGCGCTAGCTAAACCCTCCTTTTCTCTGGATGACAGCTTGCGCATTGACGCACTCCGTGAAGGTGTTTCATGTTCGGGGTCATTTGTTGTTTGTATAACCTTGCTTCGTGCAAGAGACAATTGTTGTCGTCTTCTCTGTGAACGTTTTTTTTCGCCGTTCTTTTGCGATTTTGAGATTTCAATTTCTAGCGGAAAGCTAAACAGGAAGTGTTTTAGCACACCACGTGACGCATCTGAACGAATCACGTTGTCAGAAATTGACCCCAGCCAATGAGATTTAGTTTCTTGTTTAAGACCCCTTTGTGCTTTCACGATTGGTTGCTGATACAAAGGAAATGACCATATTTGGATCCGATTGAGATTGTGCAGGAGAGACGGAGCTTTCCAACGATATCTCTGTTGACATGGTGCACACAGCGGTCGCGGTGCTTTATGTTACGTTAGAATGCTAACTTTTGGTGACTTTAGGAGAAATCTACAGACGCAAATAGACAAACTATAGTAAATAAACACTTAAATCTGTATTTTGTACGTTTTCCTTCTAAAAGCCTGAAAGAAAACATGTTATGGAATCAAAATAGCACAAAATCTCAAAATTGACCAGTACTTGAAAAACGATGTTTTTGCCTGCCGTGTCTCGCCTTAATGACCTCTTGCCTTTGACCAGTATAGTGTTATCAACAGCTCCCGGAAACACAAGTTCTAATATTACACTAGATGGTAAGCTAGAATGCTTTTCAGCCATTAACCTTGAACAATTAAATTCAATGATTCTCTCTTCTAAACCATCAACGTGTATGTTAGACCCAATTTCCAACTAAGCTGTTGAAGGAAGTTTTTCCATTAATTAGCACTTCCTTTATTAAATATTATGAATATGTCTTATTATCAGGCTATGTTCCCACAATCATTCAAAGTAGCAGTGATTAAAACCGCTTCTTAAAAAGCACAACCTCGATCCAGAGGTTTTTAGGCCAACTATAGACCTATTTCTAATCTTCCGTTCCTCTCAAACATTCTTGAGAAAGCAGTTGCAAAACAGCTGTGTGATTACTTAAAAAACAATGATTTATTTGAAGATTTTCAGTCTGGCTTTAGAACACAATCATAGCACAGAGACAGCTCTGGTTTAAGTCACAAATGACATTCTAATAGCCTCAGACAAGGGACTTGTCTCTATTCTTGTCTTGCCTCGATCTCAGTGCTGCATTTGATACTATCGATCATGATATCTTATTGCAAAGACTAGAACACTTAGTTGGCATGCAGGGAACTGCTTTAGGCTGGTTTAGGTCCTATCTATCGTGAACGCTCTCAGTTTGTAGGTGTTAACGATGAATCTTCCACGCAAACCAAAGTTAGCCATGGAGTGCACAGGGTTCAGTGCTCGGACCTATTTTGTTCACATTATATATGCTTCCGTTAGGCAATATTATAAGGAATCATTCTGTAAACTTTCATTGTTATGCGGATGATACTCACTATATTTATCAATCAAGCCTGATGAAATTAATCATCTAAATAAAATTCAAGACTTAAAACGTGGATGACCTTACATTTTTGATGTTAAACACGACCACAACTGAAGTTATTGTATTTGGCCCGAAGAATCTACGAAACAAATTATCTAAAGATATACTAACTATGGATGGCATTCATTTGGCCCTCCAGTGAGACTGTAAGGAATCTTGGGTTATATTTGATCAGGATTTATCTTTAAACGCCCACATAAAATCAATTTCAAGGACCGCCTACTTCATCTACGTAACATTGCAAAAATCAGGCATATTTGCCTCAAAACGAATGCAGAGAAACTGGTCCATGCATTTGTACTTCAAGGCTGGATTATTGTAACTCCTTATTATCAGGGTGTACCAAGAAGTCAGTCAAGTCGCTTCCAGCTGATTCAAAATGCTGCAGCTCGTATACTAACCAGAGTTAGGAAAAGGGACCACATTACTCCTGTTCTGGATTGCCTTACACTGGCTCCCTATAGAACACAGGATAGAAGTTTAAAATTCTTCTTCTCGCCTACAAAGCCCTTAATGGGAATGACATTCCCAGAACAAATGACCATATCTTCCCTTCTAAAAGGGTTAAATTAATAATCTTTTTTCTCAAAGTAATGATAAACCTGTGAGTTGGATGTAGAAAGTCAGAATAAATATAGATGTTTTTTATTTTAAAGAAAATTCAGATTGAACATGGTAAAAAACCGTAAATTATAGTGTCCGTCCAAAGATATTTTGTACTTATAGTGAAAACTAACCTTGGATGATGGGTTAGTAGACTAAAAGCTTTAGGAATCCAAAGTACAACATATAATAAGTACACTGTATCAAGATTTATGCAAAACAAGTGACATTTGACCTTTTCAGACAGATTTAGCAAAAAAACCCTCTTCTGGGGCCATTTGGGTGGATTTTCCATATCTCTGGCTCCCCTTTCTGGATTTTGACATGTGACATCTCTTTCTGACCGTCAGAGCCAATGGAATCAAGGGGAACTCCCACCTAGTCCTTATTTGGTAATGTGTGTGTGTTAGACTGCTGCATAGCCAAGACCGGAAGCAGCAGCCACTCTGGTGGCTACCATTAGCAGCTAACGTTTGCTCTGCGATTTTTAGATAAAAATGGAATTATGGATTATAAATGAAATAATTTTTTTATACAGAGACGTTAAAAACCTATGGATTAACCGATTCAGCCGCGTTTTTTCTCGTTTTAATGCCATTGAACACGTCTTTTGATCAGATTGACAGCTACGGTGAGACGATCTCCCTAGAAGCTCCGTAAAGGTACGTGTTGTGATGTCTGTGTTTTCTTCCCCTGTCGCAAGTTCGGATCACTCAGTGATGATACTATATACCTAAATAATCTGTGGAACCTCAGCTTTTGTCGGATATCTTGTATGTGAAGCTACGATAAGTAATAAGGGTACTTTTATCTTGAGTTCTGTGCCAATGTCCGTTAGCATTTTTCGCTAAGGGGTCATTTTGATGCTTCTTACGAGACTTGTGTTTTGTTTTGGTAAAAATGGTTTGTATCGTCAATTAGCTGAGATTATTTCCGTTAATCTGGTATAACACATTAATAGGTTCTTAAATATTAAGATCCCCTGAGACACAGTGTCGTGAAAAAAAAAAAAACAGCTTGGGGTTTAACAGGTTAAATTCAATGAATGAATCAAACTATTGCAAATTGATGGGAAGTTCTGAGCAGTATATAAGTATTTCAAGATGAATGATCATTTGTTAAATGTCACTGTACAAGACGATATTGTAGAGGCACATTTATTTTCACAACTGTTTCTGTGAGTACAGTATGGCAGTGATTGTGAGGAGAGTTGGGGGTCAGGGCACACATGGCATTAACCTATTTTGCTGGCCCACAACCACAACAGCCCATAAATCAACAGCTGTATGCTGCTAGCAAGACCGGCCAGACTCCCTCGAGCGCCTCATTAATAAAACCTCCCAGGCAATTTAACAATGTTGCATTAATTAGTGTGTTTGAATTAAACCACAATACATCAACAAGAGTTTTTTTAAGTCTAGAAAAACCGTTTACTGTCACATTGGTCATATCGGTTCATGTGTCAGCGACAGACACATCCGTTGAACAGGGCTTAAGCACAGATAAGATATATAAAATAAGCATATATTTAAATGCATTATTTCCACTGGATGCTTTACAATAAGCTCTATTGATCTGGATTCAACGGGTTTCCAAGGAACTGCATTTGAAAAAAGCAGTTGTGTGTTATATTGAAGTATTTCAATAAACGTTGTTTTTAATTTCAAAGCAAACTGGTGAATATTTTGAAGGAAAAAAAACGGGAAATGTATCCTGATATGAGAAACATGTGGGTTTAACACACTTATTTGCACAAGTACATTTTACCAATAAATACTTTGAAGTTCCAAACATTCCTAATAAACTAAATTCAAAAGTAATAGTTTATATGTATATAAGTGTGTGTGATTGCATGTTTTTCTATCCTTCAGAGTCTATCTGGAAACAGGTGAGATGGGTCTTATGATCAGGATGGTGTTTTGTAGGGTCCTATACAGTTTATAGAAACATCTTTCAATGCTTTTGAAACTCATAGAATATAGATAGCATGGCATTAAGCCCACACCTCATCTCATACACCATTTTGGGTAAATTGCTTGTGAGATTTGAGAAGATAGAACTGGTTGGTACTTTGTGCTGAAGATCTCCAATCAGAGCTGCACCACTACAGGTGTCAGACAGTTTGCAGTAAAAGAGTACGTGCAGTGTGTGGAGAGGTGTAATTACAGAGCACGTAAGTGAGGTGCAATCAGGGCTGTGAATGAGTCTATGTTTGGCTGAGGGAGAGCAGAAGTTCCAGTCCTCTGTAGATTTCATGGACCTAATTCAACCAAACATCTGTGATGGGAGGGTCACACCGCCTGCCAAAAACTCAATCCCAGAGTAGTTCCATGAAACATCCAAGAGAGGTTCCTCTGCAGATCAGCACAACATAATTACACACATAACTGTGTTGCTAGGTTTATACACTGTTTCAATATGTGTATGAATACTGAGCTTATGGGGTAAGCAGAGGGGTGCCTGATCTGGTTTATATTAAAGATTCTGTATTATTAAAAAAGGTAATAGGTGTACAGAAAAAGTGAATATTACAACTAAAAGGCACATTTAAATGTTCTTAGTATTTGGTTTGGAATTTGAAATTGCTTTCACAGAAGGATGTATGCTAATTATTGAGCCTGGTTCCAGATTTTCTTTGAAATGTTATGCTATTTAATTAAGCCTGTTTTTTTTTGTTTAAGTAAATGTTGGGGATAAGCTTTTTTAATCAAATAGTGACAGAAAAAACTGTGATTGAGATTGACAGACCTGTAAGAGTTTGTATAAGTCAATTTAAAAGTATAACAAATAAATCAGTATTTACTCTGGTCATCGTAAAATGTTTTAGAAGAGCCCTATTATGCTTTTTGGGGTTTTCCCTTTCCTGTAGTGTGTTGTATACTTTTGTTTGAATGGTCTGCAAAGGCTAGAATGCCAACGTCACCTCCAGAGGGAGATCTCTTACACACACCACCCCCCCTTCCTGAAACGCCTGAATTGGACTGCTTTGTTTACTTCTGTTACATAATGACATCACTATGTTACACCTGTTGGCTAGAGTTCCTACACATTGTACGTGATAAGCTAAGGGGCGGCACATCTCTGCAGCACAGGCAGTGAACATTAAAGCATGTAGAAGCACAACATAAACATATGAACATAAAACGCATAACATGTCTTCTTTAAGTGCGTTTAGCAGGCTGTACAATTGTATATAGATTATCATTGATACACATCAATGGATACATTTTCACTAAGTGCCGAATGTCTGCCTTTGTAAGAAAATACTTCACTTCTCACCTTAATGTTAAGCCTGAGAAGCTTTTTGAAATAGCTTGTATAGATTTTCCGGTCAGGTATTCACTGTGAATATCTAGCTTACCTATCGCTACTGTGAACATGTGACTGATGGTGACTCAGGGGGATGGGATGAGAGGGGTGTATCAGGACTTGTGTAGAAAGAGACAAGTTTTATCAATGTTGCTGAAATCCCACTCTAGCTGCCCATTGAGCTCAATAAAGGTCATTCGTTTGTTATTTGAGGAAAAACTCATGTCAGTGAATTTCCCCCATGACTGTGAATAAGGGAGATAAAGTACATCCTGAGCTGCTGTGGATATCTATTGATTATATTACATGTAAACCTGGACACTGATAAGGGTAAAAAATCCCCCCCAAGGTACAATACAATAATAAAAAGGGGGGTATAGCCAAGAGGGTACATCTATTTAACCCTCCTGTTGTCTTCGGGTCAAATGTACTACTTTCATCATCATCATAACTTTTTTTGTTTTACATTTGATTGCATTAAGGCTTTATGATATCCTTCACAGTAGACATTTGAACATATACAATTGCTGATCACCACTTTCATTGCATTTTGGATGATTTAGTCAACTTTGTAACACCATGGTGTTCCTGGTGACATAAAGAAAAGGAATTAGTAACCATCCGGATCAGATCAAACATACACACAAACACCCCCCCACACACACACACCCACACCCACACACACACACACACACACCCCCCCACACACACACACCCACACACACACCACACACACACACACACACACACACACACACACACACACACACACACACACACACAACTGACACACACACCTGACACACACACACACACACACACACACACACACACACACACACACCACACACACACACACACTTACACAGAGAACAATTTGACACATTTCCCACTCGTATGTGCCCAATCCCGCCATGTGAATCACACCTGGCACTCACAAACACACACACATACCATGTATACATCACTTCAGGGGACATTACATTGACTTACATGCATTTCCTGGAGACTTATCCTAACCTTAACCATAACCAACACATTCCTAACCCTTACCCTTAACCTTACCCTTACCCTTACCCTAAACCTAACCAAGTCTTCACCCTAAAATTAATGATTCCCCTCATGGGGACCTCCAATTTGAGTCCCCACACGTGACTGTGTAAACAGATTTAGGTCCCCACAAGTATAGTAATGCTAGGCCACACACACACACACACACACACACACACACACACACACACACACAGAACAATTTGGCACATGTCCCGCTCTTATGTGCCCATCCCCCCACATGGATCACACCTGGCACACGCAATACATGTTCAGTGTATATTCTTTGTATATGTACTGCAGTTGTTCATGTATACCAGTAGTCGGATACAATATGTACAGTTTGAAAGGGTGTTAAATTA
This sequence comes from Harpagifer antarcticus, assembly GCA_902827135.1. Taxonomy (NCBI): domain Eukaryota; kingdom Metazoa; phylum Chordata; class Actinopteri; order Perciformes; family Harpagiferidae; genus Harpagifer; species Harpagifer antarcticus. The sequence continues at coordinate 1,991,787 of CADEHL010001271.1, read as the reverse complement.
AATGTGGTGATGATTAATGGTTTTTCTGTTAATGTAATAGCAGTTAAAACAGGACAGGTCAAATTTGACCGCGAACACCAAAGTAAGGGGGGGGGGGGGGGGAACGAAGACAATAGGAGGGTTAACTAGAAAACTAAAACAGAGAGACGTTAAGGCTTTGAATTACTGTAAATTAAAATGTTGCCTTAAATCTTTAATGTAAGTTCAAAACAAATTGAGCTGATGTTATCAGGAGAATTGGGATAATTGCTGTTAGTTTAGTATAAGCACTGTTTCGCTAGTTAAAGCAATTACTTTGACAGTATTTTAAATTGTGTTGAGCTTTATTAATGGATGAAAGTTAAAAGAAAACAAAACTCAAATGAAAACAATCATTAACAGAGTAAAACAAATGTATTAATACGATTTGATTTGCGTTTTAAAACGTAGTGGTCCACTGATATCTAAAACGTGTAACAGTAGAGGGAAAATAGGAGCATGTGTTTTTATTTCAGTCACAGACGTAGGTTGCTTAGATATAACAGGTGTGCCAGCTGAAGCTCAGTGGCTCAATTAGGCCAATGAACTGTTTTCATAATATTAGTTTGGATTTGTTAAGTGATCAAATAAAAATAACAGTGAAAAAGAAGCCAGAACGTCTTCATCTTTTAGTAAGAAAACAGAGCATTTCAGATTTAATTAATCTAAAAAAGATATGGTCTAACAAACGCAGACTGTAGGGCAGCATCGGCACCTCCCTTTCGCACATATGTCCTCTCCATAAACGTATATTTGCGGAATAAAATAAATACACTCACCTCCTAAAAGGCTCTTCCAACTACAACAAACCACAAGGAAGGTATGGTTTTATATGATGGGCAGAATGAGTTGCCCCAAATCCTTTTGATTGGATAATTGAATATATATGCCTCAGGATTCATTCAAAAACATTTAAGAGGAGAGAGTAAGTGGATGATATTACCATAATTAAAACCTTGCAATTACAGTATATGCCTCGAGCAACAAGTCAAGCTGCAGTTTCTTTCAAATATATGTATTCATAATTTTAACCTATTAAACATTTTTGTGAAATGTTTATAATTTGCATATGGCGTATGGATGGCCAGAATGTGTTTCATGAGGTCAGAGCAGAGGTCGCTTTAAACCGAATATATTCCGTTTATGACGGATTTTTTTTAACAATGACGGAAAAATCTGAAAGCAGTCTGTCATTTTGACGGATTAGAACAAACTCAGAACAGTGCCAAAGTTTCCCCGCAGCAGGGCTCCGGTGTTATGTCTTGTTATGGATGGCCGCCAAAAAGGAAATGATATCGTTTCTAGACCTAACTTTGCCGTACAAATCAAATGTCTGGGAGTTTATGCTTTACGCTGTGGCGCGCTCCCGCGAGGTGCAGTGGACATGGATAACACCGGCGCTAACAGTTCACGCGCGTGCTCTCCCCCCCCGTCAGTTGTGTACAGACCGACGGGTAATAATGGATTTTGACGGAAATGTTATGATCCTGTCCGTCAAAATGACGGGCAGCAAAAAAGTCTCGCGCAACCTCTGGGTCAGAGGGACCTTCCTTAATCCATTAGCTCCACATGTGAAGAGTTTCCTCAAATGAGACGACAGTGGAAGGCAGAGACCGCAACCCGAAAAAAGAAATATTTTTCACCAATTGGGAAACTAAACAATTAAAAACATATTCGATCTTGAGAAAGATGTCTCACTGTGTCTTGGCTCTAAGGCTTAAAGGGGCTCATGTTGTTCAAAGTGAGTTTGGCGCTTCAGGTGTTGATTGGCCTGTGACATCATCAGACCTGAGAAATCAGCCGGCACCCTGCTGTCTCTGAGCTCTACACCTCTACCTGCCGATAATGATGGCTCGCAGGAAAACTACCGATATGCCTCTGAAGCTTCCAGTTGTTAAGCTTGAAGACATCAATTGCAGTACATCTGCATTTTCATAAGCCACCATGAGAACCATGAAACTCTTCTTTTCCCCTCTCAAAAGGAAAAGTGTATTCCCTGCCTTTTGAAAATGCTTCACTTCCACACTCCACCAATGTTCATGTGTTAACTCCATTCCCTATTTCATTCGCTCGGACAGTGGTGAATATGAAAGGGGGCGAGACGGTCGGTGGGATTTTTCCACTCACAACTCGTTTCAGACAAGATGTGAGAGAAGCTTCATTCTGATGTGTTTCTGAGGGTGTCAGGAGAGCCACTGCCAGGAGAATGCGACACAGCGGGGCTGACAACTCCATCATAAAGCTCCCAGCCAGTCGTCAATCACTCAGCAGGGCACCAATCGGCCATGGTGCCCTAGAAGACGAGGAAGCATGCAGACACACAAGTGAAGAGGACACACAAACTCCATGGCAGGACACCCCTTCCTCATCACAATACTGTAAGATGTCCAGCTAAGCCTTAAAGACGTGCTCCAACGCTTTAAACAAATTCAACTCAAGGCGAGTTTGTGAAAAACATGTCTGTCAACACCATAGCATTGTGAAAGCTGACCAGGTAACCGTGCAGAATGCAAAAAAACACACGATCCAGTGTCCTCTCCATCACATATACAGACAATCACTCATACACTCCTATGACAGAGTGTACACACACACTGACGTCCGCAGACACACTATGACTAATATGAAAGCCTCCCCTCTCAGCTGCGATCACTCTCTCACCTGAGCGTCATGCGTCAGAGGGAGGGACATGTGGGAGTAATCCAGCTCTTTCCACAGAGCCAGAATCCAATGCATCACATGTACATCACGTCGCTGGTGGAAGAGTATTTTTTAAGGATGAAACAAAAGACGGCTGGAGCTATTTTAAGAAACTATCGACTGCAATTGAGAAGTATAATTGATCTTCAGGGAATACTACTGCCAAGGTGTCGTCTTCAGTGTTTGTTAATTTTCTGTTTTTATGTAGGCGCATTATCTTATTTATTATTTACTGCAAAGAGTCTAAATAATAGAAGTCAAATAGAGGCAATTGAGTCCACGAGACATGGGAAAAAACATAGCTTAATATACCATAGAATGAAATATTCATGATTCTGATATATAGAGACCCCCTCAAGTCACCGCTTGTACAGGATATGACCAGGGTTACGATAGAGATAATACTATCACTATCGATAATACGATAATATTTATTTCAATAAAATATGATGGGAGTGCAAATATTAGAAAAGTATTGGACTCTTGCCAATTGGACCTTGCCTATTGGATGCAATACAGTGTTTTTTTTTGAATAAACCGAGAGAAATGATCAATATTATCAAGAAATGTTTTTTTATCAACTTATCGACATGCTTTAGAAAGCAATGTAAATATACAGACTGTATGTTTTTGTTCAATGTTCAAAGTGGTGATCCAACACTAAGGCCGCAGGTGAGAGAAAAACCACAAAGCCCATCATTGAACATTGGCCTCAGGTCGTCTTCTGGCAGGTACACTTATGAACTACTTGAACATGTTGTTTATATTCGACCGCTCTTGTCTAGTGAGAGAAACTCAAATAACCTTGGGTATATACAGTATCTGGCAGGCTAGTTTTTCTCTTTATTATTCATTGGATTTGCTCGTTATATATATTTCATGAAGTGTCATACAAAGAGAATATAATCACATTTGAGAAGTTGGAACAAGAGAATATTTGGCTTTATTCCTCGAGTAATGACTATAAGGTAATAATCTCAATAGATGCAGTTTCAACGCACATTTACATTATCTCAATTTCTTTGCCGTAAAGCAAACCCCACTTTAAAAAAAACAAAAACATGTCCCAAGTGGCTCACACTCTCTTTGGTAAGTCTACTCTTTTTCGGTGCCTTGGCAAGGTAACACTCAGAGCCCTGCTCTTATGCAATATGCCGTCATATGTGGGCAACTGTCTGCTCTCCGGGGAAAACTTCAAGACGAGTTCAGCTGCAAGAGACCGTCCTGCCCTGTGTGAGGATTCTGGTTCTTGAGCTGCTGTTCATTCAGGTGAGCTCAACTACTGTATATATTACATTACATTACATGTCATGTCTTGTTAGACGCTTTTATCCAAAGCGACTTACATACTCAATACTGTGGGAATTCCCCACAGGAGCAAAGTGTCTTGCCCAGGGACACAATGATGTGCTGACTGCAGTGGGGTTTGAACCTGTGACCCCCTGATCCAAACACCTACGCACAACCCACTGCGACACACATTACATGTCACTTGTTAGATGCTTTTATCCAAAGCGACTTCCATACTTAATACTGTGGGCAATCCCCAATGAAGTGTCTTGCCCAGGGACACAACGACAAGCTGACTGCAGTGGGGTTTGAACCTGTGACTCCCTGATCCCAACACCAAGGCTACTTCCACTGCGCCACACGCCTCCCCACCTCCATATACAGGACTGTCTCAGAAAATTAGAATATTGTGATAAAGTTCTTTATTTTCTGTAATGCAATTAAAAAAACAAAAATGTCATACATTCTGGATTCATTACAAATCAACTGAAATATTGCAAGCCTTTTATTATTTTAATATTGCTGATTATGGCATACAGCTTAAGAAAACTCAAAAATCCTATCTCAAAAAATTAGAATAGTTCCTCAGACCAAGTAAAAAAAAAAAGATTTATAACAGCAAAACACAATCAAATATTTGAAAATGTCCATTAATGCACTCAGTACTTGGTTGGGAATCCTTTTGCACGGATTACTGCATCAATGCGGCGTGGCATGGAGGCAATCAGCCTGTGGCATTGCTGAGGTGTTATGGATGCCCAGGATGCTTCAATAGCGGCCTTTAGCTCATTAGCATTGTTGGGTCTGGTGTCTTTCAGCTTCTTCTTCACAATACCCCACATATTCTCTATGGGGTTCAGGTCAGGGGAATTTGCAGGCCAATCGAGGACAGTAATGCCATGGTCAGTACACCAGTTACTGGTGGTTTTGGCACTGTGGGCAGGTGCCAGATCATGCTGGAAAATGAATTCCTCATCTCCATAGAGCTTTTCAGCAGACGGAAGCATGTAGTGCTCTAAAATCTCTTGGTACACAGCTGCATTTACTCTGGGCTTGATGAAACACAGTGGACCAACACCAGCAGCTGACATGGCTCCCCAAACCATCGCTGACTGTGGGAACTTCACACTGGATTTCAAGCAACTTGGATTTTGCTCCTCTCCAGCCTTTCTCCAGACTCTGGCGCCTTGACTTCCAAATGAAATACAAAACTTGCTTTCGTCTGAAAAGAGGACTTTGGACCACTGTGCAACTGTCCAGTGCTTCTTTTCCTTAGCCCAAGTCAGACGCCTCTTCCGTTGTCTTGAGTTCAGAAGTGGCTTGACCATGGGAATACGGCTATTGTAGCCCATTTCCCGGACACGTCTGTGAACAGTGACTTTTGATACCTGGACTCCAGCTTCAGTCCACTGTCTTTGAAGCTCCCCCAAATTCTGGAAGCGACTCTTCTTCACAATGCTGTTAAGGCTGCGGTCATCTCTCTTGGTTGTGCAGCGTTTCCTGCCACATTTCCCCCTTCCAACAGACTTTTTGTGGATGTGCTTTGAAACTGCACTCTGTGAACAGCTTGCTCTTTGAGAAATTTCTTTTTGTGTCTTACCCTCCTGATGGAGGGTGTCAATGACGGTCCTCTGGACAGCAGTCAGATCAGCAGTCTTCCCCATACTTGTGATTTAGTTTACTGAACCAAGCTGAGTGTTTTTCAAGGCTCAGGAAACCCTTGCAGGTGTTTCGAGTTAATTAGACGATTCAAGTGATTCGTTGAACACCCTACTAGTATACTTTTTCATGATATTCTAATATTTAGAGATAGGATATTTGAGTTTTCTTAAGCTGTATGCCATAATCAGCAATATTAAAATAATAAAAGGCTTGCAATATTTCAGTTGATTTGTAATGAATCCAGAATGTATGACATTTTTGTTTTTTTAATTGCATTACAGAAAATAAAGAACTTTATCACAATATTCTAATTTTCTGAGACAGTCCTGTATGATGTGTATGGCTCCACCTGAAGCTCTGGCCCCTTCCCAATAGTAAAATGACATGTTTGGAGGGTGGCGGGACTCGCCTCAGTCAAATTAATTGAGAGGGAAAATAACTCTAATTTCGGCTTCCATCTCAATTTATAACTTTTAGGACCTAATAATGTAAATAAGGGTTATTCAAGTCTTCCTACTGGGTATAAATATATATGCTGTGAGAGATAAACGTCTCGTTCCCAGTGTAAGTCAATGGAAAAAGTATGGGACCAATGACATCACAAACTGACACGGAAGCACCATTTGTCCAATGCAATTCCTGGGGGCTTGGTATAGATTAGTCCACAAGGCCCATTTGGCCTTTATAACACGTCTAATGAGCCCCACTCCTCACTTGAGAATCCAAAGAGATTGAAGCGGCATGAGTGCAGAGTTACAGGGGCTCACATCCCCAACCAGGATAAGGTGGTTATTCTTTGAACAGTATCAATAGATCATTCTCAAAAACAGTGAGAGGGCGATTATGTATGACATTGACAAATAACTGCACATGTATGCTGCATCGGTAATGGGTTATGTTATATCTGCAAAGTGAGCTTGAAAGATGATGCTGCCGTGCCAAAGTAAACACAACATTAGGACCCATATTGTTACATTTTACCTATCACAAACACTTACATTTCAAATTATGCTTTCAAAATGAATGCAGCTCCCTAAAGTAGAACACTACATGCAGCAGAACATGTTGGTGTATTTGAAGATTGAACGGAGACTTTCATTAATTTATCAAACAACAATTTATTTTCTGCTAAAGTGGCCGGCGGAGTGGACAAACTTTGCAGCCGCAGTACAAATTAGATGCAACTTTATTGATCACTGTTGCTTAAGTGGGGTCACTGTAACAAAGAAAGGGCAGTACATCATAGAAGCAGAAGATAATAAATAATCAAAACTCAATTACAAAGATAGTGTATAACGAATAAAGCGTGAGTGTTTTCATCAGCATGAGGTAGAAGATACTATAGAGGCTCACATGGACAACACACGTGTGTAAAATCCACAGGGACGTAGTGATGAGTCAGCATGTGTAAGTGGTAAAAGTAGGGATTAAAGCTTGGAAATGCAGGATGATCCTCGCACTTCACAGGCTCACAGCACAGAAATCTCTCTTCCTGCTGATAGGAACATCTAAAGTTTATTCTAAAGAACATCCAGTCTCATTTTCATCCTCTCTTCTGAATAAAACTCAACTTACTGTATATCCTGATGTTTTCATGCGGGCTCCGAGGGATGGACAGCACTCTGAATCCAGTTTTTCACACTTAGTCTTTCAGCTGCTTCTTAAATTGAGTTTTTAGAAATGCTCTGCAGTCATGGCAGGGTGATAGGATGGTCCTTGGAGAGTTTAGCCCGACTACAAATGTGAAATTCATAGACTGCCTTAAAGGTCAGCTGGAAGTTTCAGTGTCAATTACCACCAAAAGTCACGGGGTCTCATGAGAGTCACTCTGTTTTCTGAAACACAATACTCGGTATAATTTGACCAGTAGATCATTGCAATTAACCTTGGAGTAATCCTTATGAAGAATGTTAATGAACGGACTGTCTGTCAATTGTAATGAGGATGTAGAGCTTTCCACATCGACACATTGTAGTTTCTTCACATCCGACTCATTAGGACCAGAATCGGGCTCTTTCACAAAAAACTCAATTCAGACTTTTCACCTTTGCCCTCTTTGTACGCTCTACATTACTGGTTCATTATACTGAAGACCAACTCATCAAAAGAAAGTGGAATATGAAACTCTTCACAGATAATGGGCATAGACCAGGGGCGTCCAAACTTTTTTCACAGAGTGCCACATACAGAAATACGAATGGCTGGGCCACTCACTACAAGTATATATAGCCTCATAAGTTCTGTTATAAGTTAGCAAAATCAATCAAATGTAGGTCAAGGATGCTTGTGAGTGTTGGCAGCTCATCCCTTAAAACAGAAGCCTCAGATTGATTATAATAAGGAGAAATAGGAAGGGTGTATTTCAAGCTTGTTATGTAAATAAGTCATTGGGCTTTTTTCTTATCAACTAGGATATGTTAGAAAATGTTTCCAACTTTAATTGACTGAATTATTTGAAAAGCGGTGTTATTAACACATGAATACTACTGTGTAATATTAGTACATTTATATTTAAAAAGTACAATATACTGTAAGAAAAGCGCAAGTTTTATTTGTGGGCCGTATTCCATTATACTTTTTGAATTTGCTGAGGGCCGATTCAAAATGGTCCGCGGGTCGCATTTGGACACCCCTGGCAAAGAGCCTGACTTAAAGTACAGCCCTTCAGTCAAACAGATCTGTGAAAATATGGGTCCAATGTAGGGCTGAGCGATTAATCGATTTTAAATAAATGCGATTATCAAATCGCAAAGCCTGCGATTTAAAAAAAAAAATCCCACATTTTATTATTCTTGTGTGTCAGTCATCCACACCAATCAGAAGTGCTGTACTCCACATGTACCAGCCATTGTTAACCAATCAGAAGTGGCCCATGATGGAAGGTGATTGACAGATTGATCCAATCACCTGCCAAGTATTTTTGAAAGTGCCTGCCCTTTCCAAATGGCTTCCAATGGAGCTTTCCTAGATGGTTTGGTGAAACAAACCATCTGAGTCAGGTTAGTAATGCTCCATCACATGTTTCTATTATGCCCCTTTCACACCAACGCGTTTTCACCTCCGGCTCGGAGCTGGAGCCTGAAAAGTGCCGGTTTTTCCTGTTCACACCGCAGCGGCGCCGCCTCTTAGCTCCGGAATCCGGTTCACTTCCAGCTCCAAAAAATTGTCGGTCTAGAGGCAAGAACTTCAGAGCTAAGAGGTGGCGTCGCTTACGTCTCTCTTACGTCGAGGCGTGCAGGAAACTAAACCCACCTCCCCTGAACATGGGTCAACTGTCATGCCTGCCTACAAGCAGTAGTGCTTATAAACACACTTTATAAAGTCAGGCAACACTAACCAGGCTTCGTGTGATTCTGTTTATTTGTACCTTACTTTGACCATCCGTTCACTGTTATTGATCATTGTGGAGAGAGGCAGACGTTTTGTTTTGTATTATAGCAGCTATCGGATGGAATCAATACATGGGCCGCACAGGTTGTCCTGTCCGACTATCACAAGTAGAATCATAATAAAAATACGCCGGTAAAATGTGCCTGTCGAAAACGGGTTATGCCACAATAGGATAGCAATAGCAAGTAGTCAGTTTAGCTTCGGTTGCTATGCTAACATCACCCATTTTATACCAGAGAAACTTTCATAACAGCGTTGTGATGCCAAACAGCGTCAATTCAGACTGACACACATTCACTTAAGGGGAACTGGGGATATGTATCAGCTGCTTGTGTGAGTCGGACAGTGAATACTTTAGAGCGGCCGCTGCAGTGTGAGCTAACCGGGAGCTAACGGGAGTATAAACTCCCGTGGAAGAGCAGCCAGCACTGCAGCGGTCGGTAAATGCCGCAGAAACACATTAATAAACAATGAACCACGGCACTCTGGAGAAAAGTATAAGGTTGGAGAAGTCGTTATTTAATTTAATCTGGCTTTGTGTGATTAAAAGCAACACGATCATCGACCCGACGCAGTTCCCCGTATTGTTGTTGTGAGCCATAACGCCGTTGGGGAACAAATCAGCGATGTAAACGGTGACGTCATGACGCAGCAGCGGCAGCAACAGTCGGGCTCTGGGCGGTGTGAACAGAGCGGGAGCAGAAAAGGGAAACCGGAGCTGAACCAGAAAAGCTCTAGCTCAGAGCTAGAAAGGGAAAAGCGCGTGTGTGAAATCCGCATTACAGGGTGAGTCTTAAACTGAAGCTTGACTTTTGTCACAGTCTGCTTTCTCACTCACCTATTTTCTGCATTATCATTCCTTAGTCACCTGGTAGTCACACCCTGTCTCTCTCTCTCACTCTGTTACACCCATCAGCTCCATTAGTATTTAGGCCCACTTCACCTTCACCTCAGTGCCAGATCGTACTTCGCAGCATGCTTGTCTTTCCCGCACTACTCCTCAGATTGCTCTCCCGGTTTCGACCCTGCCTGTCCCTGACCAGCCTGCCTCGCCTGCTCCCTGACCCGTTCTGTGCCTACGACTCCCGTCCTGCTGTCTCCTGGAACCCTCGCCTGTCCCCGACCAGCCCTTTGCCTACTATCTGCCGTGTTGTCTCCTACCAGCCTATTGACTCTAATAAAGCTGGTTACCGACTATCTCTGGTTTCCCGTGTTCTGCATTTTGGTCCTCAGCTCGTTTGTGACAGAACGATCTGGCCAGAAATGGACCAAGCAAACACCGGGTCTCCTAGAGACCGCTTTGAGAGGGTTGAGGATGCCATCCAAAGACAGGAGGTCACAATAGCTACCTTAGCTATCGAGACCCACCAGGCAACCTCAACCCAGGGACAAACGCTGGCTCACCTTACCTCCCAGATGCAACAGATGGCCGCCACCGTACAACAGCTAGCCGCTACCATGGCTGCTACCGTCCCTCCGCCCGCAGCTCCGATGCTCGCTCCAGCCCCTGGGTCGACGGGATACGCTCCGGAGCCTCGTGTGGGAACGCCGGAACGCTACGCTGGTGAGCCGGAGGGATGCAGGCCTTTTCTCACAAACTGTTCCATATTGTTTTCACTGCAGCCACACACCTTCGCCTCCTCGGCGGCTCGGGTAGCTTTCACCGTTAATCATCTGACGGGGAGAGCACGTTTATGGGGAACTGCTGAGTGGGAGCAGCAGACACCAGCCTGCGCCTCGTTTGCTGCCTTTTCCGCGGAGATGCGGAAGGTGTTCGGTCCCGTTCGTCTGGGTCCCGACGCTGCTGGAGGCCTGCTGAGTTTGTGCCAGGGTTCCGGCACGGTGGTGGATTACGCTATTGACTTCCGCACCAGCAGCCGCCGCAGCAGCTGGAATGAGCCGGCGCAGTGTGATGCATATCTGAGAGGATTAGCGGATTATATGAGAGATGAGCTGGTTTCCTATGATCTCCCTGCTTCCTTGGATGGGTTGATAGAGCTCACCTCTCGCATTGACGGACGAATCCAGACTCGGAGAGGAGAGCAACAGACGCGAGCGGCGGGCCGCTGCTCGCGACAACAACTTCCGGTTTCCGGGAGATTTCGACTTCCGGGTTCGGCGGAGAGTTCCCACTCCTACTCTGACTCACGGTACGAGGTCGAGCCCATGCAAGTGGGTCGTACCAGTCTTACCTCTGAGGAGAGGGAAGTACGTTGAAGAGGTAAAAGACAGAGCTCATCAGTAATGGGGAGTATACTGGTGGGCCAAACCTCTGAGCTGATCCCCAATCTAAGACCCTTGTGCCATGCTCGACTCCTCCTGACAGGCAAATCTCAGGCTCTGGCTGTTTTTATCGACTCCGGATCAGATGTTAGCATCATTGACGAGGAGCTCGCACGACAGCTGGGCATCCAACAGGTTCGGCTGCTCCAGCCGGTACCGGCTAATGCTTTGGATGGTCACCTGCTGGGAACAGTGACACACCAGACGACACCGGTCCGTATGCTCATGTCGGGGAACCACCATGAGACAATCCGGTTTCATGTGCTACGGTCCCCCCAAATCCCTCTGATTTTGGGTTATCCGTGGCTCCGCCGCCACAACCCGAACATTGACTGGGCAACTGGGTCCATCCTAGGTTGGAGTTCTTCCTGTCATCAGGTTTGTCTCAAGCAGGCCGCCGCACCTCAACTATCTGTGGATATGAACCTGGTTCCGGATGTCACAGGGGTTCCGGCCGAGTATTTGGACTTTAAGGAGGTGTTTAGCAAGGCTAAGGCGACATCTCTCCCACCTCATCGGCCCTATGACTGCGCCATTGAGCTACATCCAGGCGCAGTCCCACCCAAGGCCCGGTTGTACTCGCTTTCGGCACCGGAGAGGAAGGCCATGGAGACCTACGTCAATGACTCTCTGGCTGCGGGAATTATTCGTCCTTCCACATCACCCGCAGGAGCAGGGTTTTTTTTTGTGGCGAAGAAGGACAAGACCCTGAGACCCTGCATTGACTATCGGGGTCTGAACGACGTCACGGTGAAGAATCGTTATCCCTTGCCACTCATCTCGTCAGCATTTGAGTTACTACAGGGGGCTACAATCTTCACTAAGCTGGATCTACGAAACGCTTATCACCTGGTACGAATCCGGGAGGGGGACGAATGGAAGACCGCCTTCAACACCTCTTCGGGACATTACGAGTACCTGGTGATGCCATTTGGACTTACCAACGCCCCTGCAGTTTTCCAGGCGTTGGTGAACGACGTACTCCGAGACATGTTGGATCGTTATGTTTTTGTCTATCTGGACGACATCTTGATTTTTTCTAAGAACCTCAAGGAGCACGTCCATCATGTCCAGACAGTCCTCCAGAGACTTCTGGAGAACTCACTGTTCGTCAAGACGGAGAAGTGCGAGTTTCACACTTCTTCGGTCGCCTTTCTTGGCTACATCGTGGGTCAAGGAAGTGTGGAGATGGATCCTTCTAAGGTCTCAGCAGTTACCTCGTGGCGGGTCCCTGATTCCCGGAAGGAGCTGCAGCGTTTCCTGGGATTCGCCAACTTTTACAGACGGTTCATCCGTGGCTACAGCACCGTGGCCGCCCCGCTCACCGCCCTGACCTCATCCAAGGTGACGTTCCGATGGTCCCCTGCAGCCGAGGAGGCTTTTCAGGACCTCAAGGGCCGGTTTACGTCAGCTCCTATCCTTCAAGTACCAGACACCGCTGGTCAGTTGGTGGTGGAGGTGGATGCTTCTGACGTAGGGGTGGGGGCCATCCTGTCGCAACGTTCTGGTGAGAACCAGAAGCTCCACCCCTGTGCTTTCTTTTCGAGGAGATTGAGTCCGGCGGAGAGAAGCTATGACGTGGGGAATCGAGAGCTTCTAGCAGTCAAGTTGGCGTTGGAGGAGTGGCGACACTGGCTTGAGGGGACAGAACAACCATTTCAGGTATGGACCGACCATAAGAACCTGGAATACATCAGGTCGGCACAGAGACTGAATTCTCGGCAAGCCAGGTGGTCGTTATTTTTCACCCGGTTTAATTTTTTTCTCTCCTACCGCCCGGGCTCCCGCAACGTGAAGGCCGACGCTTTGTCCCGGCAGTTCGGGAGGGAGGGAGACACCCGGGGTATTCCGGACACTATTCTTCCTGCTCCTCGAGTGATCGGCGTCCTCGCTTGGGAGATTGAGGAGAGGGTTAAGACCGCTTTGGTGGACCAACCCGGTCCTAGTTCTTGTCCTCTTAACCGCTTGTTTGTGCCTCAGGTTTTGAGGGCTGAGGTGCTTCAGTGGGCTCATAGCTCCAGACTTTCCTGCCATCCTGGAATTCAACGTACCAAGGGGATGGTCCTACAACGGTTCTGGTGGGCCACGCTGGAGGCTGACACCCGGGAGTTTGTGAACGCCTGTCCTGTGTGCAATCGGCACAAACCATCTCACCAAGCGCCAGCTGGCCTCCTCCATCCATTACCGGTCCCACGTCGCCCTTGGTCACATATTTCATTGGACTTTGTGACTGGTCTACCACCGTCCCACGGACATACTGCCATCTTGACGGTGGTAGATCGGTTTAGTAAGATGGCTCATTTCATACCCCTGCCTAAGATCCCGTCAGCTAAGGAGACGGCAGAACTGATTCTGCTCCACGTGTTTCGCATTCACGGACTGGCGACTGATGTGGTTTCCGACCGGGGGCCCCAATTCACCTCTGTGTTTTGGAGGGAGTTTTGTGAGCTCATCGGGGCGACGGTTAGTCTCACCTCCGGTTTCCACCCACAGGCCAATGGCCAGACCGAACGGAAGAATCAGGAGATGGAGACCACTCTCCGCTGCATGGCTTCCGATCATCCCACGACCTGGTCAAAACAACTCCTGTGGGTGGAGTATGCCCACAACACCCTCATCAGTTCCGCTACTGGTCTTTCCCCTTTTCAGTGTGCATACGGTTTTCAACCCCCATTGTTCTCTGCATTGGAGAAGGAGGTTACCTGTCCGTCTGTCCAGGCTTTCATCCGACGTTGTCGGAGGACTTGGAGGCAGGCTCGTACAACTCTGCTTCAATCTGCTAACCGGTACGCCACATCAGCGAACCGCCGACGAACCAAGGCACCTGTGTACCAGGTAGGCCAGAGGGTGTGGCTTTCCACCCAGAACATTCCCCTTCGGATGGAGTCTAAAAAGTTAGCGCCCAGGTTTATTGGACCCTTCGAGATTGTCAAGGTCATTAATCCTGCAGCAGTTCGACTGAGTTTGCCCCGGAACATGAAAATCCATCCCACCTTCCACGTCTCTAGGATTAAACCTGTCCGGGAGAGCCCTATGGTTTCCGCCGCCCCTCCACCACCACCCCCTAGGATGATCGATGGGGGCCCTACCTACACCCTTCGTCGTTTACTCCGTTCCCGTCTCAGAGGAAGAGGGGTTCAATATTTGGTGGACTGGGAGGGCTATGGTCCTGAGGAGAGGCAGTGGGTACCGGCTCGTCATATCCTCAACCCTCAGCTCATCCGAGACTTCCACCTGCGTTACCCGGAGCAGCCGTCTAGGACCCACGCTCGACCAGGCGTTAAGCCAGGGAGTACTCGTCCGCTACGGACCAGAGGCTTCGTCGAGGAGGAGGGGGAGTCGTCATCGGGCGAGGAGGACGAGGATTTCCAGGAGGGAGAGGCCGAGAGAGCAGTCTCAGACGAGTACTAACCTTTCCCATACCTCCACCTTCCACCCGGTGTCTGTAGGGTTTTTTTTCTTGGGTCTCTTTTGTTGGTTTTTTTTAGTATTGTTTAGACGTCTGGAGCCGTCCATTAAGGGGGGGGTTCTGTCACAGTCTGCTTTCTCACTCACCTATTTTCTGCATTATCATTCCTTAGTCACCTGGTAGTCACACCCTGTCTCTCTCTCTCACTCTGTTACACCCATCAGCTCCATTAGTATTTAGGCCCACTTCACCTTCACCTCAGTGCCAGATCGTACTTCGCAGCATGCTTGTCTTTCCCGCACTACTCCTCAGATTGCTCTCCCGGTTTCGACCCTGCCTGTCCCTGACCAGCCTGCCTCGCCTGCTCCCTGACCCGTTCTGTGCCTACGACTCCCGTCCTGCTGTCTCCTGGAACCCTCGCCTGTCCCCGACCAGCCCTTTGCCTACTATCTGCCGTGTTGTCTCCTACCAGCCTATTGACTCTAATAAAGCTGGTTACCGACTATCTCTGGTTTCCCGTGTTCTGCATTTTGGTCCTCAGCTCGTTTGTGACAACTTTAAAGCAACCCAACGGAAGTTTCATGTAACTTTAGTTATTTCACTCGTAGCTCGGCTGCGGGGGTGCTAGAGACGGGAGCACGTTGATGAGACCTTCCTAGCCGGAGATATGGCCACATTTTACAATAAACTTCCGTTGGGTCGCTTAAAAACAAATATCGCAAATCTAATCGCAATATCTGTCAGAAAAATTGCAATTAGATTATTTCCCCAAATCGTGCAGCCCTAGTCCAATGTGGGTAACAAATAAATGTGAAGCATGGACGACTAGACAATAAACATGTAAGATCAGTGCTGCGGTTTCTGGTCTGTAAAGGTTATATTGCAAAGAACAAGGCAGTCAGACAGCGCTAAAATAATGACTTGTCTTTCCGGGTGGCTATGGCTGTGAGATAGAGTACTCATCCAATAATCGGAAGGTCAATGGTTTGATTCCCAACCCCCACATACAATATGTAAATGTGACCTTGGGCAAGATGGTTAAACCCAAATTGCTTACATTGTGAATGTAAGTCTCCCTGAGCAGTATTTCCGCCCCAACCTCTGTATGGATGTGTGTGAATGCTGCATGTATATATACAAGCACTTTGAGATGCTGTAAAGACTGGAAACACACTATATAAATTATACATAAGATCATAGGTTTCTATAGGATGACAATTCAAAGCTAAAATAAGCCAATGGTTGACATTTGTTTAAATTCAATAATCTTTTGGGCTTTAATTAATATGTATAGAGGTTTAAAAAGATATAGTGAATCAAAGTATTGTTGCACAGAAGGTTATAGGGGTTAAACACAGAAGGTGCTGTCAGTGGTTGATTTAAAGAGGGAAGGTCACACATAATGAGAATCCAAATATCCATTTCCATCTGTCAGTATATAATGGCAGTCAGAATCCATACATTGATCAAATGCACATTAATGCAAATGTGTTTTTGATAGTATGTATTGATTATTGGAAGAAAAGGTCTAAAAGGAATCTAGTTTTCACCCTGAAGAATGTCTTTCATTTTTTGTAAAGCACTTTGAATTGCCTTGTGTTGAAAAGTGCTATATAAATAAACTTGCCTTGCCTTGAAGGGGAGTGTCAGTTTCTGGTTTGAGTGACAGCAGCTCGTAGTGTTGCTCCGGAGGGATTAGAGACATGTTGTGTTCATGTTTGTAAGTCAGATAAGAATGGATTTTAGCAGGAACACTAATGTGAGTTGTTGTTCTAGGCCGATGGCTGTTGTGTGCATTCGATGTCCATATGATAGAACAATGAGGCTTCTGCTTTGTGCAATATTTGATCGGCTTTTTAAGGTCTCAATCTTTGTAAACGGATAACAGATCTTTGCACATTGTTTCTGAGTTTTTACCCACAGGAAAGCAGGAGTAGCACAAAGGCTTGAAAGCGCTGATTTGTAACAGCAGACAGGAAAAGGGAAAATAATGAGATAGACTTGTAACGAAGGGTCATGCACCGACTGCAGTGGAGTTCGTTATAAACAAAAAAAGGTGTATTTTATATTTGAAGCAGCATCTTACCATTCACTTGAAGCGTGTGGATCTGAAAGAGTTGCTCGTAGCCATCAGCATGACAGGTATAGTTCCCGATGTGGGTCGTGGTCGCCTTGGTGAAGTACAGTGATCCATCGTCCCCAAAGTCCTACCGAGAGAGAGAAAGAGAAACGTCTTAATGACTTACAGAACGTTTTAGTGGTCTTTGTTCCCACAGTGCAGCAGTGAGGTTAGAAGGCATTGAAATCTGGAAATGAACGGTGTGCAGATGAGAAGGTAAACATGTTTCATAGCAAAGAAAATGAAAAACATTACAATAGTCCAACAAGGCAAGTTGTGGGATAATGTTCATCAATCAAAGTCATACGTTAAAGCTACTGGTGCCATGTAAGACAAATGAGAACCGTTAAAGTCACAAAATTGTATTCTGAAATGTGTGATTTGTTACAGAGGACACTGATCTAATGGAGGGACAGAGGTTATAATTGATTAGCATGGAAGTTACACAAAGTCAGCTGCTTATAGAAAACAGGGCAATATAGTGCTATAGTGTATAGTGTAATGTCATTGTCCCCATTTTCATTATCATGTGTCACAAATACACAAAACATGTTTCACTTTGGTTCTCATGTGGCCTTTTAAAGCAAATCAAAAGATGGTATTACACCAAAACCTACGATGTCCATGATGTGAACGTGTGCAGAGACAAGCTAAAGACAGGATTCATTCATGCTGTGACTGTGAAGTGCGTTAACACAAAGGAGAAGGTGAATACGGTCTGCAGGTGTAGCTCAGAAGGAAGCTCCTAAAGCTAATGAGCCTGCAGGCGGTGTGCTGGTGAGATGGATCCGTCTGACAGAGAGCGAATGTGCGCCACCTTTTTAGGATCACACTGCAGTCAAAACCATCCTGGCAAATCATTGGAATTACTTTTGTACATGTTATAGTGTTATCTTGATATTATTCTCATGGGAATTCATCGAGAAGGTGTTGATTGTTTCAGATAAAGAGTCCTCTTATTCTGTTGTATAAGAAGTAAACATGTGAAATGCTTACTTCTACCGAGAAACTTTAGAATAACATATATCTTTCAACTTCTAACTTAAAACGAGTGGGCTGAACGCAGCGTCCTACATGGCTCTAATACAGAGAATATGGGGAATACACCTTTTGTGACGTGTTTTGAGATGACTGAAGAACACAGCATTGGTCGTGATGACAATTTTTTAGTTTTAAATAATGTACAATAAGATACTTCAAACCTTTGGATGAACTTAGTTTTCAGTGTAGGACAGTATTGATTTGTTTCACTTTCCATGCATTTTTTCTTCTCTTCCATGCTTGAGAAAGGCTTTATTTTCTTTTAATTTAAGCCCAATTGTATCCCTATTTATAGATGGATGTATTATATTGTTTTATAATATAATTCTTATAGATTTCTGGTAAGGAGTTGTTGCAAAAATAGGGCAATTTAATAGGAAAATAGCTATCCCTGCCTTATGTGTGATCAATGTATGCTTTCACTCTTGAGTAACTGAGAAAGGTTACTCACTTGTATAAATACTAGCTTAGTTAAGAGTAAGACACTTAAGAAATGTATATTATTTTCCTTTTTCTAAAATGTTGTTTTACTCTTACATTGGCCTTGGTGTGGTTATCACAATTCAATGTTATAGCACACTTAATACTCAGAGCAGATAAAGCAATATTCAGATACAGAGTGTTCCTGCATTTCAAATACAGTACGTACCTTCCTTACTATATCAAGTGATTATATTATAAATCTCCATGGACGAAACAATAAATGCGCCTGTGCTCACAACTATAGGTTGTCCACACTTTTAAATGCACGGCAGATATTCAGGAGTGATCTCGCTCCAGCACTCATCAGTCTTCTTCAATGCCCACTAACATGATGAAGGCCAAGTGCAAAAACGTGTTCATTCCTGATCGCTGCCATGCATAGGAAATCATTCAGGTTTCCCTTAATGTGGTGACCCTTTGCTCTGAAGCATGACAGAGTGTCTGCCCTGTGCTCCACGTTGCTTATAACTGAAAACAGCTTTCTTATATTAAAAGGACTCAGGCCTAATTACCAGTCCTAAGTCAGGAGAGCTCATTAAAGAAAAACTGAATGTTCTCATTAAAGGGCGTTGATCACATCTTTGCTTTCTGTTTACATCTTGGAGTTCAGCTTGTTTTTAAATATCTGTAGACAGGTGTGGAGCCCTCCGTCGTGTTTACAGGAACATGCTGTGTTTATCAGTTCGTCCCGGTGTGCTGCGATCTAACCTGAGAGCTCGGTAACGTCTCGAGCTGAGTGAAGCATCAGAGCTTCACAATATGAGGGGAAATCGATGGTGCGTTTTTGGCCCCTTGGGCTGAGAGCATATTGTGTCACCTTCTTAAATGAAAAATGAATGGGGGTAGAAATGAAACTCAGAGGGTGGAACGAGCCACGACGGGGGCTGTCGACATGATTCCTCCACCTCACCTCACCACCCGTGCTTTAGCTATATCAGCAGCACCCAGCTCTCTGCAGAGGGAGCCGGCCGGTGTAGCAGAAACTCAGAGGGAAGGGAGACAAGGGCGGGTAGAGGTGGATTTACAAATAGGCTATAGCCCTCAAGAAACTATAATTAATAAAGCTGTCAGTGCCGGGTCAACTGAAAGGACACTAAAGAGCCACCTCAGAGTGCAGCTACACTGACAAGGCATTTCAGAACATAGCCTCTGTAGAACGGCCTTTTGAAACTTTGTGACAGAAGTGGAGTGAAAATACCCTTCGCAGTGAGAGAAACATGTTTCCTTAAAAATAAAGTATACTGAGGTAACAAAGCATGACAGAGGGGTTTGACATTATAAGTCAGGTTGACAAAAACTACAAAAGTCATCTCACTGGTCTCTGGTATATCAGGTGCTAGCATTTCGCCTGCAACACATCATAATGGAGGAACGTAATGTGTGGTGTTCACAGCTTTAAAAAAAGATCCAGCAGCATGTTTTGTCAGGAAATGATGTGTCCCATTACTCTGCCTGAATCATTCACAGCCCCCACTTTCACCCACACTGCAACTACCTTTACCAACAGTCCCAACAGAACGTGTTCACAGTGTTTACGTATTGCTCTCAGTATTAGGGATATATGCATGCTGTGAGCATCACAAACACAATTCTGTGTACATGAATGAGCCACACTATTGCACTGGGTTACATGTTCCTCCACTGCTTGCCAAGCTGTTAGGAAATGATTTGGTATAATTTGAACATTACAGTCTTGAAGGAGATTGAATATGCTGCGTGCCACAGAGATCTGACTGGTGTTTTTCACAAGATGTTTTGACAATAACTAAAATGCATACATATTAAGCAGGCCTCGTCCTTCCTCTGTTAGGTTTAGCATGTTTTGGATGAACAGTATGCAGCCACTGTAGAAACATGAGATGTTCAAGTGATGCGATGTACTCAGCGTGTGCATTTCTGATAACAGCATCATGCATCGGTTGTGTTTTTTGTGAATGGAAAATAAATGAAAGAGTGAAGCGATGTCAGTCGGCTGTGAAGAAAAACCAAATACACCCTACCTGGGACGGGATCTGTTGGGGAGTAAAACAGAGGTCAAACATTAGGAAGTTTAGTTCATTAAAAGCAGAAAGGTCACAGCAGTGTTGGTGTTGTTGCACAATTGCATGATGTTAGAGGCAAAGTTGAGTACATAGCTCAACGTAGATCTATTGTGAGGATAGTACAGAATATAAGTAGTACATAATAATCCACGAGTTTGGTTCTTAGCTCTTGATCAACATGATTAATTCAACAAGGACTAACACAATAAAACCTCTTGATTGAAGTTGTAGATATAATAAAAGATGACAATGTCATTCTGTAAGATGCATGTGTTATCTACCATATAATGTCTTATTTTCACAGCTTTATTCACAACAGAACCCTCTAAAGAACGACTACAACTTTGAGTATAAAACACGATGGCACTTATCAAGACCATACTGTATGCGGAAATGATGCTACTACTACTATTATCATGTCCCCGCAATTTAAAGATAATGTTACGTTCACATAATTGCAGATAAAAACAAATATTCCAAAGAATAAGATAAGAAAGGAGAAATAAAGATTAAGCCGTGTTTATATTTATGCCTGTTGAGGGAATAGTTTTTTAAATAAATGCTCTAACTTTTAATATTGCCATTTTTAGGACAGTGTCCAGAGATGTTGGTCCTTCATAAGAAAGAAAGAAATCAATAGAGGCACAACAAGTTGACTGACTAGTAAAAATGATGACAAAAAGTAGCCGCTTAAAACAAAACACACACACACACACTCTCTCTCTCTTTAGCCACTCAGGGAGTATTGAAATACTGACAGACTTGGATGATGATGCAACAGCAAGTCAACTTCACGGAATTACGGTAAGCTGCTTTGTCAAAATTTAGAGAGGCTCTATTGAACTTCGGGATACAAGCGCACCACTGGGATTAATGTGCGCATCACTAAGTCTGGATGTCCACGGCATTTTCAAAAATAACCACGTTTTTAAAATGGGAAGGTCTAGCAAGATTAGGCTGCATAAAGCTCCCATGTGTACTCACAGGAATATTACTCTAATTAAGGCTGGCAGTGGATGCTCACAAATATTAACAGCCTGCAATTATACAGAAAGTGTCTGCGAGGCAATTGAGATTTAGTCTGTGGATGCCAGGTGCGGGCGAAATCCACTCTCCTCTCTGGAAGGGACAACAATGATTGACAGGAAGTCTGAGAGCCAAAAATAAATCTGGATTAAGTCTGCGTGCAGCTAATGCTCCGTTGGTAATTTCTCTCAGTGCTGCGTGGCTTGCACACAGTTTCCTGACGAGCCACAGGAGACCCATGCTGATTCATGCTGGTGCCGTTTGGGGTTCTGGAGGTAATCTGTGACCTAGCAGAGGTTGTAAACTCAGGCTTTGCTAGACACCAACAAAAAAAATGTAATCTGACAATGGCAGACCTCCAGGGTCAAAGTACAGCACGTTCTCTCAGACTGAGGATATGGATTAGTCCCTGTAGTAGTTTAACACAGCCTCACTCCATGAAAATGCACTGGTATGTACCCAGCATGCCCTCTTGCACCGCAGAGAGAGGGATGGTAATGTTATGCAATAACATCGAATCCAGGCAATATGAGGATCCTGAGGGTACCAAAGTGGTTCGGGGTTAATTAAAATGCAAAGTTAGTTGCATCCTTCTCTCTGCTCTGTCTCCATATTTGATGTATAACTCGTGCTATGGGTTCAGTGGAAAGAAATCAAATTTGGATGTTTTCTCCAGGTTGTTCCAAACCACAAAAGGCCCAGCTTTGATACCAACACAGCATATTGTATTTCCTCTAAATAAAAGGAGAGCAAAGTAAGTCTGTATGACTCCACAGAGAAAGTTTTAATACAAATGGATGAATGGTCCTAATCAGGTCTATATGCTTTCACAAGTCCAAGTATACATTACTTCACATGTCAGATGCTTTTATCCAATCCTCACAGGAGCAATTTGGGGTGAAGTGTC
This sequence comes from Harpagifer antarcticus, assembly GCA_902827135.1. NCBI lineage: Eukaryota > Metazoa > Chordata > Actinopteri > Perciformes > Harpagiferidae > Harpagifer > Harpagifer antarcticus. The sequence continues at coordinate 1,969,417 of CADEHL010001271.1, read as the reverse complement.
TTGCAGGGACACAACAACATGCTGACTGCAGTGGGGTTTGAACCTATGACACCCTGATCCCAACACCAATGCTCTATCCACTGCGCCACACGCCTCCATAAACGAATTTAACACAAAGTGTCTTTAGCTACAATAGATATTCTGAACAGCATTTGTCAGCAGAAGCTTTCATCCTTGAGCTGACATTTGAATTAAAACACACCCGAGCAAGATCTGATATTAGACACCAGGAACTGATGACTGAGTGCGAAACAGACACAGACCACCTCTGAACTCTGCATTGTGTTTTCAGGCAAAATCAAGAGATGAAACACAAGCCAGATTTATCGAATCTGCAAAAAAAAAAACGTCAAACTGTTTTTGAGGAGTGGAATAGAAAGATAGATCAAAGTGTGTGTTGACCTTACAAGACCTCACAACTGTCTTTTCCTCCTAGAAATCCTCCATAAGATATTGAGAGCGTTTTCATAAAATAATCAGACTTTTTTTATTTTTATTTTTTCTCACACCCAGCACTTGTATTAATCTTTTCTGACAATACGTTACCTGGAAGTAGTCATAATATATTATATAAATAAATGACTGAAAAATGGTTGGAAAGCTACCAGAAATGACTCAATGGCTTGATCGCCGCCCTTTAAGGGAATCGCACATCACCATCAACCAGAAGCACTGGTTTAGAGCCAGTTGATGGTGCCAAGGATGACTGGCGACAGCTGGGCACCTCTTACTCATTTTAAGGGTCATCAACATCTAATGTTACATTAGTGGCTTCACTGGGTCTCCCTTTATCTACTGCGACAGTGTTGACTTAATTATGCACAGCAGTATCACACTCATCTTGGTCAGCAGTGACACACAGAGCATAAAGGGGTGAGGGGAAGGAGAGGTCTGCCTTCTCTGCACCTCTCCATGTTAAGTGCCCCTGCTCCGTTTGATGTGGATGAAAGTGACACACAGGGCTGTGCATGCAGATTAAAACAGAGAAAGACACACACAGTCTTTCACAGAGTTGTAGAAGTAGGTCCCTCCTCTAGGGCTGAAAACCCTTGGTACCCCCCCCCCCCCCCCCCCCCCCCTTCATCTGCTTTCATTTCTTGAAATCCCTGTCCCTCCGAGCCGTCTCTAAACACCAAGAACACAAACTGACATCCTGGATTACCGTCAGACCCACAATACACAAGCCCGGCGCCAACAGTCAAATAAAAAGTGGTGACAATCTGAGTCACTGCCAAAGGAATAAAGAAGAAATATGTTGAGAGAGAAATATAGGAATATATAATCTGAACTGTACAGCTCTGGCTCTGTCGTTGAGGATTAATGATGCATCACAACATGAAAACACAATAATCAGACCTGTTCGCTGTATTTGTTCGAACCATTCCACTTTACATCCCATTATGTACCTTCATATATAATGTATCCGTGCATCCACTACACATTCACTTATCTACCCGTGTATCTATCAATAAACAATACAATCAGGGGGCCTGATGCCGGCTCTTACATTGATGTCTGCCAGGTTCAGGGAGTTCAGATATTGATGGTTTCTCTTCCACAGTATGGGAGGCCTGCGCTCTCCTGTGATGGCACACGTCAATACGGCGCTCTGGCCGACTGTTACTGTGGTGACGCTCAATTTCTGATCATCGGGGAGGGTGAGCAGGTACACATCTGTTGAGAGGAGAAAAAAAACACAACGTCAGACGGTTCGGTTTAAGGACACGGACTCTGGGAAAAGTGAAAGTGAAACTGTAAAACTTTTAACACGAGTTAGTAATAAGCTGTGTTCTGTTGCTTGAAACGGCTCATAATTCATAGAAATAAACCCACTGAGATGCTTTGCAATGCAATCATTTACATGTTTCTCATAATGAAGCCTGAAAACATGAAGAACAAAAACACTGTCTCAATTAGCTGCTGTTGTGCTGTACAGGCAGATGTGTTTTTAGTTAAAGATGCACTGAGCCAGCACAAATATTGCAATTTGCAACGTAATGGGAAGGAATTAAGTTAAATGTTCTGCAAATAGTTTGCATAATGTATGTAATAGCGCTATAGTGGAAGTTATACTTTCTTTATTGTGTCTCTCTGAGGACCCTTGGTTCACCACCACACATAAACCTTATTGTTTAGCTAACAGTAAGGCAGAAGCACTATCTGGAGGCACTAATGCTGGTCTGAGGACTGCTGAAACATCATCTACAGTACGCTGCTTTGTATCTAGAAGTTGGAATAGTTTAAAACAAGCTAGGCTCTTCACATTGTTTTTGATGAAAGTAACATGCATACAAATGCCTGCACTGCCAGAGAGGCTCTCCACGGAGAAACATAGCCCGAGACCTCGACCATTTCCAAATTGGAATTCCACAATACCTCAAAAGAAATGTTTCTTGTAATGATGGGATTAGCTTTTGGATGATTTCTACTTATTACTGAGAGAAAACATTGCCACAAATAAAATCCAGGGTTGGTTAGTTAGAGGTTAGCGCGGCTATGGCTGCCTTTTGTGTGTTTTGATGAGACTACAGTGTACACTTCTGCGGTATTATGCAACGCTGCCTGTGTGAGAAAATGCCTTTTAATCTTTCTCTTGGGTAATGAGCAAAAGGATACAGAGACTCAATTTGTTCTGCTCCTGAGGGCATGAAATACAAAACCTAATGAAAGAGCCGGTCCAGTGTTCGCTCGCCACAGCCCGGAGAATCTGGATGAGATCACCTTTAATTACAGCGTAACCCTGGTGGGCCGGTACCGACGGCTTCTGAATGCTTCTTTAACCTTCTCACTCATTTCTGATGCTTGGTCCTCTTGTTGTGTGAACTCTACAGGCCTGATAGATCCAGGCCAATCACTCTGAGCCGTGAGACGACTCATATTCTTTTCAGCGAGAGCTCCAAGTTAAGTCTTTTAATCCCTCATTTGGCCGAATGAAACCCTGCTTAAACCCGGGCAAATCACTGCCAGGATTACATCAAAATTAGAGGATTAATAACAGCCGTTTCTTCGGAGTGGAGTACAACTCGAACTGTGGATGACTATACTGTTAGTGGACAGTTGATCCAACTCTATAGTTTGTCTTGATGTTGAGTTAATTTAAATAAATCCATGAGTTGAACTGTTTGTTTTTGATTTGATTACATAAACTGGTGGATTAAAACCAAACATCCAAATAATCCTGATGAAAATCTGATTTAAAAACTATTTACAGCATAGTGCTAGAAAAGTATGGATTGTAATCAGCAGCTCATTCACAGTTTTGTTTTATATTCGCATGTTCCATGTCTCTCAGTGTTATAATTACACCTTAATATAAGAAATAATACTGTATTCTGTGATAATTGGTGTCATCCTGCAGGAAACATAATCAAGTTGTTAACTGCTTTTGCAAACGCTGTTAGTTTTAAAATACATTTAGTATTTATTTGCATAAATATGTATTTGGTAACACTTTCTTTTGTGAAAACCCAGAAGGCCAAATAACAGGAACAACTTCATAAAATTAAAGAAAGCAGCTACGGCTTTGTGGACCAAAACACCTTACAATTGAATGCAACAACCCATAATTATGACCTCGAGAAGCGAACAGTGTTGCTCCTGCGACAGATTTGACAGAAGTTGAACATCATCATCTCCATGAAGTCAGTTTATATTGCCGAGCTATTGCATAAGATTGTGTCATATGTTACAAGTGTCCATGTTGCTCTGCCCACTACCATTTGCACATTGAAACATCAAATAGCTTTGAATGATTTGATACTCCTTTTTAGCTTGAGTGATGCACCTTTTTTGTTTGTAATAATCAAATCAAATTTCAAAATGAAATTCTGCACAACAAGTAAAGGTCCCATGTCATGCTTTTCCGGTTATTACCTGTCCCCTTGTGTGTTATGAAGGTTTGTATGCATGTAAACGGTCTGCAGAGTCACAAACCCTCAAAGTACACCTTGTGGCGAGTAAAACTCTAACACAGAACAGACCTGTCTATGCTGCCCCAGAACGCCTCGTTGAAGATTTCTCTTTTCCCATTGTTTGCTTCCTGGGTTCTGTGACGTGTGAACACCCACATCAACAACAAATGACCGTATTGGCCCAAATTGACCAATCCGCGGAGCACCTCAGACACCAGGATCCCTTGGCTAACTAACAGGGAGTCCCCATTGACTTGCATAGAGCTCCCTGAACGCTGGTAATAGACGAGTTGGGATCGTGGAGAAATGCTCTCCGCAGACCCATTCTCACAGCGTTAGAAACCTTTTTCTTACTCAATATCAAGCCACACTTATTGTTTTTACTTCGGCTGTGAGTGTTTGTGTGCTCAGGTTGAGTTTCGCTGTGTCTCGCTGTATCGCCGACCCGGAAACCTGTCTGCTCCTCTCAGCAGCGGCGAGCAGCAACGAGCCTCGCAACGAGCCTCGCAACGAGCCTCGCAACGAGCCTCGCAACGAGCCTCGCAACGAGCCTCGCAACGAGCCTCGCAGCGTCCCGACCAATTAGAGCACACTGGGCTCACAGGGAGGGGGGGGGAGCTCCAACAAACCGTTTAGGACAGAGAGTGAATACACATACTATACAGAGATGCTGTATGAGAAACCAATGTGAGTTTGGAAAATTGCACAATTTAAATCTATTCTAGTAAACCTCAACAATGGAAATATGATCAGTAGAAATGGCCATGACATGGGGCCTTTAAAAAACAGGTTAGCAGGTTCAAACATTCGGTAATGAGCCAATCAGTCTTTTTTACCGAAAAGCAAACACGAGCCCATTCCTTTAAATGTCTCTTTCATTGATTGATGATAAAAAATGTCTTGATGGCCTGCACTGAGGGAAATCCTCTTGTCATGAACATAACCCGTCACTGGTATTGATGTATGAAAGGGGGGGGGGGGTTTAAATGGTACATGAAAAGAAATAACCAACTTCATAAAGCGACTGAAACATTTCCCCGGGGACCTCAGAATGTGACAGAGATCATTTGATGGAGCGTGTTTGATCGGTTAAGAGCTGTTTGTATCTAATAAAGAATTGACAACGGCAGACATCAGGGGCGACGTGAGAGCCAGCATGGACAGAGAGAACATAAATGACTGGAAGGAAGTAAAAAATGATGAAAGACTTCAAGTTTCTGCTTTAACAGGGTATCATCAAACCTACTTTTTTTCAAGTGAGGCTATAGCGGCGCAACTATAATTCAGTTCATGTTGAGCAACCCTTTTCAAAGACGTGTTTACATCGATTGTTTCAGGGTCTAAATATATGCTACTGTGCATAGCTGTGGTTTGATCACATTGACCGTTAAGGCCTCAACAACCTGAGTCTGCAGCAGAGCACAACAACACATCGCCCTCTTTGCTGCAAGGAGTGAACAAATCAAGCCCAAACTGTCTAACTGAAGTGAGTAAGTGCTCCTTCCAGAGGGCGCTGAACTAAACAACATCAGACCTTTGGATTCTTTCGTCTCACATCACAGGCTCACTGAGAGGGCAAACATATTGTTTATCATCACAACTTCTAAAGAACTTTTAGGTTATACTTCTGTAGCTGTGGCTAACAGGTCTGTGTTTCAGATAACATTGGACAGCAAAGGCTGTGATATCGGACAATGGCAACAAACAAGTTGTGCAATTTCCTTTACCAGCTAAATGTTTTGCCAGATTAGTTACTTATTGTTAATAAATGTAAACGGACATGTAATGTCGCTAAGGACTCATTATTGCCCAAGAACAGCTGCAGTAAGTAACGCTGCGTCCACACGGCAGCGTGCGTTGAAGCTTGCCGGCAGGCGTGTCTGAAACTCCACCAACAACCAATCACATGAATCTCCCGCCCCGGACACACGAGCACGCCGTTTGATTGGCTAGAGTTTGTACTGGCATATGATTTGATTGGCTGACGTTTCCGTCGAAGCTTCAAAAGTTGAACATTGCTCAACATTTAAAGCGAGCAATGCGAGCAAAGCGACGGACCCACAATGCAGTTCGGCCAAGCGTGACGTCACACCATTCAAAGTGAATGGGCAGAAGCGTTGAAGCTTCAACGCACGCCGCCGTGTGGACGGGGCCGTAAGGCAGGTTAAAATGTAACCAAAAAGTCTGACTGTTAATTGTATCAGAATCATACAAATTAAACTATATAGAATAAACATATTGGTATAAAGATAAGAAGTCAAAATAAAAATGTATACATAATGGATGTATAAAGGATTTTGGGTAATCATTTCACTGGTGATTCCATTTGACTCCCATGTTGTCACGGTGGTGGAAGTTTACTAAATGTAAGTCAAATAACAAGAACCAAAACAAACAAATTGGAACCAATCAAGATGTCAAGCAAACAAAAACCTAAGCTGACCAAACAAGTCAATAAATGGCAGAATGAGAAAAACAGCACAGCAGGGGAAGCAAAACACATTAAATCAACTCTAATGCAGAAAGTGAATAATTAAGGGAAATGGATATTCCATCAGTCACACACGGCTATCCATAGTCCTCCTCCTCCCCTGACACTGATCACACCACAGCCAGCCCATCAACACACCATGCAGCCACTTGGCGCTCTTCGTGAGGAGTGATGGTGGTGGGTGGATACGCTGACAAAAATCTCCCTCAATAACGTCCTAACCATTCAATTACAGCCAGCTTGTATCTTAATGCTTTCGGAATACCCTGCAAGCAAGACACTTGATTTGTCCCGTTTCCTCCGAGATGATAGAAATGTGAGTTAAAGGAGGAATTTAAAGAAGAAAGTGGGCAGACTGAGGACCGGGCAGGCTCCATCATAGCTGAGGCTGGTGGATGAAGGGAGGGAGGAGAAGGAGGGAGGGCTTGAGTTCGACCTGAATGAGAAACTCCCCAGAGAGATGGAAGTCTGGGCTTTTGGAGCCGACTCAAACACTTTGAGTCCAACGCCTTCGCTGTAAGAGATTTATCAGAGGATGGAGTGGCCTTGGCTACTCTTTTTGGTCTGATTTGAGGCTTGAGGGACTCGGCCCCCTGGGAAGGATCAACCTTCACCGTCCAACCTATAATTAGTGATTAACGGTGAAGTCCAGACTTTTGATTTACTCTGCGCTGCTCCCAGAATGGGATGTTGGTCAGTGCCACGGCGAGAGAGGTAAATCACCTATTGCACTAGAGGCAACAAGCTTGTCAGGCAAAATAGCCTGGGGCTGCAGGATGTTGCGAAGGGGGACAGCTGCATGAAGACAAATTGCACTAAGGTTGCTTAGCCAACCCCCTAACTCCATCCTCTATCATGCTCTGTCGCTCGCTTTCTCCAACACTTGCTTGCTCTGTCTCTCTTCAGCAAGTCACTCCTTCTCCCGCTCCTTCTCAATGATGTTTAATATTAAGGCTGAATGGTTGTATAACCCCAACTGCTTTGAGTTTGACATTTCGTAGAGGAGATATAAGAATGTTCCCTGATGCTGAGTGTTCATATCACAAATGCAAAGACTCACACAAAACACATGCCAAGAAACAGACACTTGTGAACATCCTCTGATCTGGGATGCTTGATTTGTTCAAACTTTCTCCCAAAGCAACGGAATTTCATTTTTGATACGACTCTGTGGACACAAGTGTTTGACAGAGAAAAGGAACATTGTTTGAACGTTGAAACACACATCCTCCCCCTTTTGTCTCAAAATACTTCCTGCTTTCAATGTTGAGCTGCTGACACTTGCAGCAGTGAAAAACAAAGTGCACCCCTGCTAAATAAAACGGTAAGAATGTCAACAATTACAGGGAGGTGTTTCTCACAAAACATTTGAAAGACGATATGTTGGGACCTTGGACCCTCGGGGGGCCAACATGCTTTATGTATTTTAAGTTTCCTAAATCATGAAGTGTCTAATGTTCACTTGTTTAGAAGAATGTCTTCATGAGACCATTTAAGCTCTAGTAATTGAACCAGTATATTCTAGTTTGTTATACCTTGCTATACAAAACAAACTAACCGTCACTGAGAAACATATGTTATCTCAACATCACATAGCTGCAGTTAGCATCTTCAAAGGTACAATCTAAAGTCAACACTGCTGAGACGCATCTTCTGCATGAGTCTATATATCAATGTAAATATATTTGTGCTGTGTACATGGAAAACTGTGCAGCACAACATTAGATAAAAGAATGTTGGCATCATACTGAGGGCAGACATACCTTTGATGTGGATTCTGAGCTTTTCCACTTCAATGAGATTACGTTATAATGCTCTGAACGGTCTCAATCCAAAGAAAATACCCCAGGCACAGCCATAGTGACCAGTATTTCCAATATCTGTTCCCATCCTTCTGCAACAAGCCACCCAGAAGAAAATAATACTGTTTGTGAAGCGTTATGGCTCTCTAACACGTTTAAAAATGCAGAAATTACAGGTGTTGATAGGGCAAGAGGATAATTATCACTCCCTTCCTCTCTCCGCCCACAAACATTATACACATCAAGCTGGCTGTAAAACATTAACAAACGGCTTTGGTGAGAGCATTACCTCCGGCTGATCAAGTCCGTTTCTAAAGCAGCTGTTGGGAGAGATCCTGAGGGACGCTCAGCATTAGTATGCACCAGAGCCCAAGAGGAGCTCTAATTGGATTATTTTTTATCACAGTTACCTTGTGGAAAACAACTAATGAAAATTCCTTTATCTTACTGCGAAAACTAAATCATACAGCACTTAAGATCACACATAAGAGAAGCGGCGCTTATATTGTTCTTTCATATTTCACACACATAAGACTTCATTGCTTTGCTTTTCTATTATATTGAGGGTTTAATGTTGAGTGACATCTGTTCCTTTGCTATTCTGGGCAACATCAGAAACCTGTTTATGTGCTTTAACACGACAGTATATTGAGCATTATGCAACCATTAACGTCACCTATTACAAACTCAGAGAGAGTTACAGTACTTTACGCTTCCAAACTACTGTCTTTGTTCTTCTAGTTTTACATCAGCACACTTGGATAGCTTGGTGGGTGCCAACAACTTCCACTGGATGACACGAGATGTTAACTGTTGAGAAAAGAGGATGAATGCAGCACTTTGTTTACACTGAACTGTTAAACAACCCTGACAGGCAGAAAAGCACATTGAACCTCTCAGTCAGAGGGCACTCAAATGTATTCAGAGCGAAAGTTTCTTCCTACTGTGAATTTAAACCAGAGCTGTCAATGGTGTGTTCACAAATACCAAAGTGTTCATTCTTTGAATCCACACACACACCTCTATACTGGCTTCACTCTATTCAGAACAAGTAGAAGGACAAACTTTCTTTTTCAGTCAAATTCAACAATTAAGAAAAGCTTTTCAAGTGAACTCCTTCAGATGGATGTGTTCACCTTGGCATTATAACTTGATAGGAGCCACTACTGGGATTCACTATTGTTTTAGTTATTCAATTCACAACATAGAAAGTGGAATTGGGATTTGTGTGATTTCTACAGTTCCGATGGAGACTACACTTCCCAAAGCATGCCAGAGGAAAAACATAGACTTTGAGGTTAAAAAATGCAGGAGGTTGTGTTGTATTTCTCTGTGGAGTGGAGTGGATGTGAATAGTTAGGATGCTGGTGTGAGTTGGCCTTCTATTGGATGAATTCTTCTTTGAAAAAAGTTATTTTTCCTAAATTCTAGCGTCTATATTTCAGATGAAACCCCTAAATAAACTCCTGTTGCTAGCCCTCAACGTGCAAATTAGATCACTTACTATTAGGATTGTACCTACGCAGAATGGTGTTAAAAGTGTCTGGTTTTATATATATTTCCCTGTCAGGTGTATTGGCTTTCTACACTTCAACCACAACTATGACAGTGTACAGTTCACATCAACGCTTCTCGTCGGTGACCAAGACAATAATGAAATGCATCCAACAGTCTCCTGATATTCTGTGTTATCATTCATTTGGATGCATCGTGTGTTTTCCGGTAATACATGGCTTAAAACTGTTCACTTTAATATCCAGAGCCATCCAAACCATCATCACCAGTTAGAATCCATTATCTTAACCATCAAGTTAACTGCACCGTGCTGAATTGTGAAATCGCTCCCTTTATCCAAAACAAATGAGAAGCTTAGAACCCAATCAGGATTATCTGTCTTAAATAATAGATATAGAATACTTTTTTTTATCTCCCCACAAACATAACAGCTCTGTGTGTATGTGTGTTAACGTCAACGTATCATTGTTAAAAATACACTTCAAGAGGAAAGAACAATCCTCACTTGAGAAATGTTGAGAAAATGTGCGCTTGTACTTCAGTTGAGGATTACTTGGAATTAAAGAAAAAAGGGATTCAACTTATTTAAATCTTTCTAATACATTCTTGAGATACAAAAAGTCCCACGCTGAAATTATGAAACCATTTTAATATCACTTCTCACCGCCTGTGAATGGAATACTCAGCAGGGGGTTTAAGAAGTGAAAGCTTGAGTATCCACTTATTGCCGCTGTGCCATTGATGCTGAGTAACAGAGAATTTGCCTTAATAGATGAAGCCTTCTTTCTTGAGGAGGCCCGGCGTTTGGTCTGGATGACTAATTATAATAATCACTGAAATAGGGAGTTTAAGTCAACCACATTTCGAGCTTGGACAACTTTCGGCAAGAATAAGGATCACAGCACACAAGATTGGAGCCGCCGTCCACGAAAACAAAAGACAATGTCAAGGAGGATAATGTAAAAAAAGAAATAAACCAAAACGTAGAAGAAGGAAATCAAAGCTGTTCAGCAGCAATTCATACATTGCACATATTGGCAAGTCAGACTGTTAATCAATAGTTCCCTTTAGCCATAAACCGGACACTCTCATAACTTCGACTATGAACACAAAGTACTGACGTTCAAAGTTCAGTATTGTCCGAGAGACGGTGTCGAGAAAATGATATCCTCACAAAGTCAATAAAGCAACTCTAACTGTATTTTAAGGCTGTGACGCCACAACATGGACATCAATTGAATCAAACTGTTTCTGTCACTGTATGGACCATCCCTATATAACCAGACCCGGCGTCATGGGCGGGCCCCATGGGGCCGGGCCCGCCCATCCAGGATTTTTGCCCGCTGTTTTAATCAGGGCTGAATACAACATTTTAATTGTTTTATTATTATGTTTATTGTTGTTATTTGTAGGGCTTTGTCCTAATATTTATTTTTGTTTTAAACTATGTTAAAAGATTAGTTTAATATCATTTTTTTATTTTGCTATGAAATTCTGAATGAAATTCTGAATGAAAGGCTGCGCGCGCAGCGAGACTGGTTTTTCGCTGGGTTGAGTCGTGTGGGGTCTTGAGTGAGATGCGGCACAGCAGCCTGTCAGTTTACTCTTGCTAGGTTAGTTTGGCTATTATCATTTATATTTATCTGCAACAATGGATATCAGGAACTGGTTCATGAAATGAATATGGCAACTCAGCGCCAGATGCAGCACATTAGAAGACATCAGTTACCAACGAGCTAGCAGGCCAGCCAGGGACAAGGGAGGCTGGCAATCAATTATATTTTGAAGAGAAATTGACTCAAGCCGGCTCTCTCACAAACTCTTGCTCTGTGCGCAAGCATACCGCTGTACATGCTCTCTGCCTCGCTCAACTATCTCTCTCTCTCTCCCTTTCTCTCCATCGCTCAACACACCTCTCCACCCTGTGTGCGCTCCTCAGGTTTGCCTGCATGCTTGCCCAAGTTGGCACAGCGTTACAAATGTGCCACAAAACCAACCAATGGATGTAGTATAGTAAGACCGTCAACAGCCTTATGGCAACCTAAAATCTATGACCTAAAACCCCTCTGTTTCCGTAACACCAATTCACGAGCGCCGCCCTCATCCTCAATCCCGCCCAGAGACGTATGTCTGCCGCCGGGTCTGTATATAACACAGATGAGCCATTTCCGTCCTTGTGATAGGTCCAAAGGACTTTCCAACTGCCCTTCCGGTTGGGGTCATTTTATTGTGATAATGACTCCCAACCCTAACCCTATGTTTGGTATACTGTAGATGCTTCCTTTGTTAAAAACATAACCCAAGGTATATTGGACAAACATTTGTTGCTAGAGTGTAGGTAATGATTGTCAAAAAGGTATTGAGTTTTGCGAGTACATTGAATATAAATGCTAGTGGATAACAAGGGTGTTAAGGTCCATGTACAAAAGAATATCAATGTTGCCAACGGGCAAAATGCCATGTCCCAAAACAAGAGGATATACTGTTGATCTACTAGCATCACTCTATGCTCAACATACATGAAAAGAAACCTATCCTAATGCATTTGCGGGGGAACAGAACTCCTTAACCTAAACTGTGACTTCTGTGCACTGTTCAACACATATGCTAGTAGATATGTTGAGTATGAACGATGGACATGAAGAATCATCCCTTATCAAACTGTACCTAGAATGCTGTTGTCCTTAAAAAACACTGGCAGTCCCAACCTTGAACTCACCACTTCAACGTCACAATATGATGGATCACATTTCAGTCCATCTAAGTTTTCCAAGTAGCCCCACAGGAATCTAACTGGCACACCAAGGCTTCTAGCCTCAGCAGAAATCAAAGAGTTGCATCTCCCAGCTGTGTGTTCTGTCAGGGTTCAGATCAATATCTTAGCACCCAAGAACCAACAAGCAAGGGTGATATATGTCCCACAGTGCAGCACAGAAAGCATTACTACTCTACTTGATGCAACAGTTAAGGTTGTTACTGTGAATCAGCTGAATAAATAAACTGTACAAAGCTGACAGACAAGCAAGTACTTAAGTCATAAAAAAGTAGTACATCAAGAAGGACAGAAATGTTACTGTGAAAGACGTATTGACTTTGGATGAGGCGTTTTCATGTGTGAAAAAAGCAAGATGCATTGAGCAGACTTGCTATGCACGGGCCTGAGAAAGCTGTGTTGTTGGGGGTTAGATTCAAGCCAACAAACTAGCCTGAGGGAGCATTCAGTCAGAGGATACTCTCCAAACACTTGCACATTCATTTTCTTTGTTGTCTTTAAAGTGGCATGTCTAGAGGCTTAGAAAATGCATTAAGTAGGTGTACCCAAACGAATAACATTTAAACTGTGAGGTGCACAGCGTGATTGTTCAGCCAACTTCAAAGGGCTTTAAAGGACATTGGCACAAGGTAGTGGTCACAGTTTGCCTCTCGTGAAGCAGCTTTAAAACTCTCTGTCGGAGTGCATCTGAACCTTAACTTAGCTCATAGCCTGTCTTACACTCACTGGCAACTCAAACGTCAAGAGTACAATGTTGCAGGTTCCCTCTTTACAGTCGGGTTGAGGTATTACTTGTGGCAAACTGTGAACGTGACCTTTCCATACATTTATTTTGCAGTTATCACAGATGTTGACTGCTCTGCTGCAGATGGCAGACCTCCCTCCAAACACTCACTGCACAGAGTGGTTTCAACTATCTGGTGTTGGCAGTGTGCACAGCTGGAGAGCAAACCAGGGAGAGGAACACACGTAAACATGTACAAAATGTGTGTTTTTTTACATGCACCTGTATTATTTTCTCATACATTCAACATTATCTTTTTGAACTAGAAATGTGATTTGTTGTATGTATTTATTTATTATGACATTGAGTGAAATAAAGGAAATGATATGTAAAAGTAAATATAGTGGTGTGAGGGTTTTATTCATAGATGCACAAGAAATGTTTGGTTCTGTTGTGACATTTAGGATAATAGATAGATGCAGAATGAATGCAGGTTACTACATATGAGAGGCACAACAATGATGGATTTTCCAGTCACATTCAACACAGAGTAATTGCTATTTCCATCGAAATAGTGAAATACATATTGCAGCTATAGCCACAACACTGAGGCACAGTACTACTGCACTACAACTGCTCTGTATATACCCAAACTCATTCCAATGTTGCAGACTACATAGGGTGATTGCTTTATGTTGTTTACTAAATTATAAATCCATTTTCACAAAACTCATGTAAAGTAAGTTCAAGGTCACTGCACTACTGTAATGTTCTCATGTACTTTCTGTGGACTGCAAGTCAATGTCTGACAGTCAATGCCTCGATGCATCGTGACACTCTACGACCAAACGTTAATGACACTTTATGATAGATGACTCCTTATCTGTTTACCCATGATGCACTGGGCCATCAATCACCAAATTATTCAATGATGACAAGGGGCTGACTATCAGTGGCAGACATAATTCATATCTGTAACATCATCTAATTAAAAGACATCACTTCTGCCAGACAGTTGCCTTACTGCTAGCTGAAGCAAATTGATTCTCAACCCCCTGCTAGTCTATGCAAAGGAGAAATGAATAATGCATGGTATTAAAGTCTTATCTTCTGTCCTGACAAACAATGCTGCCACGCTTTGAATATTCCACAAAGGTGTGCGAAGGGTCCTTATTAGCAGAGCAGTCAGACAGGTGCCGTTTTCATGGGGAGTCACTCTGTTTTTACTGCTGTTCGTTTCGGAGCAGAGACATTATTCTGGACACTGGATCAACTGATTGACTTTATGGCGCTGCTCATTTTACAACAGCACTTAAGGTGTCTGATAAATATTTTTATAGCTGCCACTCACAGATTATGCCGGCAATATAGTGAAACAAATATAACTTCTGGCCACAGGCATCCACAGTCGTGAAATGACATGTTCAAGGTTCGAGTCACCATTGAAGAGGATTTAAGAACCTGTGCGACTCATATGAAAAACCTGCAGCTCCAACTCTGTGAAATGGTTCTATAGCTGTGTTATAAATGTGTGTGAAAGAACAGTCATACAAAGACAACAGCCACGCTCCGTGATTGACTAGCCTGTTTTAGTCAACCAAATGAGATGCTTAAAAAAAGTATGGATTATAGTTTTTGGTGTTTATCTTCCTGTTAAAAACTTCTTTAACCTGCTTGGTGTCCGACCGCCTTATTGTTTGCCAATTTACATTGAGTTGACAGAGGAGGGTGCAGAAACTGGTGAGAGAGAGAGGAGGGGTATGACATGGATTAACCAGGGACATTTGGGGTTGTATGGATTTAAAATGTAATAAATTGCTCCCCACGATTTGAAAGAGCTGCTAATACTGCTGAATCCAATGAGAATCAACACTAGGGTCTGGTTTTTTAATCCCACGACAAGTCAAAATGTTTTGACAAATCAAGGTCCCTGTGGTTTTTAAAGGCCTCAGATCCTTTGTCCCTCAACTGCATCTTCTTTGGTTGATAAGATAAGATAAGATAAGATAAGATAAGATCAGATAAGATAAGATGGTACTTTATTCATCACAATTTGGGAAAAACTAGAAATAAACAAGAATAGAAAGAAAAGAAAAGAAAATAGAAAATATACATGTTGAATTTGACAAGATATTATATATACAAATATATATATATACATAAATATATAGATATAAAGATTGATCAGAAAAGTTCTTTTAAAATCAGGTGAACTGAAACGTTCAATAGAGTTGTTAGCCTTTAGCCTTTTTATCAGCTTTTCTCTCTCAGCTGCCTCACAGGCATACCAGAGGCCTATCTTTGAAGCACCAGAGCCTACACAGAGTGAAGCAGGTCTAATTGTAAATAAAGTGAGGACACCAACTGAGAACACCAATGACCTCTAGGAATGTACAATTCTGAAATAAATGTGTTATTGGTTGAATAGAGGTGAAATGCTATTACGGTTAGTTTGCATGAAGTTCTTGTGTCAAACTGAGGAGTTGGCAAAAACACAAAATATAATCCTGAGCACACTCCTGCTTGATTGAACCTGCTACATATTACATAGTACTTTATGGAAATGGAAAGAAGAAGTTAAAGAGCGGAGTAAGACAAGTTGAAAGAAACTCCACCACAGAGAGGGGATTTAATACCATTAATACCATTTCCTCGTGAGGAGTTGAGCTGGAAGCTTGCTTAAAAGATCTGAAAGCTGAAGAAGAAGTATTTGGGAGTTAGAGGAACTCAACTCATCAAGGATATGCAGCTCTCTCTCTCTCCAGATTGGCTTGGGTTGCTTTATTTCCATGTTTTGCCAAAAGGGGTTTGCACCCACACATTCACGTATGATGTGGAGAAAGCAACCAAGATGAGACTCCTTCACGTTGCTCTCGTGATTTTGTCTACTCTGGGGAATGCTTTTACACAAAGGGCTGATGAGATGAAGGTTGATTATGAATTCTCTTCCCCTGCTGAATGTGTCAAGCCAGCCAAATGTCAGAGGATATTCTGTCAGAAGATATTGAGCTGACTGAAAATGTCAGACAGAGGAACGTTGAAAATGAGAACGAGGAGGAAAGAAAAGGAAAAAGCCAGTGCATGTGTTGGTCTCAGACGTGGTAGAGTACCTGGCATATTATAATAATGAGGGGTTGGGTTTGAACTTCTGTTTCCCATTAGTCATGACCTGTTTACTCTGGCATTAACTCCATGTTGAATGCTTTCATCCATCCTCACAAGATAAGCAAACGTTTGAAGACAATACAGTTGGCATCAATGTGAAGTAATCCTTTGGCGAGAAATATAACACTATTCCAAGTTTACCAACATCGTGACATTGTAATGACCCGCGTTCCCAAGGTAGAGAAACAGACTGATTAGCACAGTGAAACACAATCACAACTTAATGAGATAACCTTTCTACCTTGTATGGGAGGAACCAGGAAGAGAAGCTAAGTATTAATCAAATATAATATTTAAAATGAATAAATGGAAATGTCATTAGCTGAACGTTTTCTGTTGAGGCCAAAACGTTTGTCACAATGATCACAGAGTAAGATGATGGAAGCAATTACTTAGTACAGCGTTGCTCAAAGTGTGGGGCGCATAGATGTGATAGGTGGGACGCGATGAACGGGAGACTATTTTTTTTTATTGACCTGGGTCCTCGCGGGCGGTAGTGGATTATTACAGCAGGAGACTCGCAACGGCGGTGGACTTTCACAGCACCGCTGCACCGGAGCCGCCAGAGCCTCGCAAACGGCGGGTGTTTGCGGCGGCGGATGCGCGCGGGCGGATGCGGTACGGGCGGATGCCGTACCGGCGCAGCGGCGCTGTGAAAGTCCACGGCCCACCTATGGCAGAGCCAGCGGCCCACCGATCTCAAACACACATGTGAAACGCTCGCTCTCACACAGAGACACAACAGCGTTGCAGTCAGGAAGAAAAGCAATGTTGAGTGGCACCTCACCACTTCATAAGGAGTTTAACCGTGACACTTTTCCTATGGCCTATGTTTATTATTATTATCTTTTAACACAAGCCATCATCACCACGGAGGAGCACACAGCCTCTGTGAGCGAGCGAGACACAGAGAGAGAGAGAGAGAGAGAGAGAGAGAGAGAGAGAGAGAGAGAGAGAGAGAGAGAGAGAGAGAGAGAGAGAGAGAGAATGAGTGGGAGGGGGTAGGGCAAATGAGATTGAGATAAAAAAACACACCTTTATCTATTTAATATAGCCTAGTTGTACAAAATAAAGTAACGATACATTTTACCATTTTAAGCTTGGCCTACCATTTTATTGGAGCGGTGAGGAACAGGTGGGGCTTGAAAAGGCCCACCTGTTCAAAGTGGGGAATGCCAGAGAAAGTTTGAGAACCACTGGATTAGTACAACTGAAACATCTCACTTCTTATCATTGCTTGTCGTCTTTGTTAAATGTGGGCAAAACAATAAGCTGCCTTAACCTACTCCTGGGACATTGTCACACTTCACAAACTTCAAAAATCTTCTTTTTTTCTAACGGTATAAAACTTTTACCCAGAAAACTTCGCACTTACCCAAAGCCGTATAAAACTCCTCTTTTGTCAGGTGCTCGTCGTCATTGACGTCGTTGTACTTGAGCAGATCGAACAATGTGCACTCGGAGACATCCTTGGACAGACGTTCTTGCTTGATAACCTTGGAGGACAAAGAATTGATGTTTTGTTAAAGACTGCAGACAGCACTTTTTTTTCAACAGTGACATTTTTTTAAAGATAAATGTATTTGGCAAGTCTCAAATACTGAACATCTTAAGTAAAATGTTCCCTGACAACATATTTTAATTGTTTACGGCTTTAATATCTGATCTGCAATGTAATATCTGCTACTAACACAACAACCATTCAAGTTTTGAGAGCTATATTTAGGAACATGATTAGTTTGAAGGCAAGATTGTCACCTGGTTTAATTTGATGGCCACTTTTGTATCTACTCATCAAGTATCAGATAACATAAAACTAAGCATGCTTCAAAGTTTAATTAGAATGATTTGAATGTATTTCACAGATACATATAATATTTGCATTGAGTGCCTGATGAAAATAGTTTTGTTGAAGTGTCGCTTTCTTCTTTAAACACTATTAAAGGTAACACATTATCCTCTGAAGAAGAGTACAACCATGAAGTAGCATTAAAGACAATATACAATAAAGTAAACACTTAATACAAGTATATATTGTACATTAGAAAAAGTACTTAAAGTTTGCTAACTCTGTGTATTCTTAAAATCTACTGTTTACTTTGAAAAGTTTGGATACGCTCTCGGTATAAGTCAACGTTAGGTGCCCAATTTCACCGTGTTGAATGTCAAAGCTGATAAAACACAAACAGTATTTGCTGTCATCCAAACTGAAGCTTCGTCAAAACAGACGGAGACTAGGCCCCAAACATTGTGCAGATTTGACCCTCATCTTGCTAAAGCTTGGTCCCACTTATCCCCCTCCGCATGGCCCTGGCAGTGACACATCCATCATATGAAATCAGCTGTCAAAATGCTGATCACAACGGACGGCTTTATACATCATGCATCGTCCGTCGGATCGCTGCACTTCCCTTCCCTGAGGACTGACCAAACTGTAGGGGTCACCTGTAATGGCATATCCTCCATGTATTCTCACAAATAGCGGTGGTATACACAAGAGCTGTGTGTTTCTTTCGTACATTAATTATTAGCTGATAAATGTGTTTTCCTCTATCTGTCTTGAAAGTATTTCATAATATGCAGTTGATCCAACATTGAGTTAGTGGTAAGGAACACTTAAAATGCTCTGCAGATTCCTCAGGTGTTGAAACTCTAAAATATTCTTCACTCCCTAGGCCTTGCTTTGAGTACATTGAGTAATGTAGGTGGCCTTTGAGAGATTTGTAAGTGGTGTAGGAGTCGCATGCTTTGATGCTTAAACTCCATTTCTTAAACATTTCCTGACATGACATTAGTCCCCACACAAACTTTAGATTAATGTTGTTAACTGCAGATATTTGCAATACATTTCTTTCTGTGGCAAGTGATTATTCAACCACAGTAGGAGTAGCAAGGACATCAGCCCCCTTGAGCGGAATAAAACTGATACACATCATTGAAGCCATAACCAAATGTAATGTTTATTGAGAATGCAAAACTAAGCATGATTTGCAAAGCCAATAGATAGAGCATCGACGGGTTAAACACATGTCAAACACATACATTAGTATAGCTTCATAACATTGTATAGTCATGTGAGTGATACACAGGACTTAGTTGGTATCATAAGCATGATCTATCTATAGCTACAAGTTGGTGTATGTAATTCTAAAAAACACAGTAATGGTCAATATACGTTCAAGGCTGTTGGCAAGATCAAACTGTATCTGAATCCTGCTGTCTCTTACTAGTTCTATATAAAACCATTTGATTCTGAACCTGCATTGTTACTAAGCTTAATAATATAATTCTGTTCATTCTTTAAGATCAGTTGATATGATAAAAATGTGTCGTCCTTTTTTACTCAAATTGAACAATACCCTAACACTTCAACAACATTTCAAAGTCATGCTTATCCAATTTCTCCCATGTTACTGTAGAACATGTCACCTGTGTTAAACCTCTGAATGAATTCGCCAAAATCCCACGCATGGTTAAGAGCATGTTGAAGGACGTTGGAGTGCACACCTCGTCTGTGGGTCACGTACACAGTATTTTCAAATATTTTGCGCATTCATTAAAAATGTTCTGGTCTAGACAAGGGCCATGATTACCACCGTAATTGCTCTGGTCAGGTGCTTAACGTGTTAGGTGCACACTCAATTCATAATTAAAATCCAAATCTTTATCAAGATATGTGCAGCTAATAATTGTGTTGAAGGACAAACAAGCACTTTATTTTCAAAGCCAGTAGACTTTTATTTTAAGTGTCTCTAATTGAAAAGTTTAAAAAATAAATATTTAAAAAATAGGAAAATCAGATGTGTGTGT
The DNA here is from genome assembly GCA_902827135.1 of Harpagifer antarcticus. Lineage (NCBI taxonomy): Eukaryota > Metazoa > Chordata > Actinopteri > Perciformes > Harpagiferidae > Harpagifer > Harpagifer antarcticus. The sequence continues at coordinate 1,949,226 of CADEHL010001271.1, read as the reverse complement.
AGACACAGTTAGGATGGACACACAAGTTATCATTTCAGGCAGACCTTCTTTATGCAATGAAATAGGAAATAATACGTTTTGACTTGCCATTCTAAAAGGGCACACAAGAATCAAAGGGCAGGGACAATTGCTCCCTGTGCCCCTTCATGTGCACACTCTCGCACGTCAAGTAAGCCAGGGTGAGACATTTACATCCCAACATTTCAAATGTGAGAAAAAAACACTCCAATTATAACAGGGCGCTTCAGGGCACGGGGGCAGCCGCCATGGTTTGATTATGTTCACTGGTGATAAGAGTGTGATTTCCTTCGCAATGGTTATTTTTTTGAAAAACATTTGATTTTGCATAAATTAAATACCCTTTCAACTTTTGTCAATAAGGCAAAACTCTGCAGTACTATGCAGATTTCCCAATCTTTAGACATAGTGTATGATCTGTACAACTCACCTCCTCTGAAGAGGAAATAGAACTGCATGTCCTGAGCAATTAATTACTTTGAAATTACATTACGTGGGAACATTTTAATACACCAACATAAAAACTCATTAAACACCCATTCCATAATTAAATTCAGGCGCCCTTATGTGGAGGCATTATCTAACCGCCTTTGTTTATTACCAACATTTAACAGATTGATGAAGCTATTTTGCTTACATATTAATCATGCAATAATTCATAATTTATAATGCAGTAATTTGGATGTGAGGTGAAAGCAAGCAGAAGCTCAATTTCGCCAACAATGTTTAGGCTATAGATGTGTTTAAATAAAACCACAAAGCTTATACCCATAATCTTGATTTAAAAGCTAAAAAACACCATGGAAATGTTTCTAACCCAGTGTTCCCAAACAGCTATGTGCACCTCAAAGTCTGAGAGGGCCATGAATGTATTCATGCGTGCAAAACTAACTCAGTTGGAAATCCTAAAAGGGCCGCCTGCAATCTACTAATATTTAAATGCTCACTTATCTTCCTCTCTCTGAGCATTTTTTGTAGATTTGAATTGTATGAAGTGTATGAAATCTGCCAACATTCACATATGTGTCAAGGATAAAAAGGTGATGTGGACTAAAAGCAGCCCTTGAGGAGCCCCCAGAAAAGAGATTCTCCATCTGGATGTTTAGTATTGCTGACTAGCTCGTGTCTTTCAAACACCTCGGGAGAGTGACACAGCCTGGCATGCAGGAGAATGAGTGTCATATCCAAAAGCTTTTAAGGGCATATTCAAATTCACATTGAGGGCATATTGATAATATTATTCCATAAAACACAGCACAACATGGTTTGTTGACTTTGCATTTCATACACTAAACATCAATTTCTGTCGTGCAGGCGCGGGGCACAAAGTAAATGTAAAAACATGTAAAAATATGTAAATAATATGACAAGAATATCACTACTTTTGAAGTGCTATTTGGATGCTGTGAACCTAAAATACTGAAATATATTCAAATGAATCCAAGAAGAGCTCCCCTGTTGAGCAAGATGAGGGCACTGACAGAGCTAAGCAAGGTGACCCCTGTGCAGATGGGAGATCCTACTGGATCAGCAGGAACCTGACCTCAGGACAGGAAGTGGTTTCATGTTTCTGAAAACCACTGTAGGTTGCTTACACTTTCAATTATTTAAATACTTTCTGCATTAAGTCAGTCCTCTGGTACTGGGAGATGTTGTTATGCAGAGAATCTTCCTTCCTCGTGGCAGACACAAAAGACTCTTTCTAACCGTGCCTCCTGGTGAAAAGGCTGCAGCCTCCCGTGAGCACAAGGCTCCTTTTACCCACATTGCTTTTCAAAACATTTACCTAGAGCGGCGCACCACTGCGACCAGAGGGAAGGGTAAGAGGAGTAAAATGGACACAATTATGGCAAGCTTCAAAGCGGCTTGTTTAAACACCAGAGCAAAATGTGGTTTTGACAGACTATAGAGGGGCTGTGTGGTGTTAGTAACCCTAACCCTACATTTATATTTGGGGGACACAATTAAATTAAAAGGTCTCCTGTGAATAAATAACACATTTGAAAATCTCATAAGATCAGCTCTAGTTATTGTATATTAACCTATGATATTAACTTAATGACATTAATTGTCTGAGTACATTTTACACTTTCTTTTTTTTAAACAGATATGTATTGTCTTTTAAGGCTAAGGTGGTTCAGTCAGACAACTCACGTGTTTCTTTAACATGTGTTTTAGAAGCAGCATATAGTTGAGTTTGGCGTCTAGGCTCAGGTCTCATCACTCTACAGATAAACATAGCACGATGAGTGATGATTAAATAACTAACCCCCCCGAGCCTACAGGTGGAAGCTGGGGTGGTGGGGGGGCAGCAAGCAGCAGCGATGTAGAGTAGCTGCAGCAAAGCAGCAGCAAGCAATGCATAGAGAGAGATCTGGCAGGTTAAATAGGGCGGCGTATTAGGAGAACTCTGTTTGGTTGGTTGTAGAGTGTCGAGGGGCTTTATGTATGAATGCAGCATAAGTGCTCGAGTTGACTGCCTGAACTAGCTCGCAGGCTTCGCCCCATTTAAGGTAATTTAGAAAAATGTTGGCCTATTTGTAATACTCTATTATATATCCAATCATGTTACTAAAAGCTCTGTTTAAGTTGTGGCTTGCAAGCTGTCAGGGTTGCCAATTGTGCGTTTTTCACAGCTACTTTCTTTGCAATAGAGTTGGCAAATGTTGAGCTGGAGAAAAAAGGAACTCGCTTACTCTTGCTGGCTTCTACCGAGCCAAGCTTTAAACTATTCTTTTGTTTGATAGCCTTACCTGTGAGAGCTCGCTGGCATCGATTTGACCATTGTTATCTGCATCAAAACGTTTGAACATCAGATCAACCAGGTGCTTCCTGGCTGCCATGTTGTCCTTGTGGGCCCCGTGGATGTTAGACCCCATGTATCGCTTGTCATGCAGATCCAAGATCTTGGTTTTCAGTCGACGGTATTCACTCAGTCTGCAGTTATCATCTGGAAAAGAGAAAGAGGGAAGGCACGATGGTTAGAAGAGACAGAGAATAATATTCATTATATACATTTAAAACTGTTAAAGCTGAGAGTGAAGTTTGTTGTTGTTTGTATAATTAAAAATGTCTGTATTTTGGCAGGATGCATACAAACAGATATGTTATGAATATGTAAATAACTCCCATGTGCTGAAAAAGCATTGAACTTGTGATTTCTAGAATTGGATGCAATGTTTCAAATGTCAGCCAATTAGTACCTTTGAATAGCAGCATCCCCCTGAAGACGCATGACTCAACAATAAGCTGATGTTTATATTCAGCAAAAGCTAAATCTGAGCTTGTCTGTGATTGTATGAATCACGATGACAAACGCTAAGGATTAATTTCCTGAGGGTAGCACAAACAGTGACAGTCGTGCAGCATTTCTCTGCTTAAAAACTAAAAGAACAGCACCACAAAGAAACGGATGAACAGATCCATCACCGGGTGTCAAGAGCTAACCCTGACAGCAACAGAAAACATGATGGCCTTGTATTTACAATCCGCCATCAAAGGCTGCAGATAAAATAAGTCAACTACAAGAAAGGTTCAGCGGGGTAGAGTCGAGGCGAAGAGAAAATAATGACTAGAACCACAGGTTGACACATGTCACATCAAGTTTGCATCGTTAGATCTGAAAGTGTTTCTCCTCTAATAACGGTTGTATTAGCTGATGTCAACCAACCCACAAGAAAAGCTTTGTTGTTCACCGAGATGCTTCTCAGGTCCCAGAGGAGGAAGGTGACATTACTGCCACTTCCTACGTACCTATTCGGGGAAATAAGAGATAATAACAGCTGTATGGATTCTTCTGCAAGACTAATTAACTTTTTTGTGGGGTGATCAGGGGAGATGGGTTTAGCGAGAGCGGTAATGAGATCTTCACAAAGTAGAACTAGGAGCTGACTGAGAGCTGTTGACTAGTAAGGAAGAATCAGAATGACCCTAGAGACGAATCTTCTGCCGGTAGGATCTCATTTTCGCCATAAAAATGTCTTTCCTTATTCCTTCAGTGAAACAACTTGAGAAATCAGCGTGCGTTTAAATGAGATTTAATCTTGGTGGTAACCATCACTGGGGTTTAAGAGGCTGAGATAAGTTCTCCTATCATTGTGTCAGCAAAATCAATGGGGTTCCATAGAGGCTATTTCCAGCCATTTTCTCTTTCATATCTATTCTGTGTGAGCTTCTAATGTCCAAAGGTGTAGAAACGTCATTCACTGGTATTGAAATATGTATTATTGTGGCCAAAACAGGTGTGATATACAGCAGCTATGAGCCTTTCTTTGAAGCTGAAGATAATATTGAAAGCATTTGTGGATCTTTTCATATTCTACCACACATAGACAAAGACCTCACTGTATATTAAAACTGATTTGAGATGAGTTAGAAAGCTTTCTTTGTTCTGCAAGGTCAATAGCCATTTTGAAGAGGGCAAGTGTAGAAATAGTGCCAAACGCTTTAAGTTACAGTTGGGTGAATTACAAAGTAAAAAACCTGAGTAAAAGAGTTGAAACACGATGAATGCAAATGCCTTGACACGCGAGGGCTCGCTGAATGGTTTGATGATTTTGAAAATGATGTGAATCATTTGCCATGGCCTTTTGCAGTCACCAGCGTTCAATCCCGTTTATACCCTTAGGAAAGGCTCACTGCAGTGACAATGCTCTCTGCTATCATTATCGACACATCCAATGAGGGAATTTGTTTTGGAGAAAAAGTGGTAATTCTGGAGTACGTATAGTAAAGCCAAGGAGCATTGGAGCTGGTCTGGGGGCTTAGTATGGGCCTTTGTTGTGCTTTTTATAAAATAAGTTGTGTCCGGGCTGTTGAAATGAAGCCAAAAATGGAAATCACATCTCGTTATGCTTTGTTTTCTAAAAGCGACTTGGTAAACTGATTAATTTAAAGCTCACATAGCCAGGTGGAGAGTATTACACATACAGTAAGCAAGGAGCCTAGAATATTTCCTCCGTTGCGGGTACACCTGTCACTGAGACACATACTGAGTTGCTGACAGGTGTTGGAGCTGCATGCTCAGTCTGAAGCGTCATGAAACTAGCAGTGTGAACAACCACGGTGGTGACTGGTGAGCTTGTCTTTTCCATGAGCGACTGCAGAAAAATAGGAGGATGTACTAAATCATACAATTATATTTTGACTGCATGATTGTCTCGTGAAATCTTAGAATGGCATCAGCAAGTCTAAATTATCATCAGCTGTTATAGTGCAGGCCGTTCACACTGCAGCATGTCATGGGACGGGGTCTGTTTTGACAAGCGTCAGTGCCAGAGAAGCTGCTTTGGTCACAAATGGCAGAATGAATAAAAGATAAATGGCTGCTGGCATAACCAGGGGAGATGAAGGTCAGCGGCACACACACACACACACACACACATACACACAAGTACACGAATACGCTTGCACTTCGCACACTCATAGACACATGCTCTTAAATACAGTCCCCCAGCCACACTGCATCCGAACAGTACATGTCCACACAGGGGAGTAGCAGCATTAATTAAACAGTGGCTTAAATAATAAACTAAACCAAAAATGTCCTTAGTCCAAGCAGGCACTTAGGGGAAAAGTCAGTAAGCTTTCGAGCAGCCTGCCTGCTTTCTCTATTTAACATTCATCACTTTAGAAAAACAATGTCAGTTGATTTTATCGAGGATTCTTTTTGACAAGCTTGGGCTGCAATCGTAATGTTGATTGATTGTCAGTCTGTCAAGATGCCAAGATTTAAACCTCAAATTAACTCTGTCAAATCCTCTGCTTTTTCCTGCTGTGTCATTGTACAGACAGCAACAGACACATGATGGTTAAGTTGCAAACATCCATCAAACATGTCTCTGGGAATCACCAGTAAACCACTATCAGACTAAAATGTGTTTTTTAATCTTTCTTATACAATGGATGTTTTTGAATGTTTGGTATTTTAAGAAGCAGAAAAAGGTGTGGCAGCTGTACTGTATTTAACTATAAGTGTTTGTCTCATGCATGTCATGACACCCCATCTGTCTCCTGGCACACAGATTTAGCCCACATGAAAGACAAGTGTGATTTTGGCAGGAGTTGAGAAATACCATGTTGTGTTTTCATACACATTCACTTCTTACAAGCTGCTTTACAAAAAAGCCAGTCCTACTTCATTTAGCCAGAACCTGAAGAGGAATGGCTGATATTGAAATGTATTTTTTACTTTGTGTAGTTGTAGTTATCCCTAAAGGCTATAAAGACGTGAGGTGGATTTTCGTTCAATCATCGACAGTCTCAAATGTGTGTGTTTTGAATTACGGTAGCTTAATTACCAAATATGACCCAATCTTTCCTTTTCCCCAAAGCAATCTTAGAATGTTCCTTTCAGCCATCCGCTCCTTCTGTAATACATACTAATGAAAACTCAGCTCTTTTATGAAACATCCAATTACAAGCTGGGTAAACACCATACGAGACGAAGTAACAGTGTTGTAATAGAACCATCAAATGTAAGACTCCCACAGAAACACTTGAGTATATTGCTGCCATTGTCAACATCATTAATGGATAAAATTACATTTTCCAGGGACGAAATGTTCAGTAGAAAGGAGCTGAAACTGAATTTGGTAGTTTGGTTTGAATATGAAATTACTTACAGGAGCTTGTAGACTTCATATTTCACCTTCACAGTTTAGAACATCTTTGGAATAGTACATTTTAAAACTATCTTTAGGACAAAGCGTATGTTGGTATTTTCACAGGTTACAGCACGTGAAGGACACAGACGTGTTGTTTGCCTTTGACTGCACAGTGACCTTGCTTGTGACAAATGTATATGGTCACATAGGCTCCATGTGGCAAGCGGCCGGCCAGGTTCCACTGTGCAAAACAATTGCCTCCTATTAATTGCCTTGAACTGTTCATTTAATGTGGAGGTCAAGTCCCAACCTGGATAGAAATAAAAGTCAGAGTGAAAGGACTTGTTTGCGCTTTGCAGATTGTTAGCAAACCATATATCTGATTCAAGCCATTTGTGACAAATAGCAGTACAGTAGCAGCAGGCTGCTCTGCTGTAAGTAAAGCACGTTGTTATATAAATGCAAAGCCAAGAGTTAATAGCTACTGTCGCCAACACTCACTTTTATTGATGTGCTTGCTTGCTTACTTACTATAACTTGGACTAAATGTGGCTTGACTCAGTTGTTCACCCTTTAGAAGTTACTTAACCCTTATGTTGTGTTGAAGTAAATAACAACTACGCTCTAGTTTTTTTATCGGAACAAGGCTTCATGATATCCTCCACAACAGCTATACAAACACTACAAATCTGATTTTGACCATTTTTGCGTAGTGTATGGTGGTGTATTGGTGTTCGGATCTGGGGAGACCCAGCAGACTTGTTGTGGGTGACTCGAGGTCAAATTTGGCCCAATCAAGATTCATCTTTGACTTTAGACACCCCTCCCCCACCCCCTTCATCCACTGTAACAATAATGTTCGCAACATGCACCTGGTCTCCCCGCCCTCTGCCCCCCTCCCCCCACGGGAACTCCACCTTTCTCAAAGAATACGTCCACTAACACTTGAACCTGAACACACACATGCACGTGTGCACTATGTGGTGTAATGTGTTTTGGGGCTATAAAATAAAATTACAACAGGATTGTACGGTTATGAATGCATAATAAGTTAGTTATGATGTAGTTAAAACAATATTGGATTTTTTTTGTGTTCTGTTTTAATGGAAAATCATTATTAAATTGTGTTTTAAAATCTTTGGATGTCCTTGATTTAGCATGAAGAGGGCTTAAAAACTGCATGTTGACAGACTAGTATTTTATGTTAAAGGAGAACTCCTCAGATGTGTGTTTATAGGTCAAGAAGAGATGTAGTACTGCATCGAAATGTGTGGGATAGACTTTTGTCTATAGCGTTGATTCTGCTGAGTCTACCTTTTTTGTTCGAACAGTCAATCAGGAGTCTGACATTGTTATCGCACTGCAATGTTATATCAGGGAAGTACTCTTTTGAAATACCTCTGATACAAGCTACACACATAAACATAACAGTCCCATGACCGGTGAAAGCCCATAGGTTGACTTTGAGACTGCTCATGAAGTATAATAACATGATTAGAATAAACCATCTAGGTCAATCCAGATTAGGGTTGCAAAGGGGCGGAACATTTCCTTGGTATGAAACGTTTGAGAAACACTGTACTAGATGAATACATGTGTATGTGATATTTGCAATTTAAACATTAAATAAATATATTACCCCATAATATCATCAAAACTTACTTCACTTTGTGTCGTCCACAGGCTCAAATGTGTGGCTTCATTTGTCTTGTGCTTTGGGCTCAAAAGTGTGGTCCAGTATCTGTTTGTTTTAGTCAAGATTATGCTGAAATGTACTTTCCCCAACTATATGTAAGTTCCCTATGAAGAGCCAACCTTCGATTTTGAAAATTCCCAGTTTATTCCCATACATTCCCATGGAAAGTTTCCATCTTTGAAAATTCCCGGAATTATGCAACCCTAATCCAGATACTTCTGATATCATGTGTAATCCCACAGGTTCATTTGTACCATTTTAAATTAGTTTTTGTGTTGACAGAGACATATAGACCTTAAATAACCCTGGAGCCCTTTTAAAACAAGGAAAGAGATCATGGCATGCAAACCAGAACATTATGTAATTCTCCTGGGAACAATATCACATATCCACAGGCGACGGCTACCACTGACGCACGAGGGCTAACCACAATGTTTGCTTTAAAGGATTTGTTTTAAAAAGCATTTTCAGACATGTGAGTATTGAAATGGAGAAGTTATCAGCCTGTAGGAGAATATTTTGAACATTGGCAAGATGACAGCTCCTGCTCTCTAACCACCGAGAAGAGCGCCACTGTGCCGCAGGAATCTGCCACTATTTGATGCACGCTGTGCCGAGAAGCACAGCATCTCCTGCTTAAACCCATATCACTGTAAATACAGGTGGCACCGGATACTGTGTGGTTTCCACTGCTTTGAAAACTAACCAAAACTGTTCTGTAACTGGCAGATTTCTGCTTATGATTAGGGATGAAAAGCCAAAGAAGCTTCATAGATGTTTGTTGGATTCACATTCCTTTGTGACAATCGAGTCTTCTTGTCGATGCTTTTCCACAGTTGCTCATGAACAATGATGTAACGCAAAACAGTTTGTTTAGGAAGGAGGCTATTGCCAGATCTTAAACTACAAAATCATTTTTTTTTTTTAAAAGGAGCTTACTGCTTACGTCCACATAGGTTCCATTGAGTTAGATTCTCATACTTTAAAGCTTGGTGAAGTATTGAACATGGGCAAAGGTACGATATTACGTTATCATGATGTGTTCAAATGTCATCTTGTCAAATGTAGTTTTTGTCAAAAACGTAACGATATCAGTTGTTTGAAGGAAATGTTTTCACAGCAAATAGAACGAGATATCAGAGACAGAATTATGACCTATTTAACTTCCTAACACAAATATACAAAATGTGTAATACATCATTAAAACAGCTAGAGGTGTTTTAAAGAATATATTTATGACAATATGTATTTCATAATCATCTTTGATAGGCTTTATAACTACGAGGGAACCCCCCACACATGCCTCCACCTGCCTTCTTAAAAGCACTCCTGTTTAATTTATAGAAAGAAATGGTCGCTCAGCAAAATTGCCGCAATCCACTCTGCTAAAACTGTTCCATCTTTGCTCCACAGAGCCTGCCCCCCCATCACCTTCCTCCAGCTTTCCCATCTCCGTCTCCAGGGCCTTGGGTACTGCCATGGCTCACAATACATCACGACAGCACACCGTGACAACTGGGTTACCCAAATCAGAGGTCACTGATTGCAATCTTTAAGAGCAACTAGAGGTGTCACTGCCGCAACACCTGGCTGAATCTGAAATGGATATCTGGGCAATAGGGCAGCAAACTCCTCACAGCCGCTCTGCCCGGGATGATAGGAATGCAAAAACCTCACAACAGACCTCAGGCACAGATAACAGACTTCTGCCAATACTCCAGACTTAAGAAGAAAACTTTTAGTCTCTGACCAGCATGCTGAAGAGCTGTGCATCTTTACAAAACATGAGCGAAGACGGACAAAATGGAGGTTCAAGGTTCATTCTTGACCTTAGAAACAGCTGAGAGAATCTTAATACAAGAGCTATTTACTAGTTGCTCCCTATCTGTAAATGGCAGTTTGGATATAGCGGATGCAGCTTTTACAAAGAATATGCTCTCCTGCTGAGCTGATATTTATAGTCTCTGAATGATGATTAGTCACAAGTCAGAGCGGCTGCTGGAGAAGATCATTAAAACAAACAGATTTGCAGCATTTGACTAGTGTATAATATCCAAACAGCAACCACCAACATTGAAGCTAAATATGGGCAACACGTTTGCTCTCTAGACTGTAAATGTTATTGCATGGATAGTCAAATATATGGCTATTAACTAATGATAGGGAAACAACCAAACCAAGTTATCTAAGCTAATTTAGAAAATTGACAAGAACTTTAATATGAGCTTTCCAGGATCAAACTCAAATAACCTGCTTATACACTATATAAAACTCCTCTGTTCTAGTACCATCCCTGAAACCGAGAGAGAACATCACTGTGTGCACAGCTGCACTTGATTTATTACCTTAGTAAACATGCTCCTAATTAGTTGATGGCTGTTTGTTGTTGTTCATTTTATAAATTATAGTCCTTTTCAGAGTAATAGTGAAGATAAAACAAGGTATGCTTTAGGGGGATGCCACCTTGTGATTGACAGGTCTCTATCAGGGCATTGTTTTGTTGAGGGTGCTCTCCGTGTTTCTGTCTTATGACTTTCACCGCGTCACAGTATGTTTTCTGTTCACTGAAGCCATTTATTTTTTGTACCGAAAGTGTTCACTTGTACTTAACTGAACCCTCTCATGCTCCTTATGGTGAAACTAGTGATGGGAATTACGGATCTTATGGCTCCGTTCCTTTCCGAGAGCCCTTCAAAAGAGCTGTTTTCTTTTAAGGGGGCAGGGTTACTAGGTTTATCTGTGAAATAATCACCAAGATAATGTTTGACTGTATTGCCAGAAATCTACTTTTACTCACAGAAAAATGTATAACTTGCTACATCTCTCAGCCAGCCAAACTACTACTCAAGCAGCATGCGTTATGCCATCATCTACACAGTATGATTTGCATTCAGGAAAGCAAGTTCACGTAAAAGCGAGTGGATTTATGGCAGGCAGTGAACCAACTATAAAACTCGGTTCCCTTCGTTCGTACCAAAGAGCCGTTCAAAAATAATTGGATCATTCCCGACGTAACATGACTTGGTTAAAAAATACATGGCGACTGAAGAGCGGAGAACTTGTGGCTTAAAAACTGTCGTCCACAAACTATTGGATGATGTCACGGTGACCAATGAACACTTCTTATTCACAGTTCATCGTTGAAGACAGTTTCTAGACAGCACTTTCTTCGGGAAACTTTACTTAGTTTGAGTAAAACTTTCTCAATGTTTAGTAAGAGCTCAAGACAGACTCCCTTCATTCTGTCTCTGTCACTACTGTTACCTCCTCCATGCAGCTGTAATTCTCTTCCTCCCATCTTTCATCAGGGTTGCTGCTCTTCCTCATGTCTTTATCTTTGATGTATTACCCCCCCTCACCCCTCCTCTCTCACCTTGAAGTGGATCATTATCATCCAGGAGACTTTACTCCAACCTCACCACACACAATCTCCAACCTCACCACACCCCCCCCTATAATTTACCCCGGCTCCTGACAGAATCCTTCAGAGCAGAACTGCACGATAATAATCAACATAATGATACCTTTTATTTGATCAATATCAGGATCACTAGTATAATTTTAATGCACTTTAATATGACAATAAACTAAGCACTTTTGAAAGCACTGTTTTCACTTATTGGTATAAAAACAATGGTCCCAATACAGTATGTCCCTATAGTGCATATATTTTCAGCAGTTGTTGGAAGACTAAATGGAGAATTTTTTCTTTTCTTTTAGGACTTCAAAACAAGACCACTTCCACTAAAGTGTGCTTTTTGCTGGCATTGAATGGAACATATGTGATGCATCTTGATCGTTAGGATGCTTTGAATGTGCTGTATGCTGAAGCTCATATTGAATTATCAAAATGCATGCATAAGTTAGCGAAGCTTTAGATGGGTACAGATTTTTAAAAAATTGGGGTGAAGCACCCAGATTTTAGTAAAGCAAAGATTGGTTTAAAATTGTTTTTCTACTATAGATTTCAGACACCCACACTAAAGAAAGTGAGATAGACTGAGTTACAGAGTCAGACAGAGAAAGAAGAAGAGGACAATGCAAGAAGAGAGGCTTTGTTCGCTTCTCAAATCTGATCCCGATAGAGTTGATTACATCGAGCTTACTCCTTCAGTGGCAGCCCTTGTTGATGACATGATAGAGGACAGTGACCCAGGGGCTGAACACACCTAGGTAGAGATATCAAATCAAAACACTGCCTTATGTCAATATTTGGTATAGTATGTGTGGGGGGAACTTCTGAAGCAATTGGAGTCAGGACTCAGAGAGACACGAGGAGAGCTGGAGCTTTGATGGCAAACACTGACGGTTTATTTGGAGCTTCGGCCGGAGAATTCACACGACATGTCACAGGCCACGAGTTGACCACACAGTTGAGATGCCACAATCAATTCTGAAGAACCCTCCTGTAGCACGAGGGTTTAACTAGTTCAGAGTGTAATAATCAACATTCTTCAATAGATAGACTAAACAGCTGAGAACACTGAATCACATTTGTTGTCGCTTATGGCTCGGGGTCATCTACACCCCGAGAAGGATGTGTTCCAGGTGTCTAGGCATGGAAACATCCGTCTGATTAAGCATTATTGATGTCACTAGTTGTATATATCACACTTATTTAGTTATTTACAAAAGAAAATGGTAAGCTGCCATGATTAGATAAACACAGGTGATGATTAAACAAGTTATAGTGGCTCACAGTGATGGCCAGTTAGCAATTGCCACAGTGAAGGCTTGGATTGGTTTCCCATGTTCAGATACTATTGTGCTTCACTTTGCTCCGCCTATTGGGCACTTTATTCACATTTCCATGGACAAAAAAAACTTCAAAAGGGGAAGCTCATATTATTATTCTTACGGTTATACTTAATATCAATTAGCAATGTGCTAAATGGTCACCGAAGAACATTTTGTGAAGAAGTGAGCTTAGTACAGTTTACAAAGAGTCCACAAAAACCCAGCACTGCTAATTAAGACTAAGTGAACCTTGATCTGAGATATTTGTCAAATGCGAGCATCGACAATTGGTAAGCAAAAAAGTGGACTTTGAGTTGAGAACATTGTGTCAACACAGGACGGTTTATATGTATATCAGCTAATGATTGGCTCTGGTTGTCGTGGATACTGTGTGAAGTGCGTAGTGGTCAGTGGAGAAGTACTTTTCTGCTGACCATAAAAGGCCATTACAATTAACATTTACACCCAGCTAGCTTTGACTCAGCATATGAGTGTTTACCTCAACCACTGATTATATGTTGGTCCCTAGAGCAGCCTAGTCTCTGATAAATGTGTGTAGGACATGAATAAAATTACAGTTTGACACAAGCCCATTTTGTGGTCTAAAGGAGAATCCATCCAGCTTTATGTAGCAGGTAGCATTATACTACAGACACTAATGGACACACACCCACACCCACAGTCTTCTACTCAGAGTATAAAGCAGATCCGTCCACTGACCGGCAGTAACGCTCTGATTATCACAATTCCTCCTGAGCCCTGCTTTTCATCCCACAGCGGGGTCAGCATTAGGTTAGGACTCTATTATCATCCATTAAGCCGCTGGAGTCATAGCTGGGAACCATAAAGTTGACTTCCTTTAAGGTCTGCTGCCTCAGATATGGCATACTCTAGAGCCTTTATTGATTAGGTCATAACGCATGCAGCTTCACAAACAGGGACTACTTTGTCAAAACAGTCACCTGCCCCTATTTCAGCACCCATACAGATGTTTTTTTCAGTTTTAACTGCAAATCACTTCTTACTTTGACATATTTTTATGTTTATTTCTTGCAGTGCATTGTCATTATGTTGGCCATCAGTAAGGAGGAGTAAACAGATCCAGGTCAGCTGGATCGTAAAGCATTTCTTCGGTGTCCAGAACATCTTTCTTGTTGATGGTTTTGTCAAGAATTGGGAATGTTTTCTGATGTATGGAGTAATCTATCACATTGGCAGCCTGCTCAGTCGTGTCTGCTTTTGACAGACTCACATTCACGCTGATAGAAGCTGTGAAAGAAAATGCTCTTCGAGCAAAATTCAAAATGGAATTGATGTGCACTGCATTTACTGAACAAACCTTTTGCAATTTTAAAACCAGGAAAATAGTAGAAGCTATAATGTTTCAGCAAATCATTAGAGGAATTGTAAAAGGTTGATAATTTTCTTAACTGAATGACATTAGCCGTGTTCCTTAATATTTAGCATATCCACCATACATTTAGCCATGCTGTACATCTCCGAATAACCCCGCTTCCCCCACATTTATTTTTGGTGTCTATCAACGCAGGGATCCTGAGTCGTGGCTGATCCTGAGTCCTGGACTTCGAGTCATGGCTGAACCTGTCTCTGTGGTCCTGCCTGACTGTCACCATACTACTTCCCTGATGGCTCCCACAGGATTGTTGACATCCTCGTGGATTCATGTTCTTATTACAGACACATGCATTTACAAACATTTGGACTACCTATGTTGTAAATGTATTATATTTTCAATTTACACATGGCATCTATTGCACGTCTGTCCGTCCTGGGAGAGGGATCCCTCCTCTGTTGCTCTCCCTGAGGCTTCTCCCATGTTCCCTTTAAACTGTGGGTTTTCTCTGGAAGTGTTTCCTTGTACGATGTGAGGGTCTAAGGACAGAGGGTCTAAGGACAGAGGGTCTAAGGACAGAGGGTGTCGTATTGTTATACTGATATTCTGTACAAACTGTGAAGTCCACTGAGACAAAGGTAACATTTGTGATATTGTGCTATATAGATAAACATTGATTGATTGACATCTATTCAGCAGATTTTCCAACAATTACTATCTGTATTTAAGGTCCATTAAACCCCTTATTCTGGAGCTGTCCACCCTTTTATAGAGTCTTTACCATAATATACAATATTCAGGGAATAACGAAAAATCTAAAGCTACTACAGTATAATTGATATTTATAGCAAGAATGTATTAAATGCCAAAGTAAAAGGGATTACTTTAAGTGAGTTATCTACGGAGAATAATACCTGTTATCTGCAGCTTACCTCAGTTGTACTATACGTGCAATAAAACAGTTAAAAACACAATGGAACAATCTCATATTTTGAAAAACAAATCATAGAATAGGTTGTTTTGTTTATCGTTATATCACGCTGCCCATGTCTGTGTTCACAAAATGTTTGGCAGATCCTTTTTCCACAGGCTAATCAAAAACACGACCTACATCTTGTATTACAAAGACATTTTTCATCAGCTTTTCACTATTTATTATAGACATCCGTTGAAAGCATTTGTGAAGTGTCCATCACCTGAACATCCAACACATTTGTCACATCACTGGGTCGGATGGGTTGAGCTATACATAGAATGAAGTCAACACTTTGATATTAAAAAACGCCCACGACGCAGGAACCCAGTCAACTTCCCCCCCACACTTCTCCTCTCTGTGTCTCACTCATATAAGACACTTCACATAAGACGCCGCTCTAAACACTGTTGGCAGCTATTGTTCACTTATTTAACCAAATTGTTCAAAGGCTAGATATCCAGAATAGAGAAAGTGGGTGGAAGCAGAGAGCAATGAAATGATAAACACAACAGGTAAATGGTTGTGACAGAAAAATTGCTTTTAACCAATCATTTAAAGATAAAGCATAGTGTGAATACAGCAACAATGCATTTGGAGCCATTTAACCCTCCTATTGTCTTCGTTCCCCCCCCCCCCTTACTTTGGTGTTCGCGGTCAAATTTGGCCGGTCCTGTTTTAACTACTATTACATTAACACAAAAACCATTAATCATCACCACATTTAATTTAACACCCTTTCAAACTGTACATATTGTACCAGACTACTGGTATACATGAAAATGTGATCCATGTGGGGGGATGGGCACATAAGAGCGGGAAATGTGTGAAATTGTTCTGTGTGTGTGTTTGTGAGTGCCAGGTATAATTCACATGGGGGGATTGGGCACATAAGGGGGGGGCACATCTAGAGTATGTGTGTGTGTGTGTGTGTGTGTGTGTGTGTGTGTGTGTGTGTGTGTGTGTGTGTGTGTGTGTGTGTGTGTGTGTGTGTGTGTGTGTGTGTGTGTGTGTGTGTGTGTGTGTTTGTGTGTGTGCGTGTGACGCATCTAGTGCAGCAGCGTAGTAGAATAGAGATGTTTGTAGATAGTGCATGTTGCATGCGGCTTTCTGCGTGCTACTCTCTGCTTACAGCTGCCGCCGCCAGCTAGCCCCCCTCAGGGGGTGAAAAGAGGAGCCGAGTGTGTAAGTCTCCTCCTGCTGGTACACAGCCTCTCCACCACCAAGACTCTTGCAGTGCCTCCCCGTGGCCACACATGGTAACTGGGCCCTTGCGGACCCAGGCTAAACTGGAGGGGATCTCGGAGCAGCAGGGGGCCCCAGAGACGCGGCCCACCGTCGTGTGGATATGCCCTGACGCCCGTCAACCCCTGCCCCAACTATGGGTAAATAGCCCCGCTGCCTTGTGGGTAAGCCTATTTAGGCAAAGGCTAAGGGAGCACACCCTGACAGAAAAACAATGCGCTGGCGGTGCGCTATAGGCGGGCCTTAAAAAACCAAGGACCCGGCAGCCTCCTGCAGCCAGGATGGGGGACTGGTCGTCATGGGTCACCCACGCCAGAGATGGAGTACTCGAGTCCTGGACTCGGACTCGAGTGCCGATTTTCGGGACTCGTGACTTGACTCGGACTCGCGCACTGATTGACGCGACTCGGACTCGGACTCGTGAATTCTCACGCACGATGACTTGGACTTGGACTCGGACTCGGCTCGGACAATCCTTGGATGACTCGGACTTGGACTCGGACTCGACTACGACTCTCCCTAGGTGACTCGGACTTGGACTCAGACTCGAGCAAGTTTTCTCTGGAGTCTGATGTCCTCTGTGTCCTGGCGTGTGCACCTGCGAGGCGAGTTCGCGTACTGGGCGCGCCCCCGCTGCTATACCAGTCTAAAGATGTCCAGAGACACACCCCGCATCGTGCTGTATGCTTTTAAAGATTTCGTTTCCATATTGGGAAAGAGCAGCGCAAAATGCACATTATGTGGACAGAAGATAGAAGAGAAGACTGGGACAACGTCGAATTTCAATCGACACCTTTCACGGAGGCACCCAGAAAAGTAAGTAGAAATGCTATTGTTAGCTTGCTAACCCACGTTAACGTTAGCCACTAAATTGACTCCACAAAGGTTTTAAGATGTCAGGTTAGATGGAGGTAGGGGTTGATATCACATCCTAGGGACCAAGTGCAGTTTTATTGTCTAGATAGATACTGTTAAAAAGCTATAAATGTCCTTGGTGATACTGCAGATGATGAGTAGCCTAGCCCTAGCCTACAATGAACGTGAAAATTAGAGACTGAAAATGATCTCTGTCACGGAGGCTCCATAACACATTACTCTAAGGATGGAGTTCATATATATATATATATATATATAGGTAGGCTGTATTGAACACTATCATCAGAGTAATGTGATCAAATCAATAAGTAAAGATTCAGCCGATAACGATGACACTAAGATTAATACATGAAGACTTGTGACTCGGACTTCACTTGGACTCTTCTTGGGTGACTCGGACTTGGACTCGGACTCGAACAAAGGTAATGATGACTCGGACTCGGACTCGACTCGGACACTCCTTGGGTGACTCGGACTTGGACTCGGACTCGACTACGACTCTCCCTAGGTGACTCGGACTTGGACTCTGACTCGAAGAGTGGGGACTCGAGAGTGACTTGGACTCGTGAATTGGTGACTTGACTACAACACTGACCCACGCCACCGGGTTTATCTCATCGTGGTGAAGATAGTGCTACTGGGAAATGCGCACCACCTATGGCACTTAAAAACTTCCTTGCGCAGGTATCCACCTCTGACCATGGTGAAGTACCTGGACCTTACAGCGTGTTGAAGTCTGGCGGCGATGGGGTTCTGGCGACGGGAGCAGGTACGAATGAACTGGAAGCTCTTAGCTAAGAACCCTGCACGGCAGCAGCACAGGGTATAGGTCGCTAACAGCTCGGACTGAGTGGAAGCTGTTTTCGGCAGTCCCCTATGCGTTGAGCAGCCCTATTTAGGGGCCACACTGCTCACCCCAATTGGCGAAGGGCCTAGAAAAGGTGGCCCAAAAATTGCCCACTCAACCTCGCCTGGATAGGATACCGCACCTGTCGGGCCATTCCATGACGGAAATCACGGAAATCATGCAACTTAAGACTGGCAACATGGAATGTAAGGACTCTCCTGGACTCGTATGGCAGCTCTGACCGCTGCCTTCAGCGCATTCTGGGAATTACCTGGCGAGATCGTGTGCCTCACTCTGAAGTACTCTTGAAGACCAACTGCAGGAGTATTGAGGCCACAATTACTCTGCACCAGTTACGATGGCTGGGCCATGTAGTAAGGATGCCCTCAAACCGCCTGCCTCGCAGAGTGTTATATGGCCAGCTACACCATGGTCGACGCTCTGCTGGAGGGCAGAAGAAGCGCTATAAAAACCAGCTGAAGACTGCGTTAAAGAAATGTAAAATCAGACCTGAGGCCCTGGAGGACGCTGCTGCTGACCGTAACACCTGGCGCCAGCTGTGCCGGGATGGGACCCAAATGCTGGAGGAGGACTGCCAAATTCCTTCTAGTAAATCATTTAACCTCTGGTTGCTCCAGGAAAAGATTAAAACCTGTAGTTAAAATGAATAACTGTGCAAAAATATGCTGGATTTGTCCATATTTACCCAATTATGCTTAAATGTTAAAGAATGTTTTAAATATGGGGTCTCATCTTTGTCACAATTTCCTCTTGTGAACATCAATTAAATGATTCTGCACTGTCAACCTCCTATTCAGCACTACAGGGGGAGGGACATCAAAGACGTTTAATTGGCTAATTTGTCATATGATTGTTCGGGATCTGTGGCCCAGCAATCAGCACACACCTCTGATGGAATAATTGGCCATTTTAGGCACATAATGAACATGCAAATGAATATAGGATGCTTTGAAGTTGAGCAAGCTATAAATAAACCCATCGATCAAAGACACCACTTCTTTGTCTTTAAGTGTACTGACCCGCGGGGATTTTGGCTTTGCCGACATCGGATGAACTATGAACTGTTTATGTATATAAGGCATGGCTTTTATTTCGTTTTTTTAAATGTGGATTTTCAGATGATCCTTTTGAAGAATTACATTTTCCCAAATCTTTGTTTTTGCAATATTTAATTCAAACATTCATTTCAAAAAGAATATGTTCATGTTTTTAAATTAAAGCCAAGCTTGTTATATTTTTTAGGCCGCATGCAAAGTCTTTGGATGTTTTATTCATAGAGCTTTTGTGAGAATTTCTTATGTGCTCAATGTGTGAAGAAATAGTGGTTATAGATAAAAGAGTCGGGGATCTTTTGTTAAATTTAGATATGTGTAATTTTTCCTTCAATTTGTCTAAGTCATGCTTATAAATAAGGTATGAATAGGTTAAACCAAGCCTCTGGTGTTCACGCTGAACACTACTGAGGAACACATACAGATAATAAAAGATAGGGAGGCACACCACCCATAAACGCATGCTGAATACATTAGAAGTCTTTTCATGGAAATACCCTCAAGGGTTCTTTCTTGAAAAACGGACTTTCATACATATTATTTATGGTTACACCCAACATGGCAGTACTGGGACAGGTTTAATCAAAACTGTAAAATAGTTTTGATAACACGGTGTGCGTTCATACTCAGCCTCACCTCATCGTTTTTGGATCAATTAACCAAATGGGAGGCTGTGGCTCAGTGGATAGTGAGTGTGCATAGTGTGCTGGACTTGGAATCAGGGGTTAGCAAGTTTGAGTCCCACTGCAGTCAGCATGCCGTTGTGTCCCTTCACCCCAAATTGCTCCTGTGGGGATTGTCCACAGTACTGAATGTGTTTATGTCGTTTTGGAATAAGCGTCTAACAAGTGACATGTCATGTAAAAATCTCCCTATTCATTTCTGTTAGTTTTTAATTTAACTGAAACATTTTCTTCAAATGATTTAATTGAACACACATCAGCAAATATCTGAGGATATACCTGGAATTTGTGTAAAGTTCACAGACACAAAAATAGATCCAGCACACTCAGCGAAGAGTCAACAGAACTAAATTAAATTAATGAAACAATGTGGAATAGATTTTCTAGCATACCGCATAGATCAGGGATGGGCAAATGGCGGCCCGCGGGCCGCATGCGACCCCCACCTCCTCTTTTTGTGGTCCTCAGATTAATTTATTTTAACGTAATTAATATTTGTGTGTATTTGTTTGTTTCCCGGGGAAACCCTCACAAGAAACACCGGCTGTTGTTATGCCTGCTGTGACGTTAAGTTGCCTCTTGTGATTATGCCTTTACAAGCTTAAAAGTTGAGTTGTGCTGAGGAACAGTGCGGGCTGACAGGTGTCTGTGTTGACATTCCCCTTATTGTGGAATAAGGGGAATGCAGAGACTGGCTACAAGTGTTTTAGGTTCAAGTTAGACAACTAATGTCTGGGTTAGTGTTCATGACTTCATGTGTATGTCATCTAATGGTTAATCTCAATACACACACATTTTCCGTGCTTTCCAATAGTTTAAAATAGTTTTATTCCACTGTTTAATAACCTGTTCAATACAAAGATGCCACTTGTAAAAATGAAATAACATTTCTGTGAACTGATATTTATTTAGTGAGCTTATTAGAGGATGTTCCCATTGTTTGGGGATGTTCCCTTTGATTGTAAAATGTCAATGAAGATGTCAGACTTACATAATTACATACAACACATGGAATTTTTGTGTGTGTGTGTGTTCCAAGTGAATCTGCGGCCCCCTGGTGGCCAGTACATCAATGATGTGGCCCCCACCACCATCAAAGTTGCCCATCCCTGGCATAGATCATTGCGTGGGAAAAATAAACAGCTTATAGTGTATTAGTGTGATTTAATCAGCCTGAGTGTCTGAACTACATGTTGTAATTAAACACAAATGAATACAAGCCTCACACAGTGATAAGGTTGCTAAGTTTCCTGTGTAGAAACTCCCTGAACAATTAGCGCAGGTCTAATCACTCTGTCATCAAATCAATGCTGCTCTATAAAGAACTCTACCTACAAGTCGAAACTTCCATGAAAACTCAAAAGCCCATTGGGTAGATTCAAGGGAAGGGCAGGATGACTACTAAGCATCAAATTAAAGTAATGGAAGACATCGGTAATGACCTATGTATCTCGTTATCACAGTGCAGTGCAGTATGGTTAATGACAGCTTTACATAATGTACAGGAAAAGGAAGAAGAGAGCGACATATGAAAGAGAAAACGGAATATCTTCGGAATATGTTGACTCTGAATATAATAGTCACAGTAAAGATCCACCTGCCCTGCACCAAACAGATCAACAGGTTGTTTAAGGTTTCATTATTTTCCCCATTGTCATTCTCTAATTGTATTTATTCAGACAAAAGCATGCCTTGCTAGTCATGTACTGTTTATGTTTGCAAACTTCCAAATTATGTTTTTCATCTCTGTTTAACACAAAGCATCAGTGGCACTAATGAAAGTACTAGAAACAGAAACAAAGATAAACCCACAGTTTGTAAAAACTATCTTTTGAGAGGTGTGTAACCTTTTATGAGAAGCAGCAATTCATTTTCAAATCTCTCTAATGTCTTTTTAAGAACATATTTTGTCGAGATGTCTTTTGAAAAAACTTAGCCAGTGTAACGGGTAATTGGGTTTTTAATTTACCCAAACTGCAAGTTTTGGAGGGAACTTACACAAACACGAGGATATTATTCAGACTCTACAGCTGGAATATGTTGGGTTCAAACTCAGGTGCTGAGAGGTGACAGTGCTAACCAATAGGAACAATGTGGCCGTGGCACCCAGTGTTAAAGGACCTGTCAACGTTGGAGTGACAGGAAGTTTAAAATGTTAAGGGTATGCTAGATGCATTTACATTAGGATAATGGAGTTGTGCATTTTGGGCAAACAGGCTTTCAACAAAAAGAAGGTGAGCACCTAGAAAACTGCAATTTAATGTTGCTCTGAGGGCATCAACTTCTGACAGGGGAAGCTGTATAAACCGATAACCAATGACTTGTAGCTAATTTAGGTGACATTTTGAGGGTTCAGCTTTTTGTCACTTTGACAGGAGTCAGGGCTGTGAATAAACAAACTGAACCTGCAGCCTCTAAAAAATGAAAACACTGTAGCTTCTCATCCTTGTCGTACATCACAGTGGATAGCAGCTCCAGGCCGTGTCCTTCAGTAAATATTAACCTCTTCTCCATCTGCCGTGACTTTTCACCCTCATTCTCTCTTTGAAACCCCATTGTAGAAAAGAGCTCCACATATCTTGTGCAGCTTAGCCCATGATTGCAGGTTTCAGCAATCTTGCTTTTTGATCCAAAAAACAAGGTAGAGAAATACATCTGAATGCTGGTGGCTGTAGGCCTGGGCAGAAAGGTGGGAATGTTTTTGTCATAAAGAACAACATAAGTGTGTAATAAACAGTGAGTGCCTTACTCGGGGAAAACAATGAGATTACAGGTTTTCAAATGTGTTCAAGTGCGAAGTTCTGATTCACCTTCACATAACATTTCACTCGCGTCATATTTTTCATTTCGGCACCTAATTGAATGTGTATTATTATTGGTTATTTGCTTTCCTTGCCTAGTGCATGAGAGGAGCTATTCCTGCACGCCGAGACACAAAGAGTGATGAGACCATTGTGCTCTGAAATATCCCTGACCATATCAGTTTTCAGCAAATTGTCCAGCGCCACTCCCTACAGCTACAGCTATGTTTAACATCTACACTGTTTTTCTACTGCATCTGTCTTCATCCAGTGATAATAGAAGAGGCTAACGGTGCCTTGTATTTAATGATATAACTACCATTAGCAGATGCCCGTGTCAGAGATAAAAAAAGGACGAAAAATCAATGGAGGAATGAAACGACAACATCTCGGATTCTTAATACCAGAGGTGATTATGGGAGGCTCTGTTCTGTTAGTCAACGCCTTTCAATGATCAGTTTTTGTGATCAATTCGTCCAACAGAAAGAGATGTATGAATGCTCAGCGCCATTACTCAAGGGAAGAGACCTTTTCAATGGCTTCTATTACAACATGGCAAAGTGAGTCATAGAGACACCATTCATTCATGTTCAAACAATTCATTCATTGCCTTCAAGCACTATATCAAGGACCAGGCCTTGTTTTGCTCTATTCACTGCATCCTTTAATACATTCATTCTCTTATCGTCCATTGAAGATGGCCAATGAATTAAGCTTATGCAAGCCGGGGATTTTCAGAGCCAAAAATATGATGTTCTATTAGCAACTCCATCTCACAAATAATGGTTAGTATGTTGTCTTTTTCTTGACTGACAAGTTCACAAATACAATTATTTGGAGAATCAAACTTCCAAAAATATACAGTATCATATAAACTTGTTTTTTATTGTGTCAAATGACATACACACAAGAGAGTGGCACAGTCTAGTGCTCCAATGTGTGTGTGTGTTTCTTCTTAGTTACACAAAAACCCAATCCTGCATCAACTGATCTGATACACAGCCGATGAGCTCATAATCTGGATAGATTGAACTGGAACATTAATCTCCTCAGACTTTGAGTGCGGCACAATTCAACAGGAACATCCAGCTGGTTGCCACAGCCTTCCGCCTGTATATCCCAAAGGTCATAACTAATTTGTCAAACAAATAAATTGATGTGTTTCTACAATATAGAAAGTATTCCCTGTAAAAGTCACATTGATTTAGCTAAATAATACATTTAGTTTCATTGTATACTGGTGTCAGGTAAATCTCGTTTTGGCAGAAAATGCAGATTTAATTAGAGCAGATCATGACGTACAAGGACTCTGAGTTGACCAACACCCTGCAGCTGACAATGGTTTGGATGCCCTTGCAAACTTAATGATCCACAGGTCTAGATTTTAATGAGCAGCTTGTTCTCTGGCACTGCTGACGATGACGGTGCCAGGTCTCCACAGAGGTCACAGCATCAGTGGCGCCACAGAGTCATTAGAAGAAAGCCAAAACGCACAGGAGGTTCAGAAGCCCTTTACTGTACACACGCTGATCTCAGTGGAATTCCTCCGGTGGGGAAAGACACACACACACATATCGCTCAGGTAGATGGTTTCTTGAGGCCAGAAGCGTGATGCTTCATGAACATGTTTTTCTTGTTGGAGCCCAGGGGATTCGTACACAAAGAGTTTGCTCTATTGAGATTACAGAGAGGCAGCCGAAAACAAAAACACTGCGGTACACCAAGCTCTACTTATAGACACAGCAATAATGAAAATCTGCAATCAGGAGGATGTGCCTCGTTTGGTGCAAAATATAAATGTGACTGTGCTGTATAGTAGTGAAATATAAATGGTACGCTGGTGCCCACATTTTTTTGAGTATTACTTTCTACAACTATCACCAACACCCTAACCCTAAATATATGATGAAATGAATGTTAATCGCAGAACAAATATATTAACATTTAAATTAAATATCTGTAATGAATGCCTGCTTGATACCTGAAATCACATACAAGGCCGAAACCAACCAGTTATTTTCCATAACATCTGAGCTAGTCCAATTACACGGGAGAAAGTAAAGATTACACCCTGTCCCGCTCAGGGGGGAAGTGAGGGACATGCCCCCATCAATGTCCAACTTCTATTGATTTTCCCTCTCAATGATTATGCAAAAGCAGAGAGGTTTTCCCTCGGAGTAATTTCTCGCCCACAAAAGGGCTGAATCTTCGTCTAACCCCTCTCTCTCTATTACTGTCCATCACATCGCAACACCACACAATTATATTTCCCATAAATATTAACCTGCAGCAGTAAACAGTTCAGACTCTGCAATGAGTACAGCAGCTGTGATTAAAGCCTTTAAAGGAAGGCTCCAGTCATTAGATAGTTAATCAAAATGTCAGTATTTAGTGAAACATTATGTTTAAACCATACCCTGAAGAAATCAGCGATATTCCCCGGTAAATAATGATTTTATAGCTCTTTTTTATCAAAACCTGTATATTCCGTCAGGCAGCTGCCATTTTGGCTATTTTCAGTAGTCACATGATCCGAAAAACTAGGTCGTGACGTCATCTATGCGTTCACTTTGTAAACACACGAACAGCTCATTCGACGAAAACATGGCGGAGTATTTGAGTTCGGACTCGTCAGCCGAGGAAGAAGTTTAGAAAAATAAAGTCCAGGCCGACTTACTTTGAATTATCACTATAGGTATTCATTCCATCCAAATACAACTGTAAAAAAAATAAAAAACATACTCTGTTATCCTCTTAGGCCACCCGGACCCGGTTCCGGGGCCGAAATCGCGTCATTTGCAGGAAACAACGTCTAAGGAACCTTAATATTTAATAAATGATGAATATTTGATATCCATATAACGGGAAACAAATTAATTTAACTGATCTTTTTCATTTTTTTCTTAAAAAAAAAACCACAATGCTAACAGTGAGCCTCTGAATTAGCCCCGAGCGAAAAATGCTAACCTATTACTGCACCGAAAATCACTCCTAGCTCCCTTATTACTTATCCTAGCTGCACATCCAACACATCGTTTATAATCGTAAAGACACAGAATCTAATGGTGCTCACCTCAACACTGAAAGATACAAACTCGCGACGTTATCAACAAAAACGTACATCAAAACAGTGGCGCTAGGTACTAACATGCGCTAGGCTAACATGGCTTACCTTCCTCTTTGTCTGGTCTAAACTGGTCTTCAATGGCATTACAACGATAAAAACGATGATGTAGTTAATCCATAGGTTAATATCCAATGGGGCTGTGTCCCCTTTGAAATGTTCTGATAATCTATAAGCAATAAAACTGCAATTCCGTTATCTGCTGTCCGCTCTGTGCTCTATGCGCTCTGGGTCCTGCAATTCCTGCTTCCTTACGTTGTAAACAATAAGTAAAGTCTGCTGCGTAAGGTGCTTACGCTGGCTGGCATTGGCAGTGCACTGAATCCCCATTAAGTAATGGTTGATTAATAAATCCCATTTTATGTTTCATCATACTCTCAGAGTAGTCGTCCGGAAACTTGAAATGTTCGCTGCATACATGCGCCTGTGGATCTTTCGGTTCGGGCCGAGCACATTTCGCTAGCCACTGCCTCCGAACGTACTTCCTACGCTTACCCGTTGGCAATAGATGGAACCGAGCATTCCGTGGATTGTTCCTATCCGAATTGTGGCAATGTTTCGCGATACAATGAGGCATATTTCAATAGAATTGTGAGAGTAACTAGAGTAAACAACATAAACAAAGCACATACGTCAATTTGTCCTCGACACCAAACGCATAGTTCACGTCACTTCCGGTAAAATAAGTCATGTGACTCGTCAAAATGGCGCCGCCCACAGGGTTGATGTTATTTCGGTAATTAATCAGTTTAAAATCACTGATAACGTCATCGGATTAAAAAAAAAAAAAGACTGGCAGACTGGTCTGTTTTATCGGATGATAATTATTTAAAAATGTGTGTCATGAGGATTGCCTCCCTTTAAATCCCAGCTGAAATAATATGTGTATTAATTGATTAGTTAAACATGGATTAAAAAACAATTAGGCAGCAACATTTTAAGGTAAAATATCAACATCATGTACTTAAATGTGAAGAAGTACAGCTTTCCCCTAGTTGTAATGACAACATATTTAGTTTCTGAACTGTTGCTCCGAAAAGCCATTTGAAGATGTCACCTCTAAGGCGAGCCCTAATGAAGACTAGTCACGGTCTTTCTGATGTTTAAAAGACCACACGACCAGCTGTTTAATCAGAAAGTCAATCAGCAGACTAAGGTAAAGTAAATTGTAGCCCTACAGAGTTAGTAACCGACTAATAGATGACTCTCAGAGGCTCAGAGCCATGAGCAGCAGGATGCAGGTGAGATCATTAATGCAGCAAAGGTAGTCAAGCAGCAGCAACAGCAGTGTAATTATGAAAGTGCTATTCTAGCTTCTACGATATTAATCACCTTTTGGCAGTAATGCTAATGTATTCTCAGCAACCCATTCCTGAATGAAACCATAACTGTAATTAAAAACGGTATTATAGCACAACCCATCCCTTTAGGAAGTGAATGTAATACGCTTATGTATTACCTTTCAAGTACATCTGAAAACGATGTGACTTTTCTTTTACACATTATTTGAAACCTTGAATGACGAGGTACTTCACGGGAGTGATCAGAAACTCTACATGAATGGTGCCTGTGTTTGTTTCTCTTTTACAGATATCTTTGTTTCTCTAAAGTGTCAAACCCAATGTTTTATGACTACATGTAGTTGGCAGGCCATTTTATTTCATACAGGTATGATGTAATCTAATGCCATTTTAGTGTTGAAGAAGATCCAGTTTAAAGCTTTGATCCATGTCTGCCAAAGTCCTGATGCAATGGTAAAATAAATGATGCAATGCAACCAAACAGCAAGTAGTATACAAATTGAGAATATCTGGGAAAGAAAGTTTAATGGGAGCGAAATGTCTGAATGTTTTCTAAATGTATGATTCCCCTATAATTGGATGTGCTGAATGTAGTGAAAACACTTGCCTGATGTGCCGTAACCTTAGCCCTGATTGTCTTCGCTCATGACAATTGCCTGTTGCAGAGATTGCTCACCATCATGCACACATTCCCCTCGCATGATAGGACAGACTTTTGTGCACCACATAATTTTCAATCAGATCCGATCCCGTTAAGTTGCCATGCAGTGCGAGGGGTAACATGCAGGTCATATGCTCTCCCCAAGTGCTAATGAGAAGCTTCCGTCAACACATGGCTGTCATTCTTTATCCTGTCTATATGAGTTACAGAGAAGGTATGGCTGACAAGGCCTGTCCGTTTCCAGCTCACACCGACCCGCTGGGAACAGAACCAATAATGGCTCGGCTTCTTTGCATATGTGTGTCTGTCCAAAAGCAATCATTTCCAACCGCTATAAGTTTAATCTTGCCCAGGGGACTAATTGTCTGTCTATCAAATTAATATGAGGCAGAATCTTTTCAGTGATCATCAGATGCCTTGGACCTGTCGGCTGATGAAATGTGGTCTCATTAAGACATCACTGAGACATTTTAATACATTAGCTAATGGTACAATATTAGTGGTTCTGCTAAAGGGGATATATTATAAAACATTTTTGGAAAAATTCACATATATTTTGGTGTCTGAAGTGAAAACTGACCCACAACCTGTGAGACAGCTTAGTTGGTTGGCTAGGTCAGGAAACATGCGTTGCAAACAACCTTTCAGATTTGGCGGATGTTCATATGTCACATGGAGACTGATTCGAGCCACCAATGGATTGAAAAATACCACTGCAAGTTTTCTTGCTAGCGGCCTTGTTTGGTCAGCAGGCTAAAAGAGACAGGGTCGAACATAGAGATTTTAAGACTGGTGAATACAAGTATATAAAACCTTTTTTTTTTTTACTTTAAAAGCATGTAAACAGGTAAATGCAAATTGTAAAAAATAACCATTATAAATCAACGTTAAAGAACCCTTTCAAAATAGCATGGTAAAGGCATATCTTGAATCTCTAGCAATATCTTACATACCAAACAACTCTCATAGTGTGAATACATATTAAAACATACTACTATTAGTGAAATGTGTCTGGCCTTTAAACTTTTTTATTTGTTGCTGAATGCTGGAGAAGGTTAATCAGCAGTAGTGTAATGTTTTTAGATCTATTACACACATACGGGCCTAAAATAAGTGAACTTGTACATCCATAATTAAAACCCGGTTTGCACTAATTGTGTGGCCCCTGGATGCTTTGTGGTGTGAAAGAGGTTGATAAACGATGGAAATGGACGTTGTATTAGCTTCTGTATATCCAACAAGGAAAGTATGAGGCAATTTGTGGCATTAGTGGAACCAGCATGTCATCCATCTAGCATTGACAGTTGTTTGTATGGCATTGTTTACTGAATTAAACAGCCAAAGTGTTTCATGTACTGGACAAGAGGAAGACTTTGCTGCTGTAATGAGAAGCCTTCCATGCAGTACATGTGTCAACAACCGAGGGCCAGATATACTGATGATATCGGTGCTGTTGTTTAGGCCAACATCTGATCCGAAGCACATGTACCCATCACCTTTATATGGTAAACAAAACACAGGCGAGTCCAGGAAAGACGAAATTACTAGAGTTGATCGATTCACCCTTGATACCAACCTTTGGATCTGCTACGCATTGCACTTCTTGACACGTAAGAAGATAATTACTGATGGACTTGTCTTTGGTTTTGCATGTATTTGGTAAAAGAACTATCAAACAAATAGGAAATGTACCTAGACAAAAGGTCAGGGGACAGTAAAGGTTCATTCAAGTACAATTCATGATAATGGATAATGTACCAAAATTGCTTTTTACTTTGAAAGCAGTGTTGCCAAAATATAGGCCAGGCGATTACCAAAGTGAGTATGCTTCATCTCCCAGGAACTCACTGTCCGCACAAAATGTAATGACATGTTGAACCTAGTTGTTGAGATGTTACAGTCAGGGCCAAAGTAGAGAACAAACTAACCGACTGACAGAGCTGCTAGTGTGACTGTAAAGTAATTACTGCTGCTTTGCCAGTGGCATGACCTTCTACTAAATGTAATTGAAATCTGTTAAGTAGATATCCTGGTCACTAACAGACTAACAGACAGAGGCAGACATGAGGCCCAGGCATAAGCTCCTCAGTGGGAAATTAATTCCCATGCTGCGATGTCTCCATATTACAAGGTAAAGTGAGCCTATTACCAGGAGGACAAATAATCAAATGACATATTTAAAATGGCGCTGAGGGTACTTTACCCACTAATAACACCTGAATCATAATTACATCTAGATGTGGTTGTAAGCTCTATTACATTTGCTCAATTATATATTTCCTCTGATTGCCACGGCGCCTTTTGTAACAAAGAACAAGTCCCCAGTGACTTTGTAATATTTTCTGTTTACCTGTACAGGGATTTTTAAAGCTGGACAACATTTATAGATTTTATTGTTTTAAATATATTTGAAAATGCCTGAAAGAAAAACATTCCTTTAGCAGACAGGCCCACGTGTCTTCTCCCTGGAGCTTTCAACCAATGAAAAATTGATTCGATTTCAGTCACAGTTTGAAGAAAAAAACGTCTGGATTTTGGCTCCTGTTGATCTGATATTGATCGCTTGACATTGCTCAAATATCCCACTCTGTATTGCGGGGAAATGCTGATTGAATGTAGAGGAGGAGGGGTTTGGGTGGGGGGTACTCTGACAGGATAGGGGACATGAGAGAGGCTGATTAGGAGTGTCACCCACTCTGGGATCTTTTTCAGTGAGTGGGATGAAACAGATGCTTTGATTGTTAGCATTGTCTCATCGACACTGTTTCTGCAGGCTGCTCTTTATCCATGCCAAGTCATGACACTGCTGTTTTTAGTTGTTCTGAATGTTGGCTCTTGTACAGTATAGTGAAAGGAATTGCTGTAAAAGCACATGTTCTTCTTTCCTCTTGTTCATCTCTAAATTGAACATTTCCGTGGCGACAAAGAGTGTACTTGGTGAGACGGATGTGCTCTTCGTTTGTTTTGGCTTTAAAATCCGAGGAGGTTGCCCCCGGAGAAAAAAAACCCTCTGTAGGAAGGACCGTAGAGACTTTCATCAGCTAAAGGCTACAGATCCAAAGCCATTCCCAGCCTCGAAAGAAGTTTACAAAGTGAACAAGTTTACTAAGGAACCGTGTCGAATGCATTCAATGGCTCATAAATATTATGAATACGCCGTCTGTGAGTACTTTGCAGCCATACACCCCTTTGCCCTGAATGAAACTAAGGTGCAGAGTGTCAGGGTCTCTTACTTCAGCGACACCTTGGGTTCACCAAAGGGAGAGTAGCCTTGTTTCGATGGACTGGGAATAATTGGCCTGTTTATACAATCAATGGTAGAGAGAAGGCAACCTTCTCTGGGGAAATATGAACTCTCCAGCACCACCACCTTCTCCTGACTCTAAACCCAGCTGTGAATTTCACATGGAGTTATATGACTGCTTTTATATTGTGTCTGTTGTTCTTTATGTTGCATCCCCCATGAATGTTATACACTATTGGTTTTTGTCAATATTTCATAACATTGATTCTACACATTCCTGTCAGTGCTAGCTACACAGGAAGTTTGTGTTATACTTGTATGTGCTCTTGTGTATTTGATGTATTGCATGTGCTTATGGGATAGTGGTGGTCTAATGGATAGTGAGGTGGGGTGAAGATCAGAAGGTTGTGAGTTCAAATCCCGCCAGGAACACCACCACTAGTGTGCCCTTGAGTAAGGCACTTAGCCCTTAGTTACTCCAGGGAATGTCCCTATAATTGGTAATTTTAAGTCGCTTTGGATAAAAGCGTCAGCTAAATTAAATGTAATGCTTATATTTTGACATTTAGTATCAAGATACAAGATGTATTTCAGAGTCGCATTTTGTTGCAGAAAACACATTAAAGCATCAAAGGTACAAATGAATGTGTGGATCTTTCTTCTCGTCTGCTGTCACGTTTAAGGAATTGTTCAATATTCTGGTTAATTTGCTATCTTAAGCTAATGGGTAGGGCAATACCACTTAAGATAAATACATTTAACTACAGACACCTCTATAATCTCATTCAATAACATGTCATATCATGTTTGTTCAATCCACACCAAAACACAAGTGTGAAAATGACAACTTGCGGGTACACAGTGTATTGTTATTTCATTTTTTGTTGTTGATGCCGATACTAAATTAAGTTATTTCCAACTGGTTGACTATCATCTATTCAATTTAGCAAGCGTAGTGATCAAAGTATTTGTTTACTCAATTCACAGTTTGTAGGAAATGTTAATCTTATCTTCTCGATATGCCGTTCAGGTCATGGGTAGGATTTTCTTAGAACCAAACTAGAGACTTTTACTCTTTTACCAACCAAGTAGCATTGGATTATCAGAGTGTCAAGAGTCTGGTTGCAGCGGGCCAGCCATCAAGATGACTCAGATGTTTCAGTTTGAGGGTGTCAAAACGTACCGATAGTGAAGATAGTTTTAAACAGAATGATGTTTAAAAATGTAAGAATGTAAACATACAATCTTTGTTGAAAGGAGAGCAGATTAACGCTTGCTGTTGGAGGCTGCTTTATTATGTTATGGTCAAACACCTCTTAAAGGTGGGGTATGTCATTTATTTCAGAAACACTTTAAACAATGAACACATTAAATGCTTTGACAATACATAAAACAAATGTCATCTGTGGAAGCCGTGGCGCTGTAAAAAGCATGACCAATCATTTTAGCCGGCCCAATGATTGGATGGCCTACCTACCTGTCAGCCTTCCGCCTCGTGCACAAACGTATCTCGTGCCCTCATTGGTCATGTGCGCGTTCGTGTGTGTTGGAGGAGGGGCTCTGTGAGGAAGTCTGAAGGAAGAGGTAGATTTGTTCCGGTTGTGTAATTTCAAATTCTAGCGCACTCGAGCTGGTTTCTCCAAAAATGACATACCCCACCTTTAACAGTCGTAATTTGACCGTAACTAATTTGCAAATATGAACAAAATAAAGACGAATTTGATTTATACTTTTTCAGATTTCCTATTAATATTGCTATATATATGGTGAGAGCCCAATTTCAGTCATTCCTCTTCTTTGACGATGAAAGAAAGACCTCATTTCCCTATTTCTTTAAATCATAAGTAACCTAGATGCAGTCTTGTGTCACTGTGGTCAGACATGGCACTAAGAATGCCCAAGGCCGAGCATTTATGT
Organism: Harpagifer antarcticus; assembly: GCA_902827135.1. Lineage (NCBI taxonomy): Eukaryota > Metazoa > Chordata > Actinopteri > Perciformes > Harpagiferidae > Harpagifer > Harpagifer antarcticus. The sequence continues at coordinate 1,916,071 of CADEHL010001271.1, read as the reverse complement.
CCCATGGAGGGACAAGCTGCTTGGATCAAAGTATCCCTGACCTGATAAGCAGTATGTTTTGTAGGTCATTCCCTTCCTTCCAGTAAAAATATGCCACCTTCAAATGTGAAGTTGTCAAAATCCCCAAACCTTATGTGGGTGTTAGAACCTGTCAAAGCGGGAAGCAAACTCTATTGAATAAAATCCTGCAGGTTTCAGGGCCAACAGGACCTAATAAACATTGCAAAGGGTACGGAGCAAGATGTACAGTATTCACTGGACCGCACACATCCTCCATTAGAGAAAGGTCACATGAGCTCTTACTTTTGTAGAAGCATTCCTCGCTGTGCATGATGGTAATCCTGTGTCCTTGGAGACAGGAGGCCCGGTGGAGCTCACAATGGTTCTGGTACAGCTTTCCATCTGAGCCGCACACGGGTTTATAGTGCGGTTTACAATGATCCAAGCACTTGCACTCCCCTTGGCCAGTCTCATGGTTAGCCACGCAGTGACGCCCCAAGCCACAGTACTTGTGTTCACATGGACTTGGATTGACATTGTGTCCCATAAAACCTGTGAACAACACACAGAAAGAAAGCACCAGTTACATTGTTGTCTGAACACAGACCATTAGTGAAAGATGTGTATCTAGAACAGATGGAGAGCACAACTTACTGAAAGTTACAATTCTGCATTGCAAACAAGAATAAAACATTGCTTTATTTGCCTTTCCTTATTCCTAAGTATATGCTGCGTGTATTTGTTGTCTTATGTTGTGATGTTTTTTGTTTTGATGGCAGGGAGAAGCATTTATTTCTCTCATTGTACATAATGACATTAAACGATTATATTCTATTCTTACCCTGTCTTTTTCAAACAAATATTATCATCATCTATACAACAATGTAATAATTACTTTTAAGTCATTGAAAAAGTTGCAGTTTCATTTATTTACTTATCAATGAAAAGAATTTGTCGTGTACAGATTAAATATCACATAACAAGTCTACTCATGGATCATATGTTCTGAAAATCCAAATGTTTAAAAAAGCAACATTTATTTTTCTATAGCTAGAGGTGTTAAGAATGATACACATATAAATATGAAACGGCAGCATTTCCATGAGCTACAGCAAAGAGCAGTGCCCTACAACATGTAGACGAGGCCAGAGTATGTTTACAGTGGCCAGTGTGACCCACAGTTACCTCTCCACCACTTACATTTCATCACTAATACCCTCCACCTTGCTGTGAGTGTGACTTCAAGTGAATAACTCTCCACAGTGAATGACTCAAAGGGGAGAGAATGATTTGGGTTTTGCAGTAAGGAATACTTTCTCATTCAAAGTGACCCTGAAATGACGAAGGCTAAAACATTATCAAGTATTCAATTGATCCCAAGGCTGAGCGTTGACGTGAAAATAAATGGGTAGAGTGTCCTTGAGCAAGACCCTTATTCCCAGGCTGCTGCTGGGGTGAAGTCCTACAAGTAGACCCTGATCCCTGACTACTTTGAGGAGAGACGGAGAGAAAAGGAGAATTTCCCTTAGTGGAGAAGCAAGTAAAAAAAGAAAAAGGGATAAATAACAGAGCAGCTTGAATGGTGCTTTAGACCAGGGGGGTCCAAACTTTTTACTCGAGGGCCACATACGGAAAAATATACGATCTGGCTGGGCCGCTCACTAGAGGTGAGGTATATCGCCTTATCAGTTAAGTTGGCAAAATCAATCGAATGTAAGTAAATTATGCAGCCTACATCACAGCTCTCCAAAGGGTTGAATTTATTTTATTGACAATATTTTGTTATAATAAGAGGAAATATGAAGGGTAGATTTCAAGGGAGTTATATAGATACATTATTGGGTTTTTTTCTTATCAACTTAGATTTGTTAGAAAGAAAAAAATGCCACTTTAATTGACTGAATTTATTTGTAAAATGGGCTTAACACATGAAAGCTTTGTCATATATTTGTACATATATATTTAAGAAGTATAATATAAGACAAGCACAAGTATCATATAAGGGCCATATTTGATACACACTACAGCATTATAAAGAAATGTGGATGTGCTGCAGGATTGTGAGGATGACTTCATTCATAAATGGTTTTATGAGATCGAGATTTTCCTTTAAGAAATGATTAGAGTTATTTTCTCTGAGGGAAGGATTCTGTTGTGGTCAGCCATGTTAACCTGTATGAACACTAATGAGTCTTGACAGGCCACAGATCAGTCTGTACTGTAACTCATGAACCACATCAAATATATTGGCTTCCTAAAAGCAGCGTGCTCACTTGTAGATTGCCCTTTGGAATATTCCTCAAGAGAAGGGTATGAGGAGGGAAAAACAACAACTCCACCACCATCAGAGTGGAAACCTCTCAAGGCTGCGCTGCTACATACAGTTATGGATATAAGGGATGACCGAAAATACATAATATATTAAGAAATATTATTTTGGGTTTGTCCACGGCTCATTCTATTTGTGTATAGGTCACTATTTCTACAATTTTTTTCTACAATTAAAGAAAAAGTGTTTAAACTCACATCCTCACACACAGACCACTACTCACTTCAACAGTGCTTCTGAATGAAAGCTCTGACAAGTGAAAATGTATATCAGGGTGTCAAATGTTTTGAAATAGTTTGCCTCTCTAACCCGTTTTAATTGTTTGGCCATTTATGTCCAGAGACAACCTGTGCAACCAGTGCCATGGACGTATAAAGGGATAGCTCAGAACATTTGTATTTGCAAAATATTATTATAAACATATCCGTTTCCTTTACCCCTGAAACCTCAAGCAAGATTATTGTTATGATGATTATGTCGAGGAGAACCACAACATGGTTAACTTGAGAAAGAGAACAAAGTCATGTTATCAGAAAACGAGCCTTTGCATATGGCTGTAATTCATGGAGCTGGGGTTGTGCTGTATTTACAGAGACGACTTAACTGAAGCACATACTGAACAAACTGGCATCCACAAACCTTACTCTCACAAAGCACACTGTCCTTCACTGATCAATACATATTGACTAGCGAGTGGTGCTTCACAGCATTAACTAGGATCAATGATGAATTTGGCTTTAAACATAATAGTATGCTGATATTTCAACTAAAACAATAAGCAAGACACCATTCGGGGTTCACAGACAGGCCTGAGCAAATGGGCTTAGCTTCGTAGCTCAGATCCATCACACATTGTGAAGTTACTATCAGCTTCTGCCTCACTTACGCAACAGTTGTTACTTTTCAACTTTTTCTAGAGTTCATTATATAAAAGCAGAGTTCTGTTTTCCAAGTAGAACTTCTTATACCACTGAGAAAGCCGGTTATATAAATCACTTTGCTGAGGCATGCATCTTTCAATTAGGAAAAGAGCTATGTTTTAGCAGGTTGCCGATACAGTTAACAGAGCAACGTAAAGTGTTATACCTCATGCACCCCCCTAACATCTCCCCACACTCAGTGCTGCCGTCACAGAGGGTTCAGACAAGATATGAGTGTGTACACTGTGACCTGATTGGAGACAGTCAATTTGCTAGTTTATTAAATCCCTGCGGTAGCCGGGCATAATGATTATTCAGTGAATTTGTGTCGCAGAGCCAGGCATCCTCTGCCACCAGCAGGGTCAGCGAAGGGCGCAGTCATTTGTTATCAGTATGCACATCCAACGGTCCGGTCATCAGCTGACAAATGAGGAGTTGTGCACAGCCATTCATTTATTGATGACCTATTACTTTCCCAGAGCGTGGACCGAAATACATGATGTTCAGAGTTGGATGTGAACCTGAGGGTTGTTATGAGAATGATGAGCTTTAACTGCATTTGTAAACACCTGCTAGGGGCATAGATCATGGTAAGGGGGGTTTGTTTGACTTACACTACAACAAACATTATTTATCTGTCAATACACTTGAAATACTATTACTAGTGAGAGAACACAATACAATTGGGTCAAGAATGTCATATTTACAGTCTGCAGAATGTATACAACACTGCCCTTGTTAAATTAATACAATTGTATGTGACCAAAAGACAGTTTGATAATCTATAACCTTATTTTACCAACACTGTAAACTTAATTTAATTGTCTCATTAAAAACAAAAGCAGGAAGAAAACACGCCCTTACACGGGTAAACTGTTCACCTTTAGTCAAATCATGTAGGTAACACCAAGGTCCTGACATGTGTGGCTCCAGTCCATCATTTGAAGGGCATCATCCTTCCTCCATGCATAATGAGGTAAACACTGTGTAGAGAGGCGTACATAAAAATGGCCGAGATGGTCATTGCCGATGGATTAAATCCTCGCTATCACAGCTTAAGACAGCTACACAAACTAATATAATGTAAACTGCTCTTTGGAGAAGTGTAACAACCGGGTCTCTTTGAAAAGCCACTTGTACTTCCTTCCAACATTTATTTTGCTCATACTGAATCTAAAAATAGTTAAAACCACTTTAACAATATTCCACATTGTTTTGAAGAACATTCACTCTTAGATATGCGTCTTGTTTCTTAACAAGCTATACTGCGTTTCCTATTTCTGCCGTGGCTTTTTCCTCTTCCCTTCCTAAACTAAGGAGGTGTGCCTGGTATCCATCTGATGTTTTCCATTACAGCGGCTCAGAGTCCTGGGGGAGGGAGCACAGTGTGGTAAACAACAGTCAGAGGCTCTACGCTGCACACTTAATCTGGCCCACAAGGCGCACGATTGAGTACAAGGGGATGCAAATCTGAATAAACAACTACTAAAACAATGCTGAAACTTTACATTGCACATAAACAATGCCACTTTCCCTAACACAAGCTGACACTTTGCTCCATTTAGTTACTTGAAAGTCCCAGCAGATGTTGAGCCGGTACATAGGGCTTTTGTGTAGCAACAACTGGAATAGCAAGCAGTCATATAGTGTATTTTTAGCCAACCTGTTGTCATGCAAAGACACAGTTTAATGTATGCCTTCATTCTGCCATCACGCATGGTTTTCACCCACAGTGACTGAATTAAACGGAGGCCATTAGCAGTGTCTCAGGGAACGGCAAGCTGCTGAATGTCACCAATTTGTTTACAATAAATTATTCGTGACATATTTATGGAGAATTACATTTAATGTCTCAAAGCCTGTTTTATTTTCAGCCAGTTTGAGTTGTAGGAATGCAGAACCTTGTGCCATATATTTTTTAAACTTACATTAAAAGGCCATGAAGTAGTTTAGTTTTTAGAGACACTTCACAAACCTGTAATTATCAGGACATATTAAGCAGAAAGATAGAACATATGTCTTAAGCACAGCAAATTCCATAATTATCGGTAATAACGTAAGTGTGTGTGTGCACTACATTCGGTTAAGTTAGTGAAAATGTCCCTCTTATTAATTTGGAAATCATTATTTTTGTTTCGGCTCAATGTATATACCCTTGGGCTAGCAATTCATAATCGTTCCCAGAACAACTTCCGTGCCAAATGATGCAAGTTCATGACTTTCACATTTTACTTAGGCTACTTAAGGGTTTAACGGTTAAAAATGTACAGCTCTAATGGAAAGAGTCATGCGTGCAGTGTGTAAATGTGCAGAATTATAACTTTGTCACGCCTTCATTTAGAAAGCTCCTCTGTGCTGATGTATGAGACAGCTGCTTCACTTTTAGTATTCTTGGCAAAGGTCCTTGTGGGCAAACAGAAAGTTGTCTGGTGGTGTTGAGAATCAGAAAGACAGCCAGTTGAAGCTTTGTTATCTTCAAATGACAAATCTAAAGTTCATGACTTTTTCTCTCTCTGGCTTTAAGGAGTCGACTGGAGACCTTTATCCATGGGCAATGTTACGGAGGTGTTGTGTTATCACCTGCTCAAATTCACCTCCTCTACTTCCTCCAACGTATGCTATATGCAGCACTGTGACAACACTTCTCTCCTGGTGGCATAAACGAGTCGTGAACATTTTATGAGAAACTATTTGAGGCACAAAAGCTTTTTCAACCCTTTGGAGACGAGCCCACGCCTCGCATCAAGCCCACGATGTTTAAAACATTGATGACTTTACTTCCACCTCAATGATTCCGCTGTATAGTACTTCTTCGGAAATACAAAGCTTGAGTGAAGTCTTGAGTGAAGAGTTGTGGTGCTTTGACTTATTTTAAGTAAGTACACACTTTGTTCGTCAATAGTAATGAAACAATTAGTAAATAATACATGAAACAACTGAAGTCCCAGTTTCCCACTATAGCAGGATAAGATAGTGTTTTGTTTTTAATGTGTGTGGTGGCCCTGTTTTCTTTTTTTCCATTTAATTAAAAAAATGAAATGCAGTGTACTTGAACAGTTGTGCTGGTATAATTAATAGCAGGTATTTTCATTTTAAATTAAACCAAATCTCTGCAACCTGCTGATCTGAAACGATGCATCCTTGCTTCCTAACTATAAAAATGTACAGCAGTTACAGTCACGTGTCAGACATGTGCTTCTTTTACAAGATGTCCAAACAGTCATATCAACATCTCGCTTGACAGTAGAATCTGCTACAGTTAAAAAGTGTGAAAGGGTCAAAGCCTCTATGTGCTGACAGGAGTAGCAGCACAACATAGTTTATGTCTGCCTTGAATTATCACCTTCGATAGGAAGAAGTTAGATAAAGAAATACAGCAAGGGGAATTGTACTCCATTTTTTAAACAAGACAGGAACAATTTCATTTAAGGTATAGAAGGCAGATATGGCATAGGGGAGTTTTAACTACTGCACATCCATCTTGTAGCTTTCTACAAACACAGCTGTCAGGACATGAATACACTGTGCCGGGTCTTAGTGAATTCTAACAACACAATCAAGTCACGTCCAATATATTCATAAATAGCTGGCTGACACATTCATCACACAGCACTTCGCAAAGTACAAAGAACATACTGTAAATACAAATTAAAACCATATAAATATACTGCATGTGGAATATTCTCCAGCTTGTCATTGGCTCGGGAAATATATGTATAGCCCCACAATGACTCTCCTCTATAGTGTCTTTCAAAAAGCTATGAACTTCTTTTATATTTGATTGTTTGATAAATATGAATCGGAAGCACATTCACCTTTGACACTAATAAACACTCTAATGCATCGGTAAACAACATCTCTATGAGAATAAAAACAACACATCTAAATGTATTCACACATTAATGCCTGAATACACTTTGATCCAGGATATGAATTATACCCATTATTTCTAAACTGCAATTGCTGCTGCAGGATAATGTTTATTTATTCATACTAATTGCATGTGGTGCAAACACTGGAAAATGTTGATTTGAGGAGATTATCATTTTGAGAAAGATGTGTGCTTAGCCAGAGATGGAGTACTCGAGTCCTGGAGTCGGACTTGAGTGCCGATTTTCGGGACTAGTGACTCGACTCGGACTCGCGCACTGATTGACGCGACTCAGACTTGGACTCATGAATTCTCGCGCACGATGACTTGGACTCGGACTCGTGAATTTTTCCCCCCACGATGACTCGGACTCGACTTGTACATTGACGCTCCGATTTGGACTCGAGCAAATTTTCTCTGGAGTCTGATGTCCTCTATCCTGGCGTGTGCACCTGCGAGGCGAGTTCACGTACTGGGCCCCGCTATTCCAGTCTAAAGATGTCTAGAGACACGCCCCGCATCGTGCTGTATGCTTTCACACATTCTAAGAGCAGCGCAAAATGCTCGTTATGGGGAAACAATATTGAAGAGAAGGCTCCGTAACACATTACTCTAAGGATCGAGTTCAGACATATAGGCTGTCTTGAACACTATCATCAGAGTAATGTGGTGATCTAATCAATAAATAAAGATTCCAATAACACGAAAGCACATGGCTACTTAGCATGCAGAATGACGTCATTTTGCATGCTAAGTAGCCATGTGCTTTCTGGGGCTAAATCTTTATCAGTAAACCAATAAACCGGTAAAAGTTCCTTCAGAATAAGGTTGGTCCCACCCTCTGCAGGTTATCAGCACATGTCCCCATATGATCAAATCCATCATCCCCCTTGATCTTTTTTACAACTTGAGTACTGATAGCACCTATTACAAGAATTGTAGCCACACTCGCAATGTAGAGGAGCAGCTACATTTCAACACATATATCCAAGAGGATATTACAGATTAATACATGAAGAATTGTGACTCGGACTTGACTTGGACTCTTCTTAGGTGACTCAGACTTGGACTCGGACTCGAACACAGGTAATGATGACTCGGACTCGACTCGGACACTCTTTGGGTGACTCGGACTTGACTTGGACTCTTCTTGGGTGACTCGGACTTGACTTGGACTCTTCTTAGGTGACTCGGACTTGGACTCGGACTCGAACACAGGTAATGATGACTCGGACTCGACTCGGACACTCTTTGGGTGACTCGGACTTGGACTCGGACTAGACTACGACTCTCCCTTGGTGACTCGGACTTGGACTCGAAGAGTGGTGACTCGAGAGTGACTTGGACTCGGACTAGACTACGATTCTCCCTTGGTGACTTGGACTCGAAGAGTGGTGACTCGAGAGTGACTTGGACTCGGACTAGACTACGACTCTCCCTTGGTGACTTGGACTCGAAGAGTGGTGACTCGAGAGTGACTTGGACTCGGACTAGACTACGACTCTCCCTTGGTGACTTGGACTCGAAGAGTGGTGACTCGAGAGTGACTTGGACTCGTGAATTGGTGACTTGACTACAACACTGATGTGTACTACAAAGATGATTTTAGTTATTTCCTCCCTAAACCCAATGCATATATTCTACTGAAAACCTGCAGCAGAGATTAGAGAAGCAGGCTTCTTCTTATCGTGTCCACAAGGCAGTCAGTTACAGGGCTTGGTTAGATAGAGAAGCAGGCATAACAATGTTTTTGGTCGATAAAAAGAAGTCATCCCATGACTGTTTCATCTTAACAATAAGCAATGCTCCAATGAAATTAATGAAGCAACTAACGAGCTAAAGCTAATCAAGAATACAAAAAAGCATTCAAAGCCACACGTAAGGATGTCATTATACCAGGAACTAAGTATTTGATACCAATACATGGAATATTCAATAATTCTGATACCAATTTGCTACCACATTAACACACAAATTACGTTATATAGATATGTGGATAACATCGAATCACTCTGCCATATCCCTTCACAAGCACATTAGTACAATGCCATGCAAGTTTACTACTACTTCTGAACATCCACTTGCTCAGCTAGTCTTTGCTTTTTGTTTTACTTTTAAGCTCTAGATGACACAATGTGGCCGAGACATCAGCTAATGGAAAAGATCCACACCGCATATCAACCACTCTAATGCACCTGCTTTTTATTGAGTTACGTTTTGCTTCTCCTTTCAGCTTTTACAATCCACTGATACACACAGTGTTTCCAACACTTACATGTGCCTCAGCAGATGCTTCAATGTTTTCATTTATTCATTTGTGCAACGCTTTCATACTGTAGGGGTTATATAACTATATGGATTTGATTTGGAAATGCAGCTGTGTCAGATACTTAGTCATTATGGACAAAAGGATCCAAAAACGTATTGAATTGCAGTAACAAGACTAAAGGAAATGTGTTACTTCCACCCTCTCACAGTGGGTGTGTGTGTGTGTGTGTGTGTGTGTGTGTGTGTGTGTGTGTGTGTGTGTGTGTGTGTGTGTGTGTGTGTGTGTGTGTGTGTGTGTGTGTGTGTGTGTGTGTGTGTGTGTGTGTGTGTGTGTGAGTGTGTGTGTGTCTCTGGCTGAGTGTGTGTATGTGTGTGTGTCTCTGGCTGAGTGTGTGTGCTGCAGAGTGGATATGAGAGCACCTGGCAGCCACTTGGCATCTTTCCGTCCCATTTCATCTCCCCCTCTAATGAGTGAACGTGGGCCCAGCTCGTCTCTCACCCACATCAGGATGCACAACTGAGAGAGTTTCCACTAACAACCCCATTGATCAGGGATTGCCGACTAATTGTAAGCACACTCCCATTACTACTTCACATTACACAGAGCGGTCTGGTTGGTAGGCAGAAAGTTGGGAAGTGTATCTTGCCTATTCTGAATTGTTGAGTTTACTATTTTGTGGTAGTGCTTTTTAGATTAGTGAACGTGTGTCAGTGTCTGTTTCTTTGATCCAATATAAGAAGGCAACAACGAGTGATCTGTCATAAAAGAAAGGAGGATTAAAATAAAAGTTGTAGAGATTTGCTTTAGGCTGGGGTGGGGGATGAAAAATGTATGTCTTACAATCTGAATTAAACAACTATATACTGATGGGTATGTGTACGCATGTCTTTTTAATTAAAAAGGTACATTACTGTAGATTTACAGCAAGCACATGTTGGTTAGGAATAGGTTTAGGATAGCTTATTTGGGGATACAAGAGACAGCTAACTGGATGAATTGCCTTCTTTGTTAATACCATGAATATATGTTTAGTTAGAATTTGATCTGAGCACTCAAAGTAAATGTGACTTCCAATGCTGAATGCATTCAACCAAAGCATTGAAAGATCCCTCCGTGTTCAGAGTAAAGCTCCAGTGTGTGCGATTTGAGGGTATGAAGGTTAACACATTAGATATATAAAAATATCATAATAGAATAGCTGCTTACTTTGGTTGAGGAAGCCATTGTTATATATTACAGAAAAGGATTTTTAGAAGAACAACTCTTTGAATTTTAGATAGAAAATTAATTAATTTAACATAATCCCGTTTTAAATATATATGGTGTATATCCCCCGCTTTTTTCGGGTGGTACAACTATTACTACCACTATGGTCTAATATTTGAAATGATGAGATCAATGCTTATTCGTAAAGACTTTGTTTTTGTGTCCAAAAGTGATTTTATTTGTAATGAAACTCATAGGGTTATTTGTCTCTGCCACAAGTGCAAAAGCTAGACAAGGATCAAGGCTTTTGCTACATAGCCTCTGTAGTGTGATACCGTTTTAACTCAGTAGGGGCCTTTATCAAAGGGCAAAAATATAAAAGAAAAATTCGCCCAAAAAATAGGACAAGAACTGAATAGTGAAGAGATTACAGCACACGTTGCGCAGAGATCTTTTTCTCTGCCATGATGAAACACATAAAAGAACGTCTCATTCCAACTCAAGAAAGACAATGAAAAAATAAAAATTGCAGTTTTTGGGTTGTCACAAACAAGCTAAGCCCCTGCTGAGTACAAGATCATACAACAAGAGTCTACCGTCAGTCACATCGACTTTTTATAGCTCTCTACATGCAAACAGTGATCCCAACAGTACAACATAAAAGGAGCTTTGAAAGATAATGTGGAATCTGAGTGAGTTAGAGACACGAAAGCCTCCGTTTTTTATCACTCATATGGTATATTGAAGCTTCCTACATTTACCCAAAGTGCCGTCTTAGATAGTACGGCTGCTGTTACTGCTGTGAGGAGATTTATGTCGAGGTCCTGGAAGAAATTGGATGAAAAACTCCTGAGAAATTAATTTAAGATTCATTTTAGTATAGCAAGCAAAATATAGGAGGTCATTTTCATTTTGGACATACTGTACAATCAAATTAATAGAGTAGCTCTGTGAAAATGGGTGTATCTCTTAATGTTTGGACACTGATGCGGTCCATGTAAGTGAAACTTGGCTGAGAGTAGGAAACGTTCCTCAAGATAATGTTCCTTCCTTTGATTACTGTGTTGACCTTCAGATGGGAAAGAGGCACTGCTACAGCCAAGCCTTCATCATTATCCACTGTAAGTACCAAGAGTTCACGCAGATCACCAAGAATTATTGATGAATCTCAATTAGATTCGTCTCACTCCGTTTAATTCTACATATTCAGGACATGGTTTGCTAAAATATGGTTATCAACATCCTGGAAGTCATTTGTACGGTGAAGATGAGTGTTGATGTTAAAAGTGTTGATCTTGCTAAGTGTGCAGGACATTATGCTTCCCTTTCCCAGTGCTGACGATCGCCATGGCACCCATCACTCTTGCTTTTTACCCTTGTGCGTGTTATTATTTTGAAATAAGCACTTTGCAAGTTCATTAAATAAATTGCATGCCATACTGTAACAGTATACTACGGCAAAGGCTCATAAATGTTAATGTTATGGCCGAGGGTGATCAATCAGTCAACGTTTATGAGCATTCGTAACTCCATCCGAAGTCAGGAGACAGACAACTGTTTTTTGAACTTTTTGGATGATCAGGATTCACCATCTGTAGAAAGATAAATAATAGATGGTAACTCATAAGAAGGCCCAGAGGTTTTTGGTTCCTGGAGAGATTACAGTGAATTTCCTACAGCAGAACTGATAACAGGACTGGAGTGTGGAGCTCATTTGGTTTTCAAAGATTTCAAATGCCACAGTAAAGTCCACGGAAACCAGTCTTTCATTACTTTTCAGTGGAATATCTTCTGACTTTAAACAAGAGAGAAAAAGGCAGTCAAACAGCGATCTACATTTTGGTGTGAAAACAATTAGAGAAAGACTGCTAGACAACCAAACACATATATTTTTGAAGGTGTGTTTTCGTGTCATGCTGCTTTCGGATATCTTAAAACCCCTTATTCGAGGATTTGGATAACCATCTACAAAAAATAGGAACAACAATTGAAAACGAAGCATGGACACCCTAATGCTGTTTAAAGTGCAGCGTGACCATGAAAGGTATGCCCGGATTTCTCCCCTGAGGAGGTGTCGGAGTTGTACTGTAAGGTATTTAGGACACACAACTGTCCTCTTATGGCTTAATGGGTCAAGTAGCATAAGTGGCCCGTGAAGTTACCCAAAAAAAGTCCTGAGGGGATTCAAAGGGAAAATCCTAAGGCCTTCTTGGGTTTTTTTTACTCTGAAACTCATCTAAGGCTAGCAGTGTCCGCTCATAAGCAGATGGTGCAGAGCAGTCTCTCCTCCCTGCCAGGAAAAAGACTCTTTGAAAGTACATTTACTTGATTAAGATTTACTGTATGAGAGCTTTTCAAATTAAATTGTGGCAAAACAATATATTGAAGATTGAACTTATTGTCATTACGTAGTACAGGTTCCATGTAACAAAACGGTTTCTCTGCATTCGACCCATCCTAGTGTTAGGAGCAGTGAGCTGCCATTATGAACGGCGCCCGGGGAGCACTGTAGGGAACGGTGCCTTGCTCAGGGACACCTCGATAGCACTTGGTCTTTCCGGGACTTGAACTAGTGACCTTCCAGCTGCAAAGCCAAGTCCCTATGGACCACCGCCCTATATTGGAAGACTCCCTGTGTTTCTATCCTCTCACTGTGAGAGAAAAGTGCAACGCAAGGCAGGATTCACTGCTCTTCTCACATGACGTCTGTGACGAGTTATTAAAAGTGTATCCCGGGCCCAGGGGCTGGAGGGTAATTTTAGAATTAATGTACAATTTAGCGCTTGCTGTTTGCAGCCTGTGAATTATTCATGTGCTTCAGCAAGAGGCTCCGGTCTAGTTGGGGTAAGGCAGATGTTATGCATACAAATGAATATATTATGTCAGTAAATGAAAGAATGGGAGACGACAGATTAGGGGAAACGTAAACATTGGTGCCAGGCAACAAAACCAGATGTTTGCTCCCTGTCAAACCTTAAAGGTTGTCCCATCCCAATGGAGATAGTCCAGGGTTTATGATTGTTATTTATTGTCATTAGTTAAGTTATTTATTTGTTGCCGTGGGAAAATCTGTCGTTAGTGGCCATATATTCATGCTTGGTGATTTCTGTATTTCAACTTCTTATTTAATAAACCCTAAATGCTGAATTTCCCAAATGTAACAAGCAGAAAGTACTTTTATCTTTATCACAATATAACTGTTGTGGTATGGATTAACTGTGTAATGCAAACTTGTAGAATATTGGTGGACAGCTTAGTTAATAAGAGAGATATAAAGAGTTTGGTGCACAGCTAACAGCTAATAAGATCCACATTAAACAGCCTACCGTGTTTTAATTGGATTCAGTTAAACAGGTTAAAAACGAATGCACCTTTGAAACAAATGTCCTTCAACAATCAGACCTCTTAACAAAAGTTGCCAAAAAGCTGTTAAATCAAATGAATGTAAACAACCACAGCAAAGCATGAGGCATATTCATATTTATAGATAACAATGTTGTTATTCTCATCGCCATATAAAGTAATCCAAATTCCTGTCAAAAACAATAACACTGCAAGGCTGATAGAGGTATAGTGTCACATTTCGTTAGTATGCACTGAAAATGTCACCGGCCATCCAGCTCCAGTAATATGAGCGTGTTACATTGCAGTGATGAAGATGGACTGCTTTGGCTTCGTCCACTGGCCAGCTGCGACCCAACAAACCTGTTCAATCTCCTTCCAAAGCAGATTATGGAGAGCATCTGCAGATATCACAATATGCCTGTTTTCTAGTATCACTATCCTACACCATACCAACTTATTCTGAACAAATCTGAATTGTTTATTTCTTTAAAAGGTCACCTATTATTCAAAATCCACGTGTGCATGTCTCTTCTACATCAACATGTGTCCCCTCTGTGGAAAGAGATTCTGAACGTTTCAGGAAAAAAGATTCTCTCTCTTTTTGTCTTGATCCATTTCTATAAAAACCTGTCTGAAAATCAGATTTTGGCCACTTTATGATGTCATAACGATGTTTTGGCTTGTGTAACCATTAGCCAATCACCAACCAAGGTAACCCCCCCCCCCCTTATCACCTGAATCTCCTCCTCTCCTCTTTTTAACCAAATATCTCTCAGAGCGGCGTGGGGAGGGGCTCCTTATTTTCATCTAAAGTAACAGACAGAGAATCAGCACTTTTGAAACAGGGCAGAAACAGAGGGGATTATGGGATGCTGATGATCTGTTTGGTGTTTGGAGCCAAACACTTCAGAGACATGTATATATCTGAGACCTATAATATATTGATGAAGAACAGTATAATAGGGGACCTTTAAGTGTTTAGAAATGATGCTCGGCTCTATTCACTGAAGTTGTATTCAGGTTCCCAAACCTTCTTAAACATTAATATCAACGACTTCCAAGGCCCAATTCCTTCAAGGATCAAGGCTAATAAGTGTTACTGTATGACTTATAACAGAAGCCCACAGAGAACAATTAAAGAGAAAGAGGATTGAATGTGTGAATGTAAAACGAGCACTTCTATTCTGCACAAACTATATATAGATTGTCTATTGTCAATTTAAAAAAAGCTTAAAAGTTATTGATACTTTACCCTCAAACTCACATACTTTCAAGGAATAAATATTGTCTAGTTTTACTCTCAAGCAAAAATGAAAACCTGAGCAGTCACCTGGTAGCATAATAACCTGATTCACACCTACACCGATTTGTAATTTGTTGAAATAACACAAGTTGCAGCACTGCACGTTGTCGTAAACACCAGCCTTAACGGTGTCTTAGGCTCTCGTTTGCACCCCATTCCGATCATCCTTCATAACGGTGTTGCCATCGCTGACAGGTTTTACACGTAATGTGGTAGGCTAGATTATCTCGAAAACTCCCATCAGGTATTTCATATGACCAAATCAGTCAATTTATTAGGTAAAATTGCATTTCACCGGCAGCCCAAGGTCTTGCTACAGCCTTCATAACAGGCTCGGTTAGTGTGGCGCTCGTTCTGGGACTCCAATTACTGAGCGGGCTGGAATCCGGCTGGCATTTGTCTGTCTTTGTCTCCTCCGTGATGACATTCAGCTTGTAGAGTTTATAGGGCGCTGTATTTCCCGGATCTATAATTATTTTTTGTTTTCCTCATCCAGACTAAATGTAGGAATATAATATCCTCCAATCCATTTTCTAAACGGCTCATCCTGTTCAGGGTTGTAGCACACATCAAGTGAATGATTGCAGTTGGGCGCTCCATGAACAGGTTGCCAGTCTATCGCAGTGCAATGAATATGACAGTGTGTAGTGTGTGCAGTGTGGACATTTCAACACATTGATGTATAAAATAAGATGGACCTTTATTAATCCTCGTGGGGAAATTCAGTAGTTTAACAGCAACAGGGTAACATTGAAAAACAGGACGGCACAGATTAACACAGATTAATAAAATTAAGAAATTAATTAAAATGAACATATATACATATTTAGTCATGTGTGTGTGTGTGTGTGTTTGAGTACAGAGCAAGACCGAAGGGGAATTAAGTAGCCCAAAATCAAACAGGATGTCAACTGGTTATGAATTTAAGGAAGCAAAGAATGTTAAAAGTCTCAACAAAGTTATTGACTGTATGATCAGTATGACAGATGAACAGATCGCCACTGGGCTTTCAGCTAAAGACACAGCCACGCAACAACTGCGGCATGTGTACGGCTCCTTATCTGAAGTGCCAGAGCCGTGTTCTGGTGCTCTCCGTCAGAACTGCACCCCTGTCAGACGAGACATATACCACGTGATGATACGTTAGGCTCGTGTTGTGTTCAAGGACCCTGTCAGGAAAAACAGGCACTTTTTTGCGGTCTAGATTTCTTAAATGTTTTTCTTTTTTGCGTGTGTTTATAAATTACCTCGAGGGCCGTACCAAATGGTCTCGCGGGCCGTATAAGGACCGGGGGCCGGAGGTTCCCCACCCCTGCTTTAGGTTATGGACATGAAGGTAGCCCACACATGAATGTGTTCTGCAGGAGTTTGAAACAAATACCTAATTCTTACCTTTTCTTCACTAGGAGTTTGTTCGCAAGTTTTTTTGTACAAATTAACTGTATTACTGTACTGAGCTCAGCTGTTCCTGTGTCTTCTCTAATTTCGGTATAGCTTGATGTCCATTTGAAAAGTACATTGTTACATAGCTTGTAAAATTGAAGTTTTAACACTAAACTGACCTCAGTTGTGTAATAATGAGAAGCCTCCAATGTACGGGGTGATGCTTGAATTATTTATGATTTATTTTCTGTACACTTCGCTCTCCTTCTCGTTAACTGGCCTGGAAATGAGTTTTCTGAAAACTGGCCAAAGTGAGATATCTCTTCTTTTTTTCAGTTTACAGAACATGGTGCATGAAAGTGAATCACAGCAGACAGCTGGGGCCGCCCTTTATGGTAATGTACCCTCTACAATTACTGCTTCGACCTTCCCTGGTGAAGAAAGATGGGGAGACGTCCATTTAGCGGCCCTTTCAAACACTTAGTGGCAGACATGTTGGGCAGAGGGATCACCCTTTTGCCTGACATTGACTCTTGTTTAGAGGAGACAGAGAAGACATTAGAAAGGTGGCAGGTTGACAGATGAGATGCATCCCTCAGACAACAAGAGGACTGAAGCGCATTAATGCCTCCACACCGCCCTGTGCCAAGGGAACATGAGGCTGGTTGGGATTATAGTGCCAACTACACCTGCTACTGTTATCTTCACTATAGGTTAATCCATCTTTTGATTAGTCTTAAAGTAACTGTTTTAAATGACAATAGATCATGGTGGTTGATGTAGGCTATTCCTTCATTTGACAGAATGTGTCATAATGATAATGCTGTTTCTGATGGTTTTTATTGCACCAGTTTAATCTTGTACAAAAAACAGAAATCGACAGAACTCAAGGTATTAGTATTTAGCAAATTAACGTTTCCTAATTGTATAAATGTAAGTAGGCGTTTCTGATGGTATCTTCACTGCACAAATTGTTTTTGTTTGGAGCTGACAATTAAACTGCAATTCCTCTCTTTGGTATAAAGTGTAACCTTTTGAATAAAGTAAATCGGTACATCCACACACTTAATTCCACTACAGACTTTACATAGCTTTTAGAGGGGAGATTGTATGTATACGCATATGAACAAAAACAACGTTGTATTAATGATGATGAGTAACTGGTTTGTATTTACAAAGATAAACCAAAACACTAATTCAAAAGTGTTTGTTGTACTTTTCACACTAAAGCACAAAACTCCATTCTCATCAAATGTGAATTTATTGTTGCCACTACACTGCTGCTAAACTGGTACAAAGGTACATTTTGTACAATATATGCTTGAGCTTAATTTAAAAAACATTGTTTATCTCTGATCCCATCCTTACTCGCTCTCTTCGACTTGTTTCGAGGCCCGCTAGACAACTACCCATATTTACGTCGAAGACATTTTATGATTTTTATGCTGACGTGTTTAATGGCCAACACACTCGGGTTGTTTTCCGAAATCTGTCCAAGCTTGTTCACTACTCATACATGTTGCAGTACAACACATTACACTGGCATTAAACAATGTCTCAACAAATATCACGCGTCAGTGGCTGGTAATTGTCACTGTGGGAAACTACATGTATGCTTTTTTTATGCATTGAGAAGAACCTAGTAAGTGAAAACCAGTATAAATCACCATAGGAAATGTTTGCCCCGGAGCATGGTTGGTTGACTGTGTTTCAAAATGTGATTATCTTGTGAGATCTTCACATTGAGGCAGAGGGGGAAGAAGATACAGTGCTGTGCTCCAAATGGATTTCCTAGAGTGGAGATGTTAGTTAATGGTGCTCTGTATGAGGTGTTTTCTGATATACAAAAATGAAATCCTTTACATCAAGGGTAGTCCAAAGGATCCTACAGCAGATGTGTTAATCCAATGTGTCTGTGTCACTTTGAAATGATTACTGATAATCCATCATTCCATTTGTATGTCAATAACGGAGATTTCATATTAGCTGCTACGATAGCTACGATAGCTACTCGAGTGTAAAGCTTCTGGTTCTGGGGCATTCTGGCTACGCATCACTCATTCACCAATGGGTAATGTTTAGATTTATTTAGGAACCACCACTCGATTATATTGTCTCTAACGGTTCAAAAGGGGTGTCAATCAAAATCGACCGATGGGTTCCAGAGATAGGGAAAATCCACCCAAATGACCCCAGAAGTGTTTTTTGCTAAACCTCTCTAAAAAGGTCAGATGTCGCTTTTGCATCAATCTTGATACAGGGTACTTATTATATGTTATAGTTTGGATTCCTAAAGCTTCTTGTCTACTATCCCATCATTCAAGGCTGGTTTTCACTATAAGTAATGGGTTTCTTTTGGACGGACACTATAATTAACATTTGTTTACAATGTTCAATCTGAATTTACTTTAAAATAAAAAAGTTTTATATTGATTCTGACTTTTCTACATCTAACTCACAGGTTTATCATTGCTTTGAGAAAAAAGATGATTAATTTACCCCTTTTAGAAGTGAAGATATAGTCAATTGTTCTGGGAATGTCATTTTCGAGCCTGAGGCCTGAAAAATAGGCTCGGGGCTTAACAGGTTAAGCCATACTGTGGCCTCCATCAGACACCAACCCTACTTACACCCAGCCTCTATTGTGTACAATGCATGTTGGGTATATTGCATGTCATAGGAGAAGAAAGAAGAGCAAGAAATGAGAATTGGAAACTCACCCTTCATCCTCAAGCTCTCAGGGATCCCATCCTGCAGGAACAAGCACACAAAGTAAAAAGAGTTAACAGTTATTAAAAAATCACAGGATTACAGCATCAACATGTTTTCATTTAAATCAGGGGGACAACCTTGGTGCTGTACCGTAGAAATTGTATTCAACAGCTCAGTGTTCAAGTGAGATCGTGTCTGTGCAGTCATTGTCCGACACATTGTAGTGTTGTCTGTTTGAATGGCAGTTTACGCACGCATACATCGGAGATTAACGTGCCATTATATTAGGTGGTATTTGCATCACTTACATACACAATGATAAACCTTTCCCATTGTCACACCACCTCTTTCGTATTTTAAGGATTAAGGCAAGTCTTTGTAGAGCACATGTCATACACAAACCTTTTTAAAAGGCTTTACATAATGCATACACAATATAAAGGAAGCAGAAAAACAGCATAACATGATTAAAATAACAACATCTTTTGTATAAATATAAATATTTCAACATTATGGTGTATACTGATTCATACAGGATGTAATTTAATGATCAGCTGAAGGCAGTATATGTAGTATTTATATATATTCAAGGATATTTAATAATTTCTTAACAATCTTTTCTTTAACACAAATTAAAAGTTACATTTTATCTCACTCAGTGTTAGGATCTCCAACAGTATTGCTGCTTTTGAGTGGATGTCCATATATGGCTTTCAAAGTATCTTGCACCATTTGATCATATTTGCAGTTCAACATTTCCCAAAACATCACTGATCTTTATTTAAGAAAGAAAATAAATAGTTGACTCGTAAAAAGTATATTTCATAGCATAGAGACTTATAAAGAAGAGCAAATAGCCTTGACCCTTTGAGAAGGAGCGCCATCAAATCAGCTGCATTTAGAGCATGCATAGTGATTACGGTCGTGAAAAACGCTGTTATCAGGACGGCTATTCTGAGAAGCTGCTGCTCACAGAACCGTGAATACGAAAGGAAGAGGCATTAATATTTGATTTCTCTACAGTGAAATCTGCATTGCTTATGCTTCTCGTTCTTGTTCAGAAAACTCCGACTATCTCGAGCAAGATGCCGTTATGAAGTGGATGCATTATGCAACAGGTCTACAGTCAATATGAACAGCGGTCCCTGCGTGCCTACTGAAAATAGCTGATTACCCAATCCCTGGGTCTGAACAGACAATGTGAATACTGAATATTTATCTCCATACGATAAGCTTGATTTGACTAAGGTTAGTATGCAATGCATTTAGAGTATTATAGGGATTTTTACACCCAAGAGATCTCATCCATTAAAATGTAATCTTGACTGCAAGACTAATTTAAATCACCTTTTTCTTCTTCGCTTGTTATATTGTGTATACTTGTCAGTGATACTGGCCGTTTCTCAATCTCGAGGATTCTGGCTTCCAAGCCAATATTTCAAGGATGCTGCGTCATCGAGTGCCTCCGAAGGACTGTTCCAATCTCCAGCATACTTGGAATTCCACAGAGGCCGTGTCCTTGGTTTGGGAGAAATTTCGAGGCTGCACATGGGTAGACTTCGCCTCCTTAAAATCCCCACAATGCTTTGCGCACGGACCAATTTCAAAAACCCTTGCGGAGAATGGCTGAACCGACGCAGCACACATTTAAATGTAAGTATGTAGTGGTGTAGAACATGTGTTGGTAAATATGTTACTTTGTTACATTTGTTTGTTATCACCAAAAATGTGTTCCGTGAAAGTAAAGCAAGTTCATAATTAGATAGACATCGTGAGGTATTTATTCTCGGTACAGTTTATGTTTAAACCGTTAGAGAGAGTGGCACACTTGTTAGCCTGTTCCATTCTTCTTCGTTTTCCGAAGCCGTGGCTTGGAAGTATACTTGCTTCGTTTCTAAAGGAAGTGACTTGGAAGAACGCGACTTCCAAGCCTCCTCGCGATTGAGAAACACCCACTGTCTGTACCATTTTCTCCATATCGTCCTGCTTATAAAATGTTAATACTGTACTGAGTATTTAGGGCTGATATTTGAAAATAATATAACAACATTAGGCCTACTTTCTAATCAAAATTAGATCGGGTCATTGAACAAAGATATCAGCTATACAATTGATCAAACTATAAAATGTTGAAAGATGGTCAAAGAGCCATTTCTTCTGATCAACAGTCCAAATATAATACATTTACTAACAGTAAATAGATTGAGGTAATTCATTTCAGTCAATCAATACGTCAATTTATCAACTGTTTGTGCCAGCACTAAAAGTAAACGATGTTGGTAATTATATATATTTGGAATAAACAAAGTAATGGTCACAACTATGTGTGAAGCCATGCTATACTATGTGTTTTAATTTAAAAGTAAGTTGATAAAAAGTCAAAATAAATCGATGAAACTAAAAGAAAACCATGATCTAGTAAACAAACATCATCTTTCTTGATATTAAACAAAACACTGTTGACCAACAAGCCAGTAGGCACAATTACAAGAAAACCACAACACCTGTGGCTGTGTGACATTCTTCGAATCCCCCCGCCCTCCGAAAGGGTTTGACATTTAGAACAGTACAGGTAGAGAAGATATCAAATGGTGCTTATTTGCATATGGCAGAGAGTGTTCACACTTCATTTGTTTGAAGAGAATGATTTCCCCAGGGCAGCTGGCAGGCCTGTCTCTGCTGCCCGGAGACTCTGGGGACGAGGAGGCACCCAGCTGTACAACCCGCAGTTCATCTGCACCTGTCACAGCTAGCTGGCTGACCGCCCACATTCTCATCTGGCTTCTCTCTCTCTCTCTGGCTTTATCTCTCAACCCCTCCTTCCTTTTCCTCTCCTTCGACTGCTTCAGCTCTCACATCCCTCACTCCTCCACACCCTCAACTTTCAAGTACACTTCAACTCGAAATGTATGACTGCAAATTGCTTCATACCTGTGTGACAAGAGAGTAGAATTTACATTGCAACTCCAAATCAGCAAGGTGTGAATGTGTCTTTTATATAGGATTTTTTTCACATTCACCAAATCAAATGTGTATGATTAGATTCGCAATTTGATTTCAAACTTATATTTCAGAAGCTATGCCATTATTCAAGTCTGCATTTTTAAAGGTGAACAGATAGAGGGGATCGCCCACAATATTGAGTGTATGTAAGTCACTTTGGGTAAAAGCGTCTAACAATTAACATAATTTGTGTTATGCCCCTACAACTGTCATTTACAAAACAAAGTAAGAAACTGAAATAAGTGAGAGAAAAAAAAGTGGTTGATATTTGAGAAGCAGGGAACGACTGTCTCATTTTGCTTTGTTGGAGTTGTAGTAAGAATTGCTGTATAGTTGCCGATGGTATATAATATATATATATATATATATATATATATATATATATATATATATATTATATATATATATAATATAACAATATATATATATTGTTATATTGTTATATTCAGGGTTGGAAGGGTTACTCTGTAAATGTAATCAGTTACTGATTACTGAATACATGGTTCTGGAAGTAATCCAAATACAGTTACAGTTACGTGTCTTAAAAAACGTGTCTTAAAACGTATTCAGATTACTTTGAGATTACTTTTGGATTACTTTCTTTTTCCATCACAGATGGGTACGTTTTGGTGTACAGGAGACACAAAAAGCAAAAGGAAACTATAGGTTACTTACGTAACCCCAGTTCTCAGAGTAATATGAAGAGAGATGTCTCACTATGGGATGCGCCTCAACGCGTATGCAAACAGAAGCATCAATCTCATTACGCCAATGTGATTGGCTGGTGATCTTGACGTCAGCGTCAGGGAATCCACCCACCCTTTAAGTAGCTTGCGCTACGTCGCAGCGTCATTCAAAATAAGCACCTCTTCTCGCTTCGCCTTAGCAAGAAGGGCCGTCTGGTGAGACATCTCACTTCATGTTACTCTGAGAACTGGGGTTACGTAAGTAACCTATAGTTCTCATTCATAACACTCTGTTCGATGTCTCACTATGGGATATTGAAACTCCCGTATTGCTAGACATGCTTAACTCGAAAATCACCAAAACAACCAGAACTTAACAGGTAGAACCCTGTCTCAACACGGGGCCCAGCACTGCACGGGCCACACTTGGAGCAGAGACATCTAGCCTGTAAAAGCGGACAAAAGTGAGCGGTGAGGACCAGCTCGCTGCTGCACAAATGTCTTGGATGGAAACACCCTTGAACAAAGCACAGGATGTAGCCAGTACACGAGTAGAATGAGCACGCAGGCCCGTTGGTGCCTGCAAACCCTGACTCGTATAAGCCAGAGCAATCGCTTCCACAATCCAGTGGGAGAGCCGTTGTCTGGTAACGGGCTTGCCCTTCTGAGGGTTAGCCCAGGATATAAAGAGTTGGTCATTGCAACGAAACTCTTTTGACCTGTCCATATAGGTGCGTAAAGCACAAACTGGACACAGCAAATTCGGCCGCTGTTCCTCAGAGGAACACAGTGGCGGAGGAAATGCCACAATGTCAATGGGGGTACATGAGCCAACCACCTTAGGTATAAAGGCAGGGTTGGGCTTCAGCAACACTCTTGTTTGCCCCGGGGCAAACTGAGTGCATGAAGGATGTACAGAGAGCGCATGAATGTCACTGACTCGCTTGGCAGATGCCAGAGCCAGTAACAACACTGTCTTCAGTGACAGGTGTGTCATGTCAGCTTCTTCCAGGGGTTCAAATGGAGGTCGAGTGAGCCCATCTAAAACCACTGCCAAGTCCCATAAGGGCACCAGTGACCTGGAAACAGGGAGGAGCCTGCGAGCCCCTTTCATAAAACGGCAGACCAAAGGATGTTGGCTAGCTGTCTTTCCCTCAAAGCCCACATGGCATGCAGCAATAGCAGCCAGGTACAATTTGATCGTAGAGAAAGGTCTGTGTTTATCAATTAAGTCCTGTAGAAATGATAAAATCACCCCGACAGGACATTGAAAAGAGATGTGTCCTTTTTGAAGGCACCACTCCTCAAACACCCTCCACTTACAGTCATAGAGAGACCTGGTGGAGGAAGCTCTTGCACTCTGAATAGTGTTTATCACATTCTGAGGGAGCCCCACTGTATTCAGATTGTACCACTCACGGACCAGGCCCATAGTGCCAAGCGCTCTGTGTGTGGGTGAAAGATCGTCCCCCCCGCCTGAGACAGTATGTCCCTGCGTAGTGGGAGCTGCCACGGCTGCCCGCACAGCAGCTGATATATCTCCGCCAGCCAGTACATTGCAGGCCAGTGCGGAGCTATCAGGATCAGTGTGTGGCGTTGTTCTCTCACTCTGGCCAGAGTTGGGGGTATCAGAGCCAGGGGTGGGAACGCGTACAGAAGGACCGGAGGCCAAACATGCGCGAGCGCGTCCACGCCTAACCGTGCGTTTAAATCGCGCATTGAAAAGAACAGCTGACATTGAGCATTTTCTTTTGATGCGAACAGATCTACCGCGGCTCGGCCGTACAGTGGAAAATGATTTATTAGGAAACAACAATGATGACATGTGTTTGTGTGACTTAAACAGGCAGCGGAACTTGCTGTCTTCGATGTTAAGTCCATTTCCCTGATGGCGCGAACTTGAGGATGACGTTCTGGCATCACTCGAGGCGGCGGGAAGATGGGGGCATGGTGGCACCCCGAAAACACATGAGCATCTAACACTGGAACGTGCTCTGGAGCTGGGGAACAGGGAACTTCCAGCTCTTTCGTCGAGGAGAGGAGAGGAGGCTGTCAGGCCGCCCGCTTCTTCTTCCTCGCCTGGTGGCTAAAAACCTGTGGTCTCTGCTGCTTCGGTATCTTGAACCGGGCAGGACGTGAGGCAGCTTGAGTGAAGGCCTGCCGCGAGACCATTGAAGTTGGCGGCTGGACCCTTCGGGGGAGACAGAGCTGGAGAGCCTCGTCTCCCTTCTTCTTTGATTCGCATCTCAGCTGCATCGAAGCTAGAGCGGAGCCAAATATGCCCTCGGGAACAATAGGCATGTCCAGAACATCCTCTTTTTCCCGTTCTGGAAGGTTCGTCAGGTTGAGCCACATGGCTCTCTGCTGTACCACCATAATTCCCAGTGCTTTGCCAGTGGCTTGGACTGCACAGCGCTGCACACGGAGGCAAATGTCCGTGATCGCTGCGATCTCGTCCCACACAGCAGGCTCAGGTTTGCTCGACAAGTCTTCGCAGAGCTCCGCCTGGTAGGCGGTCAGCAGCGAGGAGACGTTGAGTGCCCTGGCGGACAAAGCTGCGGCTTTATAGGCCCGTTCGGTCATCGCTGACTAGAACCGGTCAGCCTTTGCCGGTAGCGTGGGGTTCCTGCTCGGTGTCGAAGCCAGCCTCGGTTGGAGGTGGGCTGCCACCAGCGGTTCCATGGGCGGCATGCGGAGCAGGCCGAGCCTCTCCATACCGTCACAGTCCAGGGAGGAGGCACCCTGGATTGGGGCCTTGTTGCTAAAAGGGCGGTCTCTCCACGAGACCGACACCTCGTCCAGCATCTCCGGAAAGACTGGAAGGAGCTGCTTCCTCATCCTCGCTGCTTGGGGCAAGTTCTTCCCCTCGTAGCGAGATCTGGAGGTCTCCTTGGCCACTTCAGGCCATGGGATGTCCAGCCTGGACACAGCGCGTTGACACACGGCCTGCAAGTCCATACTTAGGAAGGCGAAGCTGGTGTTCTTTCGCCCGGGAGAGCGGACATCGCTCCCGGCTTTGCAGCCTGAGCCGATGAAACGAAGATGTCATCCTCATCCGAGTTGGACAGGAGGAACTCAGAGGTATCCTCTTCGTCCTCCATATAGTCCAACTCCAGGACATCCTCCGCGGGTGGAACCATGGTGAGGTCCAGTTGGAGCCCCAGCTTGACACAGCGTGGGCTCAATCTCTGCGGCGGACGCCACCATATCTTGATTGCCGGCCGGCGAATCAGCGGATATGAGGGGGTCCTGTCCCGACAAGCTAGCTTGGCGTGCTAACCGTCGGCGGAGGCTCTTAATGGTGAAGAGGGCACAATGCCCGCACGAGCCGGGGTTATTGATAGCATCCCGGGCGTGTTCCAGCCCGAAGCAGGACGAGCAGACCTGGTGTGAGTCTGTGCCTGAGATCTTAAACCCGCAGCCGCATAGCCGAGCCTCCGAGTCCCTGACTCCTCTGGTGTGAGGGAGAGAAGGGTCCATCCTCGTTTGCCGGGGTGTCGGCGCGGAGGGACAAGCTAGTAACAGGTATGTTACCGAAAAAAATCCAACCTTATCGTTATTCCGAAGGAAAAAACGACGGGGTAGATTTCTCTTTAAAAAATATGAACTGGTGTGCTTATATCTTTCTTATCTCCGTCTCCTCTGGTGTGAGGGAGAGAAGAGTCCGTCCTCGCTCGCCGTGGTGTCCGTGCGGAGGGATAAACTAGCAACAGGTATGTTACTGTTTGAAGAGAAAAATCAAACCTTACCATTATTTCGAAAGAAAAAACGGTGGGGCAGATTACAATATTAACTGGTGTGTTAATATTTGTTAAATTCTTCTGCAGAGCAAAAAATGTAACCGGCAAGCGGCCGTGAACCGAATGTTAGCTTTGGGTTCAGTCTGTGGACCGTTAAGCTAGCCCGGTTACTGATAATTCGAGATGTGCTCTGAAGCGAGAAGAGGTGTTTGAATGACGCTGCGACGTAGCGCAAGCTACTTAAAGGGTGGAGATTCCCTGCCGCTGACGTCAAGATCACCAGCCAATCAGGATTGGCGTAATGAGATTGATGCTTCTGTTTGCATACGCGTTGAGGCGCATCCCATAGTGAGACATCGAACGGAGTGTTATGAATGAGAACTGAACGTTTTTACTGTTTTAAAGGCTTATCAAGAGCACAACTGAAACATAACATCTGAAACGATGTAACAACATAATAAACCTTTTGGGGATGCAGTTTAAGATCTGAGGAGTGAGGGACATGGCTTAGAACGGGCGTGTCGTATTCTGTCCTGCCAGTGTTGGCATGAATTAAAATGTCGAACTCGGACTTCATTTTAAGGACATGTCGGACAGGGGTGTAGAGCTATATTTGTTTAAGCACCGGATTGGCAAAACAGGAGGGTGTGTGCACCAGTCTGCCTTGATCTATGAATTCATATCTGTGACCCTCACAGTATCTGCTGCCCACAGCTGTTTTATAGAAGGAAAACCTCCTTCACTTCATGAAATCTCTGCAGCACCAGGAGGCAGCGGGAGGGTTAACTCAGCCTCTGAGAAGAGGAGCGTGCAGTGCCTTTCACGCACCGCCTTCAGTTTGTTTACCTTCAGAATCATTAGAAAGGCTAAGAGCGACCGCAGGCTGATGTGTTTTAACTACATACACCTCTATACACACACACACACACACACACACACACACGATTTAAAAGCAGACTTCTGTTCCTCCATGTTTCGTTGTTATCGTTTCACTGAGCGGACCCGCCCCTTTTTCTTTTCAAACGCTCCCTTTTTTGGTCCATCTCCGGTGGTAATAGGCTTTGTGCGCTGTGATGATTCGGCTGTACCTTTAGTAATGAATATTAAATGTTGTGAGGAAATCTTTCCACCAATAATTCCAATAAGTAATCCAAAATGTATTCACTTCAGGTTTATGAAAGTAACTGTAATCAGATTATTCGTTTTTCAAATGTAACGCGAGCTGAATACAGTTACTTGATTTATGTATTCTGATTACGTAACGTTGTTACATGTATTCCGTTACAACCCAACCCTGGTTATATTGTTATATTAACTGCCTTTTTCTTTTCTCCTATTAGAAATAACAGAGAGCCTGCACCTGTCCAGATACAACAACCTTTGAACCAGCATGAAAAGTGTCCATGTTTTGCTTGGCAACCAGTTAGCTATGTGACTGAAGAACAACATCGCTTGGCAAAAGAATGAGCACTTATTATCAATTAATGATTGAGTTTCTTGTTGCTGTGTGTTTATTTTATGAGATCTTGCAAGGTATGTGGTTTTGTTAAGACAGTTAGCCTATTGAGGCCGTATTGCAGTGACAGCTTAGGTGCCTTGTCAGAAAAGATGTGTGGTTTCCTGTGGCTATACAGAGGAAGTCAAAACATTGCATCTATCGGAAAAAAAGACCAATCTGCAGACACCCTGTCCCTTTCTTTTGTCTGCCCTTTATCATCCTCTATCCAATTGGGGGTTTCGACCCATCCACCTTCTTCTCCAGTGGAAACCATCCTACACCATTGCAGACCTTATCTTTGACAGTATTTTATCATATCAATAACAACTAGGAGGGCACTCAGACATCTCACATTGTTAACAAGCGTGAAAAATCCTTTCTGTATCCGCCTGTGACTCATATTCGATCTAAAATATTATTGGTCCCCATGCTATTCTACCAAGTTTCATTGAAATCAGTAGTTTTTACAACATCCTGCTGACAACCAGATACACAAAAACGTAACCTCCTTGTTAGCATTACCTACACAAAGTCACCAGCCAATGAACATGCACACAGCTGAACAGACTTGTGAAAAACACACCAGGTTTAACAGCTGCATGGACATCTTGTTATTGTTATATCAGATTGGCTCCATACAGAGTCTGCTTCCTCGGCCCCTGTGGAGACTTTACAGAAGCTGGTTACCTCGGCCTCAGGCTGGCTGCCATTTGAAAGTCGACAGCTCGTCAAAATGAGTGACAAGGGTTGGGGGTAAAGCTGACCAGCTGAGGAGGAGGGTGATTATAATACTGACAGAAGTCACATGTGAGGAACACATTGTCTTTGCAGATTTAACTTAAGCTACTGTACATCGAGCCATGTTGAATTGTATGATTTATTTCTGCTATTTCTCCAATTGGAACCCTGTCTCTTTATCTCAATCTCATTTGCCCTACCCCCTCATTCCTCTCTCTCTCTCTCTCTCTCTCCTCTCTCTCTCTCTCTCTCTCTCTCTCCTCTCTCTCTCTCTCTCCTCTCTCTCTCCTCTCTCTCTCTCTCTCTCTCTCTCTCTCTCTCTCTCTCTCTCTCTCTCTCTCTATCCCCTGTTAATCTAGATTTGCCATGTGGCCAAGCCAGTGCTGGATGGATGGGGCTTTTCACACAGTTGTCCTTGCCTCCATTTTGTTTGACCTGACATAACAGCTTGATGTCAGGGCGACAAACACTCAGAAATTGCTTTCGTCCTTCGTGTGGAGAAAGCCTTACCACTATTCCACACATTTGAGCTTCAGAGAAATAAAACCGTGTAGAATATAATCTACATTCCCGTTATGATGAAACATAATCAAAACTGGATTATGGTGGCTGGGAACTGCGTCCTATTCTTGACCCCATGTGGAGGGTTTCACACTGAATTTCTGAAACAATACCATGGGAATTATGGGAAGAGCATGTGACCAGCTGTTTATGGCCGAATGCCTCCTGGTGATTTAAGTCTTTGTGAGGAAAGCCTATAAAAGGTCGTATCTGAACCTGTTACCCTTGTCAAACACTGTCCTTCAAAGCAAAGGAGAGCGCATACTGTAGCATAAACTGTATCACAGCTTTAGGCGCTGAGCGTAAAGGACATTCAGCACTTATGTGCAGATAAGGAAATGTATCGAATAGAAGAAGTATTATTGTTCTGCACTATTTTGTCGAGTTTTTGATAAAACATTTAATTTCAAAGAAGCTTTAATTGTTGTTTGTTTGTAACTTGAGAGTGTGACTACCAACATAATTTGATTTCTGAACCGTAAGCCATCATTTAAAACTTGTTATTGCTCTTCTACAATCTGTGGATATCTCATTTTGAAACAACTGCGTCTCTGAAATGTAGACCAAAATAAAGAAATGAGAATCCTCGAAGCAAAAATAAAGGCTTGTTTTGGAGAAATGGCTTGCAATGTGGCAATTTTTCACCTAAGGGTTTTTAATTTCCACATTGTTTCTGGACAGGCGGAGAGATGAGCGGAGTTTACCTCTGTCCTCTCTCAGGATGAATTGTAATAGTATGCAGATGCGTTAATGACTTTCCTCTGCCATGTAATCACAGCGCCTGGCACATTACTTTCATTAGAGTGGAAAAGCAAATACATCACTTTTGTAGCTCTCGTCAAATCCCCGCTAAATGTGGGCATACATTACTTTAATTATTAAAGTCACTTTGCTTCCAAACCAGGCCAATGAAAAGAAAGTCAAAGCTAGTTAGTTTCAACAAGAGATACATGATATATTGGTTGATAAAGAAGGTACAGCAGTATTAACACCTCCTTCTAAATGTGCCTTTGGTCGAACTAAAGCTACTTAAATAGAGTATAGCTTTATTCAAATGACATGACATTGCAACAAAAAGCACACAGTGCACTCTTAGCGCAGTACAACAGAGAATAATGTGAAAGCAGGGATAGTGTCGGGGGGGAGAAAGATTAAAGGGGACCTATCATGCATAATGCACTTTGTGATGTCTTTTATACATAAATATGTGTCCCCGGTGTGTCGGGAACTCACGCAGCGTCAGAAAATGAAACCCTCTCTCTTTCCCTCTGTACCTAAATCTTTTAAAAAACGGGTGAACAACGAGCGGATACAGATTTCCATCCGCTGTGACGTCGGCGGACCCACAGAAAGTTGCCTTCAGAAACAATGCCTGACTTGTTTTGGACGTAATCTCGTCTTTGTTTACATTAGCAAGCCTCGCTAACACTCAGAGCTAACCTGTACGAAAGAGCACATGTGTTTAAAAAGCAGGACATCAAAAAATAACTCACCTTGTGATAAACCTGGTTTAAACAGGATGGCGTTTTATCACAACCGAATTTAACTTTATCTCCAGTAGAATTCTGATCAGGCATTAGCTCCGCCTCCTCTTCTTTTCTTCTTTTCAAGCTAAGGTCCCAAAATCCGCGTTTCTCTAACAGGGCTGCAAAAGAGGGGTTTGAGCAGTATGAGGCATGGCTACAATGGTTGATCTGTTTGGTATTTTGAAAAAAAAAACTTCACAGTTTTGTATAGGTATGGCCCTACAATATTACATTGCATTTAGCTGACGCTTTTATCCAAAGCGACTTACAATAAGTACATACGACCAGGAAGACACAACCCAGAAGAAAACAGAATCATATAAGTACATCAGGTTTCATAGAGCCAAACATTTCAAGTGCTACTCAGCTGGCTATAGATAAGCCAGTCCTTTATTAGTATATAAGTGCCTTGTTAGTAATTCTATCGCTCGAAGTGGAGTCGAAAGAGATGAGTTTTCAGTCTGCGCCGGAAGATGTGCAGGCTTTCTGCCGTCCTGATGTCAATGGGGAGCTCATTCCACCATCTTGGAGCCAGGATAGCAAACCCACGTGTTTTTGCTGATGGGAACTTGGGTCCCCCTCGCAGCGAGGGTGCAGCGAGTCGTTTGGCTGACGCAGAGCGGAGTGCACGCGCTGGGGTGTACGGTTTAACCATGTCCTGGATGTAGGAAGGGCCAGATCCATTCGCAGCATGGTATGCAAGTACCAGTATATTTTTTTAAATATTTTTTAAAATATAGCATGATAGGTCCACTTTAAAGCAGAAGCTAGAAAGTGTTCAGGGGGGGGTAATGCACATGTTGAAGTCAACACAGGAGAGCTAACTAAGATGAGTGTCTACTGTACATGTCTTTTAAACTAACTCTGAGATAAGCTCTGAGAAATGGTTTTCCAAAATGTTTGAACTACTGAAAGGAAAGGAATTATGGAAGGATGTTTTAACACACATTCTGACTCTTGTTCTGCTTCTGCTGAGCCCAGGGTATGTACTAACAAAAGCAAGGTACAACACCACGCTGTACATAGAGATAAGGTTAAATAAACAAAACAGTGATCTGGTCCTTTAAGAAATCCAACACTGTCCAGGCAGAGGCGGTCTTTGGATGGTCTGCCTCCCCCTTCCCTTTGGTACAAAGCATCCCACTCTGACAGATGTGCTATCTCCGCAGTTTATGGAGATCATATTACAGGATGCTTGGGTATTGAAGTTTAAATCTCTTCACTCCCTAAACACTATTTCCAGACTAGCTCCTGCTTGAAAGAAGCAGAACTCTTGCATAGCGGATAGCTGCAGTCTGAGTGTTAAGAACCAACTCTCTGAATAAATCGTGTTCGAAAGGTCAGAACGCGGTTGATTTTGCATCACTCCCGGCCCCCCGCTCAACTCGGATACGGTCCAATGACATTCCTCCCATCTGTTTTCCTCTCGATCACTCTCCATCTCCACCTCCTTCTCACCATCTCTCAAATCACCCTCCCTTAAAGTGGACCTATCATGCTATTTTTAGGCAATAGCATAGGTCTCAGATATATAAAAATATATAAAAAACATGTCTATGAAGTGTTTTGCTCAAAATACCAAACAGATCACCCATTCTAGCCATGCCTCGTATCCCTCTATTTCACTTCCTGTTTCAAAAGTGCTGATTTGGGGTATAAAGCTTTAAAAAAAAAAAAATTGATAATAAAAAAGGAGGGGTCTGAGCTCATGGGGACCCGGCAGCTACTGTCTAAACTAAATGCTGCCGTGATGAAACGCCATATCATGGATTATCAAGGATTATTTCTGAAACAGTATGGAGCTCAAAGGCTTTCTCTCTTGCCGGTTATACCACAAGGCGAGTTCGTTTTTACTTCCTGCTTCTTCACACACATGCTCTCCAGTACAGGTTAGCTCTGAGTGTTAGCATGCTAATGTAAACACCGACCATATATTACGTCCAAATCAGTCGGGCATTGATTCTGATAGCAACGTTTCTGATTGGGCCGTGGGTGTAAAGCCAGCCTACATTTCCGATATTACGTCATATCGGACGCAAATCTGGATCAGCTCTGTTGAAGCCCCGTTTTTAGAGATTTGGGTACGGAGGAAAAGAGAGAGGGTTTTATTTTCTGATGCTGCGTGAGTTCCCCGACACACCGGGGACACATATTTATGTATAAAAGACATCAAAAAGTGCATTTTGCATGATAGGTCCCCTTTAAAGTACCACTGCCTTTCATTCTAGTGCAGACGTGACTAGAACAAATCTGAGATTCAAAAGTTAGTAGACAGCCTTGAAGTAAAAGCAAACGCAACACATCTTCTTTATTGTCGCTGCTACATTTTGTCTTGGATTGGGTAAAGAGGAAAAGTGTTTACTGGTGTGCAGAGTTGCACAGGGGGCTTATGGGAAATGTGTACTGAAGGAGGACAATCCAACTAATGCCTCTTGACAAAACACTTTCCTCAAGTCTTGGGCTGCCAAAACAGTCAATTTATATCCCAGTCCAACTCTAATTGATCCATCTCTCCCACTCTGATGTTCTGGAACCGATTCAGAAAAAAACTGACTAGTTAGAGGGAAAAAAGTAGCTTGATAAGAGCAGCAGATTTATATTTTGGGGCCTACCCTTTATCGCAGACTCAATAAGGATTACACTTCATCTTGTACTTCCAACATTCAGCTTAAATGACATACATTACATGTTACATACAACCATCCTCACATCATTCAGGGTTCTGCCCAGCTGTGGTTCCTATAAATCCGATGTTGTCTTTGAAAATACAGTCCCCTGGCACAGAGGGAGGATAATGATTCATGGAGTATTTTTCAGTGGGCAGAAAAACAACAACAAACTCGAGGGAGTCATCTGATGGATGGAGAAAGCCCCACTGTAATTAGTTTCATAGTTGGCAAAAGCACAAAGTCCTCTTGTTACGGAAAGCAAATGAAAAAAGGCGGCGATCAATACCTTGTGTCGGAATCTCACGACTGGTCGATAGAGCGGCGACCTGAATTCCTCCTTGTTGGGTCTCCCGTCTGCGCCGAGCACAGCGAGCCCCAACAATAAAATTGCCGCCGACCACCATCCTGCTGTCTTCATTGGGCTTTTCCTGTCAACAAAACAAACGGGAAAGGTGAGTGCTCTTCTCCGAAACCCTGGAGGTTCAACACCTGTTGGCACAGATAACGAATCAAGTCGGCCGTAATTAGTGCAGACAATGGGAAACACCAAACTGTCGCTGGTTCAAACTAAAGCTATCAATATGTGCCCTACTCTCGGCGAGAAGATTAGGATCTCCTTTTGAATCAATTAACGGGAAGTAGATGTCATGAAAAAGAATCAAGATAACGAAGATAAAGAACCAATATATTAACGCAATTAGAGTGAAGGCTTTGGATTAATTAGTCTGAGTGTCTAAGTCATCAACTGTGATGTAGCGGTGAGATTACATCTTAAACTGTTTCCTCACAACCTCACAGAGATGTAGCCCAAATATATTTATCTAAAAGGGAGAGAGAATACTCACTCTTCACCCCTAATGTGCATTTTAAATAATTCATTGCGCTGTAAAAAAAAAAGTTTGACCTTTGCACAACATGAATTAAACAACTCTGTGTTTGTGGGGAAGAAACATGCCCAGTGAATGTTCTGTGTCCTACAAACAGCAAGAGATACACAGAGAACACATGTGTATTATACAAGCAATACACATATGGAGGATATGCTTTAGTCAGTGCTTTCATATTGCCTAACGCAGGGTTTGAACACACACTGACAATACACAAACACACAAGCTTAATGTCACAATCTGGAATGCGTTTGTTCCTCCCTTATTTTTATCCCACGTCTTTATCTGCATTTATGCTTTCAGTTCTTTGTGCAGCATGTCGCAAAAATCCCCCTTTGTTGGAAGAGCTGTATAAATAATTTTCACTTGACTTGTTGATTTTCACACGCTAACACCCAGCTGTACTTTCTAAGCCGTGTCAAACCACCAGTGCCTGCTCGTCATCCTGCAGCAGAAGATTGACTGACAGCAGGATGGTGACCCTGCTTTCTTGTTATTCTGGAGTGACACTGAGTCAGACAACAATGGCTGTTGTGGCAGCTCGGTGGGCCCACATGCTCGAGGGTCAGGAGGTCATGCCGGCAAAGCAGCACTTTGCTGTGATGTGCCAGACGAAGAGGGAACATTAAAACTTTCATAAATAACTTTATGAAACTTGTATTGCCTTCCTGAGCTGCCTGACACCTGGAGATCCCTGCACATCTTCTCATGAAGTTCAATCTCTTTATTTGGTTTTTCTAGAGTTAATACTTTCAATTAAAGGAACACACATTAACAGCAGGGTACGCATGTAATCGTCTGCCAGATTCAATAGCCTTTTTTCCTGACATGTTGCCTAACCTTCAGAAACATTGACATTTAAAAATCTATGTTCTTTGTCAAAGGCAACCTGTATAGAAACGATTGCGAGCCAAGCTGCTGTACCACTACCAACAGATCCAGCTCGCCATGTTCAATTTACATAAAACACTCAACTCACATTTGCACAACTGAGAGAAACAAACTAGTTAATAAGAACCCATTTGTTTTCAAAGGAAACATCTACAAAGAAACAAATATACAGTTTATATGCAACACAACAGAAGCTTTGAGCCGTGGTCTTTGGCCTTTCTTCCTTCAGATCAAAAGCCTTTAACCTTTGTAGATGAAAGGTCTCGGCTACCAGTCCCTCGCGCTTATTGCTGCCTGTGTTGTGGGCAGGAGGCATTGCAAATGACTTGATAAGGGAGTTGTTGTATACATTGTGAGGCTAGAAATTCAAAAGACATTTGAACCTGACAAAGTAATCGTTAAAACTCTGTTAGTGATCGACAGTCTGCCCAACCCCTGCAGACATATAATGGTGGCTTTGAGCTATGGGGAACTGAACTTCTTCCTTATTGCCTTTTTAATGTGATCATATTCATGCTGCATTTCTAAACTCTCCGGATCCAGGTAGGAAGCCTGCCTGCAGCTGCTGCTGCTCCACTTCTCTGCTAACACACACTTTGAGCCACACCAGGTGCATTGCCATATCTGCAAGCGCAATCAATCAACTTCTTTGCAGCGTCCCAGAGTTAAATGTGTTATTAATGGACTAACTTTTGCAGGATGCTGTGTTAGAGACAGAGACATTTAATACGTTTTAATAAGTTCTACTGTGTCACAGAGTACAGCTTCCCAGGCATTTAACTCATTATGACGACTTAAACAACTTTACAGTTCTTCTTCTACTGACTCATTTGTAATCTTCCTCGGAGCTCTGGTTTCAGTTCCTAAACAGTAAATTATATGTTTCTGTATTTTATTCAAAGAGAACAGAAGCCAAGAGAGCAAACACTGTCTTCACTGTGGATTAAACAATGAACAATGAAATCGTTTCTGTTGCACATAAGACTGCACAAAGAGTCTTTGTGGCCATTAGTTATCTAATATTCTTGTCATTGGCTAAAATGTTTCTTTTCATTTTGTGAACCGTTACGGTTCATAGAGCTTTTTGGAACATTTACAAACTACACAGATGGAAAATAAGCAAGAGCAAAGGCAAAGGTTTGTCAAAGGCAAAACCACAATAGGCGCTTTCACACCAAGTACTTTGCCGCACTTAGTTCCCAGTACTTAGTTCATCGGAACTCTTTAGCTCCTGGAACTAAAGAGCAGATCGCGTTCACACCGGAATAAGTTCCCTGAGGGAGGATTAGGCAAATGAAGCCGCTGACGTCACTTCTTCTTCTTCTGCTTTGGGTTTACTGGCAGGCCGCAAACAACTTCACGGCGTATACTGCCACCCGAAGTCCCTGGCCGGAAGTCCCCGGAGTACCGAGTAAATCGCCAGAACGCCGACACCTCCGCATCTCCACCGCTCCCATGTTTTTTTTGTGTTGCCATAAATTATTCTCTCTCCGTTGGTGCGCTGGGCTAAAGCTAATAATGCTAATGCCAGCATATACAGGCGGCGGCTGAACAAAACGTTTCCGAGATTTACAGGGCGTGGTTTGCAATTCGCCCAGCCAATCAGAAATTGGAACCTTTTTCTCCCCATGAAAGTCCCTGCTCTTTAAACACCACCTCCAAATAATATCTAGTGCACATGTGCTAACAGTGAATGCAGCCTTGTTTTGGACATTTGTACTTCTAGGTGATATGATGCAACTGTCACAGAACCTAATATCCCCCTGGGTTACACTTGTAGGTTTTTGTATTCACTCTTTTTAAAGTAAACTGAGGGTACAACTTGTAAGGTTTTCTTAGTAAAAGGTTCAAAGCAAAATACAGATATATTTAGAAAAAAGTCAGATGTGTTAGTGTAAATGGTCTTTAATTGAACAGACAGCAACTCTAGTGTAATCTATAAGCATATGTACAAGTTGTTGTGTGTGTGAGAGAGTAAGTTTATGTACATAG
Source organism: Harpagifer antarcticus (assembly GCA_902827135.1). Classification (NCBI taxonomy): domain Eukaryota; kingdom Metazoa; phylum Chordata; class Actinopteri; order Perciformes; family Harpagiferidae; genus Harpagifer; species Harpagifer antarcticus. Next base: position 1,878,542 of record CADEHL010001271.1, on the reverse strand, counting down.
TTGTATTTAGTTGCCTGAAAAGCACAGTCTGGAAGTTTTCCTCACAGATTGTCATCATAACTTTGGTTTTAAATTCCCTGGAGCACGACAGAGCTTTAGAATTGACTTTCAAATGAAGACTACCTATTTCCCACTGTGTACACAATGCATCATGTCTTGACAAGTCGAACAAGCTGTCCGTACCCCCCTATCTGTCTCATTCTGCAGAGTTTCATCCATCACTGGACGAGCAACAACACAAGCGTGGAGCTCGACTTACAGCTACTACATGTATATATCCCCTGCCTGCTACACACTGGGCATTCATTGGGTGCAAACACATGCACACATTGTAATTTACTATCAGCTGTCATGCATGTTTGGTAGGTTATAAAGTCTGGAAAATAGCAATACATAATTAAAATATGCTATACATTTTCCTGGAATTATGCATGAAGAGCCTTAATTCAGACTCTTCCACCACATGACTATTACTAGTCAGCTTAGGCTAATGCAGATGTATTGCTGATAACTCTCCAATGTACCACTGTCTAATTAAAAAGGCAGCTTACTTCAAATAGAATTGAACAAATTCTGAATATAGTCCACTGAGAACACTTTATTCAGTACACAGCAGAGATGTACGCGCCACAGTAGAGTTCATGACTTCTAAACAAGACGGAGAAAAAAGTATAGTTTCAAAAATCAGAACAACATAAGGCACACTTTAAGATATTTCGACCTTTTGCAGGCATCTGTTTTGCACGTAATGCAGTCTGCAAAGTTTCTCACAACAACATGATTGCTTATAACTTCTAAAACAACTATAAAAAGACTGTTTTTCTTATAGTTGTTGTAAGAAGTAAGAAGTAAGAAGAGATATCTGTACTTTACTGCTATTTAGTTGCACTTGAACAAATCATTATCATTACTATTATCCTTAAAGCACGCCTGTTTAACTAAATCACAGTGTGGTGCAGCAACAGATAGAGAAGTGTCTAATTCCAACAATAAGAGGCTAAAATGATTAAATTCACCCTATTTCTAACACACAAGATTATTTTTATTTTGTTAAAAAACATCATTACGTTTGGGAATGTTTTTCTTTGCTTCTGCCTCACCCTGTTTATCATGTTGCAAACCCTCAGATGTATCTTGTAACCCCTCAATGATTATGACTCCTCTAAGGTTAGTAACATAAACACGGTGAGCAGTTAGAGGAGACATTATTTATTTCAATGTTTATGGCTTCAGCATTGAAAGTATTTCCTGGTGCTTTTTGGAGCTGAAGTTATGCAAGGCCGCCAGTTTCTACGCCTGTTAAACCTCTTAAGTTCTAATTAGTTTAATAGTAAACTCTAGGTGTTTCTCAATGTCGAGGATGCTTCCTTGGTAGAACATGTCCCTCCGGGTCAGTTCTTTCAGAAGCGAGGCAAGAATCCTTCCTTTCATTCAGAGAACGAAGAATGGGACAGGCTAACAGGTGTGCAGCTGTATGTCATATGAGAAGCCCCGCCTTACATTCTCCGCCAAAGATTTTGAAAATTGGTCCGTGCGCAAAGCATTGTGGGGATTTTAAGACCGCGGAGGATACACATGTGCAGCCTCGAAATTTCCCGCAACGAAGGACGCCGGCCTCGGTAGAATTCCGAGTATCCTGGACATTGGAACAGTCGTTCAGCGGGACTCGATGACGTAGCATCCTTGAAATAGTGGCTCTGGAGCAGCCTTCCTCGACATTGAGAAACACCCAGTGATGCACTTTGGTTGCACTGCACAGCTGCTGAGTGTGAGTGCAGTACAAACGAATGATCAAGCATAAGTTCACTTTGCTGTTTGAATTATGTCACATTACTTGAGTAGTGCATCAGACTTCATCATTCTGATATACTGAATATAACATGGATATTATCAATATGGTAAAACACATGCTTTAAATCAAACCAGTAAATATTATTTTGTGTCTGTGTCACTTCCTTCAAGTGCGAGCTACCCATTTATGAAAACCCAATGTCACACCCGGGGCACATTAGCTTATTTTATTTCTCTTCTTATGCTGCCACAAAACAAAATAGAAAGATGTAGCGGAAAAGGGAGCCTCCCGTGCAGATCATTTGAAAATCAGAGCCTGTTCTGCTTGGTAGACAATTTTCTTTATACCTCTATTATTCTGAATTGTGTCCTCAAATGCCATTTTAGCAACGGTGTGTGAAACACATCAAGTGTTAAAATTACATTTTACGCTTCATTCATCACTTTCCTGTCGCAGCAACTTTTCAGCACTTTAGCAGGTATATCTCCATGTTTGTATTATTAAGTGCAAAGTGTCAAAGGAGAAACGACTTGTTCCATGTGTACACTGTTATTTATCCACTTTGCTGAGCATGCATGCTGGGGGTTTGTAAGCACTCTGCTTTTAAAGTCAGCCAGTTTTGCAGATTCACACCAGGGATCAGTCCAGTAAGACATGTTGTGTAGCTGAGCTGCTTACTTAAGCTTTAAAGCCTTGCTTAACAGTTTCCCTGCTTATCTTAGCAATGATCAATCTTTGTACAAAAGTATTAGCATCAAACTATACTTAAAGTACCACAATTAAGGTACTTATTGTGTGTAATTTCACACTTATTGTGTGTAATTTCCCAATTTAGAATCATATGTATTTAATACATGTATTTAAGCAGCTGGATATCTTAACCTATCATTGTATATCATCGTTTATGTATTAGTTTATGTATATGTGATTATAATGTGAACATTTAAAGTAATTTGTAAGTAGTTTCGTTAAATGTAGTGGAAAAATAAGTAAAGTACAAGTATCCCAAAATCGTACTTAAAGGTGGGGTATTTCACTTCAGACACTTATATATATATTTATAGATTTTTTTCGAGTTTTTTGCTTTGTATGTCGGGGGCGGGAGATTCATGTGATTGGTTGTTGGTCGCGTTGCTCGCAAAAAATCCCGAAGCTTTCAGACACGCCCAGCTCCAAGATTTTCAAGATTGTTTCAAAGCTGCTGTGTGGACGTACCGTATGTACACAGTTAGATGTTAGCAGCTGGACCCGACTTACCTGTCATTACCGTTTAGTACATCCCATTTCAGCCATTTGGTGGTAATAAAGTTGATTTTTGAAGGTACTTTAAAAACATAAAGCCATACAGTAGAAAGGCAAGTTTATGTGCACAAATACTCCAAGAGAAGTCGTATCGGTGGGTAAGCTAACAACAACACAGTGCAGGTGAATTCAATTAAAGAGAGCAGTGGAAAGCCAAGATGTGCTCGGTGCTGCCACCTGTGGCCAAGTGCTAATCAATCAACAGTATGAGGTGCATTTTATATGACATTATATTGTATACAGTATTGTAAAGTATATGATATTATATTATATTATATTAAAGTATATTATATCAATTATAATATATTATATTACTTTAGCATACCATATTGTAAAGGTACTATGTGGCTTAATATATAAACCGTCAATGAGAAATCTGATGACAACAATTAAATGACTATCTAATGATGTTATGGGCCAATATGGGCCAAGTAGTGATGTATGGTACATACCTATACGTATACTTTTGGTTGCTGCTACAGTATTGTATTTTTATTTAATTACTTAAATATTGGTTAAAAAAGTAAATGTTTTTAACTATTTCTGTATTTGTAAAAACAAATGAATGCTATTTCACAGCATTTATACAAGACTTGCAATACTCTCAGTTTCATTCCATTCTATAACGTGTCTTTCCATATTCTCAAGCTTTATTCAATATATTTAACTGTTCCATTACATTTTGCATCCAGCATGCGGCCTGCAAAGTGAGTTCAAACTCAATTCAATCAGTTGTTTCTGCATTGCCATCAGGTATATTCATATATTGTTAACCTCAAATTCTTCTGCTTCACTTTTGCCATTGTGTTTTTCCTTTTGCTGGTGGACTTATCTTAAAGGTCCCATGTCATGGCCATTTCTACTGATCATAATTCCATTGTTGAGGTATACTAGAATACATTTCTGTATAGTATGTGTAGTCACTCTCTGTCCTACACGGCTTGTTTATGTTTATGTTTATGTTTATTAAGGATCCCCAGTAGCTTTTGCTCTTGACAAAAGCTACTCGTCCTGAGGTCCGACACTTAAAATAACACAACAATAATACAACAACATTCAAGACATAATTCCTGACATCATTAACAACATCACCAATATCATCAACAATTTCTTACATCATCAACAATCTCATCCACTTTCAATATCAATCTCAGCCAAGGTCAGTTTGCCCGCTCTGTTCTGATGAGTCCACCACGTTACAGTGGAACATCAGTGATTTTGTGTTACCATGGCGTTAGCAACCAGAAAATGACACCAGTAAGGACAAACAGATGAGAATGCTGGTGGGGTCTGGGTGCCGTGTTGGCGGGACGTTGCGCGGCTCGCTGCTGCGAGGAGCGGACAGTGTGAGCTGGGTTCATTTCCCGCTTGCTGCGTGGGATCAGCGAGACATCGCGAATGGACGCGGGAAGGGGGGGTGCTTAGAGGGCTGCAGCACCCCCCATCTGCGAGGCTCCACTAGCACCCGCACCGGGTTTGTGACTGCAGACCGTTTACATGCAGAAAAAGCTACATAACAACATGGGGACGGGTAATAACCGGAAAAGCATGACATGGGACCTTTAATGTGAACATATGTGTACATGTGTCTGTTGATTGTATATATGATATACATACTTTATACATATTTGTATACATATTTGTATATTTGTATTATTGTATTTTTGTATTCGGGATTGTTGGAAACGTTATTTCGATCTCTCTGTCTACACACAAACTGAAAGATCGACATTAAAGTTGACTTTGACTCAGACCATAGAAATGTTGAACTATAGCAAAAAGTGTTGATATTTTCAGGACAACCAGAAATGATTATTTTGTTATTATTTGTTTTGCCGTACGCTGCAGACCAATAATAAACATGTGAAAGTCAGACTGGATGAGCAGACGTACTTAACCTTATTAATGTTTCAACATCCTTCTGCTTCTTCCCTACTGTAGAAAATATGATCTTCCCCAGGCTCTATCCAGTCAAAATGAATCCCACCTGTACAGCTGAGAAATTGCATTGCAGCAGTGGCACATGGGACAGTAGCAGGGAAGCACTGGCGCTCCCAGTTTGCTCACTAAACCAATGATTTCCTAGAGGCTTGTTTGAATTTATTCAGAAAGTCAGCTAGGTCACTGGAGGGGAACTTGAAGTCAGCAGATAAACGGCACTGCTTTCCCCTCTCTCCATGCTTCAGCTGACACAGTCCTGACCTCCCGCGTGCACATCTCTTTAAGCGCGCTCAGCGGTATTTCTATGTACAGATCAATTTGGTTGGAGTATTACAGCTTGTCTCTGGGATATCTGGAGAACACTGGAGCATCTGCTGCGTGTTTGCTGCCCAAGCACCCTGCTGCAGCATGTCTGATTTGGCAGAGTTATCACGGCACTTCTCATACCCGTACATCCCCGGCAGCACTATGCACTGATAAAGGGCTCCTTCAAGTTCAAAGCACGTCCAAAACCACGGGCGACACTCTCTCCCCTAGGGTAGTGCTTCCGTTTTGGTGGCTTTTTTCTTCCCTTACAAATGCAGAAAATGCTGTGCCAATCTCACAGAAAGAGCAGTTCCTTACAACAAAGGAACACAGGGATCTCTTTGCATGTTATGCCTATAAATGAGCATCTGAAATAGCTCTCATATTGCATGTCCCTGCATCTGGTCTGTAGGAATCATTTCAAAGAACTCCATAGATCATACGGTGAGATTATTATAAAGGATCAAGGCGACATCACCCGTCTCTGTAGACGTTTGATGTGCATGAAATGGTGGTTGAAAACGATTTCTGGTGGTTCTTGTAAGTAATTAAAATCAATGTTTAATGACGTAATTAATTTAAACATACAGTAAACTTAAAACTGTTTTATTCTGAAAACATTTCCGGTTAGCATTGTGGCTAACGTTGTTGCTAAATGAATGTACAGTTTATTTTTAAAAGCTTTATTGAAAGGCGTCTCTGTTGTCAACAGTGATGTCACTTCTAGTTTTACGTTAACAATGATTACAGCCGTTAAAACGCATTAAATAAAAAGTCATGAATGAGTGTATGAGGAGAAAAGGCGTGTGGATTTATACAATGAACACACAACGTCTAAATCCTCTGATTTACGCAATATCGGACACAGAAGAATGTGGAGGGAGGATCCCCATGTCATAGAGTGGCGAAGTCACGCCCATCTACTTCCGGTCCATGGGACCTTATTTCGGAAAAATAATGTATTGAAGTCAATGGAGAGAGAAAACGTATCTTTCGATCCTGTTTGAATTGTGCCACGAATTACACATATGATGTTTGTCAATCTTAAAAAATAATTTCCATGTCAAAAAAGTCAGTTTGTCGTAAAACTGTTGAAATATAAGACTATGAAAAATACGCAACTAGAAAGACTACAAATCCCAGAGTCGTGTAAGTGATGTCATAACTGATGTCACAATTGTTTTCCTCTGCTAAATAGAAGAGATAGCTAAGCTAAGATAACTTTAACAAGATGCCTGTGTGCTTAGTACCAGGTTGTTATCATACCAGCAATGGGTCTGGCTCGTTCTTTCGCTTCCCGTTTGATGAAAGGACCAGGAGTGGCTGGATCAAGTTAGCTACCTAGCTAGTAGCTAGCACGTTAGTTAGCATTACAGCCTTGTCATTTTTATTATCCTTAATATGAAGTAATATTAAGTAACCCAAAATGTTAAACAGTAGTAGTCATATTTCGTGAACCCTTTGAAGAGTACTGTCACACCGGTGTGATCATTCTATAATACAGTGATTTTCAAATGGGGGCAGGCGGACCCCTGGGGCTACGTCGGGGTACTGCAGGGGGTACGTGAGATTTAACTTTAAAAAAAAAAAAAAGGTTAATTAAAAAATTATCTAAGTAAAATAAGTAAAATAGAAAACACCATTTTATATAAAACATTCCTAGAACCACCAAGGGGGTCCTCATATAAACATGTCAAATGTGTGTATTGTATTTTATAGTTTTTCACAATAACATATTACTTAAATTGAAAAACTCCTTGGAAAAATCTGTTTTATAAAAGTGTTATGTTATTTTTGTTATTTTTGTTATAAGTGTTATGTTTATTGTTGTAATGCATACCACGAAGGAGTTAATACATCACACACTGAGGGAACATCACTTTTAATAGATCACTATAATACACAATTTAAGCCCGGGGGAGAAATGCTAACGATAGCATCGGCAATCGCCGATCTTTTCTACTTCATGCTATCTGCACAAATGGTTGACATTAAACATTAAAAAGACCAAGCAGTTCAGAGAGAATCAAAGGAAGGAAGGCAGGCAACTTTGCATGACATTCTTCTGGACGTGTTTCATTGTGGTGATAGTGAGGGTAGTCAATCGTTTTGTTGACAAGATAGTAGTGACGGCCATCTTGGTGACGTGTTTTGTTGTGAGAGTCTGCGAGACCAGAGATGTAGTTCATTAAGCGTTTCACTCAAACAAATGTGTTACTTCACAGTTTTACGACACATTTAAAATGTTTTGACTTACACAATTATCTTTTAAATTGACAAACATCATATGTGTAATTCGTGGCACAATTCAAATGGGATAGAAAGATAATCTTTCTCTCTCCATTGACTTCAATACATAATTTTTTCCAAATAAGGTCCCATGGAGCTCCCCCGGAAGGGGAGGGACTTCGCCACTCTATAGCCGCCATTGAGAGGAGGAGCCAGTGTTCAGATATATACAGGGATATCCTGGCTTGTTCTCACATTGTCTCTTATTTAACTTCCTCCTGGACTCGAGAACAACGATCACGTTTCAACATTCTGCAGAAATAAAGAGCTCAAACAAGTCAAACAAACCATGCTACGTTTCTTTGTGCAAGACCTGCAGTCAGGGAGTCAGTTAATAAATGACGAGTGGGTTCATAAAAGGGACAGCAACACTTGCCTAGAGGTTGGAGACCACGGCTGGTGAATGTCAGGCTGTAAGCTTATATCAAGCCCATATAAGCTCGGAGAAGCTGGGGTTCAAATATTGTTTCTTTCAGAATATACTGGCGAGTTTCCTCCTGGGCAAAACACTCAACCCCAATCTATGAAGCTACAAGCTGTTCACCAGCATGAGGAAGACATTGAGCTTTGCCTTCATGTTTATAGAAAAGACGATAATCCTATATTTCACCCATGTGTTACACGGTGAAGAAAGAGGATTTAAAATAGTATAATAACGTTTTTATTTCATCCCGTATTTCCAGCCTCATTACTTTAAACTATAAACTGTGCAGAGACGCTTTGTGAAGTATTAACCATAAATTAAAAATGTAATTTATATTGCCTGTAAAGTTTTTTACGGGTCAGATCTTTAAATGTACCTTTTAAGAATAGATCTATTAAAAGTATTGAAGGAAAAAAGATTTAAACATCGCTCCTTAAAGTTCTTCAATTCAGCTTCAGGCTGCCCAAATCAAAGTTGCTCATTTCAACAAATGTAACAACAATTTCTTAATTTCAAGAACAACTGCCAACCTTTTCAATGTGCTTAACTGATTTTTGCCCAATTCTAAGTTTAGAAATTCTAACAACAAAAAACTAAAACAATACCAACTCAAAGTCCATGTTGGCTCAGAGGTTTACTTGGACATTATTCAGCTGGAATCTGTTGAGGATAAAGAAAAAAAGATATTCCAATAAAATAGCTCGCTTTTCGCTGTTACATGCTTGTAAGGATATTAAATAAAATGGTGTCTTACTTTGCAGTTTACATCCTGGTTGTTTATCACTGAGTTTATGGATGTGCATTAAAGAGGCTACTGATCTACCTTTCTTATCCTTTTTGGCAACAACTTATAGATACGTCCTTAATTTGGCAGGATTCTGGCACTGCAAAGATAACTCGCCTTCTAAAATGTCAGGCTAATACTGTCAGACTTTTATTGAGGAAGTTTGAGGTTGTGGTTATGTCTTTCCAGGTATGGTGGCTATCATCTCACATCATAACTGCCCGATTCCTCTTTATTCCAAGCTGTTGCAGCAGCTGCAAACATAAAATGCATTACTTCCTGTGCGCCTAAGGATCTTTCCTTCAGAAAAAACAACAACAACTCTACTATAAAGCAGGTGCTTAGAGCCCCCAATAAACTGAAAGCTGTCATGAATAGGATATTCACAATTCTGAGATATCAATTGGCATACGGAGTAAAACGCTTCTTTTTTTTTTCCGCAGGAACCTTTTCTTGAACCCAGGAATATTATTAGAAAATATTTTGACTGCAGCAACCCTGGATCACAGTTCCTGCTCCCGAGGTAGTACTATCTGACGGGTCAGGACTTTGAAGTGGTGTTTGTACTAAAGGTCACTGACACAGGTCTAGAGGCTGGTGCAGCATTCATTCAGGCTGACAGGAAGCAGTCTGCCTGTATGGGGTATTGGTTTTGTTGTTTTTAATCTGTAAATTCACACTTGTACAGCTGATTTTCCAAAATGGTATAAGGAAATTAACTTAAGCGGTAATAGTTTTTGCTCTGCAGATGCATGACTTGCCTTCTGATTGCAAACCATGGATATACATAAAGGATATGTCGTTGGAGGCATGGTCCAGTTCAATCCTATGAAAGTTGTGCGCATGAAGCCAAAATGGCCTGTTCCTCAAGAACGAAAACACCCGGATATAGGCCCATAGAGCGATTATGTGAACCTGCTATCTCCAGCTTTCAATCTGTTGTTTCACGGCCGGTATCGACTATGAATTGAGGGGTAAATAACTCTAGATTTGGCGGTAAGCACATTTTACAACTTATCTAACGATTTAAATTAGGGCTATTTAAGTGATCGTAATGGGTAGTTAATTTAGCTCAACAAAAATCATCAACTGATTTACAGAGGTCTCTTTCCCAATGTCAGTCAATGGGGAAAGTATTTTCGGGCCCAATGACGTCACACATGGACAGGGAAGTTGGAGAATCTGTGTTTGGTTATATGAAAATTCACTTCAACTCCCAGGGCACTTCCTGGGGACTTGATTAAAACTCCAAACAACAACTTAACACCTCAAAACCCTTCTTCTTAAGGAAGCGCAAACCAATGACACCACAATAACTTTAAGTTCCTTAAATAGTTCCTGCTTTTGGTGTCCCAAAATATGACATTACCTGTCACTTGTTAGACGCTTTTATCCAAAGCGACCTACATACTCAATACTGTGGACAATCCCCACAGGAGCAATTTGGGGTGAAGTGTCTCAGGGACACGACATGCTGACTGCAGTGGGGTTTGAACCTGTGACCACCATCCGATCACCAAGGCTCTATCCACTGCGCGACACGCCTCCCGTAATTATCCTGATTTTACTTAACTGAACTGAACAAAAAATCGTTTTTCATCTGAGTTTTTATGGATTTCAGATCCTGACAAGATCTCATAATTTCCCCTTTTTCATTAGGACAGTTTGGCTACATGAACAGTCTTGTAATCTGCCCAGAATTAGGTGATTCGAGGCCACCTTCAACACAAAACCATCATTGTGTAATCACCAGCCATTCATCTAAAATGACACGGTGACAGATGTTTCGGTGAGGGGTTGTACGGCGTCTTTTTTCTAAGAGTGCACTTCCTCTGCAGACGCCCAGCTGTGCAGGCATCTGTGTCTGCAGACAGCTAGCGTGCATTCTGCTTTGTGTGCAGCCTCTCAATTTCCTGTCATCTCCATAATTGGAAGACAATCTTACATTTAGCATATTAAGCTTGTGTTTCTTCCTTTATATACAGTCTATGGTTTCTTCATAGGCTCATGTGACCTTTAGATTATGCTCCAGGCTTACTTAATAATAAGTCTCTGCTGATGTATAAGAAAACCTGACGAGTGAAAACCAAGTCATTTTCTTTACTTTTAACCTTAGAAATAAGTAAATTAGTGGTTTTATGTCAGACTAACTTACAGAAACACCTCATACAGACTTATGTTCAAAGGGTGAAATGCCAGCTGAAGTGTTCATTAACTGTATCCTGATATTCGCGGGTAAAATAATGAGCTGTGAACACGACATGAGCAAATAGTTGAAAAGGGCCGCTTTTTTATGAAGTGAGGCTTTACTGTATTTCTTTCTTTTCATCTGAGGAGCAATTGTCACAAAATGGGATTCCTTTGTGGAGCTTAAAATTAGTCCAAATAGTTGAGAGTCAAATCTGAATAAGCAGAGGTCCAAACCTGGCACCGCCTTAATCATCTCTCAAATATTCTGGATCACATCCAAAAAGAGGCACTTGACTTCCTAATGTCTTTCTATAATCACCGTGATATATTAATATGAGCACTAATGCTAATTGTCTAATTCATTAACTTAATGAATGAGTTAGCTTGAAATATTAGCCTTAATTTGTGTATATTTTATGTCATAATAATTGTCATCATATAACATTAGGGTGTTAAAAACGACTCTGTGTGGCGTTGTGAAGCATGGAGGAGTTCAACTCATTTGAGTTTGACCGAATTGGTATGCACAAGTATGCATCGAGGTGCTCACACATCTAACTACACCATTCGATAATCCGCAGTATAAATATGAGGTATAAGACATTAGCAGTTGTGTAGGAAGTATTCAGATCCTTTACTGTAATGAAAAGTGCCAATACAACACTGTAAAATATTCAAAGTACTGCATTGAAACTGATAGTAGGTACAAGTACTTGAAGACGTAGCAAAGTGTTGTACTGTTTGAAAAAAGGGCAGGGTGAATAAGGGTGTCTTTAAACATGTCCAAATATCATTTCATTATGTTCGTACTTTGTAATTTAAGTAAATAAATCAACAAATGTGAGTAGCAGGGTATCAAATATGTGTGTCTACCAAGAGATTAAGATTTATTTCAGTAAGTAATTCATCGTTAATCTCCTCGTCTTTTGTAAATTACAATTCATAGTAATGCAGTTATTTTTATGATTCTTCGTTGGATGAGAAACTCCCAGGGATGTTAGCCTTTGCTGACCATTCACACGCTAAAGGGCACGCAACAGGAAAAGCTAATAGGGCCTCTTTATTAATAAGCCAGTGTGATCCAAGAAGCTGCCAAAATAAGACTGATATGGAGATAAATGTGAGTGAGACAGACTGAGGGACCTCCGCCACCTCATTACCTGCTGTTGAGGTGCACTTAACCTCCCAATGGCTCCAGAGGGGTCGCTCAGTGAAGTAGATAAAAACTTTGGTTATTCAGGGCAGCTCTCATGTGTGACTGCGTCTTATGAAGCATGCTGTTGCTTTCACCCTCGGCGAACCTCGTCTACAAGTGTTAAAGTTAAAAGCTGCATCAGAGACTTTGAGAACAGATTAACACATTGTTCTTCTTATCGCTTTAATTTTCAGCAACATTAATTGTGAATGGCAAATGGGTTTCACGTGGGACACAGCACTCACCCGTCACAATGGCAATTAATCACACGATTGGCAATTAAAGGTGACAGTTCAAATGTCCATGTGAGATTGTTTTGAGCTGCATCCAACGAGGACTTGGGGAAGCCATTGAGGGATCACACGCTTGTACTAACTGATATAAATACTCTGATTCAATTTGGATATATCAGAGTTTATTAATACTTGCTAACAGACCACTGCTAAGCATAACATGACCGTTGCTTAGAAGGATCAAGGGACAAAGTGCATTCATATAAATCCACATAAAAGAAGCATGGCCGATTGAACGTCAGCTGTGGACAACAAACATTCATTTTCAAATATCAGAAAACAATGTGGAGTTCTTTTTGAACAGTCAACATTTGTGAAAAGCACAAACTTTGGATGGTTAGAAAAATCAACAGAAGAAGACACACAGGAAGGAAACACAAACACGGTCTGCCCTTGTTTGAAGGCTGGTAAATGAAAAAGAAAATGGACTTGGACAGTTGCAGAAAACTTCAATCAGTACTGCAGTCAGTTTAACTTGCTTTGTTGTGCCATAGTTTCAGCCGTTGGTGCGCCCTTGTGAGTCAAGTCGTTGGTTCATTTAGTATGTGGCCTTGAAATAAATTGTCAATACTTTAAATAATACTTGCATCAACTATGCATGCCTAATACGTGGGAAATCATCCGGACGGCCCTTTAACTTTGTTGAACACCGGCACAAAGGAAATTCAGAGAACAACTGGTCTCATCATTCAAACCCCCTAATATCAATTACATCACAGACCCTACTGTGCATCTACAAGTCTGAGTTCACTGCCACACTACATCATTAATGCAGACTTCTTAGGATTTGTGAACCCTCACTTCCACATGAGTTCAAAGCTTGTACACCTCTCCTTCTGAACACGCAAACCGATATCCCTCCGACTCATTAGACGGGATGCCAAGCTCCAAATGCCAAGCGGATAACAGCAGAGCATCCCCTGCCACCGGATAGCAGATAATGATGGAGATTGGCCCTTGTGTACATTTGTTGGCAGTATGTTGTGATGACATACTTCATTATCCCCTGTCCCTTTTTATGAGGCTGTTATCTGTTTCATTCAGATATCTATCCGAAGGCATAACATGTGATTACACTGAGCTTTGAACTTATGCTGCTGTGTTGTGTCTTCCCACTAAATCCCTCGTGCATCACAGTTACATGTTAGCACAAATGCATCCAGGGATGTGTGTGTTTTTAGATAACGCCTGTACAGTGATGTGTATGCCTCCATGATGGTCAATTATCTCTTTTTACACTCTAATTAGTTTTTTCATATACTCCGCCAACGCTAGGGTCACACAAACAGATCATATATGGCATTGCTTGGAATATTTAGTAAATGTGGGAGTATGTGTGAGCCAGTGGTGATGGCAAAAGCGGATAAGAAAACTGTAGCAACTGCAGAAGCTGAGCGCTAATTCACTTTCAAAGTTAATCTGCTTTAAGTCCTAGCAGGCAGCCCACATCTAGGCAGAGAAACCTTTGAAATCAAACGTTGAATTTCAATGATCCTCATGCTCAGAAAGCAGGTACTTCATTTAACGACAGTCTCGAGAACCAAAACAGGTATTCTGACACGGAGGCGGAGGGATTTGCAGCCGTGAAAACAATAAGATAGTGGTGAGGGTAACGGGAGTTCAGCTGGTCAATCACCAGAACGCTAATGAGCCTCTGATGTCTTTCTATCTCAGCAGCTTGCTTTGTTCTCAGCAGGACTGTGGATGTGTTGTGTTACAGACTGAGCTTTTCACTCAGTGCTGCTGGGACAGCATCTTGCCGGGACTCAAACATTATTTTCTCACTAACAGGATGCGCAAGTTGACAGTTGCACATTTTCCTTTTTCAGCTTCACACTTTATCTGACATAAACAAATGCAGAGAACATGTGTGTTTTGATCGCTGGATCACCGATACCTTCATTATTTAAGATGTTTACCAAACTTAAAGTGCACCTATCGTGCTATTTGTAGGCAATAGCATCGGTATCAGACATATACAAATATATAAAAAACATGTTTATGAAGTGTTTTGCTCAAAATACCAAACAGATCACCCATTCTAGCCATGCCTCATATCCCTCTATTCACTTCCTGTTTCAAAAGTGCTGATTTGGGGTATAAAGTTTAACAAAAAAAAAAAATGAATAAAAAATAAAAAAGGAGGGGGCGGAGCTCATGCGGGACCTGACGCACCGGGGACACATACTTATGTATAAAAGACATCAACAAGTGCATTTTGCATGATAGGTGCTCTTTAACAACAATGGTGGTAATAATAAATACATCTCAACTCAAGCTGTTATTACTGTTATTATTAAAACTAATGTAACACAATGAACATCAAGCTATTGGTCCCCCTGCAATTGTTGTACTAAGCCAAGCTAATCAGCTGCTTTATATTTTCTGAAGATACAGATCTGGTGCTCATCTTTTCATCTAACTTTTGCCAAGAATGGGAATAGGTGTATTTTTCAAAATGTCAACTATTTCCTTTAAAGCTTGACAGCTTGTCAAACTGTATCTGCTGATGTAGATTGAGTCATACGATTCAAGATTAAGTGAGTTTTTCAATAACATTGGTGCTGTTGAAGGGGTCGTTATGCTCATTTTCAGGTTCATATTTGTATTGTGTGTCTCTACTGGGACATGTCTCCATGCTGTAATGTTCAAAGAGCTCTTTATTTTTCTCATACTACCTGTGCTGCAGCACCTCTTGTCACCCTCTGTCTGAAACCAGAGCCCAGTCTGCTCTGATTGGTTAGCTGGCTGGTTCTGTTGTGATTGGTCAGCCGCTTAAAGATGTCCCGCCCCTTAGCCTATCACGCACAAAAACCCATATTGAAACTGCAGGAAAGAGTAAACCTCAAAAAGCATAATAGGGCTTCAGTAATTAAGCTACATTTTTTTTTTTTTAAATATTCTCTAAATGGTATTAGCAGCACACTTGCAGGAAATGTGTATCTTGTTAAAACGGTCTAACACCAAGCCAGATGTCTGCTAAAGGTGGCTGCATGTGTTCTGCACAGACAGGAGATTGATGCTCATCTCTTCATCTAACTTTTGGCAAGAAGGCGAATAGGCGTATTTTTCAAAATGTCCAAAAACGTTTCCTTTAAACTTCCTGACAGCTTGTCAAACTGGATCTTCTGAGAAGGCTTGCTTCTTATAATTAAAAATGAGTTGTTTAATGAAGATGTGTCCGAAACACTGTTACTTTTAATCAATTTCAAATTTGTTATTGCAAATTTAAACCAAAATGTGTTAGAAAAGCATCAGCGAACTTTGACATGAAAGTGAATAAATAACTAACTAATTGTTGTATGTTTGGAATGGATGCTGCTGTGTCAAGAGGATGCAGTTTCTTTTCTCAGACTATATAATGTGTCTTTGATCGGTCCTGTAAGAAGCGCCAGACGGCTCCCTGTGACCAGTGCTCGGCTGCCAGTTTGTACTGTATGATAATTTGAACAAATTCATCCTCAGAGTGCGTGGACATTATTCATCAAAGCACAGAAAAGTGATTATTAAATATATCTTTTGCCATGCACAGCGTTTCTGTCCAGCTTGGCAAAACATCTAAGATGTATAAACGGCCATCAGCTCTGACTTCACCCGGGGTTTCTTTCACAGTTATTAATAATTAAAATGAGTGACAATTACAACACCGTAAAGTATTTAACGGATGTTTTACACATCAGAGGGCCGAGTTCAGAGAGCACCTATAAGTCCTGAATGACAAAGGGTTGACAGCGGGGACTTGGGCGTTATATTGTCCACATTACAATCATTTATGATCGCAGGAGTCTCGACATACGAGGCAGTGGCAGGAAAGACCTTGACTCTTCTTTTATAGTCCTTTAATTTATAGGCCATTTTGAATGTCCTGAGGTACAGGCTGTGGCTACAACTCTGCAGGAAACAAGCCTGGCAGAGGCATATTGGCCCTACCATTGTTAACAATCATTACATAATCAGCCCGATCTGATCTACTGTACTGTACCCGGGAACAATGCCGCCACACTTGGCCCACAGCGGCAGTGAAAACTGAACCGCGACCTGCCATTAAAATGCAACGCATGGCCAGCACCTGCCTCCTAAAGTGTCAAACACTCCAAATACACAGCAAACAACAGCGGTACTATATCAGAAACCAACAACCCTACGAACTGAGACATATTTTATAGTACAACTCAAGCCACACTTGCCAGCAGCAGACTGACAGGATTAGTGCAGAAACCTAGAGCCGGTTGACCTTCACCCTTTAGTGTTTCTGCTACTTCCATTATCGTCTGACCATCTGCCAAAGAGCACTGAGACAGAGAGAAAGAGCCGTCTCAATATTTCACCCGGCCTCGGCTTTCAAAGTAGCCACAAAAGCGTTGTTCTGAAATGGGTTACGACAATAACAATTTAACAATACACTCGAAGTTCAATCAAGACATGAAGTGGAGGAGGTCATGCTTCAGAAGTATAGAGCTGTTTGAAAAGTCAGAACTCAGAGGCTCGTACCGTTGAGATTGATCATGGGAGCGAAATGAAAGGAGAAATCGGCTGTGATCCAGGGGAAATGCCTGACTTCACTGCACATAGTAGACTTCTCACACATCATTACAGCAAGTTAAGCACATGCTAATAATCTAAATTGCATTATAAGTGTTCTCATCTGTAACTGCAGAGAGGTTTTCTGTTGGACTGCATGCTACAACCGACAATGCACTCACATGGACACGAGAAATGCATCGTGCCCAATTGAGGAAGAAACTGGATTTCACTTCATCAAACAAACCGTTCCCAGCAGACATAAGGATGTCAGGGGGTAGTGTCATCTAAATATGGCAGCATGATAACATATCTCAATGTGTGTGGGTCTGCACAATAAAGATTGCAAATATTGGAGAAGGGAACAACAAAGACAGACACAGAGACACAGATGGGAGTTGGCAGCGGTTACAGCTTAGCTCAGAGTGGGAAGAGGGGAGACGGAAGATGGGAAAAGCAGAGTAAGAAGTGTTATTGTTGAGGTGGGTGGGGGCCGAGCTATTGAGACATAAAAACATCAAACCTTAAAATCTGCCTCAAGACACAATTTCAAATTTGTAAAATGTCCCTGCTATGATTAGAAATTCATATAAAATGAGTTGTACCTATAACATTACATTAAAATGTGTCTGAAAGCACATCTACTTCCTAAGTTCTCCCTCATTGCTCGCGCTAGTTTGGCTGCGGAACAATGGGTTTTGGCATCTGGTGTATTTTCTCCATAAGAGGAAAGCTGACACAGCATTTTGTGGCTGTAAAACATACAATAATATCCAGTGGGATTATATGATACGTAGTGAAAGGAAACACGAGGGTCCAGTTTAATACCAAGAACTGCACACTGCAGACAAAACGTTCCTCCTGCTCGAGAATACTCCTGCTCTATTTGGTAATATCCGCTCTGTGACTATTTCTGCATATCCGCTACTTCCTTTCAAATATGTGAGTTACCTACTGTACCTAATTTGGCATGGGTCTCTTTGAATGCCAGAGGAATATCAAAAACAGCTTTTCAGTGACGTACCTTCAATTGAGTGTTACAACAAGTCAAGGTCAGTTTGGGTGACATCATTCAGAAAAACACATTTTGAGTGGAGGGGATCTGTGACCTTGTGAAATGTGGCCAATGGGTCGCTTCGAGTTACGGTTACAGAAAGAAGACTGTGAATGTGGAATCAGTTCTTCCTCAGAAAATCAACTATGGATAATTCAGTGTCAATAAAGGTTGGTTATTTCAATGAAACAAATTCAAGTTTGATGTTTTCTGAAATGGGCTTATTAACCTTCTCACTAACGTTAGATGAAAGGACTGATAACGGGAGTTTTCCTACTTACATGTAACTTGCATGTGAAAATTAAAATGTTTGAATTTGTTTGTCTTTGTGCTGTAACAGCTTCTTGGCAGCAGCTGGATCAGTGACCTGTCAGTTATTTTACGTAAGCGAACATCTTCATATCAAGACTTATCTCTGTGTGGATTACACACATAAGATGCTAGTAAGTGATATTCAGAGGGGCTGCGTAGAAGTGGAAATAAAGCCAGAGTTTCTGTTTCCAGCTAAACGCCTTCATTTCTATTATTTATAATTGTTTTTGTCATCTAATTATATGATTTGTTTTATTTCTTTATTGCGGTTTGCCTATACTTTACTGTAAAAACATGATTTTGTATTCTGAGTGAAGTGCATCTCTCGACAAACGTGGTTTCATCTCCATTTTGTTCAGTGTAGAAACGACCGGGATCTTTAAATAGATAGCACGGTAGCCAAAAAAGTGTTAATGCATGATCATAATATTCATGGCAAGGAATGGAAAAGCCGTTCGGACCTGACTTAGCATTGAAAAGTGAAGCTGCTGAATGTGGATGGATCTAAGCTCTGCGCAGAAAGCCATAAATGTATAATATGCTTCTAAAAGACTTTTCTGAGGGTGATAAGAACATATATTTAAAGGGTTAGGGCATCTGAGATCATCATCAATACGTTATTTTCAGTGGCAGTGCATTTGTCCTCCTAAAGATACAGCCTTATTGTCGTATTCTTCCAATCTGCCTTCACCTGCTACCAGCTGCACTGGCACTTTGTACTTTTCCTCTCACATCTCAAACGCTTTGATCAGTTTCCCATCATTAATTTCCTTCTTTCTAGTGAAAAGAATTATTGACTGAAAAGCCTTTGCCTCCCCGCGGTGCTCTGAGAAAGTCATTGTAATGAAATGAAAAGCAGAGCAGCTCCATTAACACCGGTACCTGCTCAGCCGGCACCATCTCCTACCTGTTGTTAAATGGCTTAATTGGATCTGAGATGGGGGGGGGGGAAGCTTTTTCTAGACACAGTGGGTAAAGTGTTTTCCCTGTGAGAATATTGTGAACTGTTGTTTGTCCTCGTGAGCTTGAAAATAACTGAGTCTTTAGTATTATATTTATGTGTTATATATTGAGGCAAGCACCACTATCAAGTATCCTACCTATGTTCTGCACAATACATACAGTATATATATATATATCACATAGCTTAAATATTAATAATATAGTACTCAGTCTCTGTGTTGTATTCAAGTGCAGAATCAATTAGGGAGTGCAGCCTTGAAAAACAGACCCACTCATTCTTTCAATGCGCCACTGGAAATAGATGATATCTTAAGGTTTCAAAGAGCTTTCACAGATAAAGTCAATGCATTGTGGGAATAAATGGATTGAAACTGGATTGTAAAAAGCACACGGACGACTGAGCGTTCAAACTGCACGGTAGGATCCACACTAATATTGGCGGCATCAGATGTGTGTTGGTGCATAGTTAACCATGAACAAGTCAAGTAAACACAATATGTAGAGTACTGCGTTTGTTTTAATGAACAACCAGCACGTTGTTTGTCTTGTCACCTTTACCTGTTACTGTAAATACATAAATCTGATAGCAGACAAACATCTGGAGTGATGAAAGTCACCATAATATATATTCTTACATGAATTGATGGAGGCACTATACACTATACAAAACACTGTATTACAAGGAAAAATCCCATGTTTGAAATGTCGATCAAATAAAAGCACATGTACTTTAAGTGAAAAGTAAAAGCGTTTAATGCAGAATAATGACTTTGTGAGTGTTACATAAAGTCATATTGTTATATTATGTTCAATATAAAGCTAAAATAAACACTAATGGTGAGTTGAATGTGAAAAAAGCATCATTATTTGCATAAACCCATGATGAAGTATTATTGGTATAGTGACACGGAACTAAAGATGTCAAATGATATTGCTTTGAAATGTTAAAGTGTTTTAAACAGTTGCACAATTACCTCAAATGAGTATTTATGTGAGTAACATGTAATAATTTAATTATGTAGCTTGCAGTTAGTGTTTATGGGGGGATTTGAATACTCTGGTGTGTTGTTGTATAAAGTGTGTTTAAAATATATCTATAGAGGAATTCAGTTATAGGATATTTATAGGCAGCACAATATGTTTTCCCGGATTTACAGATAAGGCTGCTCTACAGTATATCCATCAACAGAGAGCTCCTCGCAGGATTTCAGGCAGTACATCTGAGTCGTATCGATGGCAGAACTTAATCTGGTTTTCCGATAGCTCTGGATCTGCTGCACGATCGGTGCGATAAAAACAACAAAAAGAAACCCTAAATGTAATTCGCAAACCATCAAACAACACAATTAATGTCCAACCCCCTTTTGCGATGGAGCCTATAATACAGTGCCAAATGAGTCAGGCGCAAAATTGAGGATGAAAAACAAAAGTATAATCCCTCTGCAGCTAACGGTGTCACTCAAGGATTAGCGTGGCAAGGAAAAAATAACACACTAAGTACTACGCGGATGAATTAAAAGCTCTGGGCACCGTGGCGTGTCTCCAATCGTTGCAAACGCATTGATTGTATTACAGTGGGAAGGAAGTGACAGTAGTCTGAACTTCACATCTCTGATATCAATTTATTTGAGCCTACGGGACCTGGAGACAAGAAGGTGAAAAGCCTGAGGTTGCGAGATATTCCCTGAGTTAAAGAGAGTGACCTGGCGGATTATTGGAGAAGAGTTCGCAGATGATGAGGGTTAAACGAGCCAGAGAGGGAGGACGTCTATCTAAAACACAAAGTCAACAACACATAAAACATTTATTTACCTTTGTGTCCTGACGTTAACCATCCAGGAGTATAATCCAAGCGAGTTTAGAGGTGAAAAGACCCACAAACTAGTATTAATCTCCTTCAAATCCACGGCTGGTTGTGTGTAATCTCCGATGTGTTTTAGAGAGGTGAAGTTTGCACCTAAAAACAGCCAAAAAGAAGGTTGTTAATCCCGTCCCAAAAATATCACCAGTGCACAGCAGAGCCGATGTAGGAGGACGAAGGGGAAATAGGGCGATGTGGAGTTCAGCACCGGTACAGAGGACAGCTCCGGAGGCGCAGTGATCTCACCTCGGCCACACTCGGGTCTCTTGTGCACGAGGCAGGAGCCACCAGCCCCAACCTCACCTACCGGCACAGTCCCGACGGATTTACATACGAGGGGAGAGGGAGGGGCAGAGGGAGGAGAGAACCAATCACAAACGTCACGTAGTAGGCAGTAGAAACAACCAAAGCAGGGCAGACTGACACCCGGAATGTGAAGCGTTCATGTACCAGAGCCAAACTGCACTTCACTAAAATGATAGACAGATAGACAGACAGATAGATAGATGGATGGATAGATAGATAATTCAAATATTTTCTTACAGCATTGTGTTCAAGCATTAAAATAACAATTATAATCATATTATTATTATTATTATTATTATTATTATTATTATTATTATTATTATTAATACAAATAATAATAATAATAATAATAAATACAATTTTATTTCTAAGCGTTTTATCGGGTGCTCAAAGAGACTCAAATAAAACAAGAAAGAAACACAGTTTAATTAAAAATATTAAAACAACATTTAGAACACACATTTAAAAGGTGGGATAAAGTATGAACATTATACAATTAAAATAAACATAAACAGCACATATATACATACAGTTTAAAACAACATATATCCCAAATAATACACAACATCAAATATTCTGGATAAACCAATATACTACAGCAGCAGAATTAAGGACACATAGGATAGTATATAAATGACATCAATTGCGAGGGGGAGGAAATACATACGTGCACATGCTTTACTGTTGAATACAAAGGTGCTGTATGCACTGTTTTATTCAGGAGTACCTTACCACACTGTGATGTTACTGGATGACCTCCAGGGGGTCATCACGAGTGAGACTGACAGCTGCAAATCAATATTTTTCACAAGTACAATTTATTTTTTATTTTTCCTCACAACCTTTTTATTGATTGTTCTTAAATAGAACAGATTCACAACACGATAACAAGGCCAAGTGCAAGCAAGGAAACGAAGATAGGACACAAGCAGTACCCAGACAAAGACAAAAGACACAATATAAATAATAAGACCTTATTATGTGTGTGTACAAATACAAATATTAAATGGAGTAAATACACAAATAATACAAAAATATATAATGATAAAACATAAATAAGCATTATATTTTAGAATATTATTTTATTATTAATGTAAATTGAATCTGTAAAGTAACAACATCTCTCAAACATATCTAATAGAGAGCAGTGAGTTTAAAATGAAAAACAAAATATAGAAATACAAAGTACTTGAAAATAGTTCTCAGGTACAACTTGAGACAATGTACTTTTTGTTCACCCTCTTTCAATTGCAAATAAAACTTCCTATTATCATCCAAGGCTCTTCGAATACAATTGAACAAAAACATCCATCTTTTTGTTATAAAGAACCAGAAGGACATTTACCTTAAACCATAGAATGAAACGCAATAAAAATATAACCGTATTGAGTCAAATAACCTCAAGCAAAGCCTGTCCTCTACAGGAGATTCTGAAAACAAACCATGTATTGGGTTTTTTCTATTTATTGAAAATGTCAGATACTTTTTTTTTTTATAATAATGATTATAACAAAGTAAATGTGAACATACTTTAACATTTATAGCCCCCTTTAACCCTCCTATTGTCTTAATTCCCCCCCCCCCCCCTTACTTTGGTGTTCGCGATATAATCATCACCACATTTCATTTAACACCCTTTCAAACTGTACATATTGTATCAGACTACTGGTATACATGAACAATGCAGTACATATACAAAGAATAGACACTGAACATGTATTGTGTGTACCAGGTGTGATCCATGTGGGGGGATTGGCACATAAGAGCGGGGGAACACATTTAGAGTATGTGTGTGTGTGTGTGTGTGTGTGTGTGTGTGTGTGTGTGTGTGTGTGTGTGTGTGTGTGTGTGTGTGTGTGTCTGTGTGTGTGTGTGTTTTATCTGATCCGGATGGTTACTAATTCCTTTTCTCTATGGCCGGGAACACCATGGTGTTACAAAGTTGACTAAGTCATCCAAAATGCAATGAAAGTGGTGATCAGCAATTTAATATGTTCAAATATCTACTCTGAAGGATATCATAAAGCCTTAATGCAATCTAATGTAAAACTAAAAAGTTATGGTTGATGAAAGCAGTAAATCGGTCAGATTTGACCCGAAGACAAGAGGAGGGTTAAGAACAGCCTAAAATAACTTGCATGAGGTCCATGCTGTTCATGATGCATGACTTTGTGCTACATTTGCTTCAAAAGTTCTATTAGTCTTTTGCCAATGCAGCTATTTATGTATTTTATCATTACTTATTCATGTATTTATTTCTGTTTCGCTCATTGTTTCATCTAGTTTCTGTTCAAAACCTTTTTCCATTCACCATTCACACTTGAAGCCATCAGCCATTGTTCTACATTGTTTGATGAAGAAGGTATCCCACTACTATACTATGCTTTGTATACCCGAACACCCCTTAACCAAGATTCTGTCACTGCCCTTTTTCACTTCTGGAGAGGACAGACCATATTTAGCACAAAGGTCACTCGTAAGGAAAACATTTCATTTTACTGTAAGCATTTGAGCATCCAACCGATGGTGCTGTTTTCTGGTGAAGATGTCATCTTTACCATTGAACCTGAACCTGACATGACCTGAGGCAAGGACAGGAGGAGGCAGCTTTCTGTCTTTTCAGAGACAGTATTTTATCCAGCTATTTACTTGTTCAAAGCGTTGATAGAGTGACTTTATTCACTTGTTGAAAGAGCTCCGTTGATCTGAGGGTGTTCTGCATTGCTGTGATAAGCAGCGTTATTGTCGAGTATTGACCGAGAGAGCAATCTCCCCCGCTGAGGTTTTCTTTCTTTGGCGCCTCATCTGTCCCCGAAACAGCTTTAGTGGATGTCTTGTTCTTCCTACATCCACCTTTATATCATTATTGAAGAAGAAGAAGACCTTTATACGACAGATTGTAAATTCAGTTTCCACTCGTGTCGTACACACAGGCATTTTTTTTTTATACAGGTACATACTTTTTACATCATGCACATACAAATACACACACAGTTCTATGCACACATTCACATGCAGTTGAGAGGTCAGAGCGTCTAGCCGGCGCCAGTGAGCAGTTGGGGGTTAGGTGCATTGCTCAAGGGCACTTCGAGCAGTGGCCCAGGAGGTGAATTGGCTCAGTTCCAGTACCAGTCCACACTCCGTATTTTTAGTCCGATCGGGACGTGACCCGGCGACCCTTCAGTCCAAAGTCCAATCCCCTACAGACTGACCCACTGCCGCCCCACGGAACCACTCCCGCCCCATTGTCACTTTACCTTGCAATTGTTGTCTCCAAATGTTCTCCTTTAGTCTTTTATTTTCTATTAGATTGTGTACTGTACCTATTTCAATCTAAAAGTATATTGAAATCAATAAATCTTATTTTATAGGAAGCATGATCCCTTTCTACTCCAGACAAGATGTCAAAGTGTAACCCTAATTAAATAGCTGTAATGTGTCATGTTGGGACTATAATGACAATTTATCACAAGAGCTGTTGCCCAAATTAAATGACAACACGCTTTCATGTAAATCCTGGAAAGCATGTCATGAGCGTTGTGCATCATGTTTAAATATCCTGCTGGAGACGCATCACCATAATCAAACATGAAGCACGTGCTCCTCCACCGCATACGGTATGCACACTGTGTGGTTGCTCCTGCAAAATACAGTTATAGTATGATTCATTAAGGCGCGTAAGAGGCGGCTCTCCCTTGACATTCTCCCTGCGAATCCAGAGATTATGTTTTCACATCTGTGCTTATAAACAACCCGTCACATGGGTGCTGCTGAAATGTCTGTGATTTATCATGCAGACAATTAATGCCCTGCGTGTTAAATAAGGAAGAGAGGGAAGGAATTCTCTCTGTAGCATGTTGGAGTGGTTTGTTATTCAAGCAGAGAACTCATTTAGTGTGTGTTTCTCTGTGTAATGTGTGCAGGCTTTTGAATTGGATGATACAATAGTTTGTGGGTGTGTGTGTGTGTGTGTGTGTCGGTTTGAAAGTCTGCACAAAATGGAGTGGTAGAAAGTCCATTTATGTATGTGTGTGGGTTTGAATTCAGTTATATGCATGTGCAAACCGGCGTGCATTTACACAGAAGACTGGCAGTGAGAATAATCAGTTTGTGTGTGTGTGTGTGTGTGTGTGTGTGTGTGTGTGTGGGGAGACTGCAATAGATTATGACAAATTGAGCTTCAGCTGAGGCACGCTCGCACAGATGTGATATGTGACCAGTTCTGCACCCCATTATGTGGTCAACTTTAGGGGTGTCGTGCACGCCTCTACATTTCAATGTCACCTGGATGTACATTCACTCAGACTGCTGCATTAGGACTCAGCATACGACTCCTACTGTCCATTCTGCAGACCTTGACTCAAACAAGGTGACATTAGTTTGGACCCATCTTCCCGAGCAGAGGCTTTCCATTCGAACTCTCTGAATGAAAGCAGCTGTGGCGTTGCAGATCTTCGTCTGAATGCATTCTCTGAAAGCTAAACATCTGAGAGTTTTGTCGGCATGATGGAGATTCTGGCTATCGTTGTTATGTAACTGGATTTCAGGTCAAACTTTTTAGCAGAGGGTAAACGGACACCATATTATGCAAAAAGTTTAAAAAGTCCAAATGTCTGATGCATTTACATCCCCTCAAAGTAACACTGTGAAAGAAGTTGAGTTCACATCTCTAACGCTGACAGTGAACATTAAGTCAGATGAATCCCTAAATGTAATTCCAGCTTTCTGTTTCCGGGCCGCCGTGATTCAGTGCTCTGCAATGCTTTCAGCAGACCTCCCTCACGCCTGGTTTCAGCTCCAGTCACTTATGCACAGAGCGATACTTTGAGAAAGGAGTGAAAGTCTTTGCTGAGTCAGGGCTGATGGAAAACTCTGCGGGAACATTGATAATGCAGCAGTCACACCACTTTGACTGAAAGCCTTTGTGTCTGGCTCGCTGAGGTCAGAGGGAAAACATGTCTCCTAAAGCAGAAGCTTGAAACACAAACAGCCCAAAGAGTAGGACATGCCACCACGCTGCTTCCAGGCTGCTTTGTTTGTGGCCAGTGTTTGCTACACACTCAAATCATCGCATCTTGCCAAAGGCGTCAGGCCAGCATTCATGGCGAAATGAATCTGTGCACAACAGATTGAATATGTATCCTAATTAGGCCGCGAGTGTTATAAAGAGAAACAAGCAGACAGTTTGCATGCTTCTTATAAGAAGGATGATTATTCTTGCATATTCAATTTCTCCTTGACATCTTTGTAATTCCAGACACATTTGAAAGTGTTTCGTAAACATCTCGACACCTTCTACTCTCGCCAAACACTTATCCCAGAGGGTGAGGAGTTAAAAAAAGTGGATCACCACTGATTAAACGTTCTCGTAGATACTACAGCGTAGCCTTTTGAAGTGCTTCTTAGCCGAGCATTGTTTCCCAAAGGATGTGGAAGCAAAGTAAAGTGATTCGCCGGATGAAAAACAGTTATTTGACATAAAGAGACATGGTCCAGATTTAAAGCAGGTCAATAATGAGATCCTTGGCAGAAAGTAAAACAAAATCTTACTTGAAATTAGATCTGAAACAAAGTTTGGGTAAGTAAATACTTACAATTGCAACTGGAAAAGCTTTCTCTCTAACCAGAGGAGAACAGAAGAAGTCACAGTTATAAATACATACCACTACACAAACAGTAAAAGACAAATGTTCGGCTAATACAATGCAATCGCATAGATCCCTTTAATACTCACTATAATCACCTCCCCCTAGTTTGTGCCTTGAGTTTAGCGTGGACTATAAATACAAAGTATAAACCCATATCATCCAAAAGTAAATGCCCCCAAGATGCCACACAAACAACCTCAGAGATATGCTAAATCATTACCCTTAATATCAGCACATATGAAATGCAGCAAGTCTCTCAAATCAACACACACTGCAGCAGAAATATAAACGTCAGTTATGATGCAAAAGAAACTCAAGACAGGGTCTCAAGATTGTAGCATAAAAGAAACAGTCAGAATAAAGGTCATGAAAAAAAGTAAGCTTAAAAACGTAAGAAGATTGAAACTATAAGATAAGATAAGACTTTATTGATCCCAATTTGGGAAATTGTTTTTGTTACAGCAGCATAAAATATGTGTTTTATTAGCACGGACATATGACAAATTAAAAACACATTTTTGAGTCATATTTAAAGCCTTTAGCCCGGGGGCCAAATCAGGTCCTTGGTGGATTTCATTTCGGCCCGCAGGATAATTTCTAATTACTATTAGATCTGGCCCGCCGGTATATTGCACACACACCTTCACTCCATCCTGAGGGTCTCCTCAGCTCAGAGCCTGACCCCAAACATTGATGAACCTGCCCCCGAGATGAGATGCCAAGTACCTGAACTAGCGTCTCAGAGCAGCACACTGAGTTCACATGTTTCCTTCTGCACTTTCTCTCTCACGACAACAGGGCATGTTTGGTTTGTTCTTTGAGGGAAATAGTTTTGTTGAAGTTGTTGTTGGCCTGTGGGAAAATGTGATCATAAGAAATGTCTCTGGAGAAGCTGCAGATAGAGCCATAAGAAATGAATGCAACGATTATTTCATGTTGTTTCTATAGGCAATAATTTAAGCTGTGTTAGTTCCAGCTTTAATATGTGCAATGAGTTCATTTCAATAAGTGTTGCAATAAACATTGAACCAGTCCGGCCCTCGACGAGTACCCATTTTTTAATTTTGGCCCACTGTGTATTTGAGTTTGACACCCCTGCTTTAGATTATCATTTAAAATCTGGATTTTTGTAAATTAGATTTGATTTGGCAGGTTATTCATCATGACCTGACGACCTGGTTTTCATCACGCAGCGCAATGAATTTAGATTTCCTGCGCAGCTAATGAACAATCCAATCACGCCTTTACATCTATGATTTATATGCATGCCTGCCTCCTGTCCATATTGTGATCAGATCTTATTATGCAGAGCAAGCGAACATGGCAGCCCTTGCTGTTCAGTCTGGATGTACTTCAGCTACGAGGGAACCCTACATAACTTACTTCTGTTACTTGCTCAAAGACAAAACAAGCAACAGAAGTGCTGACAGGGCTCGTCTAATTTGCTGTTTCTTTCGGGAGAGAAGTGAGCTAAGGTTGAGTTGATTTCTATTTGTAATGACAAGTGTTCTCAAAGAGTGATTAAACGCCAGGCGAATGATTGAAGTCCATTACAAACAGGACGCTTGATCTCTTTTGTAGGAAGGATGTATTAAAGCTGTTCTGTTGGTCGCTGACTGAGAGTTGTTTCCATGCTAAATATCATGAGGATTGGAGTCATTTACCTCCATAAGTGGTGATGATGACCTTGGGGATGCTTTGGAAACGTGTGATGTATTAACATGCAGTTTGGATTTGTTGAATGTGTGTCGAAGCCCTACATTGTGATCAGCTAACAGTACATGCTACCTAAACCTTCACGCATCACTATTTACATTCCAACAATATAACATAGGTTTATATATTATTCACAGCGGCCATCACATTCTTTTTATATTTCCAGTACATTTTGCTGGTTACTTTTATGTTTTTGCAGGACTTTTTAAAACATTGTTGTTGTTGTTGTTACATTACATTACATTGCATTTAGCTGATGCTTTTATCCAAAGCGACTTACAATAAGTACATTCGACCAGGAAGACACAACCTTGAAGAAAACAGAATCATATAAGTACATCAGGTATCATAGAGCCAAACATTTCAAGTGCTACTCAGCTGGCTTTAGATAAACCAGTCCTTTATTAGTATATAAGTGCTTTGTTAGTAATTCTATCGCTGGAAGTCGAGTCGAAAGAGATGAGTTTTCAGTCTGCGCCGGAAGGTGTGTAAGCTATCTGCTGTCCTGATGTCAATGGGGAGCTCATTCCACCATTTTGGAGCCAGGATAGCAAACCCACCTGTTTTTGCTGATGGGAACTTGGGTCCCCCTCGCAGCGAGGGTGCAGCGAGTCGTTTGGCTGATGCAGAGCGGAGTGCACGCGCTGGGGTGTACAGTTTAACCATGTCCTGGATGTAGGAAGGGCCAGATCCATTCGCAGCATGGTACGCAAGTACCAGTGTCTTGAAGTGGATTCTAGCAGTTACCGGGAACCAGTGAAGGGAGCGGAGGAGCGGAGTGGTGTGGGAACATTTTGGAAGGTTGAAGACCAGACGAGCCGCTGCATTCTGGATGAGCTGCAGAGGTCGGATGGCACATGCAGGTAGACCAGCCAGGAGGGAGTTGCAGTAGTCTAGGCGTGAGATGACGAGAGCCTGGACCAGAACCTGCGTGGCTTTCTGGGTCAGCTGGGGACGTATCCTCCTGATGTTGTACAGCGTGTATCTGCAGCAACGGGTTGTAGCAGCGATGTTTGCAGTGAAGGACAGGTTGTTATCTAGGATCACACCCAGATTCCTTGCAGTCTGAGTCGGGGAAACAACAGAGGTGCCGATGTTGATTGTCAGGTCAAGAGTGGGACAATCTTTTCCCGGAAGGAAAAGCAGTTCAGTCTTGTCAAGGTTGAGCTTGAGGTGATGAGCAGACATCCACTGAGAGATGTCAGCTAGACAAGCAGAGATGCGTGTGACGACCTGGGTCTCTGAGCGGGGAAAGGACAGAATTAATTGGGTGTCGTCAGCGTAGCAGTGGTATGAAAACCCATGCGGGCGAATGACAGATCCGAGCGAGTTTGTGTACAGGTTGTTGTTGTTGTTGTTGTATTAGATATTTTAAAGGGGTCTGAGTACTTTTTTCCACCGTGGCTTTTTAATTCACAATTTCAGTCCTTTCACACCTTGAAATATGCAGACTTGCTCTTTGGATGAGAACTTACACCTGGCTGTCTATGGCTGGATTAACCTTATAGGAAGCCCATTGCGCAAAAAAAACAGTCTGCACCGCACCCATTAATCCTCAAATCCTCCACTCTCTGTGCAGAGTGAGCAGTTTTCTTAGCTGAAATATGGTCCCTGATTTAATTTATGCAACATTTAAACTGTAAAAGGTCTTAAAATTAGATTCAGACCAAATGATACCCTTAAGATATGTTATAAAGGGCATTTTTATGTCAGGTGACAATCTGCTTTAGTGGTGCATATCCCCAAAGTTTTTGGTAAAGCACCACCTCCAGAGGGAGTTTCTCTCCAAAGACACTGCCCCCCTGCCTGCAACGCCCTCAATTGGACCCCTTTGTTTACTTCCGTAACATGGTGACATCACTATGTGACACTCGTGCTTCTATTGGCCACCCTACTCATGTAGTGATAGTCTAACAGGCGGGACATCTCAGAGCCGGCCAGCTAACCAACCAGAGCCCAGTCTGCTCTGAGGGTGAAAAGAGGTGCTGCAGCACAGGCAGTGCGAGAAAAATAAAGAGCTTTTTGAACATTAAAGAATGGAAACATGCCAGAGGCCACAAATACAAATATGAACCTGAATCAATATTCAATCAATCAATCAATGTTTATTTATATAGCCCAATATCACAAATGTTACCTTTGTCTCAGTGGACTTCACAGTTTGTACAGAATATCAGTATGACAATACGACACCCTCTGTCCTTAGACCCTCTGTCCTTAGACCCTCACATCGTACAAGGAAACACTTCCAGAGAAAACCCACAGTTTAAAGGGGAACATGGGAGAAACCTCAGGGAGAGCAACAGAGGAGGGATCCCTCTCCCAGGACGGACAGACGTGCAATAGATGCCACGTGTAAATCCAAGAGATAATACATTTACAACATAGGTAGTCCAAATGTTTGGAAATGCATGCGTCTATAATAGGAACATGAATCCACGAGGATGTCAACAATCCTGTGGGAGCCATCAGGGAAGTCGTATGGTGAGAGTCAGGCAGGACTATTATATGCCTTTTTTAAATATTGCTTATTTTTTGGCTTATCATTGTTCTGGCATCTGGCAGCAAGTCATTGTTTTAGAAAAAGTCTGAAACACCTGAATCTACAAAGCTGTTTTTGGGTGATATTTGGCTGTAAATGTCAAACCCCGGTCAGATTCCAGGTCGTTATCTTGTTATGGTTTCTGACTGTGAACAGAACATCAAAAGTTAAAATTAAATCTTGTTTTATCAGTCGGAAAAACCTTAGCCAGATAAGTTCCCTTTGCGTCCTTCGCTTGGTAAAATTAATATTACTAGATTTGCAGTTTGTTGCTTCTGCAGCAGAGACTGTATACATGTCTTCTCCTAAGTGCTAAATGTCCCTGGAACAGCCATATACTGGAATGCATTCTTACCGATGGTTTGAAAAGACTGCACATAAAAATGTAGTAGCTTTTCTTTCCCAATCGATTCTAAGATGTATAGAAGAAGACCGTAGACGTATGGTGAAATTTCTTGCGTTAATGTTTTCTCCAAAAATCCTTATTGTGGGACTGAGCAGAAAACATTGCTTTTATTGCCACATTTCTTATAATGATATCTCTTCTGAACACACAATCTGTTTTAACGTCTCAATGCCTCCTTTACTGAAGTGTAACATAATTCCACCAACACATTCAAGTTTATCTATGAGCAAACTGTAAATAAAGCAAGCATTTCTTTTATCACCTAGTCATTACAAACTAAAGTAGCCTCATCCACCAAGATGTAGTGTTGCAAATGAAAACAACTGATGGGAGGAATATGCTAATGAACTGATGAGACTTGATGGTGAAATGTGTCTAAGTTCATCAGAAGACTTCAATCGGAGTGGACCAGAAGTTCATGTTTCTGTTCTATCATGCAGTGTTGGAGAGCATCCTGAGGTATGGTACTACTGCCTGGTATGGTAACTTCACAGTGCAGTAAAAGTCACAGATCGCTCGCCTGGTACAGACTATAAAATGATGGGGGTTAAAAAACACCCGTCTCTCTAAAACATATACGAGCAGTCTATTATCAGACAGGCACAAATAAATGGTGTCTGATCCCATCCACATACTCCACCCAGAATTCCAGCTCCTACCTTCTGGTAGAAGATTCAGGGTTCCCAAGAGCAGGCTGAACTGCTATAAGCACTCATTCCTACCTATGTCCATTACGCTTCTTAACATTCACATGAAATGAAATGTAGTCAAATGTACTTTTTAAATGTTGTGCAATAGGTCGCCATTGTCAGCATGTGCGTCTGTGTATTGTGTTTGTTCAAACGGTGTATGACTGATGATATGTGTATGTCTCTTAATGTCTACTATGTTTGTATATGTACATGCAGGACGGAGTCCAGAACAAATGTCCTTACGGGGACAATAAAGTATATCGTATCTTATCGTAAGATTTAAATCAGATTACATTAGTTCCAACGTTATTGTCGTTGCAGTACAAGTACTAAGACAATGAGAGATATATGTGTGTATAGTATAATTATTCAATTATGACGTATACAAAAGATAAAGTATAGTATATAATATTTATGTGTACTATAGAGAGAATAAACATTGAATACACTTTTGAGCTGTTATTAAATAAAGACACTATAGACCATTTAGACACTTTTGTAAATAACATGAATTAATATGAGCACTTTATAGAAGATGGAGCTATGTGGACATTCATGGGATGTGATGTTAATGCTTTTGGACTTAATTAACTACCATGAAGTCAACAGGGAATGTCATCTGGCACCTTTACAGCACAATCTCCTTCCTCCTTCCAGCCCAAAGTCCCTACACAGATGTTTCAATCCCGCTCTTGATTTTTTTCCCCAACACCATCTTGATTGTTTCCTCAAACCCATGAAAGTAAAACCTCAATAAACCACCTGCACAGACGCCTGTGATTCCCTGGGATTTAACCTGCAATCCCTCTGTAATCACAGCTTCACCCTCATGTGAAAACCTTTCTTCCTCACAGCAGCCTCTACAGTATCACACTATCACAGTTTTTGCTTCACCACGCTGATCTTAAGTCTAACTCCAGGCGAGCTGTGCGTTTATCCCACATCAGCCAATCGACGTCTCTTCCTCTGTCTACCAGCAGATTGCCCCGGCCACCTTTTTTTTCTTTTCCCATCTCTCGCCTAGCAGTAAACGCCTGACACCAATATGAGCTTCATAATCCACTTTAGGGCGAGCTGATGTGAGATCTGAGACATTACACCCCTCAAGCTTCACCGTGTAATCCTCTGTCTGGATCACCTGACCCACAATACACAGGGTTTTGTTTTCAGAGCTCATACTTTCTCTACACGATGTACTCTTGCACTCCTGCATTTAGCCGGATATTTTAGTTACCCTTAAGCAATATCTGGACGCTTCCTTCTCTATGTATCGTTTCATTTGCATCTTCTCTTGAAGGCTTGATAAAATCCATGTTTATTATCTAAATGATGCTTTTGTGAGTGAAACGCCCAGAGCTGGAGCTGTCTCGGTTTTATCAAATGCTCAGAGGGACATCTAGTGTTGGCTGAGGAAAGAGGAAGAAAAGCGTGTTATTATTTTCCCTGCAGGGCGATCATGCATTCATATTTCAAACTGTTGTTAGATCTAATGTGAAGTGCTAAATCTTCATCCAGAAGGGAAGCAAGGCACATTTTTTGTCAGGCAACATGAAGAGGATAGTTTTCAGTATGGGTAGCTCATCTATTCAAAAAACAAAAGAGGAAATCATTGGAAAATAACGATACAACACAATATAAATATTTATAAAGACATTTGTTCTTGCATTAAAGCAGCTCAATCTGCGATGTGAACAAGTACAAATGTTTTAGACGCAAGAGAACAGATAATAACATATCATTACAATCACTGAGGGCAATTTGTTCAAGACCCTCTACTGTAGTCTGTATTTAATTGTAGGTTGCACAAAAGAGTGCTTCTGTCTAACCTTATTAAACTGGGGACCATTTATGTCACAGGGAGGCGTGTGGTGCAGTTGGTTGTGCGTTGGTGTTCAGATCAGGGGGTCACAGGTTCAAACCCCACTGCAGTCAGCATGTCATTGTGTCCCTGGGCAAGACACTTCACCCACAATTGCTCCTGTGGGGATTGCCCACAGTATTGAGTGTAAGACGCTTTGGATAAAATTGTCTAACAGGTGAAATGTAATGTTATGTCTGATTTAATGGTAACAATTAAAATTTCTTAAAAGGTTAAATAACAATCTCTGAGAAGATTTACAATTGGTAGAGCCGTTTTGACTCTTAAAAGGTGGAGAAAACACTTGCACTAAGTAGTATTGCAATTGTACGTAAGAGAATTAGGGCCACACATTCTGAAAAAAGTCAGAATTCTGAGTTCTGACTTTTTTCTCAGATTTATAATAAACACAACACTATTGGTCAGATCTCGAAAATAATTTAACATGTGGCCCTATTCCTCTTCGTACAATATATACCATGATGGTATATGTACAATTTACCATCACCACAAAAGACCTAATCCGGTGGAGAAAATCAATTATTTTGTATTGATTTTTGCGGATATATTCAATGTGGCCTTTCCAGGATAGTACAGCTGGTCTATTGTTACACCCGAGTATTTATAGGAATGAGGTTGAAAATGATTATGCTTCGTCCTTTATAGCGTGATTTGTTGGTGTCTTCATGCAGGATGGCATTTCTGTAACGCAGCCCATCTTCATTGATATACATCGGATGGACACAATTATAGAAACACCTTTCAGTATAATGCACCACAAGCTGCAGCCTGCAAAACGAGCACACCGTTTAATCAACACCTCTTAAAAACAAATGGAGTATACAAGTCATGAATGTAGGGCTTTATTGCAGGACTGTTGCATTAGTCTGCATTAGTTTTAACCACCTAATAAACTGCAAACTGAGCAGTGGAAGCATGCAGCTCCCTCTCCATCTTGTTCCTGTTATCTGTCTCTTTCCTCCCTCCTGCTCCCTGCTTCCCACCGCTTTGATTAGCTCCCATTAAGAAACCACTCCAAGCCGCTCAGCTTCCCAACACATTAACAAGTCATAAAGCATCGCAATCAACAAACTCACACCAGGCCCAAAGTCTCCCAGTGCCAATTTTGGGAGACTGCCACAAAGAAATGAAGGAACTCAAATGGCAACAGAGCGCTGCTTGACACAGCTTGGGGATGAATGGAGAAGCGGCAGAGGATGTATGTGTTAAAAGCATCAAAGTGTATGAGAGGGAGAGATCCCAGGGAGGGGATGGAGATACTGTGTGTCCTCCTTTAAGATTTAAGGGAATCATTCCAAACTATTTGGCTGAATGTTGCTGTCACAGCGGGAGACGCACACAATAACAACGTTTGCCGGTGGTATAGAGAGGGACTAAGTGATTTTTACAGGGACAGGAAGCAAATGTAATAAAATGTATATTGTGAAGAAATGTGTGATACAAGATTAGGTGTTGAAACCTCATTTCAGAGCATAAAGGAGATCGATATAAGCTTGCTGAATGCATTGAGCGGAAAATAACTTCTCAGTGAAAAGAAACAAATGTGTGAAAATCACATTTATTCAACAAGGTTGCATCTTCAAGCAGTTAAATGTTTCCTCACAGCTCAAGGACAGAGAACTTGCAAGGGGAAAATAAAAGACTGGAGCACACTTTTTGATTCGCGGGCTTTAATTGTGTAAACACATTGACATATTCACACTATACAACAGTGTGAGACAAACAGGTAACAGATAGTTAGTCTACAACAATGCGCATCAGATAATGGGTTGAAAAGGATTTGAAATCGATTGAGAGTGGGTCCAACTGTAAAGGGTTGTGTCAGGACCCAGGTGCAGCACAATGGAAAGCAGGTACCAGTTTATAAGGAAGTTTAATATCAAAATCCACACTTACAGAGCAGGGCAGGTAATCCACGCAGAAAATGTAAATGTCCAATTAGATTATAAAACAGGAAGAATGACAGGACAATCGCAGACACAGGAACCAGGACACGGAAACAAATCTCTAGTTGAATACAGAAGGTGGGGTTTACAACGAAAAGGTTCGATAACAGAGTAACAGAAATACCAGAAGAAACCTCAGGGAGAGCAAGAGAGGAAGTATCTCTCTCCCAGGACAGACAACGTGCAGAAGGTGTCGTTAGTATAAATCAAAAAGATAATTTACGACATACTGTAGACAGACTAAATGTCAGAAAAGATAATGGGTCTATACTGTATATACAAAGAAGACAAAGGAGGATCCAGATGGATGTAAATGTTACTTTTGCACTGAATTGTTGAATTGTTGTATTTGTGTGATTTATTCCCTCAACACATCAACTGTGCATTGTAAGACCACCCTGTTGGATTTCGCTGTGAAAACTCCTACAGTTGTCAACAGAGATTCCAGTTGCTGTATATTTCTCATGCCTTTCTAATCTTCTTAAACCAAATGTACCCATGTTCCACGTCTGAGTTTGTAGAATATATCGGCTCTATCTTCTAGTGCAATACATCTTTTAACCTGCATAAGCCCCAACAATGATTTATGTTTATTGTCTGTCTGTCTACCTTTCTACTGTAAAACCCATGGTATCACTAAATGATAACCTTTCATTGGAGCTTGCAAAACAGTTTGTAGGAGAGAAATCTGATTTCTTGGAACACCAAACTCCTTGCATTGGAGTCAAAGTACAACAGTTCAGCACGTAATGTACGCATTGAAATGTAAGTAATGGCTTACTGGATTTATAGAGAGTACAAATCGCCTCTGAAGGCAGCAGTTTGCTCAAGCACGAGTTGAATACCTACATAAAAGACAACAATGCTCCACCACTTAAAAACAGATCTGTGATTATGTGTTTTCATGGGTCACAGAGACAAATAAAGTACTGCACAACCAAGATAAATGTGCATAATAAACATTATCCAACAAAGTAAAGAGGACAGGAGAGCAATAACAAAGACATCATTAAGTAGGAGGGTAAGAGAGCATTCATTATGGTTATGGGTAAGGCGAGGAAGGTTAAAGCACGTCAGCAGAGTAGAATAGTGCAAGAAAATGTAATGACTTTAGCAAAGTAAAAGTAGTCTTTGAAAATGGTTTAAAAGCCTCTGCACCTTCTACAGTTGTGTCAAAAGTTTACACTTTGCATTTAGTCTCTTTGGTGCACGTTTTTTAATGGATTTACTTTAGGATACACTCAAATTAAAGATGAAACAATGCTTAAATGTCACTTACTTATAGTATATAGATGTTGAGAAATGTTTGGCTTGAAAACACAAGCTGGTGCTTTCCACTGAACCCTGACTGTGTGAGAGTCCTTGAAGTTTTTCGATTTGGGCCAGATTACTGACAGCTGCTCGACATCACATCTAAAATAATACTTAAATCCAGAAGCTTGAGAATAAGAAGGACTGCTGGCACATTTTCAGACCAAGAAGAGGTGAAAAATACCTTCTTATTGCAGGGACAGTATGCTCTTTCAAATCACTGAGAAATGTACAAAGCACAGTCTAACTCAGAAATATTATCACTGAAAATCAAAAACTTAATCCATGTGCTGAAATTGTTTATTGGTCACTAATAGTCCGGGTGGTCACCTCACTTATGGGTGGGGATGGCATTCACGTAGATTTTATTTTCATAAAGAAATGGCGGAATTTGAACACACGCCTCCTGGACTGGAGCCATTTTCTCGAACAATTGCCACCTCACAGCAAAACCAACTGCCCCTCAAGTTGAGCCACACCAAACTCAAGACTGAGGTTTTAGCACGGCCACACTACCTTCTTTCTATGGTAGAATGCACCGATTTAAAAATGTACAATGGGGTGAGCTTGATGGCAATCACAGTGACATAAATCTGAGAGCCCCTTCGTTGGAAATAAATTATCCAACATTTGGCAACTCATCCCAAAGAACACTGATCTTCAAGTTGAGTCACACTCAACTCAAGACTGAGGTTTTTTCGAGAACGTCTTCAGGTTGGGTGTGGTTTCCAAATATCACTTGATTCTTGTATATATAATGGCAGTGGTGGGATTTGAACCCACGCCTCCTGAGAGACTGGAGCCTTAATCCAGCGCCTTAGACCGCTCGGCCACACTACCTGTTTTCAATGAGAAAATGAATCTAACCAAGAAATCACAGAAGAACCAGCTTGATAGCAACCAAAATGACATAAATCAAATTAGCCCGTCAGGCAGTGACAAGAAGTCAAGAGTCCAAATTCTCCAACTCATCCCAAAGAACACTGATCTTCAAGTTGAGTCACACTCAACTCAAGACTGAGGTTTTTTCGAGAACGTCTTCAGGTTGGGTGTGGTTTCCAAATATCGCTTGATTCTTGTATATATAATGGCAGTGGTGGGATTTGAACCCACGCCTCCTGAGAGACTGGAGCCTTAATCCAGCGCCTTAGACCGCTCGGCCACACTACCTGTTTTCAATGAGAAAATGAATCTAACCAAGAAATCACAGAAGAACGAGCTTGATAGACACCAAAATGACATAAATCAAATTAGCCCGTCAGGCAGTGACAAGAAGTCAAGAGTCCAAATTCTCCAACTCATCCCAAAGAACACTGATCTTCAAGTTGAGTCACACTCAACTCAAGACTGAGGTTTTTTCGAGAACGTCTTCAGGTTGGGTGTGGTTTCCAAATATCACTTGATTCTTGTATATATAATGGCAGTGGTGGGATTTGAACCCACGCCTCCTGAGAGACTGGAGCCTTAATCCAGCGCCTTAGACCGCTCGGCCACACTACCTGTTTCAATGAGAAAATGAATCTAACCAAGAAATCACAGAAGAACCAGCTTGATAGCAACCAAAATGACATAAATCAAATTAGCCCGTCAGGCAGTGACAAGAAGTCAAGAGTCCAAATTCTCCAACTCATCATCCAAAGAACACTGATCTTCAAGTTGAGTCACACTCAACTCAAGACTGAGGTTTTTTCGAGAACGTCTTCAGGTTGGGTGTGGTTTCCAAATATCACTTGATTCTTGTATATATAATGGCAGTGGTGGGATTTGAACCCACGCCTCCTGAGAGACTGGAGCCTTAATCCAGCGCCTTAGACCGCTCGGCCACACTACCTATTTTCAATGAGAAAATGAATCTAACCAAGAAATCACAGAAGAACCAGCTTGATAGCAACCAAAATGACATAAATCAAATTAGCCCGTCAGGCAGTGACAAGAAGTCAAGAGTCCAAATTCTCCAACTCATCCCAAAGAACACTGATCTTCAAGTTGAGTCACACTCAACTCAAGACTGAGGTTTTTTCGAGAACGTCTTCAGGTTGGGTGTGGTTTCCAAATATCACTTGATTCTTGTATATATAATGGCAGTGGTGGGATTTGAACCCACGCCTCCTGAGAGACTGGAGCCTTAATCCAGCGCCTTAGACCGCTCGGCCACACTACCTGTTTTCAATGAGAAAATGAATCTAACCAAGAAATCACAGAAGAACCAGCTTGATAGCAACCAAAATGACATAAATCAAATTAGCCCGTCAGGCAGTGACAAGAAGACAAGATTCAAAATTCTCCAACATTTGGCAACTCATCCCAAAGCACACTGATCTTCAAGTTGAGTCACACTCAACTCAAGACTGAGGTTTTTTCGAGATTGTCTTCAGGTTGGGTGTGGTTTCCAAATATCGCTTGATTCTTGTATATATAATGGCAGTGGTGGGATTTGAACCCACGCCTCCTGAGAGACTGGAGCCTTAATCCAGCGCCTTAGACCGCTCGGCCACACTACCTATTTTCAATGAGAAAATGAATCTAACCAAGAAATCACAGAAGAACCAGCTTGATAGCAACCAAAATGACATAAATCAAATTAGCCCGTCAGGCAGTGACAAGAAGTCAAGAGTCCAAATTCTCCAACTCATCCCAAAGAACACTGATCTTCAAGTTGAGTCACACTCAACTCAAGACTGAGGTTTTTTCGAGAACGTCTTCAGGTTGGGTGTGGTTTCCAAATATCACTTGATTCTTGTATATATAATGGCAGTGGTGGGATTTGAACCCACGCCTCCTGAGAGACTGGAGCCTTAATCCAGCGCCTTAGACCGCTCGGCCACACTACCTGTTTTCAATGAGAAAATGAATCTAACCGAGAAATCACAGAAGAACGAGCTTGATAGACACCAAAATGACATAAATCAAATTAGCCCGTCAGGCAGTGACAAGAAGTCAAGAGTCCAAATTCTCCAACTCATCCCAAAGAACACTGATCTTCAAGTTGAGTCACACTCAACTCAAGACTGAGGTTTTTTCGAGAACGTCTTCAGGTTGGGTGTGGTTTCCAAATATCACTTGATTCTTGTATATATAATGGCAGTGGTGGGATTTGAACCCACGCCTCCTGAGAGACTGGAGCCTTAATCCAGCGCCTTAGACCGCTCGGCCACACTACCTGTTTTCAATGAGAAAATGAATCTAACCAAGAAATCACAGAAGAACCAGCTTGATAGCAACCAAAATGACATAAATCAAATTAGCCCGTCAGGCAGTGACAAGAAGTCAAGAGTCCAAATTATCCAACTCATCCCAAAGAACACTGATCTTCAAGTTGAGTCACACTCAACTCAAGACTGAGGTTTTTTCGAGAACGTCTTCAGGTTG